>OU830594.1:111036300-112274552 GCA_917563855.2 Limnephilus lunatus
GCACCCCACTAAAACACAGAAACGAGTCCCGGTACGATCAAGGGAGTTATATGGTGTGTTAGCCCTCGTTCCCCATCCATGAAGAAGTTTCCCGTTTTTACCTGCAGGGCGTGCTTTTGAAGATATAAGGGCTGGAAGTTTCACCCTCCAGAAATTTCTAGAACAGTCCAGAACATTCGAGAGCATTCCACAACATTCCAGAACATCCCGGAATGTTGTGGAATGTTCGGGAATAGTCTGGAACGTTCGGAAACATCCGGGAACATCACAGATCGTTGTGGAACATTTCAGAAAAATCTCGAATGTTGTGGAATGTTCTGGAACATTGTGGACCATTCGAAGCCCTTTTTGTATGAGTGGGGCTACCCATTGGTAGGGGTATATAAAGCAAGAACCGTCGTGGGTCAAATCAACTCCCTGAGCGGAGACTCCAGCTAGTCTTTACATAGTATAAAATGAAGTGGCTCCCGCTGTCTGTGCGCTTAGATCTTTTAAACTACGCAACGGATTTTCATGCGGTTTTCACCAATAGATATAGTGATTCATGAGGAAGGTTTTTAGGTATATAATTTGTCAAGGTTTTGTGTAAATTGGTTGAAATATATAAATAAAGGGAACGGGCTGGCAAGCGGGCAGCGGGCAGCGTGCTGGCAAGCGGCCGGTGTATGGCATTGGTTATAAAGGTTTGCTAATGACGTGGCGTTGTGTTTCGTTAGCCACAGCAACTTGTGGCCAGGTCTGCTAGTTATAAATAAATAGTTATTTTTAATATTGGTAATGTATGTGTAGAACGCTGTATATAATTAAATCTTTGATCTATGTGTATAAATATTATAATTACCTAAAACATAAATAAATTACCTATTATTATTATAACTATTGTGAATTGATTCATTGTTGTAAATATCCTTAAATGTATTAATTAATTATATAATAAAATATAAAACGCACATACAAGCAAAATACTTAATAAATTAATGTTGACTTTTATTTAACAGATTTTGTAATATTACGCTTGAATTTATTTAAATTTGGTTCTGATGTGTAGGGAAAAGGATTTTTAAGTTCTCACGGAATTCACAGAATCGACTTCAAATGTGTGTAGATTCTTCCAGACCAGTTTCCCGCGTGTAGGTAGGTACCTACTACGAGTTTACGGACATCAAGCAATTTCAATTTGTTCAAAAAACCGAAGTTAGCACTCCACAATGGAGTGATGGTACCTACCAGTGAGATATAATATATGGCAGTGAGACATGGAACTAAGATGTAAGATGGACGTAGACTGAATGCACTAGAAATGAGATCCCTGAAACGTAGGTATGTGTGGTAAAAACATATCGTATGGGAAATGAGGAGATTCGCAAGGAATGCAAGCTTAAATAGTTTAGGCATGTAGAGCTAACGAACGAATAAGTGCGTGTAATGAGAATTTATGACGCGAATGTGAATGGCAGAAGAAGTCGGGGACGCCCGAAGAAGACATGACATGTTCAAGTGAATCAAATATTTACTTGGGTCCGGCCATGTCAAGAGTCAGAATTACAAAAGAATATGTATGAGACAATGTATGAATGTGAATAAAGCAAGGAGTGTGTGCCAAATGCGAGTTGTTTTGTGCTCTCGGTGCTGCTGGAGCGAGACGGAAGTGTATTACGTGACCCGCCAAGCTGTACCCAATGGTGAAGCGTGACGGAAAATTTTATTTCTGTTTATTGAAAAAAAATCGTCGGACAGAAAAACGACATGTACATTTTTAACTTCAGATCCAGAACATACACAAAAATATATATATGGAAATAAAACTGTTAAAATACAATATATGTTTCCTTATAGGTATACAAAATAAACCATAAACTCATACATACAAACACAGAATTCATTAAAACGTCCCAAGTACACAAATTATAAAAGGAAAGGAAGGAAAAGGGTATGAGGGGTAGAAAGGAATCTAGCGTTCAATGTGTCCAGAAGTGACGGATATATGTATGAATCTACCCCTTCTACTACGGTGCAAGGCGATGTTTCGAGAGACTCCTTTTTATATGAGCTCCACGCAGGAGGCTCTGAGGAAAATAATTTCCCTCAGGGCCTATGTCATCTTTAGGGATGCTGTGTGGAGGGTTTTTTTAAGGAAAGGAAAGAGAGGAGAGTTCTGAGAAGGAAAAGGGTTTAAGGGGCGGGTAGGAATCTGGGGTTCAGTGTGTCCTGGTCATCCACCTCCAAGACCTAGACAAACCTCACCCCATGAACCCGCGCACCCCTGCTTAGTCACCAAACGTAGCGAACCACTTGGGGTGACCTGTGGCAGATGTGTCGGTTATCCAATAAAGGTTCCCGGGGCGGAGGTACCCATTCCCGCCTCCCAAATTGAGAGAATCCTGCTCAAGAGTTCAAAAAGTATTCCTCAAGGGGGCATGCATTAATTATGTGAGCAGTTTTTCTTCCAATCTAGACCCCCCCCCTTGGTGAGATAAATTTGGTATAACTTCGTATATTCTTTTAAAGTAACGTGAGACTTTGCTGGACGCCCATCCCCTTTTTGATCTTACGTAATGAATGTATGCCCCCCAACCAGGATCTCCCGATCTGGCCTGCCACGAAGTTGGTGGGCAGACGCATCTTCCGCTAAGATCCGGACAAACCTCACCCCTTGAACCCGAGCACCCCTACTAAGTCACCAATCGTAGGTGAGGTGACCTATGACAGAAGTGTTGGATATTCAATAAATGGTTCCCGGGGGGGCGGTACCCATACCCACCCCTTAAATTGCACTCCAGGAAAAATTAAAAAGTCTAGATACGTTTAAAAAAAATTATATGTTTAAAATGAATTTATTTATGTTATTTCTAGTTTAATAAAGAAAACATTTTTTTTTCTGGAATAAAACTCAAAATATCGATCGTCCAGTTGATAATGCAGACATTTACGAAAAATCGAAATTTGAGTTTTATGTAAAAATATACCCTCTATCTGGTACAATACTCAGATTACTCATAAACACCATCAAATCAGATAATGCACAAAAACTTGAAGTGAATTGAACAAAATGTTGTTGATTTCTGGGTTACTAGTAGGATATTTCAAAGTGTGTAAAACACAAACACGTGTAAATAATATTTGATTTATGGTAAATATTGCTTTGCTCATTAGGTATCTCAAACCTTAACAGTATTTGAATATGTCTGACTAATCAACTGGACGATTGATATGCTTAGGAATCGCTGGTAAAAATCTTTCGGGAATATGCTGATGAACCTTGTATACCAGTAGGTATAGCAACTCTTTGCTTGCCTCGTGCCTGGTATCGCCGCTATGAGGCCACCCTCTCAGCTCAATATGAGTGTATTTTATCTAATTGGGATATCGGCTGGAGTAACAGAATTGCACGCCCGTCTGATAAGCAGACCGGTACTCCACTCTGGAGGGTTTAACGAGGAAGATCAAGATAGGGAGCATTAGCTGATTGCGAGGCGAGAAGGGGGAGAGATGAAGATTAGAAGGGAAGTGAGAACTTTGCCGAAAAGTATCTGAAAGACATGATAAATTAAAAATAACATGTGAATTTTTTTTTACTCAACCGAAGTATGTTTTATTTCAATTTCTTTCATGGGGAAGGTGGAAGTAATAATTTCAAAGAGAACCTTTCTGACCACCTGACCACCTGACGATCTCTGAGATTCCGGCAATTTTGTTTTTCAAATTATTTCGTCGACGCAACTGTGAGTCGATGTACTTTTCCATAGTGGCTGGTAGAATATTACCCAAATTAAATGCGAGCCTTGCAGCAATGGTAATAATGATTTGTTAAAAATAATTTATTTTTAACAAAAATATACGTATATACGCGCGCAAAAAATAAAAAAATTATCATTTTCACATAATATCTGAATTTTTACTATACACCACCGACATCTATGAAATATTTCAGTCCATAAAGCAGAAGATTCCAGATATGAATCATTCCATGTCGGTAAATTTTACCGACATGCGAACATTACTGCCATCTGTGAGATAAACTAAAAACCTTTTTGTACACGCTTTCTAGCTGCTGCTTTGAATTTGTATTCGGACATCTATTGGTCGAAGCAATAAACTTTTGAGACTAATCTGAAGCAAATTCGAAACCGTAATGAAAATAAAATTTAATATCAATAGATGTCGCCAATCGATGCTATTGTTCGAATTCCTCCCGCTTTTAATTTATTTCCTTTCAATGTAAGCGAAAATTTTGAAGAAAACGGAACTTTATTAATTACATAATAATATAATTTCATAAATTCATTTATAAACTAAAAACCTTTTTGTACACGCTTTCTAGCTGCTGCTTTGAATTTGTATTCGGACATCTATTGGTCGAAGCAATAAACTTTTGAGACTAATCTGAAGCAAATTCGAAACCGTAATGAAAATAAAATTTAATATCAATAGATGTCGCCAATCGATGCTATTATTCGAATTCCTCCCGCTTTTAATTTATTTCCTTTCAATGTAAGCGAACATTTTAATTGCTTTCAAGGATTTGAAGAAAACGGAACTTTATTAATTACATAATAATATAATTTCATAGTATTTTACAAGTCAGTTAGTCGACTGTATTATTACAGCAAACTAACTTTTCAATGATAAAATATTTTACCGTGATTTTATTCATACTATTACATATTGTAGGTGCATTTTAAAAATTTATTTATTTCAAATTTTATTTATTATATCTATCATTATTTGATTCTCAAAACTTTAAAACTTTCATCAAAAAATGTCGCATAGCTGAAACTGTATACATAAAGTTATTTACCGAAATACGATGGAATTTATAGATAGAGATAATCCCATTGTTCGCGCGTGAAATGTGTCTCAGGAAATAAAACATAATGGCATCTGCCCTATAAAAATAACTCTTATTGCAAAACCGACGATATAACGTAACACTAATAAATAAATGACAATATGTAGATCATAAATAAACCAATCATATATGTAGATATGTACCGCGAAGACAGTGTTTAATAAAGTGTTGCCAGTGTAATCAATATATTGTTTTCTTTGTGTTGTAATAATATGTTATTAGGTGTTGGATTTTGAATTGGAGCAAATATGCATTATTTAAGGTTCATGGTTCATGGCAATGGGCTTTCGTGACCCACAGGATATGGTAGCAATGCAGGCTTTTCACGCAGCCCCCCCCCGGTCCCCCCGCAGATGTACATAATGAGGTATTTTTTTATGAGCAACATTATACTTCGATACTCTAGGGATGGGCCAACCATATCGATAAATCGCAATTTTTAAATCAGTTTTCACAAGTGGGTCCTCTGAAGGATACAAATACGTAAGTAACCTGTCGTATATCTCTTCATATCAAACAGAGATTTTAAATTTTTTTATTTATTCTTATACTTTTGAATGTAGATATAACTTTGTGGTAATCCATTATAGATAAATGAAACAATGTTACTTTGTTTGAACCACTTGTATATTTGTTTGAAGCCGACCGGTTTCCAATGCCCAATCATGGATATGTTCCCCCACCCCCACTCTTAAATAATCCCTAGCCACGCCTCCACCCCTACCACAACACTTTGTAATAATATATTGTACCCACCCACTATTTTGTAACTATCAAATCAGTATATGTTTGCCCTGAGGAAGGAACGGTCGTTCCGAAACCGGTCGGCTTCAAAAAATATACAAGTGGTTCAAACAAAGTAACATTGTTTCATTTATTTATTCTTAATGGTACAAATAACATAAAGAAACAAATAACATAAAGTTTTTTTCAAAATCAACTCAAGAGCGCTGTCAAACTTATAATATATTTCTATAATGATAAAACATCATTACACATCATAATTCATATAACACTTTTTTTTAGCAACACTCGGGTTAAAGGAAAGGGGCGGAGAAAAGAAGGTACATGGCATTTAAACATACATTTTTCAAAAACTTTTCAGAAATAGAACAAAACATATAAAAAATAATACACATGAAAGAGAAAATAAGAAAAGAAAAAGGCTATCTAATATTGTTATTGTGAAATATAACATTATATTAACAACTATAATAGCTGAGAAGTACTATTGAAAGACTTTTTTATTAAACTTTTAATTTTGTGTAATTTTCTTCCAATCTTATATGAACGGGTAATTGGTTAAACCATTTGACTCCCATCCATGGGCGTAGCCAGGTTTTGATTAAGGATGGGGCAAACAATAAAAATCTAGAGTAGTTATCGAAAAAAGTAGGCTTCTACAACATACTCGTATTACATTAACTCCACACAGGAGGCATAATAAATAAATAAATAATTTCCCCCAGGGCCTATGTCATCTGAGATGCTGTGTGGAGGGTTTTTTTGAAGAGAGGAAGGAATAAACAGAAAGGTTCTATGAATTCAAAGAAAACGAACGAAAGAAGGAAAAATCATCCTACGAAGTGCTGAACATTTGAAAACGCAACTCGGTCTACAATCCCAGAGTTCATGCATCGGCCAATCAGGCTGGGGCAAACGCCCCACCTTACCCCACCATGCCTACGCCCATGCTCCAATATATTTGTGAAATTGTTGGGCTGTGGTGGCGTTACGACACGGGATAGTTATAGAGCCAAGAATATTAAGTACATTGCAGTTCGGGAAAATATGTAAAAGGTAAAACATATATTATACTGTTTTCCGTCCTCCAATCTCCAACTGAAACAATCTCATACTTCAAACACTCTTTCCACTAACGGATGGTCCTCAACTAAAATCGTTATCTCATCCATTTACTAAACTTTACTTGTCTTTTTGTCTACAATCTTATCAATGTATTTTTTAATAAAAAAGCTTTACGCATTAAACTAGTCCGATCGCTCATTTGTTCTTTTTTAGCCGGTTGGAAAGATAAATAGTCTTTTACTCGATATTCTTATAAATATAATAATCACTATTCAATATTTGTTACAAAATGGCCACATAAATGATTTAATTGTTAATGAAAAATATTATTTTATAAAGATTTTCTGGCCCTTACCAACAACCATACTTCAATTTAAAAAGATTATTTTGATATTTAAAAAAATTATTTGAAATAATAAAAATATTAAATTGGCTTTAATTTTAACATAAAACACTTTCAATAACCTATTACAAAACTTTTAACTTCATTTATCATACTCATATATAAATTTAATAAACAAATAAAAAATATACGTCAAATGTCGATGTATCGGACAATGTCGCTCCGCAAGTATCGATCGGGCGCTCCCTCGGCCAAGAGCGCAGCGCCAGCGGCCAACCGGCGAATCTCTTCACGGAGCGTCAAAAATTCTCCAGTTTTGCCAACAGCGTCAGAGCGGGCGCACGTTTCTTTTCTCAGCGAATGTGTCAGTGTACCGCCGGTCGGTGGTGTGTGTTTGTGTGTTCGCGAGTGAAGTGACGGAATATAATACAACAGTGAGTGCATGACTGGTGCCCGGGATTAACGACGACCATGGCTCTAGAAGGCGTGAAAAGTGCCGCTGACGGCAAAGAGGAGGCGGGAGAAATACCCGCCGATGCAAAGGCAAACGGGGCTGAACGGGGTAGTAAACAGGTAAGGGGGTGTGTTAAACCCAACCTCATACACAACATCTCTATGAGAAGCTATGCAATAAATGCTCCTGTGATTTATACATACATGATACCTGATCGTATCTATCTACATATTTTATAGCGAATTTTAAAATAAAATAAGGAATTACATATTTTTTATATGAATGATTATTTTACTTCTCGATCACACCGCCAGGATCGCCCTTATTTTTAGTGTCAAATTTTGCATCAGAACTTCCTATCTTATAGTTCTAAAGATGATTTCATACCTTACTTTCCTGTCAGAAGGTGAAATGAGTATTCTTGATAATTTTACATACATTTCACATCTGTCGGATCGTTTGTGCACTAACGTATTTATGAGGAAATATTATAATTTAAAAAAAGAATGTATCTTTTTATATGAAAGATTATTGTAGTTATCAGTCACGCCGCTAGGGTCACCCCTATTTTCAGTATCAAATTTTACGTCAATGCTTCCTGTAATGTCAATTTTTACGAAATTATCCCTTTTCTGACTTGATTATTTTAGACCGGATTGCGTCAAATAATGGTTTTAAATTGACGCTGTTTTATTATGCTACGGACTAACGGTTTAATTTAAGTGTTTTCCGCTCGAATTGCCGTGGAATTTGCGCAAAATGTCGACGCTGCTCGCTCTCCTACTGACCTATTTTTGGGTTTCGCCCGAACGCTCCGTGTGATTCCTATAATAAACACTACATACTTCGCCGTATAAACATTAGAAATGACCTAATCATCAGTGTTTCAGCTAACTTCTAGACTGCGAAACGCCGAAAACACTGAATATGAATAACCTAGAAGTCTCCGACAAAGTAAACAACCTCAATAGTTATAATAATTATAGTGAGTTATTATATTATAATGCACATAAATTCGATTTACAAAGCTTAGGTTGGATTCCCGCCATGTTTGTTTAGATCGGACAATTTGGCTAAATTTACAATATAATAACTTAGTATCATATTATGTATTGGTTCATATTTATGTATACACTTACATCAGTGATGATGTCCTTGCCAATCGCCACCGGTAAACGGTACTATTTTTGTTTACGTTTTTATTGTTTTAGCGAAAGAGGGGACAACAATAAATATTATTATTATGAGTTGATCAAATATGAATAATTGAAAAGTTTTTTTTTATAAAAATAATGCATTTGGACAACGGAAAAATTGATGTCTTTCTTTGCGCCATCTTTTTACATGATAATAAATGCGTTTTTTTAGGCTAGTTTTTGTTAATTTTTTTTCAATCGCATTCAAATTGCATTTGGTAACCTTGGTTTCATAAAGGTGTCAATTTCAATTATTTTGTGATTAATTTTTTGATTTGACTATAAAGCGTGCAGTTTTCTCTTTCTAACACCGTTTAGACTTTAGATCATATTTCTAACCATGATTCTAAGGGAGACACAACGATTTCTATGAATTGTTCCGATAAGCGAACAATTAGCAAATTAGCGCGAGGCGATAAAAATGTAGGTAGTCAGATGAAGGCAAAACGCCCGAAGAAGACATGGCACGACCAAGTGAATCAGATACTTAATACGGGCCATGTCAAGAGTCAGAATAATAGTAGAGTATGTAGGTATGAGACGATGTATGAATGAATGAGGCAAAGAGTGTATGCCAAGACCGAGTTGTTTGGTAGTCCGTCCTCTGCCTACCTACCCCTGTGGGAAACGGCGTGATGGTTAGTTAGTTAATACCTAGTCAGATTATTATTAGTTTTATTATTTTAAGGGAGTTGTCAACGCTATATTAAGTATATCTTAACAACAATGCGTCATACCATTACATTATTCATGACATGACATTTGATTGAATCGGTTGTCTATTGTCAATCAATTGAAGAGATTATGTAGGTAATTCTACAGGCGAACGTTTGGCGTCATAACATTTTAATATCAAATGGACGAGAACGATTCCCCCCATCACTAAACCTTTTGTCGGCCTCCGTGGTTCAGTGGATACGATCCTCGGCTGTTAATCCGGAGGTCGCAGGTTGTATCTTATTTGATTAATGTGTTATTTTGCTGCCTTTTATCTGAGATGTATTTTGTAAATTTTATTTATCTATATAAAGTTTATTTACATTGGGTTTTGTCGATGCCCATCTCACTAGAATATACCTGTGTCGAGACAGGCATAGAGATATATAAGTGAATATCGTAGTTGTTACAAGAATATGTAAGGTAAAATTCATATTAATTTGAATACAATTAAAACAGAAAGGTGATTGGATGTGTGGGGAAATCTTTTAAAAAGAGTTACCTTATAAAGTAAGAAGAGATGAAGTAAAGTACTGAACCCTGTCAAATCTATTTAAGTTATATTTGACAGGATTCTATTATTTTTATTTATTTTATATGGGTAAAAAGAAACAACAAAAAATGGATAAAAAAGATGTCTAAATTCTAAATCGGTGTTGAAGGCGAAACTTAATGCTAAATTAGTATTTTTTGATTAATTTTTACTACGAATCAGTTACGTTCTGGATAAATTGAAGTTTTTCCTACTGTTTCCTTTGATTAGAATTAAAATAAAGTTCTCATTTACTTTATTAAAAATATAAGCGTAAACTTCTATAAAATGTATTATTTTTCGTTAGTAATGCATGAACGCATATAAGAAACATCTTTTTAAAAATACATTTTAATGACTAAAATTATCTTTTCGATTTGGGAGACGGGTTTGGTTACCGCTGCCCCAGGAACCATTTATTGGATAACCAATACCTCTGCCATACGTCACCCCAAATGAATGGTGACTTAGCGGGAGTGCCCGGATACATGGGGCGAGGTTTGTCAAGGTCTTGGCGGCCGGTGTGTGTGCCCACCTGCTGCGTGGCGGGCTGGGTCTAGAGAGACTGGTTGAGAAGGTCTTTTGACCTCTCCAGGCAGAATCCCTCCACCCATCGCCTAGAACCGCAGTGGGGGGAATAGATTCATACGTCCGCCACTAACCCCCAGATTCCTACCCATCCCTCATATCTTCCTCCTTCCTCTACCCCTTATATTTTCCTATCCCTCATTTTCCTAAAAGACCCTCAACACAGCATCCCCAAAGATGACATATACCTCGAGAGAAATTATTTTCCTCAGGGTCTCCTGTGTGGAGCTAATGTAAAAAAAATCCCACCTTTAGGCACACTAAAGCCTCGATTACATTGAGCGAGTTTACAAGCTACTAGCCGGTAAGTTTAAAAGCGGGTGAATCGGCGAGTGAGATTGTCATGATGACACACAAAACTGTCTACTCGCTCAGTAGCGACAGTAGCAGCTAAAATAACGACTCCCACGCGAACCAATTCGGTCGACATATTGTAAAATACTTGAGTTCGCAGCTAGCGCCACACGCTAGCCAGTAGCGAGAATTACGGCTCCCGCGAGAACTAATTCTGACAGTTACGAAATCAGCTGTTGGTAGGCCGCCGTCTTGAGCGAGTAGCGAGTAAAATTGATCACCTTTCACCTTTTTTCGTAGATTCTCCACATTCTGCTAGTTACCAAGTGATACGATTACACTGAGCGAGTTTACTAACACATAGTGAATTTCTCAGATAGTAGCTTGTAAACTCGCTCAATGTCTCCGAGGCTTAAGAACACAAACGAGTACATTTTTGGCTAGTTGCTTCCTCTTGCAGCAAACCTAAAACCTAGTGCATGTAAGTATGCATAATAAATGAGGATTCATTCAACTGTCATTTATGTATGTGCATAGAAAGTCATCATTATATTTTCGTATGCAGTTCGCGTCACATTTCCCAATCTTCCCAAATCGTTATTCTCGCGTTTGCGTCGCACCGTGACGGGAATAAATAATCAAATTAATAATATTATTATTGTTATCGGAATAATATCGAGTGTGAGTCGGACCTGTATGTATACACGGTATACATATTATATCGTAGCTTGCTTATAGCATAGTCAAGGCCGGCGTTTTGTATGCGTACGAACCGCCGCTGATCGGCCATGTTGCATTTTGTATGTTTACTAAATTAGCTGGCATGCTGTCAAATTTATGCTGTACTTCCCTGGTTCATAAATGTTGTCAGAATTTTCAATAAGAATATAGGAAAATTGGAAACTCTTCTTTAGATACATGCCTCGGGTGGTTAGCCAAGTCCAACTCTCTTGTAGCTAATCCTCCATCATTGCACAAGTGGCTTTTTTTTTTTTTTACAGTGAATACCGCACAAGAATCTTAACTGCTCCCGTCTGGAGCCAGTGAGACTATGGCATCCCCAATTGGGATATGTTGTGAGGCTGAAGGTAGTGGGGAGGGGAAGGAGGTGAGGAAGAGGAAGGTTGGGAAGTACCTGGCTATTCAGATCTGGTCACCCAACACGGCTAAAGCCATTTTCAAGCAACGTTTCTATTCTGAATGGTGGTCTTACTACACCAGGGCGATACTGATAGTATCTTCCACTCTGGAACGTGCCGCAAATATACTATATATTATTTTAAATGAATTAATTGTGAAATAACACAAATTAATCAAATAAAATTTATTTGCGCACGCCGGGTTCGAACCCGCGACCTCCGGATTGCTATTCCCACTTAACCCCTCAGACCTCGACGATATTTTGTCAGAGGGGCAAAATATTTCCGCTTTACAATAAAATGTAAAATACGCTTGCAAATGTTATTATCTTTTAATATATAAAAGTCAGGTTAGTTACACCATTTATAACTCGAGAACGGCTGGACCGATTTTTATGTTCTTTAATTTGTTGGATTTGTCTCCGCCCCGAATAGCAGAATAGCTATCATAATATCGGAAAATAGTATATTAAAATATAAGTGGATAAACAGGTCTTTAAAACACGCGCGATTTTTCGAGCACGACGGCGTACCCGAGTGCTCGAAATAAAGCAAGTGTTGTAAAGACCAGTTATCCACGAATACTTAATGCTATTTTTTTTATTGGTACACTTTGAAAACATATATATTGATATTATTATTAAAAATTTGGAAATAAGAACTATTAATGAATTCGTGATGTGACATCACAATATCTTGTTGTCATGGAAATGAAAAACGCAAACATTAATTTGCAATCTGTCACATAAGATTAATAGTTGACATCACAGTTTTTACTAGTTATTGTGTGTTGTAAAATGAGTTCTAACATTGATAATTTAAATACCAAAGCAGAATCGCGGTTAATACCTGAAAAATCCAAAGACGTTTATAAAAAAGAATATGATTCCTCCGATTTAAAAAACGGAGGTATTAATATTTCAAATAATACGAACTGCTCTTTTCACATCCTTTTAAATAATTAGAATGTAAACGATGTAAAAAAGAATGTAAACTTTGAATAAATTTTTTGAAACATTTGTAATGTTTTATTTGACGTTTAAAATATTCCTGTCAGATTTATAGTTAAAAGTTGACATTTAGACTTCACATTTTGTTGATTTGTTGATGTTGCCATGGTAACTTTAAAAAACGCGCGTTCCATAAAGTGCGATTTAAACACGCTAGAGCGTACTTTAAATGAGTGAAAAAGGGCACCAATAAAAAAAAAATTATGAATACAGTTCTTTTCCTCATACATTTTGTATGGAACGATTTTTCAAATTTTGAAAGAGCTGCAGCAATATTGTGATAAATTGAATAGTGAGTGAATTCCAAAAATTCAAAAACGTCAAATTAATGTCAATGCGCTGATTGTTTTGCTTTTGTTCTTAAACATATAATGTTGCCCCTCTTTTTTACACACTAAATGACAACAGTCGAAAATGGGACAAACGGTGAACGTATGTCTGCACCCCTCCAAACGAAAAATACAATAATTATAATAAGTCTCCCTCACACGTATAAAGAATATGAAACCCAATCCCCGTAACTAAGAAAGTGGAAAAGTAAGTAAATTACAAAAATAATAATTCCGTACACAACGCCATCTCTGATACTGACAAAAACAAAACACGGACAGTTGCGCATCGATAATTGCTTCATTGTGTAATTTTTAAATTAATAAAAAATCTGAATTTATTTCAGCTAATACGTTAACACAGCAGCTATTGATTTTGAGACAGTACGAAGTTCTCCGGGTCAGCTAGTTAGAAATAAACATGCAATTTTTTAAATATAAGAATTTTGAAAGGAAACTTTGAAAAGTTTTACAAAATGAATTACTTATGTAAAAATAAAAAAAAAATATAAATAAAGTACTTACTTTATTTTTTTCTAACAAAATTATTTATTTATAATGAAAAAAAAAACATATTCACATTATTAGACAAATTATTATTATAAACGTTATTGTAACCTTGCTTTTTCTCGTTCCATGTAAAAATAATTACTTAATAAAAAAAATCACAAAGTTTCCTAATTTTTTTTCGCATTTGTCAACTTTTAGAGTTGAATATGCAGCGTGGTGTTTTCTCTTTCCAACATACTTTAGATAGATTATATTTCTCACTATGATAGTAAGGGAGACACAACGATTTCTATGAGACCTATTGTTACGATACGCCCCTGAAGCGAGTAGATACCAGAGCACAGAACGCAGCAGTCCACACAACTCCCCTCTCTCCCCCCTGTTTCCTGTTTCCCCCTGCTTCTCCCCGCTTGCCCTGCCACTCGCGCAGTCCGCTGCACTCGCCAGAGAAGATTTGAGCGCCCTTGCGAACGGACGTACGCGGCCCGCTTTCGGGCGAGCGGTCCAAATTCAATGTGGCCGCGATGTATTATTGAAATACCTACGAGTAGAGTCGGCCTTGGCCGCGCTAATAGTTCGGTCTATTTAGACTACGAAAGTGCCTGATGGAACTACCACATGAGACGAGGATCCTGCTAATCCACATGTAAGCTGTATCTTGATTTCCTCTTTTAAATGTGTCCGTAATCAGTGAAATGTAGGGCCCCGCGAAAATCACCACTCGGAGAGTTTCGTTTTGAGAGAGAGACAGTGAGAGATTAAACACTTTAGCTAGGTTTGTGTAATTTGCATTTCTTGTATTGAATTGTACTGTAGAAACCTATGTACCGTGTTTGAGTTTACAATACATGTCTTAATGATTTAACTTTGTTATTATTCTGCTACGGCAGGAGGATTGTTGACCAGTGTGTATCCCGTGGGACGCCGGAAGGTAGAGAGAAATTCCATAGCTTTGAGCGGCTCACCCCCTGAATAGAGAGTACCATTGTCCCGCTGAGAGCTAGCCTGGGACGTGTTGGGCCTGGTGTTGGTTTGGTAGCCGACATCGGGGTACCCTAACACTATATGAATTGTTCCGAAATCCAGAGAGGAAATTGGGGAACACGATTGTATGCACAAAATACCACCTTTCCTCTTCGCGATCGCTCGAATGGTTAAATACCTCGTCCTCGTGTCTGGCATTGCACATTGAATATTGTACAATTTGAATTCGCTCAGATAAAATCCGCAGTACAAAATTAAGCATGTTTCTCAGATGTGGTCCAGAAATAATACTCGGATGCTTTAGAATTTGCCATGATTCACCCAGAGCAGGAGATGCAGAGCAACAGAGCATCTGGCCAAAGCTCTAAATAACAATTATCATAATATTGTGTACGTACCCATACAATTTTCTTGCGAGATTCAGAATCATTGCCGAACGTGGTGATCTCTATTTTTAAATGAATTACATTGATGGGAATAACCTTCAAAAGTTATAAAAAAGACATTTGTTCTTATAAAAAAAAAATATTACTTATTGCCTCTCTTGCATTGACGTATGATATCTTGAACGATGCTCTCTTAGTATTATTTGTCATTTGAATGAACTTTGTATTTTTAAAATTTTCTATTTCTAATTGTTTTGTTATTTAATCTTAGAAAGATTTCAAGATTTATAAATGTATCATTTGTCTGATTACATTTATGTAATTGTTACTTAACACTTAACCTATTTGTGTATTAACTGAATTTTTATAACTGTCTCATGTGAGTGAGAACGGAGGCGTCTACTAATATCTACAGGAATTCCAAAAACTGAACAAATCGGACTAATATCTATGAGAACCAAAGTGAGGACGAATATCTACAGCTCAAAATGCTGTAGATATTCAGATAACGATCCCACAAAGGATATAGAATCGCTCAGCAAATTTTGTGTTAGGGCAAGCCTATAATTTTTTGATATCCAAAGCCAGGACACATTTGTGTTGCGTTACATCCATCATGGCTACTACTGCCGAGGATATGGCGTGATGTTTCGTCAGTTATTTGGCTATTTTAGGAAACGATAGTCCAAAATATAATATTTACTTTCCGGCGAGGTCCGCACGTGTAAATATTTTAATGAATATCCGTTTTTGATTCCTTTGGCAGTATACCTACACTGAAAATAATAAGCCGATGGAAGTGTTTTCTTGGCGTGTCTGTGTGACCGAAGTAAAGGCGAATTTTATGTTACTTTAGGTGAAATTATTTAAACGTTTTCAAAATTAAATACTGAAATTATTTCTTTTAAAAAAAATTAAATCCACACATGTTGTCTTTGGTAAGATGTGTAAAGGGTCTTGTTTTAGGAAAGGGAGGAGTGAATCTAGGTCTTGTATAGATCCATATTGTAGGAGGGAGGAAACAAATAATTTGTCAAGGTTTTGTGTAAATTAATAATGATTAGCCTGAAACACTCATCTACATTGAAAAAATCTCCCGAGAAAAGATACATGCCGCCGAAGGGATTCGAATCCGCGTCCTTCTGATTTCCGTCGGCGGCATGTATCTTTTCTCGGAAGATTTTTTTAATGTAGATGAGTGTTTCAGGCTAATCATTATTTCTTATAATAATTGTTACCATTTGTGCCATGCTTAAAAATCTTGTCTTAAACATTAGTTTATCGATTAAAAATAATAATTTGTGTAAATTGATTGAAATATAAAGGAAAATATCTGTATGTGATGGACGAGCGGGCTGGCAAGCGGGCGGTGTGGATTTGATTTGTATGCAAATCTACAGTTTTATGCCGAGGTTGAAATTTTGCACATGTGAGCTTCAAAACAAAAGGAAGGTCACTGTCTACATTTGATTTCTAAAACTCCTTGTAAAGCCCGAGCATCGCCGGGGACTTCAGCTAGTATTAAATAAATAAAATAAAAACTCATTTCTATATATTTTCTGTTCATTGGCAGTATGAATATTGTTTAAATGGCTATTTCAAAAACTGTAAATTCTGCCACCCATAAAAGGAAACTTAGAAATAATGTTCCATGTACAACTTGTCAAAAAGGACAAATCCGCCACTACCTTCTTTGGTGAAACTTACCTTAAAAAATAAATTCCCCCATTGGAATAGGTATTGATTCTGTAGTGAGAATATTTTATTATTGGTTGCGCAGTTTATAGTGTATTAAATTTCTTGGAAGGCCCTTATACTACGAGGACGTAATATACCATGCCGAAATGTTGCAACTTCGATTCGGATATAAACTTGTTCTGAAAATAGTAAATCGTACTGAGAATTGATTTAAAATTTATGAACGCTAATATCACGTGCAGTAATATGATAGGTGGCAGATACTCTCAGTATTGCTCTGGTATCGAAATACTACAATTTATAATCAAAACATGACTTGAAATGATTTAAACCGCTTTTGGTGAACATATCTCAAGAGCCAGGACAGCAACTCTTCTCTTCTTACTATTATAACCAACACCTCTGCCAAAGGTCACCCCAAGTGGTTTGCTACGTTTGGTGACTTAGTAGGGGTGCCCGGGTTCATGGGTGAGGTTTGTTGGGATCTTTGTGGCGGTTGCGTCAGTCTACCAAATCTGGAGAGACTGGTGAAGGGAGACGTTTTGACCTCTCCAGCATGATTCTTCCGTAACATCGCTGCAGTGGGAGGGATAGATACCTCCTCCACTCCTGGACACACTGACCCCCAGATTCCTACTACCCACTCCTCACAATTTTTCCTTCCCAGAATTTCCTCTCCTTCCTTTCCTAAAAATACTCCACACAGCATCGCCAAAGAGGACATAGGCCCTCAGGGAAATTATTTTCCGCAGGGCATCCTGTGTGAAACTAACGTAAAAAAATCATTCCCCCCCACCCCTTTCTGCTTCACAAATCTTTTGTTTAAAAGAATTGCACGGATTTATGAAATATTTGAAGTAAATTTTCACATTCTGTGTAAGTCCTATTCAAGTTCTGTTATTATTGCATTATAGGCCAGTTGCTTCATAACACTGAAATAATCACAGAACTTTAATAGAACTTACACAGAACGTGAAAATTAACTCCAATAATTTGATTAATCCTTCAAATTTTTTTTAAACAACCCGTCCTTATAGTAACAACTGATGACCAATAATGAAATTTGTTGATGAATTGTTCAAATTTTGTGAAATAACTCGCCCTTAATAGGTATTAGTCCCTTAGTATTTTATTCGTGTTTCACATGGCAGTTAAAAATCTGCCTAGTTTATTTTATACAATCCTAACCTTTAAACCGATTAATTATTTTCTTTATTTGATTCTGATCGTATCGCATGTAGTTTTTTTATAAATTAAATAACCTGTAAACAGTTTAACAAGGAAACACGCGACATTGACCTTTAAATTGTTGGAAACGAATGCAACTGAAGCATATTTCGCCAACGCCTTGACATATTGAAATCTTTCCATTCTTGTTGAATATCGTCATCAATCTTGTGTTTTTGTGATACGAGCAATTGGCGAACTCTGTAGAACTCTTACCTTTCTTGTTTACGTACCTATTTGTTTTGAATTTAGGGTCGCGAGTTAAAACTGTTAAATTACTTCTTTCTTTTCTTAAAAATACATTCTACTCGTCTTTCTCAACTATGTCTTCTGCGCACAAACTGTCTAAATTTCTCAAATTTATTTTATTTAAAGTCTTGACTCGACTCGACATTTTATTTTTTCTATTTTGTCTGTTTGTCTTTACTTTCATGAACCATCCTTTATCTTTACAGTGTACATTTCCAAATTTCGTGTTACTTTGTTGTAAATTGGACGTAAGTCCGTTCATAAATAAATAAATATACATTATATAGATATTTCGACGACGCAGATAGAAAGAGGACTTTTCGATCCGAGAAAAGTGACATATAAAACTCATTTTTGGATTCATTGTCCTTTACAGCATTTCAAATTTTCTATCTGTTATTTTAAAAAGTTGTGTATTTCATATAGTTTAGCGGCAGCGGGAGGAAGGTGGAAGGAGAACGAGGGAGGGAAAAGGACTGCCAGGGAAAGGTGGGGGACGAGAGAGGGGCAAAGTAATGGATTGCAAAGGAGGAATAATAGCGATAGGGGATAGCAAAACGTAGGAAAATGCATGCTGCTCACGTAAATAGCTGTATGTACCTGCTCACGCGTCGGAAAACCTTCTGATTTATTCGTGTACCCACCAGACGGAAAAATAAAAAAATATTATTGTGTATGTAATATGCAGGAATTTAAGCCCAAATTAAAAAAAATACCTTAAACTGCTATAAGAGTCCCAAATATTTTACTTTTTATATCTTAAAGTCTGCTATTATTTAAATCGTTCCTTCCTCCATTCTCTCTCATTTCTTAGTTTCCTTATCTTTAATTTTACTATATAAATCTTGCGTTCTTTCTTACATATTATTTACTCAATAATTACAATAATTTTTTTACTAATTTAGATGATTCATTAATTTATAATGATTTTTTTTATTTATATTATGATTTTTTAAACTTATCATGATTTTTATTTTTAAATTTATATATGATTTTATAACCTCACTTATTACTTACAATAGCTGTTATTACTAACTTACACGATCTTTTTAATTTACTAATTGAGCTAGAATTCTCTCACCCAACACAAGGGCATTGTCTCTTTATGGTGAGGAAAGGCAATTTTTGTTTCTTTGTTAATAACTTATGTAACTATGTAACCGATGTAACTTTATATGTACTTATTTTTAATCAGTATTGCCAAAATAAATAAAAAAAAATTTAAAAAAGCACCAACACATAAACAGAAATAAAATACTTTTTTTTTGAGTGGCATTGCAACAACACATGACGGGTACTCGCTAGTAGGTATAGGTATTATATTTTTTTACCGCACCCTAATACTTAAAATTAATACGAAAAAAAAAAACTTTAAAAAAAATTCCAACGAAAAAATTTTGAATGCAGAAAAATCGAGAAAAGATATTGTCATACCTGTAAATAAAATTAAAAATTTGAGCGGATGACGTGAACCTTGGTGGGGCTATACAAAAAGTACCTATTTATTCCCAGGCGAGAATAAAAATGTCAAGCGTGTGAAAACCAATTCATTGTTAAAGTATTTTTTCCCACCTCTGTGAGAAATTTGTAATGTAATCACTAATCACCAAATGTTCATGTCCCGGCGTTCTCGGGTTAAAAGTTGAATAACCCCCTAAATATTTTTTTTTACATTTCCTCCGAATAGGAGACATGAGGAAAATAGTGACCGGCCAACTCAGAACCATTTCAGAAAGGTCATTAAGAGTGATGATAAAAAATGATAAAATAAAACTTCTTTACGCACGCTTAACTTGAGGAGTAAGCTGGTGAATGCGTGACGAGAGCGTTACGAAAAGTGTGATCGGGCGAGGCGAACGAAAGTTGAGAGGGAGATATAAGTTAGTGTTGATAGAAAGAGAACGTTTCGTAAATTACTGTAGGGGCAAGAGAGAGAGGTGCGAGCACACATTTTCTTTCTCTCACAGCCAGTTACGTTTCGTATATATAAGACACAGTGCAAGCCTATTGTCTGTATCACACTGTAGGAGCAAGAGAGAACAGTGCGCGCATACTTTCTTTCTCTCTTCTTTTATAAGTTAGTGAAGTTTTACTTCAGTCGTGTGGTCTAAAGTCTAAAGCACACTCGTTTTTTTTTTTATAGCTTTTAATGACTTCAAAGAGGTTCAAGAGTTGGCATGGAACCGAGGAAAATAATTGCCCTCAGGGGCTGTGTCGTCTTAGGGAATGCCCTTAAGGTGATTTTTCATGAAAAAAAACAGCGCTATATAAATAAGCCAAAAATTATTACTATGCTGTGTGGAGGGTCTTTCTAGGAAAGGAAAGGAAGTATTGGGGAAGAAAAATAATATGTAAGGGGTGGGTAGGAATCTGGGGGTCAATGTGTCCAGGAGTGATGGACGTACGAATCCATTCCACTGCGGTGCAAGGCGATGTTTCGAAAAAATTCTATTGGAGAGTTAGAAGGTATTTCTCAAGCAGTCTCTCCCGATCCGGCCCGCCACGCAGTAGGTGCATATTGTAGGAAAAGCATTCTCCGCCAAGATCCAGACAAACTTCACCCCATGAACCAGGGCACCCCGGCTAAATCACCAAACGTAGCGAACTACTTCTGCCATAGTGTGAACTATTGCAGAGGTGTTGGTTATCCAATAAATGGTTCCCGGGGTGGCGGTATCCATACCTGCCTCCGAAATTTAAACATCAATGGCATAAAATTAGCTTTCCAATAATGCCAATATGTTCGCCATTTCCACAATTTTTATTTTTTTTATTTCATTTAAAGTTCTTTGCATCTAAAAAACACTTATCATTACTTAGTATTTAATTTAATTTTTGACTTTACGAGTAAAACCTCAAATTGTAATATTTAATTAAATGAAGACAATATTAGCGAAACTCCACCGAAAATCTTGAAGCAGAAAAATCAGAAAAATATATTGGCACCTCTGGGACTCATCACCTTTCAAAAAACAGTTTTTAGTTTTCGGATACGTTAAAAAATATTCCATTATTTGAATTTTATCGCATAGCGGAAATATTCTGACCTACATATTGATAGAATATAGACCTGACGGATTAAAAATTAACCAACTTCCGATAAGTTGTTGATAGCAGCTACGAAGTCGCCTATTTTGTTTTTGTATAGATCAATATAGAAATTAATTTCCAATCGGTTTCCACATTTCCGGCGGATATAACGCCAATACACATGCACAATACCTTACAACCCCTACTCATACGGGTAAGCTGTCTTCCGCATCCGACGTGAAGGAAATTAATGACAACAACCTGACATCTATCGATTTCCGTCAATATTATTTATTCTACGATATCATATATAGTTTATATTTAATAATTACCTATTATAGGTTTGTATATGATTATGACTTTTGTAAATGGTAAAAAGTAATATAGTAGTAATTCTACATAATATATTATAGAAGATAATTAAATAGATATTACTTATACCTACTTAAATCAATATTTCTTTATCGAGGAAAGTAAACACATTGTGGTTTAACATTATGCATAATGAAACAAGTGCTTTGTTTAAAACCACGACCGGTTTCGGTTGACCTCAACCTTCCTCAGGTCAATAAACATACATACTAAATTACAGTACAGAGTTAAGATTCTAAGGTAAAGACATTAGAAAGAGAGAGCATATGAGAGAGGGAGAGAACATCAGAGACTGGTTGCTGGAGGGGTAGGAGGAGGAGTCAAGGTAGTGTGGGGTTGGGGGGTTACATAGGGAGAAAGGAATAACTTTAAAATCGGACTGTTGGTTAATTCTAACTGTTTGCTTAAAATTTGGCAATTATTTTTATTTGATATTTCCAATGCTTCTAAATTATTGAGGCGTATTCCTATTTTATTTATATGTATTCTTTGGACTTCTGTATTTATGTTAAACGCATGGTCAGTATCAATTAAATGGTCGGCAAATTCTGAGAAACCTGTGCCTGTGTTCTTTAACTCTAATATTTACATTACGCGCTGTTTTACCTATATACGTGGCTGGGCAATCGTTGTAATTAAGTTTATAGATGCCAGAGTGGCTTAATTTATCCTCTTTATCTTTAGAATTAGTTCAGAGTTTGGCTAAATTATTGTTAGTAAAGAAGTGGTTTCAAAATACAATGGCTTTAAACAAAATACTTGTTTAATTCTGTATAATATTTCTTTGTTTGTCCCTTATTGTTTCCTATACCATTCGTCCGATTGCAATGAAAGTTTGATGAGTTGTTGTGCACACTGCACACCCCTGCGAACGTTTCTATATATTCCCAATTCGACTCCCGGTTGCGACCGTTACCTTTTTATTTTTCTGTATCTTGTTCTTTTCATGTTTCGTTTAGAGTTATTAGTATCATCTTCTTCAATACTATAATACACGCGTTTATTACTAATTTTGACTGTGTACTACTGTTCGGTATTGCGAATAAATTCGGTAATTTTTGACTTACTGTCGGCAACTGCAAATGTTAGATGCTTCCATGTGATCTTTGTATGGTTATGTTCAAAGTGTTGCCATTTTTTTGACGATGTGGTACCTCCCCAAAATATTATTATACCTTCTCTGACCGCAACTATCTGTGTGAAATCGGTATGAGAGGAATTATAGCCTAACATTTTGTATATATTTGTCACTTGAGAACGGGTGGTTTCAACGTCTCGTTCTTGAGTTCAACAGCTCCTACAACACGGGTCTCTTCAAGAACCAGGTTTTGAGTGAACTCTCCACATAGCAACCCCAAAGATGACATAGGCCCTCCTCAGGGCCTCCTGTTTGGGGTTAATGTAAAAAAAATAATGATCGTGCAAAGCAAGGATTTTCGTATGGGTCCCGGTATTATTTCCATGTGCGGATCGATACGAAAAAAGCATCGTGTAAAACGCCCATTATTAGTGTCACGGCTTGACTTGAGATGATTTTAGTTAAATTGTCCGCGGCCCAGTTTTCATGGTTCTGCCCGTAGTTACGCATCTGAGAGTGTTGCCAGTCCATGTAAAACAGGCTTCCCAATATACAAGTGGCGTTGGTCGTTCCGGAGTATTGAAGATGGCAGACGGTCGCGGGTCGCCCACTGCGCACTGCGCGTGACGACTGACGAGAGCCTGAGAACTAAACAGATATTATGTCATGTCTGACATTCATAAATTATTAGACACCATATTGTAAGTTTTAATGCACGTTGTTAATTGTCTAGCTACATTGAAAACAATATGCATACCTTTGTGCTGTATAAAATGACGCTATATTGAAACTATAACTACTGGAGCGATTTTCGCCAAATATTGGCGCCATTTTAAATGTCTCAGATTGCTTTTCGGTAAAAAAAGCCCATTATCTCTTAATTCGGCAATTTAAAAAAATAATATTTGTAGTTCCCACGTTTGTTATTGTGGACTTAGGACGAAACTATTGAAATGCTTAACCTATTATGACTATAGATGTCGCAAATCTGAACTTCGTATACTATTTTTAAACGACTTCGAAAAGGAGGAGGTTATCAATTCGACGGTTTTAAAAAAAATAAATTTAATATATATATATTTTTTTAATGTTTGTCACCTCAGAAATTTCGATTGGGTGAACTGATATTGATGATTCTTTCTTATTAGAAAGCTGGTGCTTCCCGTGTGGTCCCATTTTAATTTGGTCCAGTTCTGACAATGGCACTCATCAGAAAATCATATATGTCTTAAATTTGCAATAAGTATGTGCGCGACAAATGGACGAATAACTCTCATATTACGCCAACAGATTCGATGATTCTTTTTTGAAGTAAAACTTCTTTACGCACGCTCGTCACTAAAAATCAAAAAATAAACAAAAATTTTAACAAAACAAAAAACGACTTAAAATGCACTAAAAAGTAAAAAAATAATTTCGTACGATTGTTATTTTTGGAGTAGGTGTCAGCCAAGATCTCCACATCTCACCTATGTATGAAGTTACCTTGGCTGACACCGACTCCAAAAATAAAAATCATACGAAATTATTTTTTTTACTTTTTAGTGCATTTTTTTAAGTCGTTTTTTGTTTTGTTAAAATTTTTGTTTATAGAACGATGTTAAAAGTAATTTTTAAAAATATTATTTTAGGATAAAAATTTGATCAGCTTTTTACGGATAAAATTAAGCCCTTTTCCATAGATATGCACCTTTCATTATCAAGTATATCACAGACAACGTACAGAAATCTATTCATATAAGAAAATATTCTATGTTGACTCGAATAGGTGCCTCTCACGGCCGCGGCAGTTTCAAAGTAACAAACACGCAGGATTTCCGCGGTTATAAACTTTACGATTATTTTTATAAATCCTACAAATATGAGATAAACGGTAAAATATAGGTCAATTCATTGGCTATATAGCACTATAAGTTTTTATGTTTCCATTTTAAAATTCGAAGGTATGATTTTTTTTAATGTTGGCGAAAAATTAAAAAAAATTATCTTCTGGAAATCTCGAGCAATCGAGGCAAACTTATTTATTTAGCGTGGTCGTTCCATTGGATAATGTGATGAATAATTTGTTTGAATTACTAAAAGCAGTCACGAAATGTTTGTGAAACATTTTTTAACAAAAGGTTTACGAATATTATTCACTCCGGGTTAGCTGAAATGCTTTCAGTCCTACCGGAGGTTTTTTTCCTGAAGATACGCGGGTAGATCCGGAAGGCAACTCGTGGTACCCCACCTGAGGGGTGCATGGGGTGTAAATTGTATGTAACCAATGGCATACCTCATCCCTAACTGCTAAGGGATGAAGCGATGCGGGAAAGAGAAGGTATTCGAGATTGAATACTTATGTACGATCGAAATATTAAAATATGGTTTTGTTAACTGCTAGTAGCACACATACATACATATTTGGCTTTGTAATAATCGAGTATTTTTTTTAACTTTATGAGTAAAACCTCAAATTGTAATAAGTACTCGTATTTAATTAAATGAAGACAATATAAGCGAAGCTCCTTCGAAAATCTGGAGACAGAAAAAGATATTGGCACCTCTGGGACTCCAACCCAGGACCTTCGGCTTTCCGGGCTACTGCGCTAACCACTGCGCCAAGGTGTCGATATCCTATTCGATCATTTTTAACTGTATCATACTTCTACTAAGAACCACCGACATTATCTTTATTTTCTTAACGCTTATTTTATTGCCTGCTATCTTTATATATGATTGCAAGATTCAAACCCGAACTAAATGCTATCTAGATCTATCTATTGACTTTTCTCCAAGTCTAGGAGGATTTTTTTTTTAACTTTATGAGTAAAACCTCAAATTGTAATATTTAATTAAATGAAGACAATATTAGCGAAACCCAATGGCAAATCTGGAAACTGGAAACCTCCTTCAACCGACTTCACCCGATGCACCCCGACATGCAACTGGTTGCCAGACCCACCCTCCGCCAAAACCTGGACAAACATGAACCCTTTCCCAGTCAGAGATAGATATAATATAATAAACATAGATATAGCAATTTCAAAAAACGTTTTCAAGGTCTTAAACAAGCAAGCATCTTTTATTACAAGCTGATTTAACGAGCATATTTTTATCTTCACATGCGTACGCCAGAAGACAGATTTTCGTATTTACAATATTTTTTCATATCTCTACAAATAGACAAGGATCAGATAATGAAACGATAATGAACAGTGGATTAATTAAGATAACAATATAATGATAAACCTGACATGTGCTCATGATTATACTATATTATTTTGGTTAAATTCTTATCTATAATGATTTCAGGAACGTCCTAAGAATTAAATCGGTATTTGCTTATCAGTAAAAGATAAACCGAATTTCAGTTAGGTGCCGAGTTCTCGACCTTCATACGACATGATATTTTTTATTTCTATTTATTTTACGGTTAAGGGCCATTAACCAGCCAGCGGCCGAGAATTCATATTTCGTTGAAAGATGTTCTTACGATCGTACAGAACGGTTCCAATGAGAAAGATTAATTATTCTCCGTACCGGCTTTTTTAAATAATAACCCAATATAGATTATATTTCATTCAAAATTTGCTTTAATTTATACCTATATTCAAAAATCCTGAAAGGCGTGATGATAAAACTATTAAAAGTATGTACTTTTTGTAATTATTTTTTGATTATAAGTGTTTATAATTTTTCAATAATGTTTATGAATGTTAAAAAAATCTTAAATATATTAGTTTGTAAGACCGTTAATAAATAGACAAACTGAAATATTTTCTTCGCAAAACACGTGTGCGGATCTTTTTTAAGTGGTTTTATTTAAACTAAAATTAAAATTCTGAAACAAAATTTTTCCAGATAATTTATTGATTTGTTTTACTGCATGATTATATGATTTGTAATATGTGTTGCATAATATAAAATTTTAGTTTGAAAATTTAACAAATCTGCCAACGACCTACGGTAAAACCTTATTGTACTAAAAATAAACATATTTTCTCATAATTTAAAACATGCGTTTACTAGATAAAAGAACAGTATTTCGAAATCAATTTATAATGTTTGTGGAAAAGAGTCAGTACGTCTAAAATTTTATTTAAAAATTACATGTGACATGTGTGTGTGTGTATGTATGTATGTATGAATGTAAATATGTGTTATAAGAAAGGAAGTTCGCATCACGTCTATTAGCGTGCGTATTATGATAAATAATTTTATTTCGTTAGATTGGGCGTCTCGCTCCGACGCGCGGAGGTCAGAGATGCGAGACGGGACTAGCATCAGACTAAAATTATTTTTACAAAACACATAAAAGTTTTGGCCTTCGCGAGGTTATCGAAATATTCAAATTGGATTTAAAAATATGTTTATTAGGCAATAAAAATTTAAATCTTCCGTATCGACAGCAGAGTTCGTGTGGCAGATATATTCAGAATTGATTATTTCATGTGTTTTATAAACACTCGAGATATTGTAGCTGTGAAAGAGATCAAAGAATGGTATATGATCCACGCATCGCCCTGATATTCAGAATTAAAAAATATGTATATATTTATACAAAATATAAACATAATTTTAATTAAATGAAGACAATATTAGCGAAACTCAATCGAAAATTTAAAAAAAGGAAAATTAGAAAAAGATACGGTCACATTTGGATCAGATTGGGTCATAATTAACTGTGTCAAACTTTATTAAAATATTACAATTTGAGGTTTTACTCATTGAGTTAAAAACCAAAATACACACTCATCCTGGACCTGCAGAAAAGTCAATAGATTTTTTTTACAATAGCTCCACACAGGAGGCCCTCAGGAAAATATTTTTCCTCAGGGCCTATGTCATCTTTGAGAAAGCTGTGTGGAGGGTCTTTTAAAGGAAAGGATGGAGAGGAAATTCTGGGAAGGAAGTATGAGTGGTGGGTTGGAATCTGGGGTCAGTGGGTCCAGGAGTGACGGACGTGTAAATCCTTCCCTCCCATTGCGGTGCAAGGCGATATTTAGAGAGAGTACGGTTGAAGAAGTCAAAGGGACTCCCTCAACCATTCTCTCTCATGGTGTGCAGTCGCAACCGCCGCCAAGACCCGGACAAACTTCACCCCATGAACCTGGGCACTCCTGGTAAGTAATCAAACGTAGCGAATCACCTTTGAAGAGCTATGGCAGAGGTGTTGGTTTTCCAATAAGGGGTCATCCATAAATTACGTCACACGCATTTTATGATTTTTTTACCCCCCCCCCCCCCGCCCCTGTCACACATCGTCACATTTGTGAGACCCCCTCCCCCCTAGTGTGACGTCACATATTTTGCAATTTTACATCTAAAAATAATCCCCCATGACCCTTGTCACACTTCTGTACTCCCCCCTAAAGGTGTGACGTAATTTATGGATGGCCCCCAAATGGTTCCGTGACGGCGGTACCCATATCTGCCTCCCAAATTGAGGAAAAATAAAAATGGAAAAAATTTATCTAAGACACTATTTTGATGGCATTTATTAGTTCAGGTTTGAATTTGGTGTGGTTTGGTTGCAATCATACGATGCAGCTAATAAAAATATGCGTTATGAAAATGAAGATAATGTTCGTAGTTCTTAGTCGAAGTAAGTGGTTCGGAAAGTTTCATGCCAACTCAGAACCACCTCAGAAAGGTCATTAAAAGCTATGAAAAAATAATTTTAAAATAGCCGGTAACCCTAACCTAACTTAACATATTTAACCAATGTTTTTTATTTATTTTTTTCCATCACTCTTAATGCCCTTTCTGAGGTGGTTCTGGTTGGTTTCATTCTGAGTTGGCCGGTCACCGGTTCGGAGATACCTCACATGTCCGGAGATAGGTCATCGCCAACCCAGAGAAAAGATAGGTGTCTGAAGGGCGTAAAAAAGTTTAGAAAGCGTCCGGCTATTCAGAACTAGTCATTAAAAACAGTAAAAGCAATAGACTCACTAGGAAACCCGATCAAAGATTTTCCCACCCAAGGGCTATCAATTATATTTAATTAATTGCTCGTGACTATAATTGATTTATTTAATTAATTACTGCAATTTAATTTACTGATTATATTACATATTAATTAACCTAGATAATTTATCATATCTTATGACCGTATCGTCGTGATTTGTGTTAGTACCTATAAATGGTTACTGGTCACCCCGCTGGCCGAATAGTAAAAGCATAATAGTAATTGTCGCGGATTCAAACCGCGAAGAAATCAATTGGTACCTACGATATATATATTAGGTCCTTACATATGAAATTGGCGTTTTGTATGGGAGGAAATTTGTATGGGAGCTTATGGGAGTTTTGTATGTGAGCTTTTTCACCTTCCCAATTTGCTTCAAGTGGATTAAAACAGTTTTATCACTATCACCGCAGCCTGCAGCTAATTCGAACGTGGTTTGTGATGGACCCGCTTCCACAATAGCCTTCAATTATTCTTCATTATCAACTTTGGTCTCCGGCCGTCCACGGGGCTTGTTCTGCAGGTCGAAATTTCCAGAACGAAAACTTTGGAACTAAAAGCGCACTGTGTTTTCTTTTGCGGCACCGTCGCCATACACATCATTAATCCTTCGAGACGTTTCTACAGCACTGGTGCCACGGTGGAACTAGTACTCGTAAATAACGCGATATTTCAAGTTTTCCATTTTGTAAACTAAGTGACGCAAAGAAAAAAAAACAATTAAGGTAAAAACAAATGAATTATAATTTTCGAAACACAAATACATGAGTAAATAGCTGTATAAATTTGATTTTGGAATTCCTAACCAAAGAGAAGATATTTGAGATCAAAGTTGCCAGTACGGCAAAACGCCAATTTCATATCTAAGGAACCAATATTTACACCGCGATTATAAGTAAGGGTGTAGTTATAGAATGAAAAGGCACCTGTTTACTATCTAGGTCAGTACAACTCATCGTTCATTCACAACCCAGTTAAATCCGTTGTTCGTTGGGGTGGGGTGGAGAGGTATTAGTGATGGGGGATGGGGGAGGGGTATCGATTGCATTGAATCGCATGCATTATTCAAATCGGTCCTACTTTCACAGCAAATGTGTTAATGGTGACTAAGCGTAGTGACGTGCACATTGGAAATATCGGTTTTTTTAAATAATGATAATTCTAATGAATAATAAGTAACCGAAATAACGCTTCAAATCCGGAGTCACGCTAAAATTTGTAAGTGAATCAATTTATTTTTTATTATTCATCTTTATTAATTCTATTGCAATTAGTGATGTGTCATGCCTGTCTCACTAGGAACTCTTCTGTTGAGAGCAGGCGCAGTTTAAAACACCAGCAGTTTATAAAATAAGAGTGTTAAGAATTGGGTCACTAACGACATCTATGTTACCTTGTTATACTTAATGGTATTTAATTAGCTACTAGCATCCTTATGTTAAAACAGCCGATAGGTGTTCCAGATACCTGCTTACCGACCCAACTTACCTTCAATATCAACAGAGCAATGTCCGTTTTGTTCAAACTTGTTATGATTTGATATAAAAAGGCTACTGGCTTTAAAAAGGTCTCTCTCTTATTCGTACTGCCTTTGTAAAAGGTTATCCTTAAAGGTATTTGTGGGTGTCGGGCTGTACCAAAAAATGTTATAAAAGTGTTGATTAAAATTACCAGTTGTAGTTGAAAAGTTTTGTAAATAAATGACTCTATAATCTACGAAGCGTTTGGAATACAAAAAAGTCCATCATACAATCCCGATCACGACATACAAATAACAAAGATGTTTATAATAAACATACAAATATCAACATAATGTTACATTTAACATAACAGACAATTAGTATCTTACCACTGGAAATGTAGATATACTTACTTATAAATTGGTTTTTATAAAAATCTTTGATGTTAGATCTGTCTTGGCTGATGATCCAAAACTTGATGTCTGATTTATATTTAAAATTAGTTGTGTTCTGTCTAATGGCCAGTGGAAGTTCATTGTATAGCTTTGTTGCAAAGTATCTAAAATTTCTTTGGCCAATAGTTGTTTTAGCCAAAGAGATTATGACCTTTGCTTCTAGTATTTCGAGCAGTTTGAACATTTTCAATAGCAGTTCAAAATTAGTTAGTACGGCAATAAACTTTACATGTCAAGTTCGTGCTTTTTTCGGGTAATGTCGATAGTAAGAACAGTAGAAAAATATTGAAGATGTGTTAAAAAAATACTACTTTTGGGACAAGATTGATTATAAGTACAATACATTATTTATTTGTTTCTTTACATGGTACTTAGGTCTAATGTTAACAATTCAGTTTATAACCTCACTAGGTCAAGCCTGTATTGAGGTTAACAACTCTACAATTTAATAAAATAACCCAAAAATAATACAGTTATTGAAGAACAATATTGTTGTATGTTTCTTACAGATTATGAGTAGGTATGATTAGTAACTAATTAGCTGAAGGCGATAGTACATTACAATGAAAGCATGTAGGGTGACCATGATGTTGAGATTTGACTTTTAGAAAAAATATATTTATTTTCATAGAATTAAGATGAGAAATATTTATGTAATTTATATATTGCGCTATTAATTTAGCAAGAGAAAGATGAAAAAAAAATAGTTAAGACAAAATAATATGATATTAATTTAGAAATGATAAAGTAGTGAAAAACAATTTACAATCCTCGGCTAACACAAATAATTTGACAGTCTTTTTAAAAATGCTCAACGAATTAGATGACTTAATATGATCTGGAAGGCTATTAAATATGAGTGGAGCCCGATAAAAATATTTTTTTGACCAAGAAGATTTTGTATGAATTGCCATAAAGTTCAGACCAGAGCCAACTCTAGTAATACGAATTTGCTGTGTTCTTTCTGTAATATCAATATTATTAAAAAATCTACAAAGCGTTTGTGTAATATATAGTTGTTTAACATTCATGACATTACATTCCTTATAAAGTAAATTAGTTGGATATCTAATTTTTTTCTTAAGCATAACTTTAAGAATCAGTTTTTGTGCAGTATTAAGTGGTTCTATATGAGTCTTTTGACAGGATCCCCAGCACACTATATTATAAGAAAGCATAGACTGGATTATTGCAAAATAACCCGTTTTTAATTTTTCTTTGTCTAGTATGTGTCTGAGTTCTTTAAAGGTATAGGTAAGTCTCCTAGTATTATTTACCAACATATTGACATGATCATTCCATCTCAAAAATTTATCTATTATTACACCAAGGTATTTTACATTGGTTACATTTTCTAAGGGGTTGCAGTTACATGTTTGCAAGCAACTATGTATAGTCAAATTGTGAGTTGCAGAAGGCTGACTTTTACATGAAATGCTAAAAGTAATATATTTGGTTTTCTCTGGGTTCAGAGTTAAAATATTATTATTCAACCAACTGTTTACCACTCTTAAACCTATATTGCATTTGTCAAAAGTTTCATCCCAAGTTTTTCTCTCAAATATTAAGGCAGTGTCATCTGCAAAACTGACAATGTTACCAGGAATATTAAGACGGTATAAATCATTTATATAAATTAGAAACCATATTGGCCCAAGCACACTACCTTGCGGGACTCGAAAGGATGGATTTAGTATTGCTAAACACATTATTTATCTCTACTTGCTGTTTTCTATCACTAAAATAAGACCTGAACCAATCCATTGCTGTATTATCAATGCCTAAGGATAATAATTTTTTAAGGAGCAATTCGTGGGAAACAGTATCAAATGCTTTTGATAAGTCCAAAAACACCGCTGTAGCTTTGTTGCCATAGTCCAGCGCGCTTATAACATTAGTCAGTACCTTTAATACAGCACCACTCGTACCTTTATTCTCTCTGAAACCGAATTGATTGTCGGAGAGTATTTTGTATTTTTCTAACAATGAAACTAATCTTGACTTAGCCAATCTCTCTATTACTTTTGAGAGAGTATTAAGCAAAAATATGGGTCTGTAAATTAACCTCGTTATTATACGCAACATTATATGTACTACAGGAAAAGCCATTAGCCGAATACTTATTAGTGGGTACCAACACACCAACCAACCTTGCTATAATCTGTCATATCGCAGGTGGAAGATGCCTCAGTGGCGTGCGGTAACATTTACACAACAGAAATTATGTCAATGCAAAACAGTGAAGCAAACGCCATCAAACTATCAATTATTTATTCCATATTTTTAAAAAGCATTAACTTTGTGGCTCGCTATAATTTACAATAAAAACACATATAAAATCGAGCTATAAGGAATATCTACCATCTGCCATGGGATACACATATCAAACATATATATTCAAAGACAAACATACTTCCTTTTACGGTTCTACCTAAATACAATATCACTAGTGCAATATTACAAATCATACATAGATCCTCACACACTAACATCAGACCAGCCTTTAATTCAGACATACACCAGCACAAAACACGATCCCAAAATCAAATACACTTAGCATCATCTACCCACACAACTAAATTTGGTATTAACTCATTACAATATATCGCATATAAACAATACAATGCATTACCTAATGAAATAAAGCAATCAGTAGCTAACAAAAAAATATTAGTTAAAACGCTTAAAGAATATTTCCTGAAAATGTTTTTAAACCAGTGAATATTGGCTCGCCTTCATACGTTTGTTTTTTTTTAATGTTTTATGCATGTATGTATGGATGTCTCTCAGTATTTCTAAAATCTCTATTCTTGACAATGCATTTTGCTTCTAAGTTATATAATTTTTTGCTTTTAATTTTACGGTGAAGAATTTTAACCCCTGAGTCCTTATTAAATTGTGATCTGTGGAAATTAGATGATTAGCAAACTCTGAAAAATGATTATTATTTTAGCATCTTAAAAGGTTCTGTGATTCTAAAATGTATATTTCTACTTGTCTTACCTATGTAGACCGAAAGACAATCGTTGCAACATAGTTGGTAAATGCCTGAGTGGCTTAATTTATGATATCTATCTTTAGTGTTTTTTTAGTAATTTGCCTCAGTGTAGAACGCGGGTTTAATGTGGGCAGGCAAGTTTTTAGTACTAAGTGAGGAAAAGTTGGATATATATATAAGATTCTGCCCCATTGAACGGAATTTATTATTTTTGTTGTTATTTTCAGAAGTACCAAATAAAAATGTATTAGTTGAAATGAGTTTAAGTTTCTTATTTAGGATTTTATCAATTAAATCTGTGGAATAACCATTATTTACAGCAATTTGTTTAATTTTTGTAAGTTCAATCGCGAAATTAACAGATGATAGAGGGATTTTTACTAGCCGGTGCACCATTGAATGATAATAATAATAATATTTGGCTGATTTATAAAGCGCCGTTTTTGTGAAAAATCACCTCAAGGGCGCTGTACATATAAGCATACAATAAAATAAAATTAATTCGATAGACTTACAACTAAGATTCAAAATTATAACTAGGTACTTACATTTAAGACTTATATATTACTAGCTGGGTTACCCGGCTTCGCTCAGGAAATCATTTGAGAGTGTTATGGAATGTTTCACAATGATGATCCCGATTCCCTATTCCCGAACATTCCACGACATACTCCGCCACCCCTTCCAGAACATTCTAGAGTTCTATAGAACCTTCTTGAACTTTCCGAAATTTCAAGAGGGCGAAACTTCCAGCCTTTATATCTTCAAAAGCACGCCCTTTAGGTAAAAACGGGTACCTTTTTTCCCGAGAGACAGAGATCGGGTACCTTTTTTCCCGAGGGACAGAGATCTATCACACCTTATAACTCCCTTGATCGTACCGGGACTCGTTTCTGAGTTTTTGCGGTTCGCACGTTTTTTTTGTATTTTCTTTTATAATATATAGCTGTTTCCCGGCATACGTTGTAATGCCATATTCAAATAAATAAAATGTTACTCCTTGCATGTCTTTTCCCGTGCGTTCCCCTCCAGCGTTCCACTTCCACCTTCCCCGCCACCGCTCTCCCGCTCCCCCGTCCCGCCAACCCCCCTGGCACTTCATTTCTTGACTCCTCTCCCGCCCGGCCCGTAGCCGAAACTTTTTTCTAATACTAACATTATTAAACTCGTGATATCTTTCTAATTAAATATCCGAATTGAAAAATTCAAAAAGTTAAATAAAGGTATTGAAGCTGTCTTGAATATGAAGTAATTTATTTTGATAAGGATTAACACCAATAAAAAGCTACAAATAAAGAGCCTTTTCAAGCGGCGACATATTAATTAAATTCTTAAAATAAAAGAATACTTATTGTGGCATAACCATAATAGTTAGACATATGCTGTCGCGACCTTTTTTGTAAATAATGATGTGTTCTACAAAGTCGTAGTACATTATTTTATTCTATCATCAATAGTTTTCGCAGCGCACGCGATGTAAAGAATATTTTAGGTAATTTTTTTGCATTATTGGAGTTTTAGTAATGATCCCTAATTATTTTGAAAATATTATATAGCCTATGTCACTCAGGGATAGTGTAGCTTCCCAACAGCGAAAGAATTTTTCAAATCGGTTCAGTAGTTTCAGAGCCTATTCGATGCAAACAAACAAACAAACAAACAAATCTTACCTCTTTATATAGTGTAGTAGATAGTGTAGTAGATGTACATAGCTAGTGACTTACGACTAAGACTTATTACTACTGACTGAAAACTAGTGGCATACTATATTTACAAATGATAAGCAGAATGTTTATGTGAAATCGGATGGTTTGACATGTTATGTATTGTTATATCTGTGTACGTCGGTTTACGAAAAATGTTGAATTCAATTCTGTTATTTATTGAAGTTAGTGTTAAATCTAAAAAAAATATGGATGCGTTACTGCCCACTTCCAAAGTGGATTGGATGCTTTTGTGGAATGAATTTATAAGAAGAAGGAATTTACTCAGTCGCCGCTCTGTTACTGTCCAGATACAGAAGATATCGTCTACGTATCTTTTCCATGTAAGAACATAATTAAAAAGTGATAAATCACAATTAAAAATCTTATTCTCAAGGTTATTCATAAAAATGTCTGCTAAAAGTGGACTCGTTGGAGCCCCCATCGGAAATCCTTGGTTCTGCTGGTAGACACAGTTGTTTTATTGGGAATAATTTTGGTTAAGGCACATCTACTACACTATATAAAGAGGTAAGATTTGTTTGTTTGTTTGTTTGTTTGCATCGAATAGGCTCCGAAACTACTGAACCGATTTGAAAAATTCTTTCGCTGTTGGGAAGCTACACTATCCCCGAGTGACATAGGCTATATTATATTTTCAAAAAAATTAGGGATCCTTACTAAAACTCCAATAATCTCGGGAAAAAAGGTACCCGTTTTTACCTAAAGGGCGTGCTTTTGAAGATATAAGGGCTGGAAGTTTCGCCCTCTTGAAATTTCGGAAAGTTCAAGAAGGTTCTATAGAACTCTAAAAAGTTCTGGAAGGGGTTGCGGTGTGTGTCGTGGAATGTTCGTGAATAGGGATCATCATTGTGAAACATTCCATAACACTCTCAAATGTCTTCCTGAGCGAAGCCGGGTAACCCAGCTTGTATTGAATAAGCGTAAAATCATTACAAAAAATGATTAATGACCTGTCTCGCTTGTACAATGTGTCCTTAGAACGGGGTAACCCAGTAAGGACTTCTTTTTTTTTAAACTGTAAAACAAAATAAGTATATAAATAAGTAACGTGAGATTTTGCCTCCCCCCCCCCCCCTCCTTTAAGCTTACGTAATTAATGTATGCCCCCATAGTGTCTTGGATGAATATTTTTTCGGTCGCTAATATTGAATATTGTCTTCGATGATATTGGATTTTAGACTAGATCTAGACTTTTTTTATTATATAAATATTTATTAGTCGGTAGGAATCTTGTTACTGTGGGTCCGCACGCCTCTGTCAGATAGGTAGGCACGATCGAGTAAACAGATTAAGTGAGCATTGATGGCGATGCCAAAGATATTAGCCGTAGCCGTGACAGTTAATTGCTACCTGACGGCTTGACGTCATTCACATTGTTAGAAGCACGAGGGAAGAGTGTAATAAGCGGGGACTGACGTTGATTACAGTCAAAACCGCTTATAACGAGTTGTGGGTATCGATGTTTTTTATTATTTTATTTATTATTGCTATATATAGGTTTTTTTTATCCGTCGATTTGACGTCAATCTCATTGTCAAGAGCAAGTTGGCAGAGCATTATAAGCGGGCTGTGAATTTTTAATTACAGTGAAAACCGTTTATGTATATCAAATTATGTAACGAGTTATAGGGGATTAACATTTCGACGATGATTATTGCTATTTTATTTTATTTATTTTAGAGAAAGTTGACAGCAAAGCAGAGATTACAAAATAATACAATAATTAGATGTTAATTATGCCAATTATGAGCTTTCCACTGATGGTAGTGAATGATAAAGTCTGACATTATAAAGGTATTTTCTTAAATAATTTAGTTTTAGTTACAATATATGAAAAGAAGGGGGGGGGGACATAGGAATAGGATTAAGAGGCAAAGGACGGGAATACATAGGGATTGAACTTCCTAGTTATTCTAAGTAAATTATTTAAGAATTCACATACCTACAAGGCCAACCAGACTAAACCATTTTTTTCATCTGCCCGCGTGCAGAACCAACCTTAGAAAAAATTCTCCAATCCCCCGTATATGCGCGCAATTTAACAATATCGATATTCTTAATAATACTCTAGTGAAATACCGAAACGAAGTCAAGCGTGCGACCACAAATGTTAATTAGATTAATGCAAAACTATAGAAAATTACAGCATGAGCATCTCCTATCCCCATCCCATCTTCCTCTGCCTCTTGCCCTTTCCTATTCCTTCTTCCTTCCAATATACTTATATATATATATATTTTCTTTGTTATTTTCATTTTCATTTAATGGTTACTACCAATTACAATTTTATATTATATCATAATAACCAACATTAGCATAAGAAACTGTTTTGGCTTACCTCATGTTTAACCTCTTGTTTAACTCATCTTGTATAAAAATTGCTGTTTGTTTCATACAATAAATAAGATTCTTTCTATTGTTTTGATATTATTATTATTTTTAGGATCGCGTAGGAAGAGCATTATATGCATTTAATTGGTTTTATTTCGCAAATAATCAATGAAAAATAATATATAGTGTACATTTACGGCACTTTCCAGAGCGGTAGATACTCTCAGTATCGTCCTGGTGTAAGATCACCATTCAGAATATAAACATTGCTTGAAATGGCTTCGTTTTGTTTTGTGACCAGATCTAAATAGCCATATACTTCCTCACCTTCCACTTCCACACCTCCTTCCCCTCCCCTCCAGGGCATCGTAAGCCTCACAACATACCCCAATTGGAGATGCCATAGGTTCACTGGCTCCAGACGGGAGCAGTTGGGACTCCCTCCCAACATTCCGGAATAAAGTCAATAATAATAACTACGACGTAAAAATAGTAACTACTAAAGCCACTGTTACAAACTTCACGTACGAAGATGATTTTGCATAAGATGCGGCGTAAGAGATATACTGGAAGTCGGGTTCTTAAATTTTAACCGACCAGACGCCAGCTTATTAATACTATCAGATTATTGTTTTTATGGGCAATTGATGCTTTCGACGATAAATTGTTACTACGTATGGGGTTATTCAAATCCATCGATTTGACGTAAATTCATCTGTCAAAAATACAGGGGATATTTTATATTAAAACCTTTTAGTACGAATTAGGGATATTGATATTTTTATTAAAAAATATACATTTTGCTGTCTACCGGATTATTCAATCTCGATTTGACGTCATTCCACCTGTCGGAAACACAGAGGTTTATACAGAGATAATGATGCTGTAGTCGCAGATATATTGACTGGGAATCAATCTGTGAACTGCAATCCATAATTTTAAATAAGTTTTAAGTTAACAAAACTATGGGAGTTGGTAAAGATTGGAATATTATAAAGGACTGGCTTACGCTTTGTCTTCTGAATTTCTTGTTGATTATAATAACAAGCAACATGACTCAAACTAGGAAGTTCAATCTACCCCTCTCCCTATATACTCGCGTCCTTAGCCTTTTAATCCTTATCCTATATTTCTCCTCCCCCCCTCACATAATGTAACTAAAAATGAACTAATTAAGTAAACACCTTTATAATGTCACACATTATAATTTACTATTATTATCTGTGGAAAGCTTATAATTGGCATAATTAACCATTTTATAATTGTATTATTGTGTAATTTATGATTTGCTGTCAACTTTCCCAAATATAAAAAAAAAAAAAAAAAAATAATCATTATTACGTCCTTGAGGGATATAAAATATATCTCCCAGATCAGAATAGACTGTGAAGTCTCGGAACCGAGGAACTTTGGTGTCCTGGTGTTGTTAAAGTAAAAGGGTAATAAATACCGCCCAGATCTTTTGGGTATGTGTATGTTGATTAATTGAAGCAATTTAGGACAGTCAATTTTGTAATGCAGTATTTTATGTAATGGAATTAAATCTATGTTTATTCTTCTTTCTGAATGTTTTAATATGGACACGTTATCCAGTTGGTAATTATAATAGTCCAAGATCCGAACTAGAAACGACCTTCACCCATCTGTTTAATGGATAAAAAGTATTTTATATCAGATTTAATATAGGTATTAGAAAATATATCTCGAGTGGGTTGTCTCGAAAATTCCTGGCAAGACTTTGATTAATTTAAAAAATATTAATTGAAAGAGAGCACGTATACTATTTATTCGTGCAACAGAGAAGGATAGCGATACGGAGCATTGTTTTGGAGTAGTAAATTAAAGTATTTACTGATGTAATCAATTAATTAATTAATAATTCAAGTCTTGCCAAGAATTTTTTAGACAACCCACTCGAGATATATTTTCTAATATATTAAATTTGATATAAAATACTTTTCATCCATTAAACAGATGGGTGAAGGTCGTTTCTAGTGCGAATCATTTACTATAATCAATGTTTCGTACAGGAATATGCAATTTATAGTTTCAGGAACTTACGTTGAGTCTTTTCAATGTGGTCGGAATGAATATTGTAAAAGGGTGACCATAACGTAGAGTTATACTTTAGTTGGCATTTGACAAGGTTTTTAAAATATAACATGATAAATGTGCCTAAATTATTGAAGTCTTTTGCAGCTCTCAAAACAAATCCAAGAGTCTTAAGGGAAGGCCTTGATAATTTTATTAATATGACATACAAAGTTTAGTTTTCTATTGAAATTTATGTCTTGGGTAAGAATGTTATGTGTATGTGTATGGAGTGATAATAGAACAACATATGAAGTGGAAGAGCCATATCTGTGAATTGGTCGCTCATCAAGCACACACAAGAACTAGCTTCTTCTTTGATGAGATTGCAATTTTAAATAATTTCTGTACCGATATGTAATTTATGTAACACCTTTGTACACTTATATATCTATATTAAATAAAAATAAAAATGTATTACCTATATATATGTACTTGTACGTGTACGTGTATATTGATGTTTTTGACAGATTTAGCTACCTTGGCGTGTTCAGTTTATCGAAATTACGTCACTTAATCTGTCGCAAACACGAGGGATGATATATATTATAATGTTAATGTTCTAGGCTGGGTTTAAATGTGGTTTTAGTGAATCACGTATACTGTCATCTTTATTTTGAGCAGAAACTAATTTTGCGTGTAAGTTTTTTTAACCAATTAACGTTTCCCACAAGGCCAACTTGTCAGCTCGGCGTCATTCTAATTGCCACTAACAGGTGGGATGCGCTAAATTACCTATTGAGCATGCAGAGAGTACTTCCCCACCTTCCTCTGCCGCATCATAGATAGTTTGATGCAATTAACAAAATAAACGAAGACATTAAAAAAACGAAAAGGCTGAAATTAAACGAGTTGTAACTGAATGTAAACAAAACAAAATGTAAGGAAATAGGCAATAAAACACGTAACACAGGGTTAAATTTGGTAATTAATGATGAAAAAATTGAAAAAGTAAATGAAATCAAATACCCAGGTGTAATACTATAAATCCATCATTAGAGTCATAATGCGTAAACCCTTTAGGTTTTCTAGCGATCAGCTCTGCAGAATAATTTATGTACTTGGTTTTTGTCAAAACTATATGAAAAGGGTTATTATTTTTAATAGAATTTTTTTTTAGTTTGCACATGGGCATTTGCAAACGCGGGAAAGATATGAATGAAATCAAAATATATTAAATTCAATGAAAAAAATATCCAAAAAAAAATTAAAAAAACAAAATCTAGACTCACACCTGTAATTTTGTTCCAATTACGGGTCCTGGGAGAAAAAATATGATATTTTTAAGTAATTAATCACCCTCCCTTATGGCATCCCCAATTGTGGTATGTTGTATTTTTGAAAGATAATTTCATAATTTTAAACAAGTTATTTTGTTTGAATGTAAGTAAATACCTCAAATTGTGTCTTTATCTTAACCAAATGGCTAAAATAATTTTATCCACTCATGCAACAAATAAAATCCCCCCAGAATTAAATATTAAAACATATTAAACAAAATGGCATGCATCGGTACAAGAATAACTAAATGGTTGATTAACTTAGGTAGGATTGAGTATGGAAAATTTATTAAATAATGTCACTTAAAACATAAAATTATACGTGGTTAACTATTAATGGCACAATCAGTAAAAACTTAGTATAGTATATTTAAACTTAGTATATATTTAATCTAAAAAAAAAGCATTTTGTTTTTTTTTTTCTTTTTACAGAATACATTTTTGGCATTTTTCACCAGCATTTGGTTCCTTAGAACAGGCAATCTGTCTAGCTAGGAACTAATGACGTACAAGACATAATAACACTTATACACATTTTGAAATCTACAGTTATTAGAAATATTATTATTATGTAATTTTGCTGTAACTGATGTAATAAATAATAAAAAAATACTCGATTCAAAATTAACTTTCACGGCAAGCTTTGAATATGTGCTAAAGAAGGTATCAAAAAAGTAATTTTCTTAGAAGACTGATAAATAAAATAAATAGATACACCACAGAACTCATTTATAAAGCTATAGCAGCCCCACAATTAGATTACTGCTCCCAGATGTTATAATTGGCCATTGAAAGAAATTTGAACAAGCTAGAAATATATGTATAACAGAGCACAGAGATATGAGATGTATACTGGGGAAAATTAAATTCCTCAAGACCTAAATCAAATGAAAGAGGACTATATTGTATTCCAATAAAAATGAGACAAAAATAAATAAAATAAAATAAGCTTTTTAATTTTATACTTCGAAATAAACAAATAATTTTTTTTAATATAAAAATTTTAAAGCCTACTTATAAAATACTGAAAATAAATAAAAACACACACACATATTTTATTAGACAACTAACCATCACGCCGTTTCCCCGCAGGGGAAGGCAGAGAGGACGGACCGCCAAACAACTCGGTCTTGGCACACACCCTTTGCCTCAGAGCCCGTTCACACTTCCGTCGTAATAACGGAGGTGGGTTCCGTCATTACGACGGAGGCCCTAGCCGCTGTAGTGGCTCTATGGAGCTGTTCACACTTGCCGGATCCGGCGTGAAGACGGATCCGTCATTTTTTGCCGGAGAGTTCGCCTACGCAGAGCGTCCGTCGTGAAGCCGGAAAGGAACGCGCTGGCTCATACATTTCAATGGAGCTGTTCACACTATACGGCGGGACGACGGATCCGTTTTGAACCCGCCACACCCCGCTTCACACTTCACCACCGCCCGCTCCCAGACGCAAGCGAGCAGGCAAATTGTGTTTTTATGGGGCGCGCGTTTGGCGTTTATAATATTATTATATAATATACATGTTCGTTCCAGAATGCGATTTTTTCTATTTAATCTCAAGAAAATATTTAGTCATATCATTCATGTTTTTTAGTCATTTTAGTTATAATATTTAGGCTTCTATATTATTTTAGGCTTCTTTATCATATTTTACTAGAGATTCAGAACTACTCTTAACCATCAGACACAAGTGTCATAGCTAATAAGTGCACTATTTTAATAAAATTTATTATTTTTAATCCATAACTATTATCAAATCTCCAACTGACAGCCCTGAAACCAAAGAGCTAATTTGCTATCTATACCTGCCCAGTCATTTAAAGCAAAGTTAATTTTTAAGGTAACATTAAACTCTCTACAAAATTATTCTATTTATAATCAACTCCTAGATTTGAAAATAAATGCGAATGTGTGAATGTATGATATACCAGACTTTGCTCGATTCTACTTACCAACAAGCCACCTTTATTTTACGTATTTTTATTGTGCGCAAATTTAATGTTAATGCCCACATTATTTGTTTGGTTGTAACAAATACTTGTTTCGTATACCTATGTATATACTAGCTTTTATCATACATACTTCACATTTTTTTTATGTTAGGTCTTTTATAAACCTCGCATATTATTTAAATATTGCTTAACTATTTTATTTCTGTTATTTTTAACATACTGATATCCTCCTGTGAACCATTGTATCATGTATCACTTGAATGTAAAAGCCAAATTTATGGCGTTTAAATAAATAAATAAATAAATAATAGTTGCTGGATGATTTTCGCGTACTTTCTCCTTTTCAAGTATGCAAACAAAATATTCTCCCACGGTTTGAACAAATAAGGTCCGACCCCTGAAGTAATTTTATGGCTGGTATTACATCAATACATTCCCGATTTGAAGAAAAAGTTTATTATTTAAATTGTTTTATTTTTAAGTAGGTATGTGTACATTTCAAATAGCACCTATAACTATTTATGGCAGCCCCAAGGGAAAGTTTTTGCTGTCGGCCTTTTACGGCCCAAACTAAGAGGAACTTTTATAATAGTAAAATTTGCAATATTTGCATTGCGCATTGCGCATTGCGCAGTGCGCACGACCGTCTACTGAAGAATGATAAAATGTTTTGGTCGTTGTTTTCGTAGAGTAGGATCCGTCTTGAAAACGGAAGTGTGAACAGGGGCCTAGGGCTTCCGTCATAACGACGGAACCCACCTCCGTTATTCCGACGGAAGTGTGAACGGGCTCTCACTCAGATTCATTCATCTTCTCATTCATTCTCTTCTATTATTCTGACTTTTGACATGGCCCGACGCAATATCTGATCCACTTGATCGTGCCATGTCTTCTTCATTAGACAAAAGTATTATAAATGTTATTATCACTGTACTTTTTTGTCGTTTCATGTAAAAACATTTTTACAGTTACATAATTTTTTTTAAATTGAGTTCGGAAACTTTGGTTTCGTAAAAGTGCACATTTGAGTATTTTGTGGTTAACTTTTAAATTTTAATGAAAATCGTGGCGTTTTTTCTTTCTCGAACTGTTAAAATCATATTTCTAAACACGATAGTTAGGTAGACATAACGATGTTCTATGAGACCTTTATGAGTTGTTCCGAAAAGTGAACAAATTAGCTTGAGGGGTTAATATTTAATATCGCCTGTTTAATGTCTTTTAATGATGCAACCAATGTGAGTTAGAGCGCTATATCTTATTCTTCTTCTTCGTGTGCCCTTTTTTATATGAATACCGCACAAGAGTCCCAACTGCTCCCGGATGAAGCCAGTGAGACTATGGCATCCCCAATTGGGGTATGTTGTGAGGCTGAGGGTAGTGGGGAGAGGAAGGAGATAGGGAAGAGGAAGGTGGGAAAGTACCTGGCTATTCAGATCTGGTCACTAAACACGGCTAATGCCATTTCAAGCAACGTTTCAATTCTGAACGGTGGTCTTATACCAGGGCGATACTGAGAGTATCTTCCACTCTGGAACGTGCCGCAAATATACTATATATTATTTTAAATGATTTAATTGTGACATAACACAAATAAATCAAATAAAATTTATTTGTGTCGCCGGGATTCGATCCCGCGACCTTCGGTGTGCGAGTCAAGCGCCTTGCCGCTGCGATACGCCGGCCGTCAAAATATCGCCCGAGCAGGTCCCTCCAAAGATATTGAAATATAAGGAAATGTTTTATCCGCAGTTTTTACTGGGTGGGATTGCGGTTTCGGGTGTCGCCGATATTGTTTACCAATTAACGAATAATTAAGGAATGCTAAACTAAAAGAACGAATTCTTTCCGTATTCAAACTATATTGTTAACTAATACTAATGCACACCTTAAAAAAATCAAGGAAATGAACAAATTATTTTCGTATGCAAACTACCCTGATTAGGTAGTAGTCTGCCGACAGTCGCGCGGACATCATAGCATATCTCTTTTGTATTTGAATATCTTTGGGTCCCTCCGACGCGCGACGTTGGCGATGAATCTGGTAAATGTATCTCTATCTTGCGGTGCCCGGAATAGCTCTTCCACACTTCTAATACCGGTCCCCTCTCGTACATTTCGCAGCCAAGACATTTGTCTCCTAGCAGGGCCTTGGCTACCCTATATCTTGCCCTTTAATATTAATTGGAGCAAGTCTATGTCTTATAGAATCGATAAACTGGGTGCAAGTTCAAAGGATGCCTTCTTGGTGAAAACCGCTTACTACGCATTATGGGATCACGATTGCGTTGGAAATGATATCTTTACTTTGTCAGCTACCTGATATTTTAATCTATCGCCGTAGCGTCGTTACATTATAGAGAGAGAGTAGAATATAATTACATTAATTAGTAATTACCACACAGCGCTTAGCTTGGCCTGGGTCTAAATTTGTCCACGGTGAAACCCGTTTAATGTTATTTATTCAAGTGAAAACTTCTTTAGCACCTTTGTGATTTGAAACTCGATGAAACAGAAGCGAGCGACACTAAAAAGAGACAAACACATACATATAGGATTTGGCCTGCGAGAGAACGAGAGATGATAGTAAAATCGGTATCTTTGTGCGGGGCTTCGTAGCCTATCGCCCTCCTCTTCGTGCGGTGCTTCGTAGAATAAAATAACTATTAAACTTGATTACACTATTATAATAAATAAACCTTTCAATTATCCTACTCTACTGCATTCGTCTCATTCTTTCGAAGTTTACTTTTCTGAAGGTTTCACTTCTACCGCGTGTGAAATGCACACAATGTTTTTTTTTGCACAAAAGACATTTATTTTATTTTTAATGTGAGCAACTGCACTAGAATCGCAACTGCAACCTACTGACCAGAGCCAGTGGGACTTAGGCATCTCTTTTTGGAGTATGTTGTCAAGCTGGAGAATGTTGGGGGGGATTTTGAAAGAGGAAGGTGTAATAGTATTTCCTTACTTCTTCTCCTGATTTTGACACTAGTACAAATATTTTTTAATATAATATAGATATAAACCACTGGTATGTCGCAATGTTTTTTTTTTTTTTGAGTTAGTTCTTTCTTACATATTGACCAATGTATTTTAAAAAAGTAATGTGGAGAGACAAAGAATATTTTCTTCTTATACAGTTGGTGAAAAAAATATTAAAAATCGGTCCATCTTTGGAAAAGAAATCAGGTGAATACAAAACCTCGATTTTGACCATTTTATTTAGGTAAGATCAGCCCGAGGTGAAGTTGTCCCTTTCGCTCATTATTAGGGGGAGGAGAGGAGGGGGTTAACAGCGACAGTGACAGCAACAGTTTCGTAAAATACATATCATTCAAATTTCTCGGAGCCCTCTTTTTTCCCCATAGAGTCGCTTTGAAAGCATTGCATTAATAGGCCTCGAACAACTTTCACACGTGTCTTTGGTAGATTATTCTTTCTTTTTCAATTACTTATGTATTTTTATTTTTTTTTAAATATTAATTGCTGTTTTCTTTTTTTTTTCAGGTATGTTCCTTGGAGTCGTGTATCAACCACCGATAATTAAACATAAGCTACCCAGGTAAAAACTGACATATTTTTTATAGTTATGTGATTCCCTTGATATATTATATCAGAAAATGTACCAGACTCAACCGAAAACATGTCATTTTAAAGTTATGTATAAATTTTGAAAAAAAAAATTTGGTTGGAGTAATGTTATACCTTTGGTCGTCGGAAGATTTGTTAAATTTACAAACAAAATATTGTGTTATACAACACCCATTTCAAATTTATACAGTTAATCTATATACATACAGTTAAATGAATCAATTAATTAATTACCAAGTAAAGCTATTTTCAGAATTTTAATTTTTTGTTCTAATAAAATCATTTAAAAAAAACCGCGCATATGTTTTGCGACAAAAATATTCCAGTTTTTCTTTTTTTTTACGATCTTACAAACCAATGTATTTCAGATTTTTTTACACACATATTTTGCTTGGAAATTATTAAAAATATATGAATACTTACGATCGAAAAATAATTAAAAACAGTACATAATTTTATCATCAAGCGTTTGAGTATTTTTAATGCTAACTTGAATGTATAAAAGCAAATTTTGATTGAAATAAAATCGATATTGACTTATAGAATATTTGAGAATAATCAATCTTTCTCGTCGGAGACGCCCTGTACAGTTGCAAGGGTACGATCGCAAGACCATATTTCCTTTTTCACTTTTCCAAACTCACGTACACTATAAGTAATAATAGATTTGTTGTTTTTTTTTTCTTCTAAGAAAACTACATACATTTAATTGTTTATGTCAATATTTACATTACACGTGATGTTTCTTATATTTTTCTTATCAATATGATACTAGGTGCAGGTATAAATAATATCGGAATGTTTTTGATAAACAAATGGACTTTGTGTCTTTGATTGTGTTAACTGATTTGGGATTTAGGTTAATTTATTTATATATATATTTGAATTCATGGATTTGTGATACGTTATTGAAACAACTCGTTATTGCATAATACGTTATTTATTTCACTGATCTAGGTCCGGTGGACACACTTTTGATTTAGATTAGATTTGAATGGCTATCCCTTTTACAAGCGGTGAAAAGCATAAAACATACGTTCTTTATCGTAATTATGCTGCAGCCCGTTCTTACACATTAAATAATGGTGAGACAAAAGATGAGACACACAATATACGTGTGTCTAATTCCTCTGAAGTACCACTTTTTTCCTTTGGAGAAAATAGATATATCTTAGACGGTCTCCACACGGTGCTGCCGCAGCACCAACTGCTGCAGAACTTTAGTTGACTGTAGTCAAAAGCGCCAGCCGTATTGTTATTATAATAACAATACGGCTGGCGCTTTTGACTACAGACTATACGATTTTTAGTCAGTTCTTCGGCAGTTGTTACTGCGGCAGCACCGTGTGGAGACCCCTTTATGATGGCTCAGCTGCGGTGAAACGAATTGCGTTTCATTTTCTTTATATGTGTGTGAGGGAGATGTATGATTATAATTGTGTGTTTACTTTGGAGGGGTGAACACATACGTTCACCGTTTGTCTCATTTTCGATTGTTGTTATTTAGCATGTCAGAAAGAGCTGCAATATTATATGCTTAAGAACAAAAGCAAAACAATCAGCGCATTGACATTTGACGTTTTTGAATTTTTGAAATTCACTCACTACTTAATATTATACTTATCACAATATTGCTGTAGCTCCTTCAAAAGATGAGAATTCGTTCCATGCAAACTGTATTAGGAAAATAATTTTCTTAATATTTTTTTTAAATGAATTTTTCCGATTTTTTAATAGCTATTCTGCTGTTCGAGGCGGAGAAAAATCCAACAAATCAAAGATCATAAAAATCGGTCTAGCCGTTCTTGAGTTATAAATGGTGTCACTAACCCGACTTTGTTTTATATATTAATTAAGATTGCCTCCAAAAATATTAACCTTACCTTTGCCAATCTATCCACTAAACATCTCTTCAACCCATTAGTCTGATCTCATTGTTTGGTTCGGGTCCAAAATCTCCCACACAAATTTAGTATCACCTTCATTGCTCTGCTCTCCTGGTACCAGAATTGACCTATGATGCATTTCCAATTATAAGGATTGTTGTCGTAAAGCAAAGCTAGCGATCCACAATGGAGTACTTGTACCAACCCTGAGGAATGCAGTGGGACATGGAACTGGCAGAGGAAGGATGAAAGTTGACTGAATGCTGTGAAAGTGAGATATCTTGGCATATCTGTGCAAAACTTTACGACCGTTTTTGGAAAGTCGAGTTCCAGAAAGTATGCTCAATTAAGTAATTTAGAAAGGGACGCTAGATGTTGCAGGGCATGTAGAGCGGAAGGACGAATAAGTTGTGTAAAGCGAATATATTATGACGTGGAAGTGAATGGTCGAAGAAATCGGGGATGGCCAAGGATGGCATGGCACGATCAATTGAATCAAATACACTAGTTGGGTATTTGAGTCCATTGATGTGAAGAGCCTGTAGAGTATGAATATATGAGACGATATTATGTATACAGGGTGTTACAGGACGTACTTGACTTACGTCAACCAGCGATTCCTGACATTATTTGGAGTAAAGAATGTGAATGAAATTTTGGTGAAATTTTTGATGTTTAACATAAACATTAACATAAACAAATCGGTAGGTATAAGACAGTTAGGGTCGGGGTGAGGGGTTGGGCAGTTACTCGGCTGAGTGACCAATTATGACATTTGAAAAAAAAAGGTTTTGCAAGACAAAAAAAACTTAGCAAAAAAGGTCACCAGAGACCAAAATTTCTTTTACATTTATTTGTTAATCCAACAATGTCAGGAATTACTGGTCAATGTGAATGTGCAACGCGTGTTTGCCGAGACGGTGTTATGTGGCGGTCTGTTCTCTCTGCCTACCTCATCCAGAAAAAGGCGCGATAGTTTAGTTAGTTTTAACATCACCTTCATTAAAAACATAAACCTCTGTCCATCTCCTGACTTCTGATGCATTTCCTATTATTAGATTCATCATTATTGTTGTTTATGCATTGTTCGTTTGTTGTGCAGGCGGTCGTCGGGTTCTATTGCGCTGATGATGATGATGATGTTGTTTTGTGATGAGTCACGGAGCAGGTACCGTTAGCTTTACAACAGAGGCAGTGATATAGAACCTTTTTAAAAAAATAAAACGTTGCTTAATGTTTTGGAATTTTTTTTAAAGTAACAATTTTAGTTTTTTTAAGTAGAGAGTGATACCAATATCACACGCGTTGTACTGAATGAATTTGGGCATCGGTGCATACTTCCACTTTTAAGTTTTTTTTTTTTTCCCCATTTTACTAATTTTTTTAGAAAAAAATATTCTATATCTCTACGTTTTTTTTAAATGAATTGTCTTTTGATGGCGTCCAAAACAGGCATTGTTAACAATTTTTGAGTCTCTTAACTCTCCTATAAGAAGTAACTTATCAAAAAACAAAATATACCGACAGTCTAGTGGTCGATATCTATACTCGTATGGTATTAAAAATAATTGCAGTAGTGTATAAATCCAGAAAGGAAATTGTTGAAAACGGCTGTTTGGACAAAGAGTAATTAACAACGCATATTAACGTAAACAAAGCGTATATATCTTCTCTGGATTTTTACATAACAGCAAATATTTTTTTGTGTGATATATGTGATTAAGAATTAATATTATAAGGTATGGAATTACAGCGTGATGACTTTCCTGTAAAATAAATGTAAATCACGTTCAATCAGTTCAAAATTCCATGTTTTTATTAGAATCTAAAAATTCTCTCAGTAAAAGCAATTCTGTGGTATAAAATTGTCTCCGCAAATGAATAGGCCTATATACATAAATAGACTGGACCACACTTACAATATTCGTTTTACGTTAAATGAAGGACTAATAATCGTACCTAAGCATTTAAACAAATATGGACAAAGAACGCTGAATCACGTGATAGCTAATTGCTTAAATATGTTACCTGCCGAAATTTAAAAAAATGAAAAATGTACAAAACAAGTACCTATTCTGTTGAAGAATTGGCTGGCTGAAAGAAATAGTTTTGTATTAGACTCTTAACAGAAACAATTTCTAACTAAATAGTAATGTAAAATAAGGTTTTATTTTTACCTTCAAAGTGAAAGCACCCAATTACAAACTACTTAAAAGTACTTTATTGGAGCTTTTATTTTTTTCTGTAAAATTTTTATTTTTCCTGTTGTATTAATAAATTATTACTTGGCTTCTTGCCGCATAGTGTGGACTTTATAAATGTGGACGATCCCTGCACAGGACTGACTGACTGTGGGTTTGCCACATAGTCTGTTGCCGGCAGTAGTAAATACACGTTTCCCATTGTTATTGCCTATTTCCAGTCGGCGAGCGCTGTTCGGCCCAGATCCGTATCTATACTATAAACACAGGTAGGTGGTGCATGATAAAAACAGTCGGCACTGACATTACTGCATGACAAGAGAATGAGACCGACGATTTATACAATTATTAAAACGCAAGTGAAGTAAAGCGAACGCTTCGTAAAACACCATACTTAGTTTAGATGAATTTTTGTAAAAAATATTTCGCGTGTAAATTGTATGATACTCGAGTTGATCACGGTGGTTTAAGCACCTGTAGGTCCTAGAGAGAGGTCGTGAGTGACGACATTGGTCTAGCCTTTTATTTTCATAAGAGCTATGCTATAGGTACCCCACGGCCACCAGTGGTTCGCTAAGTTTGGTGAATTGGCAGGGCTGCCCGGTTTAAGGCGATCCAATAGTCCAGGAAAAAATCGGAAATTGGAAAAGGAAATCGGAATTCACGCCCCTTTAAGGGTGGGAGGAGTTTGAAAATACTTGAGAAAAAGCTTTTGGAAAGGTTGGAAAAGGTGAGATTTTTTTAATAGGTTGATTTCGTAAAAACCTGTAAAAACATTAACTCCCTGTTTATTGTAATAAAACGGAAATTTAAAATTGATTTCACGAAATCAAGCGACGCGGAGCCTAACGTCTGTTCCCCGCTATGACCGGGGGAGGACTAGCTGAAAATGGGTGTGGCGTGGTCAGTATTTCTTCGGTGGACGGCATAGAGTTCACTTTGAAAAACCAAATTTGTTGACTAGCGGCCGTATTGTAAAATAACAACGTGAAAATGCATATTTTATTTTAATTTGGGAAGTTCGGACGTAAATATAATTTTTTTGCGATTATTATAAAAGTAACTGAATTTGCCACATTATACAATAAAACCATATCCGAAAAGAGGTTTATAAATAGGTCAGTTTAGACTGGAAAGTTTTTTTTATAGACCTTATACTTTATTTTTTTTAGGCTTATTAAAAGATTTAAAAAAAAATATCGATGTTTTTTAGGGCCAAGATATGTTCTACACTTCGACCAAGTATACCCTAGACAAGCCCTCTCATAGTAATAATTAGAATAAAATAACGCCAGTAACAGTAATTTCGCAACAAAACTCTCTTTCCAACTCCGCCGTCTTGCATACAGAGTTCCCGGCAATATACAACTGACCGCCAAGTTATCCTTTTGTGTAATTCTGTCAAACTAATACATCAATAGTTGTTCACGGATTGGCCGCATGAAAAATATCCACAAGCCGTGCTGTATACAGTGGTTTTCAAAGTGGGGGTCACGAGACATTCATAAATTTAATTGGAAAAATTTTTTTTTTACTTTATTTTGACAAGCGATTCAATTTCGGAGGCCAGTATGGGTACCGCCGCCTCGGGAACCATTTATTGGATAACCAACGCCTCTTCCATAGGTCACCCCAAGTGATTCGCTACGTTTGGTGACTAAGCAGGGGTGCCCGGGTTAATGGAGTGATGTTTGTCCAGGTCTTGGCGGCAGATGCGTCTGCATTTTTTTTCTGTTGGTTCGTAAGCTTAATGAGTTTATTAAAAAAACCAATCATCATTTGCTTGAAAACATTTACGAAAAAATCATATTTTTACCGCCCATGCACCGTGGGCTTCCCAAGTTGGTTGCTCATCATTAACACAGTGATGAGCAACCAGCAGTCCGCAAGCCCATTTACTGCTTTTCGGACTGACTACAAAAAAAATCAAAAAATTGCGCTAAAAATATTCAAAGGCTTCTGTTCCGTTTTGCAAAAGGTATTAGCCAAAAACTATAATTTCTTTTTAAAGTTTTGAATAACTACTCAAAACATTAAGTTTTTTGCGTATAATAAATAAAAAAAATTACTGAAATTAGTGGATACTTAAAGCCCAGTAGTAAGCGCTCAAAAAGAAGAGGAAGGGGAGATACGTAAATACGAGTGTTAGAGGGAGCGCGCTATTCTTAAAAACATGACTCGTTTGAAATAGGACAAAAATCTCACGGAAAATGTCACAAAAAGGATTTGAAAAAAACAATGAATTACGAAATTTTTCGTATACCTATATATCTTGTAATACATGTTAATAATATTTTTTGGAGTATATCTTACGATTTTTATCTATCGGGGGAAATTTCATACAATTAAATTATAAGTGTTAATTGTAATTGTTAATTGTTTAACTTGCGACCTTAATTAAAGAATTTTGCAACGATTTTTTGTTAAAATCTGTGTTTTAGGTATTTTAAAGGTTTCCGTTTTACAAAAAAACAAAAATTATCTTGACGAAATATTGTACTTATAAATATTGTAATTACAAACGAAAATAAACTAACACCATTTACTGGTTTGACCTTGAACGAAGTAAAAATTTTGTCTGGCAATTTTTGCCCTTTTTGAATCAACCGCCAAAATTTAACATTTCCAAATGAAAAAAATCGATATCATTCATTGTTTTGGCATTGCGGATATAAAATTTTCAGCTGCGGCTTTTTTTTACCCTCTTTGATAGTTTAATTAAACAAATATTGTTTTATAATATGTAAAGCAGGTTTGCGACTCCACCGACAAAAAAGTTAACCAGGTTATGTTGTACATACCCTCCCACCAAGGTCCGCATAAGTACATAATAATAATGGATACATTAATAATACTTCGACTAAAAAGGTTGATCATTCCTAAAAAACAGCTGGTGGTGAATTTATGTAATTATTATTGTAATTTATGGAAATAATATAATTTATTTTATTACTAAAAGCGGGTCGCGCTTTAAAAAAGTTTGAAAACTCTTCCAAATTGTGATACTAGCCCTCCTTGTATGTATTAGTAGTCGAACACAGGCAGTGCGGTGATTTGATGACGTAGGAAACTTTGATGGCAACAAAAGTAATTCTGTAACATTATTACGTTTATGAAAACGCTGTCTAAAAGACATATGTAAGGTCTATTTTTTTGTTGTAGTCAGATAGCTGACTACATTTTCAAAAATAAAGTCCGCGGTGTGTACTTTGTACAACATTCGGAAGTTAGATATTTTTGTGTTTGAAAAAATTAACTCCGGTGCGGACGGCTGGAACACAAATTGGTTTCGGTGTAGACCTTGTAGACCGATAAAAGGTACAACACAAAGCACTATGCGATCTAAACGGTGCAAAACAATGCAGGCACTTTTTCATAAATGGGCCGTGAGCCTGCTTTTGCTGGCTTCTGGGGTCATTTTGCATTTCACAGGGCGCGTCTAGATATCATACGTCAATGGTTCTACACGCAGTATTTAATTGAAGCATCTGTAATACTTCTAAGCGATCAAATTTTCAAAACAAAAGCATATATATATACCACCCATACGAACCACAACAGCACAGAATCACTATGTATATAAAGGAATAAAATTATTTAATCAATTACCCGCCGATATGCGAACAGAAAAAAATTACGACAAATATAAAAAAAAAATTAAATCATATTTTGGTAGTCCCACCATATAATTTTAACTTTTATTAGATATGTTTTTGGCTGTTTGTTATTCCAAAAGTTTTATTTACACCTATATATATATTTTGTTTTTTACCCTTACAATATTTAAAAATTAAGTCTAAATCTATTCATAAGTTAAGTTCTTAAGTTTGTTATAAGGATTTGAAAAAAAAAAAAAAGTTATTATCAAGTTGTCCTCTCCTAAACACAAGCACTTGCTTTATTAGGAGAGTATATAAAATATGTAATATTAGAATGAAATAAACTTATTGTAAAAAATTTACTCAATAAAAAAAATATATATATGATTTTGTATGATTTTGCATTATTTAGTATGGCTTCATCTTAAGTTGAACTTTCGCGCGGCCGGTTTCGGCCCGTTTCATACAAATCTTAAATTTGGATTAGAGATCACAATACCCAACCAAACTGAAAAATTATTTTAGTAATCAAAAGGTTAGGTCTTTTGTTCATATTGATTTGTTAAAGTTCGACGCATAAACATGCCGTAAACAACGTTGTTAAGTTTTCAGATTCTAGTAACGGTATTATTACAGCGTATCCAACGTAATACGCGAATTCCATAAAACCGGTAAAAACCTCAAGATATTTGCTATTTCTTTCGTTTTTATTTGGAGAGAAATATGGGACAACTCATGCGGCACTAAATATGCATCTACCGCTGGAGCTAACGATGAAAGTATTGTTTCCTTTCTTTTGTTCTCGTCTCTGCGTTTCCTACTTTTTCTTTTTTTTCTCTTTTCTTTCATTCTCCATCCTCCTGTTCTTTTGTTTGCCATAATATTCTGTTTACCGAAGCGGCTGAAAAAATATTGCACGCGTTTTTACGTAAAAGTCCGAGTTGTTTTTTTGTATTTTGATTCTATATTTTTATATGTAGCATTTCGATATCAAATGGTAATCAATTCAAAAGCTATTTTTTTTCCTTCAGTGAATATTGTGTCTGTTATAGTAAATAATAGATTCTGAATTGTAGTAAACGTGTGTCGCTTGAAAATCAAACCCACACCGATTTTTTGTGGAATGTTTTGTGGCTGATCGAAAAACGTTTGTGTTGTTCGACTTTAAGAATATATTCAACTTATTAACTGAGTGTAGGAAGCGTTCAAAGAAGAAGATGGTATAAAAGGCACATAGATAAATGAGAATGTTAGAGGGAGCGCGCTAATATTAGAAAAAAAATTATAATTAATAGGCGTAAGCAAAAATCTCTATCTCTACATTTTATAAATTAAAGTCCTTCGACACGTTTTTCTGTCTGTTTGCGATAAACTCTAAAACTAATCAACAGATTTTCAAGCGGTTTTCACCAATGGATAGGGTGATTCGTGAGTAAGGTTTAGGTTAGGTCAGGTTAGATTAGGGTTAATGTAAAAAAATAAATGTTAGGTATAGGTTTGAAAAAAATCGCAGTATTCATTTTAATTTGTCGCGAGATTTTTGCTATACTTTAAAGTAATGCTTTATTAAATGAGTGACCCGGCCACGCGTTTCTGTGGCTAACGAAACGCAACGCCATCTACTGGATGGTTACCCAACCTTCATAACCAACGCCATTTGTTAATTTGTATACAAATCAATTCCACACCGCCCGCCAGCCCGCTCCCTTTATATATTATATATTTCAACCAATTTACACCAAATCTTGACAGAATACCTAAAAACCTTCCTCATGAATCACTATATCTATTGGTGAAAACCGCAGGAAAATCCGTTGTGTAGTTTAAAAGATCTAAGCGCTCAGGCAGCGGGAGCGACTTCATTTTATACTATGTAAAGAATATTTGATACTATGTAAAGATAAAGATGTACAAGAGAAGTATGTTATATTGCGGTAATGTGGGTTTATAAACATGAAGTTACCTTTCTCAGTTACTACCTATTTTCGAAATTTTGTAAAACTCTTTAAAAGACGCAAACTTTCCATCTGTTCGGGCACCATTTTGGCTCATGGCCAATACCGAATGTTTTTTCGAAGCAACATCTGTACATAAACGAAATGTTGCATCATGATTATAACAATCTTGTTCCCAGAATTGCACATTGACGAATACAAGCCAAATTGTCAATTGACCATGTGGTGGTATTCAATATGCAACCACACCTGCAATTTGAACAGCTGCTGCTATACTGTACTCGTTCATAGCCCTACATCGGATATTGAACAAGATGAACATTGACTTAGGCCCTGTTTATCAGTTGGTTATAAGCTCGGCTTGGTTGGAATGTCGAGCTTAGCACAGCTTGGAACATAACCGTATATAGGTCGAAAACCTTGACGTCACCAATATTACGTGTTTTTTCGATGAATTTAATATAGGAACGTGTTTCTTTTTTCTTTCAAAAACAAATCTACTGTCTACATGAGTGGTATATCTGTGCTATCTACTGTCATCTTCACCGAGACGTCTCTATGCGCCGGGAAATCGCTATGTTTCAAAAATTGATGTTCTTGTCCTGGCCAAGCTTTGCTGTGGCTAACGAAACACGACGCTATCTATTGGATGGTTACCCAACCTTTTAACTCACCGCCATCTGTTAATTTGCATACAAATCAAATCCATACCGCCCGCTTGCCAGCCCACTCGTCCACCACATACAGACATTCTCCTCTATATGTATTGTATATTTCAACCAATTTACACAAAACCTTCACAAATTATATACCTAAACCTTCCTCATGAATCACTCTATCTATTGGTGAAAACCGCTTGAAATTCCGTTCAGTAGTTTTTGAGTTTATCGTTAACAGACAGACAGACGCGGCGGAGGACTTTAATTTATAATATGTAAAGATAGCTGTGTGGCACAGTCCCGTTAGTGAAATTAACCGCTGAAAACAAACTGTCTTATATCTTGTAAAATTAGGCAATTTACGTAAATTTCTGTGTGAAGTATTATTCGAATATTATTTACGTAAATGTCAGATTTAGCGTGTGTCTGCTAACGCCTCGGCGTCTAAAACAGGAACTATTCTGCGGCTTATCAAAGCTTAGCGGTAGATTTAGCCCGCTTAAATTTGAGCGAGGAATGTCGTAAATGGCAAGGATACAGACTGGCTGATGTACCAGCGATATTGAACGCTGAACATTGTATAAAGTGTAAATGGTCCGTTAGAATTGGTATTATTTACCTTTGTCGTGAGCGGGTATTACTGTATGCCATTTGGTGCCTTTTTGTAATGGCCTTGAACTGCTTAACTCGTTTTTTGTGGCTACAACATGTTATCGACAAATTGCTATGTCATCCAGCATTGAATAAAAATACATTTTAACTAAACCTAGCTGGTGTTTGGTTTAAACTTTATTCTGTAATAAAATTGCTGTATATATTTTTTTTGTTTTTCGTTTTACTGTTTCGTTTATGCGAAGTGTTGCTGAATGAAGTACATAAATTCTTACCAATAGTTCTAATTCACTGGACTGCGTATATATATTGATTAGTTAGACATCTTCAAATAGGTACTAAGTTTTAAGGGTCATTAACCAGCCAGCAGCCGAGAGTTCAACAGGGCGGTTCCAATGAGAAAGATTAATTATTCTCCGTACCAACTTTTTAAAAATAATAACTCAATATCGATTTTATTTCATTCAAAATTTGCTTTGAATTATACCTACATTCAAAAATGCTGAAAGGTGTGATGATAAAACCATTACAATTATCTACTTTTTAAAATTATTTTTTGATCATAGGTATTTATAATTTTTCAATAAATATCTTAGTTTGTAAGACCGTAAATATATAGACAAACTGAAGTATTTTCGTCACAAAACACGTGCTCGGATCTTTTTTTAAAATGATTTTATTTAAACTAAAATTGAAATTCTGAAACATAGCTTTCCCAGATAATTTATTGATTTATTTTACTGCAAAATTTTTTTTGAAAATTTAAAAATTCTGCCAACGATCTTATACCTTATTATGGCTAAATATAAACTTATTTTCTCATAATTTAAAACATAACATTACTAGATAAAAGAAAAGTCTTTCAAAATCAATTTATGCTTTTTTTTAAAAAGAGTCTTTACGTCTAAAATTGACTTAAAAATGGCATATTTCAGGTTTTGTCTGGTTATTCATTTTTAATGAAAAATTTCATATCCAATTTAATGTAGATCTGAATGTAATGTAATCCTTTAGTTCAATTTTCATCCACTTCCCGAACTACCGAAATATGTTAATTTTCACATACGTGATAAAAATGATTACTATACATACAAAAATTACCAATATTAATGTTTACTTTGTTTTGTTAGTACGTGATTAACGTGTTTTTTTGTCTTTCAGGTCATATTTTTTTACCTGCATTTATTGTGTCGATTTTTTGTACATATCGCTGGTATATATAGTATTGTATGTATAGACAAGTAGTTATCCTTGATGCCTTTGATTGACAATAGGTACTTTTGTTATTCAGCGGTATGGAGACACATTATATTTTGTGCTAGCTGGTACCAGGCATGCATTGATATGCTATTTAGTAAAGATATTTTTTCTCCCTGCGTGTCCTTTCCCATTCGTCCCGTCCCCCTTGCCTCCCCTTCCTCTCTTGCGTACCCTTCCCCCTCTCGCGTTCCCACTCCGCCTCCTCCACATTCCCTCTCCCTCTCCCACTCCACTACCCCCCTTCCCCCCTCCCGCGAACCCCTCCTCGAGTACCCCACGCCTCTCCCGCATTCCATACATTCAGTCCTGGTACATTTAGTTTTCAAACAGCTCACGTGCCACCTATTGCAATTTTTTATACAAATTTAGTAATGCCAGAGCTCACCAATAGTTTTATACAAACCTTGTCCTGACAATAACGAACATAAAAAAAAGAATTATCCAATTTGATGCAGTCGTTCGGAAGTTATGAGCGTACATACATTTCGGCGATTAATTATTATTTATATAGAACATAGTAGTAGGTATACGTATTTTCCTAAACCGACTGCATATTGTGTATAGTATGCTAGGGGGCTAACTGTCGAGGGATCAGTTATCATGGAATCCCATAACATGTAATAGCACAGCAAAGAGGGCCTCTGCCCAAGTGTCTAATTGTCTAGCTGGTGCCGCGGGTTGTGTTCCTCTATGATGTCATAAACATTAATACAATTACATCACGATACTCTAAGTGCAATGTACAGTACAAAACAGAGTAGGTACAGTGCTTACCAGACCGTTGTAATTATTTACATGCAGAGTACTACAACAGGCCCCAATCTAACTTGCCCGATCTAGTTCGGTTACGGCTTTGTGAAATATAGCATTATGTGGCCATGTTAAAAGTTTGCGAAGAATCATGAAAATTATCAAGTTTTATGGTAGGATCGGTCAGTGGACGAGAGGTACAATGGAAGGTACACCCCTGAATAGAAAAACACACGAGAAGTACCTTTCACGTTTAAAAAAAACTGGATTTTCGAACAGTTTAAGATTTTGGTGCATGCAAATCGGATGTGATCTATAGTTTTTTTAATGTGTTGTCAACCAGGTTGAAAACCGTAGTTTTGAGAAAAACGCGTTAAAATTTTTACTGAAAGATAATTCTACATACAAACTGTTTCAAATGGTTTCACATACAATGCTGTATCTCTGCCAATTTCACGAATTTCTTTAAAACATTTGGTGAGAGCATTATTAACAAATGCATCTCTCAGAAAATTAAATTAAAAAAATTATCATTATTTTTACGGTGTCCGGGTGTCTAAGGGATAGTGTGGAATTTTATGGGAAATATAAATAATTCTTAATAAATTAAACAAAGTTATTGTTTTATTTCATGAATACGTCAAACCACAAAGTGACTGCTCTCCACAAAAACATAAGTAAAATTAAATTATAAAAGGCCTTAGAGGTGATTTCCCCACGAAAACGGCTGTATGAAAATAATCCAATCCATTGTTTTTGTAATTATTGTAGTTTCTTTTGTAGCTCGGTAATGTTTATATCTTTCAAATATGAATCGGGAACCACATATCGGGAGTCAAGTTTCATCACCACTACTCCAACAATAAGCTTTCAATTCTTCAATTGAAGCATTCTTGGTAATGAACGGGCGTTGTATGTCATATTACTATCATATTATTATTGTGTATGCAGCACTTTCAGGCGTACCGCGAACCAATAAATGAGATTCCTCGAACAGTCATATCCGTGGAAAAATGTTAAATTATGGTTGGTTTTAATCAAGCTATATGATCGCGCAGTGCGAGCTAAGTCAGTAGTCAGTACCTACTCTTACTCAGTACTAAAAAACACAGCGTGTCTGATAGTTACAAAAACATATTATAATATTACATTTAAATATATACCGGGTGTAACAGCACGTACCCGAAGAATTTTTTTAGCTCCTTAAACTAATTTATTCACTTTTGGGAACATCTAATACAAGTACCGTTGAAATTGTTGTCTCCCTTACTATCATGGTTAGAAATATGATCTAAACAGTATTCGAAAGAGAAATCATCACACTTTATACTCAAATCTAAAGTTAACCACAATATAATTAAAATGTACACCTTTTTGAAATCAAAGTTTCAGACAGCAATTTGAAAAAAAAAATTTGGCAAATTTGATTCATGAAAAGAAAAAAAAAAGAAAGGCGACGGTAAAGTTTATAATACATTTTATATTAGAATAAGTTAACAATAATAATCTAAACGAAAATATGAAAGAGAACAAGATACAGAAAAACAGAAAAAAGACAATAGACGCAACTGGGACCGCGAAAAAAAATTATAGGTACATATACGTATATAATACATTTGTTTATTTTTTCTTTGTTAAGGGCCGATAACCAGCCAGTGGCTGAGAATTCATATTTCGTCGAAAGATGTTCTTACGATCGTACAGGGCGGTTCCAATGAGAAAGATTAATTATTCTCCGTACCAGCTTTTTAAAGTAATAACTCAATCTTGATTTTATTTCATTCAAAATTTGCTTTATTTTATACCTACATTCAAAATTGGTATGATGTAATGTAGATCTCGTGAATCGGCCCGAGTTTATATGTGTAAAGTTATCCTGGTTTTTGAATGCGTATTAGAATATCTTTTGTATATAATTTAATATAATATGAGACATTAAATTCAGTGCTTTTAAAACATAGTCTGTAGGAGTTCTTATATATTAATTGTTTTTATGTTTAATTCGTAGAACAAAATTTTAATTTTTAGAAATATAATTAAATTTTAAAAAATATTATAAATAAGTCGTCCGTACGTGGCTTCACCACAGTTTGAAAATGACCTTACAAGTCGAAACAGCTGTAACTAAAAAACCCTAAAATACTTGCAGAACTCGATAATAACATTATCACATTTAATTAAATTTCTAAATATGTAGGAGTTCTGATGGGGACTCTTAAGTATAATTTTCAAAATTGCCCTTTGTGCAATGAGAACTGGTTTTACAATGGAATCGCACGAGCTTCCCCATCCGATAAGACCATATTGTAGATGAGATTGGGCTAATGCATAATACATTTTAATTAGCTGTACCTTATCTAAAATGTTTCTTTCTTATTGTTTTGAAAAAAAATGGGTTAGTTCAACAACAGTAATATCAACAAGAACTGTCAAATTTCTTTCTTCGTTACTACCAGTTTACTATCTTTCAGCTAACATTTCAAAATGCGCCAAATTTCGAAAAGCTCGTGCACAATTAGATTTAACCTCACAAACATACTAATTGGGAACTCTACAGTCCCATTGCCACCGAGCAGTTGGAAATTGTGTATGGCATTAACATAACCTAAATTTTCACAAAATTTCCATCTACGAGTATTGTTTTTGCAGTGTATTTGTATGAAGTAGTCGCTCGGTACCCACCCGGTAGATAACACTAGTAGTAGAGTAGGTAGCAGTAATTACGCAATTATCCGTGCTTATTTACGACTAAAAAGTGAATCAACTCGAACACGTCCAATGCTGTCCGTGCGTCGCGCGATTGGCGCTGCTCTTTTGTGCTCTGTGCGGTCATCATATAGTCAAGTCACCATCATCACCGGACTGTCACTGTACCAATCAACATATTGCATATATCAACAATACAGCACTGACCAAATTAATCATACAATCATCAGACTTGTGGTCCATACAGACGGATCTGTAGAATGATGGGCGCGACTGGTATATATATATTTTTTATGATTTTTATTTATATTACATATTTTATTTATTTATGATTTTTAAATAGATACTATGAGATCAATGAGATCCCTGAGGCTTATGTGTGGTAAAACAATGTATGATCGTGTGAGAAATGTGAATATCCGCAAAGAATGTAAGGCTGATGTAAGCATGTAGAGCGAATGAACGAAGAAAGTAGTGTAAGAAGAATATATGACGCAAATGTGAATGGTAGAAGAAGTCGGGGACGTCCGAGGAAGACATGGCACGATCAAGTGAATCCGATACTTGAGTCAGGCCATGTCAAAAGTCAGAATAATAGATGAGAATGTATCAGACGATGTATGAATGTGAGTGAGGCAAAGAGTGTGTGCCAAGACCGAGTTGTTTAGCGGTCCGTCCTCTCTGCCCTTCGGGGAAACGGCGTGATGATTAGTTAGTTAAATAGATACTGTGACGGAATCTGTTCATAATATAAAATGAAGTCGCTCCCGCTGTCCGTGCGCTTAGATTTATTAAACTACGCATAGAATTTTTATGCGGTTTTCACAAATAGATAGAGAGATTAATGAGGAAGGTTTTTAGACATATAATTTGTCAAGGTTTTGTGTAAATTGGATGAAATATATAATATATATATATGGCCAAGCGGCAGCGGGCTGGCAAACGGCCTTATACGGGGTTATAAAGGTTGGGTAATGTCGTGGCGCTGTGTTTAGTTAGCCACAGCAACGAGTGTCCGGGTCTGCTAGTAATTAAATAAATGTTACAAAATTGTAACGTTGAACACTATTAGTCTTTATTTTGGGTACAATCTGTTACTACATAACGATAGATAGCAGCCAATAAAAATATACCTTGAGAAAATTTAATGTTGGTAGTTTTTGGTCGAAGAATGAAATACAGTTAAATAGGTAAGGACACATTAGCTCAGTTGGTGGAGCAGTGACCCAGCAAGTCATAGGTCCTGGGTTAGAGCCCCAGATGTGACTGTATCTTTTTCTGTTTCAGATTTTCGATCGAGTTTCGCTAATATTGTCTTCATTAATTAAATAGTACAATTTGAGGTTTTACTCATTAAGTTAAAAATAAATAAGGAAACCATTTACGTTCAAGAAATTGTCTTGAGATCAACTTACAACATTATTCCACAAAACCGTTTCAACGGTTAAAAAGCTGGCTTAATAATATTTTTTCTGGTCAAATTCTAATCTCCTGCATTCTTCAGCTTCTTGGCGTTGAAGTCTTTCTAGTTGAAGCCATAAGACGTTTGTTTTCTCCATTTATACCCGCAAATTAAACCATGCTCCGTGATTTTAATAAATTGCATTATACAACCTTTTTCCACAAACCAAACTTTAAAATGTTGCCACAGGCCTAAAAAAAATTCTTTACCTTGATCTCTCTACCTTGAAAGATGCATATTGTACCCAACATTATTCCATCAATAACTCAACACTGGTAGTTTTGTTGGATACGACATTATGCATAAAGCTGCATATGGCCTCAGCATCCTGGAATACAGCTCCATTATTTGGGCCCCTTCTGAACAAAACCATATCTTAGAAATATGAAAAGTGCGAAAAAGGTTAATGCATTACCTGTATATGAGGGAATATACATACTACCCATTCTTGTATCCATCATTGTTCTTAAGGTGAAATTATACGTGAAATCCTATTTAGATACTCTTTAGATTAATCTTTACGACGAATTGGCTTACAGTATGAACATCAAAAATATACTACGGATAAATTGAAGCTTTTACTAAGTTTTCTATGTAACGGAATTACAATAAAATTATTATTTACATACCAAAAAAATAAGCGTAAACCACTAAAAAAAATGTTTTTTCATGACTTAACTATGAAGCAATACAAGAAACATTTTTATAAAAATACCCTCTTATGGCTAAGACCATTTTTGAGGTTTTCTATGTTCTAACTTTTTTTCACTCTTATAAAATTATGGACAAAATAAATAAAAACCACTTTTTCACTTACTTGCCTCCCGCAAATAAGATGCTCGATTGCAAATTTTGCAGGCACGAGAATCGAAATATTTCTAGCGTTTATATTCCTCTTAACAGGAATGCTCGATTTTAATACCCTAGAAGCCCGCTGAAAAATATCTTTAGGCAAACATTTTTTTAAAGTTAATCTCCGGTACCATACTAAATCCGCCAATATTGAAAGAGATCAACTTATTTATCTCTAACGCGTATACTAGTGGGAGATCCCACGCACTTTTTTATGCTCCGAAAGCGAGAACTTCTGCCTATCAGAATGCATCATTAACAGCGCCGGATCTGTCATACGTTCAAAAACGTGCAAAAACCTGGCGCCAACTCCAAAGGGGCGCCGTGAGAAAATAAATATTGTATTAAAATTTAGTTATAATATTCCCTGAATCGTTTAAAAATTACCCATAGTACGACATAATTATTACGCTCTAGCAACACTTTCCAAAGAAACAATGCGCGCGCATCTGGTTGGTGTCAACGGTTTACGAATTTATAGTCAGTTACAGAATTTTTTTACAAATTCCATTTATTTAGTTTAAACGTAAGATCTATTTTTCCATATATCTTTTACCGTCTTTTACGACGAATGGGTGCAATCCAAATTCAATAACCAATCACAGCGCCGTAGTTTTGTTCAAAAGAATCAAATAAACTGACTTGCGCCTTCAAAATGCTGACAATTTTAGTTGTTTTATTTTATACGATTTCTAGGACTGACTGTTTGACATATTATTTGAAGTTCGCTAAATTGTTAAATATATAAGTAATATCTATTAGATTTGTTGGATTTGTTATTTTACGGTGTCAGTGTCAGTGTAAGCGTCTTTCGTAAGCCGTTGTATTGTGTTTAGTGTTTGTATGGTGTTTGTTCGCTCAACACGTCAACACAGGTGAAATGCAAGGTACAAATTTGAGGTTATATTCTTATTAGATTTTTAAATTTATAACTAAATATAAAAGTACTGTGGATTACAATGAATAGAATAATAATAAAATAAAAAAAAACTTTCAGGCTCGCAGAATCTAAAACGTAGAATTAAAGAGCAGAATGACATTAAAAAAACTCGTTTCCATTAGGATTTTTTTTATTCCAATTTCTCCAGCACCGATAAAAAATGATGTCCCACGCAATAACGTTACAATGGTCCCGAGCACATCTATATCTTTCGCACAAATTCCTACGGTTCAATTATTAGAAGACAAAAATAACGTTACTGATAGCAGTTTAAATTTAATTCTGTTTACAGAGCTTGAATTGAAAGATCCCGGATGCTGGCCAAAGTTATCTCAAAATTCCATTAGTTTATTAGTTCAGGAAGGTCCTGTACAAATGAAAGATTTTGATTTTCCTATTACGAACAAGCGTAAATTTAATACTAAGTATTATTACACGAAACTGCCTAATGGAGAAGAATAACATAGATCGAGTGTGAGAGCTACCGCCAGGTCACTTGGAAAAGGTACACCCTTTATATGTCTTGATTTTATTTGATAAATTAATGTAAACCAAAAAAATAATAAAATAAAAAAAATATAAAAATTGCGGTGAACGAATTTTTAATCAAAACAAAAATGTAGGGGGGGGGGCGCCATCGGTACCTACTGCACAGGGCGCCAGATTTCGTAGATCCGGCCCTGATCATTAAGCAGGGCGACTCAACTGCTTAACGATTCTGTATTGAGCATCGACATCTTCAATGTCACCTACAGAGAATTCAGTAACTATCTCCTGACATATTATGTCACAACATAATTAAACTCCCCCCATACACTTTTTTTTAAATGTTGTAATCATCTCCATAATTTTTTAGTATATAACTGTTTTATGGATAACCTGAATAAAATAAATAAATATATACATTATTCCGGGCAAGGGCTCAATTATATTATGGTTTGTTACAATACATGTTTTTATAAACCGCACAAGCGTGCTCCAAAAACTAGAAATCTGTCCAAATTTCTTAAAAACTTTCACTTTGGGCGGTAATCCACAAACGTCAGTTATCTATTTGGCTGGCATATAAATCATTGCGGCCTGTCATGCGTAACTAATAAACACCGGTTATGTTATGATACGGTTATACAACACGACACAATAATGAAGAGTTGGTTGAGCTATCGAGTTTTTTCATGCGAATCTTTTACGACAGGTTTTGCAAGAGAGTATTTACCGCTGTTACTTTCATGCAAAACGCTTTTACGCAATATGACGTTGAAGGAGTTAATTTCGACATGAAGCTTATATTTTTATTGGTACTTTCCAACCTTACCCTTACCCATCTCCTTTCTCTACCAACTTACAACATATTCCTATTATGGATGATATTATTCGATTATTTTTAGGTATATTCTGTTGCTAATATTTTCTGTTGTTGACATTTTTTCTATTATTACATTATATATATTTTTACGGTTTCATGTCAACTCAGAATGAAACCAACTCAGAACCACCTCAGAAAGGTCATTAAAATCTATGAAAAAATTATATTAATACAATTAATGGTGAAAAAATTGGAAAAGTAAATGAAATCAAATACCTGGGTGTAATACTCGATTCAAAACTGACTTTCACAGCAAACTTTGAATACGTGCTAAAAAAGGTGTCAAAAAAGGTAAATTTTCTTAGAAGACTAAGACATAACAGATACGAATATAGTTACAAGAAGGCTATAATATCATACCTCAATCACAATAATCAATGTTAGGTATAATAGTGTTCATCTGCACGGCGTCTCTATCATACTCTACTATAGATTCCAAACTACGCACTTACTTCATTTATATTAACTATCAAGCAGACTAGTTAAGTGTTAGCTAATAAATGTATAATTTTTTTTTCAAATTATTATTTTTAAACAAAGTTATTATTGAATCTGTAACTGACAGCCCTGTAAAGCAGAACTAATTAGCAGTACCTGTAGTCATTTCAAACTGAAGGTAACAATAATATCATGTACTCCATTTTAGCCAATTCCTGGAATCCAACGATATGTTCAAATATAATTAAAGTATATTATACTTGATGTTAAAAATTTTTCTAAAAAGTCACCTTTATTTACATATTTTTATTCTGCATAAAATGTGTATTCTCTATACGAGCTCATATTCTTTTTTTTGGTTGTAATACATAATTGTATCCTATTTATAAATACTAGTTGTTATCACACGTATATATGTACTTGGTTTAATGTACATTCTTATTTTGTTATCATTATAATTACCCTCCTGTGTACCACTGTGTATCATGTATCACCGGATTGTAAAAGCCATTTCATGGCGTTGAAATAAATAAATAAATAGATAAATTAAATAGAAACACTACGGAGCTCATTTATAAAACTATTGTTGCTCCACATTTGGATTACTGCTCTACGATGTTATATTTGGCCAATGAAGGAAATTTAAACAAACTAGAAGTTATACAGAACAGAGCTATGAGATGTATACTGGGAAAAGGCAAATACGCAAGGATTAATCAAATGAGAGAGGAGCTAAATTGGATTCCAATAAAAAAAGACTACTATTTAATGTGTTAATTTTTGTGCATAAAATTATGATAAACCAAATGCCAAAATACTTTAAGGATGACATTGTTTTTAATAGAGACGTACATAATTATGAAACAAGAAATATAAACAGAGTTAACCTAACCTAACATAAGGCATAATTATGTAACATATTATTATTATTGTGTATATTTACTTTATAATTTACAATAAAAAAATTACCTGTTTCATATCGGTTCGGCTGTCAACTATGAAACCGTGCTCGAGATATCGATATGAAATCGTCGTAAGTTACTTCTATCGATCCGTTATTGTAAAGTTATCGATTTCATCATGCTGGACTTTCTGGATTTGGGTACAGAGAGCGTTCGTATCGGTGAGAGAATTGAAGGCCGCTGTATTTTGTCCGTGACATCCAGAAATTGCAAGCCATTTATTTGTTCCGCTCCTAGTTCGATTATATTATTATTATCAATGTTAATGTCATCGACAATATTGTTTATTAAAGTTCCGCTAGGTCGAGCATGTAGCAAGGATAGAAGAAGCGATCACCGGAAAAACACTACCTGTAAACACTTATTTAATACTCAGAGTAGCCTCTTGAGCGGTGGTTCTTAACCTTGTTGGAAATACTGACCCCCACCAGTTTCATATGCTTATTCACCGAACCCTTCTTAATTGGAAAAATAAAATATTGACCCAAAATTCGGGAATTTTGGTGACAATATCCTTCGTAATTTTTTTTCCACGGTCGGTTGTCACCCCCCATGGGGTGGCACCCGGGGCGGGCCGTCCCCCCCTCGCTACGGCACTGCCAACACCTCTGCCATAGGTCACCCCAAGTGGTTCGCTACGCTTCTCGATTTAGCAGGGGTGCCCGGGTTCATAGAGTGTAATATATTTTTTTCAAATTAAAAACAGAGATATAATATATTTATACACGGGTACACAAAATGAACAAAACCATCGTTGTTGTTCTGAAGAGTTGCTGTTGAACCTGGCTCTGCTGAATTTCAATGAATGAATCATAATGAGACAGGGGTGTTTCTTGACCTCCGCCGAACCCGCGAGACTGACTCAACTTCGATCGAACCCAGGTTAAGAACCACTGCTCTAGACAATAACCCAAAGGAGATGGACATCAACTAAAAAAATCTAGACAGGGCTTGTGACAGAAATGACAGCGAAACCAAAATTATTGGTTCCATACATTGGGTTACGAAAACGTTTATCACATAGAAAGTACATTATTTTGCAGTCAAAAGATCGCAATAAGCATTGCTTTTTATCTTTAGTTGGTCTGCAGGGACCAAATTTATCTCCTAAGATATGTTGCTTTCGAAGAGAGGCTACGTAATCAGATGGGGAGTTTAGTTATAAAATTGTTCGTATATAACTCACCTTTTCAGACAGTCGTATCTATAAACTCAAAAATCTTTCACCTTCACCGTCAATGCCCGCGACACTGTAAATAACTAATTTGTAAAAATGTTGAAAAAAAATTCTATTTGTAAGCGTTTGTAAAGGTCATTTCATGAACATTCTCCAGCCATAAAGAGTCCTAAATTCACCATTTATTTTAAAATAAACATCAACTATACTTTTGCCACTAATCTTTTCATAAATGGGGATGGGGGTAACAAATGTAAAATCGTGCAATGTCCAGTGTTTTATATATAATGTCCTCCGCTAGTAATGTCTTCTCCAAGCATACACTTTCTAATTAAAGTGTGTTTATCGAAAGTGACCTGTCAGGTAAGTATGTTTCTGTATCCATTTGTAAATAGTAAAATTAGATAAAACCTAAGAATTCTTAATAAATTGTACAGCGCCCCTGAGTTGATTTTTCACAAAAACAGCGCTCTACAAATTATCCAATTATTATTATCATGTTTGGGCAATCATATTAGACAGTATACTGATTCTTCTCAGCAATTGTTCAATATCACCATCATCCGAGAGGTCTTCAGTAACGATGTGCCCCAAGTATTTGATATTCTTAGTTGTATTTACGTTTTCCTCGTTAAGTTATATGGGGAGCATCTTTTCGGGATTTCCGTGGTAAAATGCGATATTATAAATATGAGTCGATGTATAAAAGTGAATGAATCAAGGAGTGTGTGTGTACCAAGACCGAGCCGTTTGACTTTTCGATGGCGTGATACTCGTAGTTAGTTACGAGTAGTTAACATCTCTTTAAACCGCTCAAAGCAAGTTATAGTCCGGTCAAGTTAGCCCGAAAGATAGGGGCACCCTAGAACAAATTCCCAAGAAGCTGAAAAGAAGTTGTATCGCTGATTGAACAATTTACGTCAACTCAGGAAGAAGAAGAAAAAGAAGACGAAGAAAGAGAAGAAGAAGAAGAAATTGAATGAGAAGACCTTTTATTCTACTAGGATTAAATAAAATAGACCGTGGAGCAGGCCTACTGGGGAAACCACGTTTAAAAAAACGCGTCAAGTACACTACCACTACCTGACAAGTGGCGTGGAAACGTGTGCAAGTATAGTGAATACAACTTTAGTAAATTTTAGAATCGCTTTTTCTCAGAAATAATGAATCTTAGGGGAAAAAGTGTAAATACATTTTTTGTAGATAATTGCATGATCTAAAATTTTTATCATAAAACTAACCGTTTCGCTAAAAAATCAAAAAAACCCGTTTTTGCGAACTTTGACCTTGAATAAAAAAATTTCCTTACATGGGATCGATTGGGACTTTTCACAATTTCATTATAATGGTATCCCTAACGTTCGTTCATGTAAATTTTCAGCATCTTGTGAATTTGTTCTATGGTGAATGTCTATCTTGACGGAGGTGTCAGAGAATCGTTGGTAACTCCGTCTGTGTTTGACCTCTGCAACATACTCAAGACCAGAACACGAATATCCTGTCCCTGAATTTGTTATAACTTGTAATGCACTTGGTGTGCTTGGAGACCAAACAAGAATTCGCTACAACAATTGAATAATGGCACCCACATATCCTGCCAAAACTAATTCAGTGCAATTATTATTGCTGACTGGACTGTCGGCTGTTGGCTCCATGTACCTGACGTTATTTGCAACTACTGGCAGATGAAAATAAGCATTAATAATAAGGAAGTTATGCAGACATCAGTTGTGGACATCTTGGAGTAGGTGATGGATTAAAAAACTATTTAATGTGAGTTCGGCGGCGTTTTGTCCATACAAACGTACTCCCCTATTTCCTCTCACTGGATTTTGAGACTAGTGCAATTTGGGAGGTGGGAATGGGTACCGCCGCCCCGGGAACCTTTATTGGATAACCAACGCCTCTGCCATAGGTCACAGTTAAGGTGTTTCGCTCGTTTGGTTATTTAGCAGGGGTTCCTGGGTTCATAAGGTGAGTTTTGTCCAGGTCTTGGAGGCGGGTTACCAGGACACACTGAACCTCAGATTCCTACCCACCCCTTAAACCCTTTTCCTTCCCATAACTCTCCTCTCCTTAAAAAAAAACCCTCCACACAGCATCCCCAAGGATGACATAGGCTCGAGGGAAATTATTTTCCTCAGGGCCTCCTGTGTGGTGTTCATGTAAAAAAGTGCAAATATTTATTTTTAAATAATGAGGCTGGTATGGGTACCGCCGTCATTTATTGGATAACCAACACCTCTGACAGAGGTCATCCCGATTGGTTCGCTACGTTTGGTGACAAAGCAGGGGTGCCCGGGTTCATGGGGTGAGGTTTGTGAAGGTCTTAATATGTCTACCCACCTGTTGCGTAGTTGACCGGATCGAGAGAGACTGGTTGAGGAGGTCTTTTGACTTCCAGCCAGAATCTCTCCACCGCATCCAATCTCTCCACCATCTTGCACCACAGTTGAGAGGATGGATTCATACGTCAGTCACTCCTGGACACACTGACCCCCAGATTCCTACGCACACCTCAACTATTTCCTTTCCTTAAAAAATCCTCCACTCTGCATCCCGTAAGATGGCATAGGCCTCGAGGGAAATTATTTTCCTCAGGGCCTCCTGTATGGAGCTAATGAAAAAAAAAGATAACGACCACTAGCGTGTCGGTACGTTTTTTGTTAAGTTCTTCTTATAGGAATTAGGACCCTCCAAAAATCGTCAGAATTGCCTGATTTGAACGCCGTCAGTAGACGTTCATTATACAAACTAGACGATGTATCTTTTTAAAAAAGCAAAACGTACAGAGAGTAGTATTTTCTTCTAAAACAGTACCTAGTAAAAAACATATTAAAAATTGGTCCAGTTTTGGAGGACAAATTTGGGGAATACAAAAACTCGATCTTGACTATATTATTAGGTACTGTTATCAGACTGAGGTGCAGTTATCCCTTTCGCTCAGTAGGTATTCGGGGATTGAGAGCGACAGTGACATCAACAGTTTGGTAAAATACCTCGGCGACTGGGATCCTCTTAATGATGAGCAGGAAAAAGAAAGGGATTCTTTTATTGTAATTTTAGTAGAAGCTTCGCAAGTAGCTGTGAAGGTTACACCTAGGAGGAAAGATTATTTGAAAAATCAGAAGGATTTCCCCGTTTTTCTCTTCTCTGACGTATATTCTGCTAAACAGCAATACACCCATGAAGAATGGTATGTCACGAGCTCAAACAAAAGTTTCCCAACCTTTTGGAGATTACGAGTCACTGTTTATCATAGTTTTCATGGTGACCGATTTCTATCAAAAATCTTACAAGTATTTCTTTTTGCTATTTTTAAGACAATTTTCTAAGCATAAACACCAAAACCGAATTTCTACCAATTTATAACATACTTTCCTTAAACACTTCGTTTTTAAGCTCTTAAAAAATAAATGTTATTCTTCTATAAATCTATACATTCTCCGGTGACCGGCCAACTCAGAATGAAACCAACTCAGAACCACCTCAGAAAGATCATTAAGAGTGATGATAAAAAATATAAAAAAAATGGTTAGATAGGTTAGGGTTGCCGGCTATTTTAAAATTACTTCTTTCATAGCTTTTAATGACTTCTCAAAGATATGTTGACTTGACTTCATTCTGAGTTGGCATGGTACCACATTTTCCACGTCAAAACGGTAATTATATGAAATTCCCTGAAAAGAAAGAAATCGCAAAATATGCGCCGAAAATTTTTATAAACACGTTTTTTTCTATTATTTTACGAGTTATATGCATGAAAAAATTTACAGTGCTTCTTTAAATGCTATTTACGACATTTCCCACAAAAATTTTGCCCTGTTTTAAACGCGTCGAGTTTTATTAAACATTTTAACAAATTTCACTTAATTATTGTCGTTTTTAATATTAGCGCGCTCCCTCTAACATTCGTATTTACATATCTCCCCTTCTTCTTTTTGAACGTTACTACCGGGCCTTAAGTTCTTCAAAATTTTGTCCATTCAATCGCTTCATTGACATATAAGTTCGGATTTAGCAAACCAATTTATCCCACAACCAGGAGATAATTAGTGAATAATATTCTTGGACTCCCCAGAAAGATGACATATACAAGGATAAATGATTATTTTTATTAAATATATAAATAACTTTGTTTATATCATACATAAACACAATCTTAATATTCCGTGAACAATGTTCACTTCATTATATGTATAACTCATCAGATCTGGGGCGTAGAAGTTTAGAAAATTTCAGCATTGCAATAAAATTCAAATTAATAATGAATATTTCTGAATGTATCCGTAAACTAAAAACTGTTTTTTAAAGGTGACAGATTATGTTCTCAAATTTTATCATTTGAAATAAACTTATAATACTTCCTTAAACTTCGCAAAATTACTTTGTGGCATCATTAATTATATAATGAATAATAGATCACTTTGTTTACCACTATATTATAAACAATATCTACATGTTTCGATAACAATGTTATCTTCATCAGGATATGTTAATTTAAAGAAAATAAATGACAAACAAATATAGACAAATTATAATAAATTAGAACAAAGACAAAATATTCAAAAGTAGAGGTGATTAATTGCTTAAATCTCTTAAAAAATTAAATATAAAAATTATTTAAGGAAATATAAAATTGCATTTAGATAATAAAAAACTTTTAAGAACAAATAATTAAAATAATTAGTCTAAATCACAAAATAAATAATTATAACTATTTTAAGTATTAATAAGAAAATAAATTTAAAAGATGGCTATTTTTAAAAAATGTTATGTTATTTATAATATTTAATTTACTATTAATGCTTTTTCTAATTTCTAAAATTTCTAAATTATCTAATTGTATGCCCGTAGTGTTAGTATGTAAAATTTTAAGACCTTTATTAATATGAAAAGAATGACTTGTTTCTAAAATATGGTTGGCAAATTCAGAATAATTATTATTATTTAAACATCTTATATGTTCCTTAACTCTAATGTTAAAATTTCTAGAAGTTTTTCCAATATAAAAAAGTAACAATCATTAAAAATTTATTTATAAACCCCAGATTTTTTTAAAAAATCACATTTATCCTTATTATTTAATATATAATAAACGCACATGAAGATGAAGTGTGTGTATTTTTTGTATAGTGTAGGTACTAAAAAATTATTATGAAATGCCTGAAAGTCTGTAGAATGAATGTGTTTAAAAAAAGTTTTTATGTTTACTGTAAAAATATTATTTTATAAACAATTAAATGTAACAATTATTATAAGCAATAATTATCAGCCTGAAACACTCCTCTACATTGACCGGGAATCATAGGGACACGGGTTCGAGTCCCGTTGGCGGCCAGTGTCTTTTCTCGGAAGATTTTTTCAATGTAGATGAGTGTTTCAGGGTGATAATTATTGCTTATAATAATTGTTACCCTTTGTGCTATGCATAAGAATCTTGTCTTAAACGTTAGTTTATCAATTAAAAATAATAATTAATTAAATGTAACCTTTTACATATTAAATGAAGACAATATAAGCGAAACTCAATCGAAAATCTAAAAACAGAAATATGTATCAGAAACATACGGTACGATATCTAGGAGCGTTTTCAGATTTTCTATTGAGTTTCGCTAATATTGTCTTTAATTTTAATATCACTTTATTTATATTTGAGGTTTTAGCCGAAATTAGTGTTTTTGATTGACGAATTTTAATATGTTTTTATCTTTGTTTCAGGTAAGAAAAGCTCTTCAATTTTGTCACAGAAAAACGTCGGATTTGACAAAATAGAATAATTAGCAACGGCCATGATGTCGGTAGAATTTTCATAGAACACTGGTAAGGTTTGTTATCATTTTGTTTTGAAATTTGGGCCAAAAATTTGTTGTTGAAGTGACTTTATACATGTTTTGTGAATAGATCTGATCAGCCAGATACTAGAAAACCTTCCTCCTCTCGTCTCTTACCTCTCCTCACTTTATTCAGCCTCACACCAACATTTCCCACTTTGCTTATGCGATTGTTTCACTCACTGAAGACGCGATTGTAAAGAAAACTGATGTCGCTGATTTACAGTTTTTTTACCATTTTACAAGAACTTTCAACTAGTTCAGCTTCAGATAGTTCTATGATTTTGATTATATCTCGAAGAAAGAAATCAATATTTGAAAATATTCAATCAATTTCTAGAAATTCGTGAATCGTGACTGACCAAAATTGATTTTCTGTTTTTCCTATCAGTCTTTTCACTCTTCAAGAAATACTTCTGTCGACTTAAAATGTGGCTCTCACTTATTTTGTTTACATTGTCTCCACTCAGGAGTCACACCTCAGAGCCTGTATCATATTTGGGGATGCTGTGCGAGGAGGTTATGTTTGAGGAAAGTTTGGGGTGAACCTGTTGTAACAGGGAGGAAACACAAAGGCCTTCAAATCATTCCACATCAGAGCTGTTGAACTGAAGAACGAGTCCTAGAATCCATTTGTTCTCATTTGATAAATTTTAACTGTGAACCGAAGGGATCAATGACGCTAGTTTCTTGGAGCATCTTCCATTGAAATGTACTCCAAAAACCTTTTTGATTTTGATTCTACGGATTCTTTCGTAATCCTCTAACTATCTAGGGCTTTGCAATACCCTTCATGTTTCTAGCTACTAGTACTACGGCTCATTTGGCCTTTTTACTATTACCTTCTGAAGGTCGTATTTAATTGACTGAATTTAAGTTACAATTAGTGTCATCGTGAGGAAAAAGTCTTTACTGGATAAAAAACCTCACGCAAGTTGCAAAGCAATAGGGAACATAAGTTCTGAACTTTTTCTCAAAATTTTACATTTATTTTTACTGAATGTAAGTATTTTATTTCTTCAGGTCTGCGTCTCGTCCTTGGAGCTGGTTCTGGTTACTCCAAAAACCTATACTCTAAAGATTACAATCCGTTTAAATCTATCACACGGACCTTCTGCACAGAGTCAATTTAGGTATTTTGGGGCTCCAGACTGGAGGACTCAACAGTGGGGGGCACTTGCAATTTGTACAGGGTTAGCAATTGTGTACTATTAAAATCTAAATCTAAACCAAATCAAGTTCAAAGAATCGTCCGATATCGTGTGACTTTTCGGTTACAGACACGTCCGAGATCTGGCTCTGATGGGTTATGTAAAAAAATGTCGATTTTGCAACGAGTTGTTTTATAGACATTTCGACGAAACCTGTTTTCGCATGCCTCGGGAGTTACCCGACTACATACACTTTCGTTAAGATTACAAACCGCTTTATGGCTGCATTAAAAAAATGCTGATACGGCTATGTAGTATGTAGGTTAGGTTTTCGCTACTAATTTCATAATATATGAAGAACACACTGTGATTTGAAACTCGATGAAACGGGAACGAGCGACACTTTTATTTTTATTTTTTATATGAATACCGCACAAGAGTCACAAATTGCACCCGTCTGGAGCCAGTGAGACTATGGCATACCCAATTGGGGTATGTTGCGAGGATGAAGGTAGTGGGGAGGGGAAAGAGATATGGAAGAGGAAGGTGGGGAAGTACCTGGCTATTCAGATCTGGTCACCAAACATGGCTAATGCCATTTCAAGCAACGTTTCAATTCTGAATGGTGGTCTTACACCAGGGCGATACTGAGAGTATCTTCCACTCTGGAACGTGCCGTAAATATACTGTATATTATTTTAAATTTTAAATGAAAAAATTGTGATATAACACAAATAAATCAAAGAATATTTATTTGCCATGCCGGTATTCGATCCTGCGACGTTCGGTTTACGAGTCAAGAGCCTTATGGCTGGACTACGCCGGCCGTCGAAAAAGAGACAAACACGGACATGTATAGGATTTAGCCTGCGAGAGAATGAGATAGTATAATCGGTCTCCTCTTTGTGTGGTGCTTCGTTGCCTCGCCACTCTTGTCTACTTTAGTTTTCTGACGGTTTCACTCCTACTATACGTGGATCGCACTCTCTGATTTTTTTAACCTTAGGAAAATAATTTCCCCCAGCGCTCTTAGGTAATGCTATGTGGAGGGTGTTTTTTTAGGAAAGGAAGAAGAGGAGGTTCTGAAAAGGAATTAGGTATGAGAAGTGGGTAGGAAACTGGGCTCAATGTGTCTATCAGTGACGGACGAATGAATGCTTCCCTCCCACTGCGGTGCAAGACAGTGGTCGAGCGAGTCCGGCTGAAGAGGTAAAAAGTTCTCCATCAACAAACCTCTCTCGATACTGACCGCCACGCGGTAGATGGGCAAACGCATCATGTAGCGTCAAGACCTAGACAAACCTCTCTCCATTAACCCGGGCACCCCTGGTAAGTCACTAGACTTAGCTAACCCCCTGGGGTGACGTATGGCAGGGGTGCTGGTTATCCAATAAATTACCATACCATTAAGGCGCCGCATCCGCGCTCAAAAAGAAGAAGATGGAGAGATATGTAATTACGAATGTTAGAGGAACGCGCTAATATTTAAAGCGATAAAATCGATGCGAAAATTGTGAAAATGTTAAATAAAACACGACTCGTTTAAAATAGAGCAGTACTGTGAATTTATTTTTAACTATAACTTGCAAAATAACTAAATAATTTATTGGTGCCATAACATCACAACATGCTGTGAGAAATTAAGGCGCTGTATCTCCGCTCAAAAAGAAGAAGTTGGAGAGATATGTAATTACGAATGTTGGAGAGAGCGTGCTAATATTTAAAATGATAAAATTGAAGTGAAAATTGCGAAATTGTTAAAACACGACTCGTTTAAAATAGAGCAAAAATGTCATGGGGAACATCTAAAAGAGCATTAAAGAAACACTGATTTTTTTCATACATATAACTTGTAAAATAACTGAAACAAACGTGTTTATAATAATTTTCGGAGCATACTGAGCGATTTTTTTTCTTTCGAGTGAGTTTCATAGAATTTACGTTTCGACGTGGGGAATATATAGATATTATCTTCAAAAATAACTTTTTTTTTAAGAGCTGAAAAACTTCAAATGTTTAAGGGAGATATGTAAGAAATCAGTAGAAATTCGGGTAGCTACGACTTAATTTTACGTCGGTATCTTTTTTTGTACTAATTTTATTTTTTGTTTATGCTCTTTCGAACCCAATTGACTTCTGTTTCGTAATGGCTAATGTGTTATCGCGATATATAATGCTTTCAGTATCGCCCTGGACCTTGTAACGTACGGATTTAACATTTCGGTGAAGGAAGAGGCGACCGCATCCCAATATACCATTATTTCCTCACTTGACATGAAGCAGATGGCCGCATATTCTGTATTTTATTTTATAGCGGCAGGTTCAGCATTATAGCGATGGAAGTAGTAGATGATTAAAATTTGGCAGGCGGGTATGGGTATCGCTGCCCCGGGCACTATTTATTTGATACCCAACACCCCTGCCATGCCAAGTGGTTCGCTACGTTTGGTGATTTAGCAGGGGTGTCCGAGTTCATATATAATATTGAGAAATTAATAAGAAATTTCCCTACGATGGCGATGCCACCGTGTTATCGTCTATTGATCGACATTTGTAAACGTCGAACGGCTACGTACATACCTATGAATAAATGTCGAGTTGAATTATACTCACTTTAATTTAGGAAAATAATTTGCCTCAAGGCCTATGTCATTTTAGAAGATGCTGTGGGAAGGATCTTTTTGAGGAGAGGAAGGAGTGAACATGGGTCTTGAAAATACTCGTGTTGTAGGAAGGAGGAAACAAAGAGGCCGGCAAATCGCTCCACAGCCGAGCTGTTGAGCTTCTACAAGTCGTAGAAGCGACCCGTTCTCATGTGACTAATGTCAATCGTGTACATATGTTAGGCGCTCGTTTTTCGTGTTTCCCGACTACGTGCCGGTCCGAGGGGATCAATGACGCTAGTTCCTCGGAGCATCTTCAATTGAAATACCGGCAAAACAAGAACAGCATTGTGACCCGACGCTTATGCTCTAAATATTGCAATTCGTTCGTTGAGATGGGAGAATCAATCAAACGGACCGCCCGTTTTTACATAGAGTCCATAGTTTTTCAGGTATTTTGGGGCTCCAGACCAGAGGTGGCTGCCAAATTCAACCGTGGGGCGCATTTGCGATTTGTACAGGGTTAGCAGTCGTGTACTATTAAAATATCTGCGGGCCCTGTACAGTACGCCCAGTTTCTGAGAGGCTAATTTAACTCTGGCTTCGATGGAGCCCCCATACCTCATGTACTTGTTGTCACTATAAAGGGAGATAATTAGTCAGTGAGGTTTTTAGCCTTAACTTGTGATATTCTGAACATCTTTCTGAATTACGTTTAACTTTGGTAGACTTAAGAAAAATATTATTTTACGTGTTGCCGTTATTATTCTAAATCTTTCAGTTATTTCATGATGTGTGTTCGATATGAATGGACTGTGACTTAATTACACGGTGACTCGTTTTTAGTTTTTAATGTTAAATATAGAAGTAAACGTATTAAAACAGCCACCTTTCATGCAAAAAACGTGTAAACATTTTCTCACTGAAAAATTTGTCTGAAAATAAGTTGTTTCAGGTAGTATTTATATACGGTAACCGTGTTAGTTTGAAAAGGCGATTCAGTACCTACCTATTTAAACATTAAAAAGTGTAGGTTTTGTAATTTTCAAAATTAGAACTATTTTGTCAATAATTCACACTATCCCGTAATTTTTTATGAGTCTGCGTCAGTTAAAATAATTTTCTGTTAAAAGTACTGTATAATACTTAACTAATATAATACTTGTCTGAATTCTTCACACAGTCAGTTCAATTTTTGAAAATGACACTTAAAGCAAATTTGAGTTCATTGCACCAGAGTTGCGCAGGACGCAACCTTATACAATTCAAAAGCTTTTTTAAAACTTGCTTCCTCTTTGACTGAGTGTAGCGAAGTCTTGTATTAACAAAATTATTAAAAGAAGATCTTTTAGACAAAGAAGCGAAGAATTTTTAGCAGTAAATATAGTTGTATAACAAACTCTCACTTAGTATCAAACAAATTAAAATAAAAAATAACTGCATTACGTACATCAAACTTGGCTTAGGAACTACAGGAAAAAGAACTTATTAGTATATGAAAAACATCGTCATAGAAGTTTCTGAAAAAACTTTTCCCAAACCGTTAAGTCGTTCAGAGAAAACTTATCCAAAACATATTCCCCCTACGCACGGCGGGATATCATAGTAGTTTTTGTGAACTAAAAAAATACACGTGATTGTGGGCAGGCAGGAGGGGTTATCTAAAATCTCACCACATATCACCAGGGGGGGGGGGGGGGGTCAAAAAGTTGCTAAAAAACATCACGTGATTAATGGACGACCCCAAAGATAAATTTGTACATTTATTTTCTTTAAATGTGCAAATTTCAGAATTACATGGAATATTGGAGTCGAGTTCAGAGATGAGATGTTGACTAGAGGGGAGGCAATTTTAGATAACGCTTGATAGAAGAGAGGATTTTTATTTAGAGAAGGACAACCAAAAACATGTGTGATCTAAAGTTCTCACATCTAGACCACAGAATGCACAATCTGGGGAGTCAAGGATGTGAATTTTAAAAAGGTGAGAAGGAACGTAACAATGTCCGATTCTCATTCGAATAAGTGAGTAAAATAATATTTCTTTTTTTATTCTTAAAAATGATAAAAAGTCAAAATAAAAAAAGTATTTAACGACTCAAAACAACTCGAAAAAAATCAATGGACGTTCCTTCAGTGTATCGCGTCAAATACCAGTTGCCCTGTACAGACGACCTAATAATTGATATGGTAATAGACACAATAAATTATCACATACGAATAACATGATATCGTAGAATGCGGCCACTTGCCACATTTCACACTGCAACGCAAAAACAACTCGTAGGATATTCGATATGCCGTCAGTATTGCCCTGGTGAAATGATATCAGATGATAATATTTGCCGGAAAGGAATTTAAGGTAAACTTCCGAAATTGCTGGACATGCTTAAGAGTGAATAACCAGCACATGACAACTTCGATTCCGACACTAGCGCTAACACATCAGGGCTCGCGAGCCGGCGTTTTCAGAACTAAATTTCGTTCCGCGGCAAACCGAGTTTTGAGGGTTTTGTTCACGCGAGCTAGGGCTGCCCGCTACTATTACTACTTTATATTACTATTCTCGCTTCCAGAATTTTAATTAGTAGTAGTTATTTGTAATTTGTATATCGAAGTGCATAAATATAAATAGATTCAAGTGAAATGCGTAAACACAGTAGGTATTAAGTAGATACCTACATGAATAAACAATTTGTTATATTCTTTTTAATATTTTGGTTTTTTGTTTTTTAATTGTATTTTACGGCCATTAGAGTGGAAGATACTCTCAGTATCGCCCTGGTGTAAGACCACCATTAAGAATTGAAACGTTGCTTGAAATGGCTTTAGCCGTGTTTATTGGTCAGATCTGAATAGCCAGATACTTCCTCACCTTCTTCTTCCCTATATCCTTCCCCTCCCCACTACCTTCAGTCTTACGACATACCCCAAATTGGGGATGCAATAGTCCCACTGGCTCCAGACGAGAACAGTTGGGACTCTTGTGCGGTATTCATGAAAAAAAAGAGTAGTATTCAGTTGGATTGTAAAAAATGTCGCATTTTAAAATATTTATTTGTGTGCATAATTAATAATAAGCACTTCAACAAACAGAATTAAAGCGCACAAACCCTTTCTTTCTTTGAGTGGCCTTTCAACGCATGCCGGGTACCCGCTGTATATAATGTTATATAGTGCAGGCGCTTGCATTATAATTCCCGTGACTTGTGATGGAACCATAACAGTTTAGTTGACCGCGAGGTTACAGTGCCCTTGAAACGCATGCCGGGTACCCGCTGTTTATAATTTATTTATTTATTTATGGACAAATAGTCCATTAACAATATAACAATAACACGAAAAACAAGCGTGCGTAAAGGCCCGACCCGCCGAGCAATCGATCACCGTTCGCATTGATTACCGTTCGCATGTCATTTTTCGTAACAATCACCACTTTTCGTAACCCATTCACCAGTTTACCCTCAAGTGTCGAGCGTGCGTAAAAAAGATTTACCCCAAAAAATATTTTGGAGCAGTTGGGACTCTTGTGCGGTATTCACACAAGAATAATTTAAAATAAAAAAAATATTCGAAATTATAAAAATTTTTGCATAAAAATATTCAATGAACATGAAAAATTGCATTCGGGCAACCCTGTAGATTTAACAAACGTGAATCAAGGAATTCGTGTTTATTTCAAATTTCGTTTTCAAATTTCATTTCCAAATATTATTATTCAAAGCGTCGCGAAGACGTGCTCTCCTGGCCGCGTTTGGGCCCGTAATGAAATCTGAAATTTGTGTTTACGGGCTGCGATAAAAATGGTGAAATGCGATGTTCAAAATTATTTAAAATTAAATACTTCCTGAAATTATTTTACGATCAAATTATTTATGATTTGTCAATAACGTCTTAGCAAAATAAGTATGTAAAAAAATCCGAAATATATTTGTTTGTAAGTGCACAAATAAATGCACAAACCGACCAATTTTCGTCAAGAAACACATGTCCGTATATATTTTTTAATAATTTTATTTAAACTAAAATTAAAATTCTGAAAAATAGGTTTACCAGCTAATGTATTGATTTATTTTACTGCATGATTATATGATTTGAAATGGGTGTTGTATAATAAATGTACTTTTTTGAAAATTGAACAAATCTGCGAACGACCTATGGTATAACCTTATTATTCTAAAAATAAACATTTTTTCTCAAAATCTAAAAGATACGTTTACTAGATAAAAGAACAATCTTTTGAAATCCTTTTATAGTTTTTTGTGGAAAAGAGTCAATACTTCTAACCACTGATTTAAAAATGACATATTTCTGGTTTCTCTGCTTATACACTCTTAATACGAATATTTTTTAGAAAAAACCTTTTTAATAACCTTAACCCATCAGGCCAATTTATTCGATTTTCGGAACAACTCATGAAATCGTTGTATCTACCTTACTATCAAACTCTCCACACAACATCCCCAAAGATGACATAGGCCCTGAGGGAAATTATTCTCCTCAGAGCCTCCTGTGTGGAGCTCATGTAAAAAAAAGTGAGAAATATGATTTAAACGGTGTTAGAAAGAGAAAACATCACACTTTATATTCAAACTAGCAGACCCGACCACACGTTGCTGTGGCTAACGAAACCTTTATAACCAACGCCATCTGTTAAATCAAACCCACACCGCCCGTTTGTCAGCCTGCTGCCCGCTGCCGCTTGACCAGATATATTATGTTTTCAACCAATTTACACAAAACCTTGACAAATTATATACCTAAAAACCTTCCTCATGAATCACTCTATCTATTGGTGAAAACCGCATGAAAGTCCGTTGCGTAGTTAAAAAGATCTAAGCGCACATACAGCGTGAGCGACTTTATTTTATACTCGGTACTTAAAGATATAAAAGTTTATTGCAAAGTCAAAAAAATGTAGACCTTTATGAAATCAAAGTTTCGGATCAATTTTAAAATAATGTATGAAACTTTTTAAATTAACGATTTTTTAATCAAATATTTTTACATGAAATGACAAAAAACCGAGATGACAATAACGTTTATAATACATTTGTCTAATAAAATGTGTACGTGTTTTTATTTATTTTTTAAACTTTTTTTAAATATTTTTGTTTTTGTTTTTAGGTATTAAAAATTTTAATATAACAAAAACTATATTTTTATTTCTAATTAACTGACCGGCCTCGCGTTGCTGTGTCTAACGAAACACAACGCCATCTATTAGATGGTTACCCAACTTTTATAACCACGATAAATTAACTGACACCGCCATCTGTTAATTTGCATACAAATCAAATCCACACCGCCCGCTTGCCAACCCGCTCGTCCACCACATACAGAATTTCTTCTTTAATATTTAAACCAATTTATATAAAACCTTGACAAATTAAAGAACCTAAACCTTCCTCGTGACTCTATTTATTGGTGAAAACCGCATGAAAATCCGTTCAGTAGTTTTTGAGTTTATCGCGAACAGACGGACAAGACACACGCGGCGAAAGACTTTAATTTTTATAATATGTAGAGATAATAACATTTGTTAACGTATTTCGTCATCTTTCAAAAAATACTTTTTGTTTTCAAATATGTTCAGAAATATTCCATTTATTTTGATTTTATTGTAAAGCCGAAATATTTTGACCTTCAGACAAAATACAACCAATTCCTGAATCTATTTTTTACTTCAGTAATGGGTGGCTATCGGTATACATATTACACTTCGATTAGTAATAAATAATTCAACAGGAATCCATTCGTGTAATTCTAAAATAGCACGCACACGCCATGGCTCCCGTAGAAGTGGCCGCATCTGGCTTCAGATCTAATACATTATTCTGTGTGTGGACCTATTTATAATGTTGAACGTGAATAATTCCTATCGACAGGTCGGCTCATCGTGCGGTTCGTATCACATCGCAGGAAGGTTTTCTTGTATAAATAATTATACCTTTAGTGCGGGGGCGTAGCGAAGAAATGTCGCACCCGGGGCAAAATTGTTTACAGAACTGATTATTCCAAGAGAAAGTAGCGTTGCGGTTTATCCTCACATGTTGTATATCTAAAAGCTTCTGTTACATAAGAGTGCAGTTCTAAAAGCTGTCCCGAAAGTTCGCAAGATGGCGGTTAGTTTTGTTCGGAGTGTGTGCACCAGGGGGGCCGAGGACCGGGGTGCAGGTGGCAGGAGCTCACATAATTCAGATCCATTCTAGCTAGCTTCTAGTTAAGTCGACTATTCGCAGTCACAATATTTGTAATACGCGAAGTAATAATAAATCCAGATTAAAATAAAGAACTCTATTATTCCAAAGAAGTAATCTCCTTTCAAAACGAAGTGGAGAACCTGATTGTGTGAATACAGCAATTGGTGAATACAAGAGTATTTAAATCTATGGATTATTAATGTGAAAACATTATTTAATTTGCACTAGCCGAGCGAAAATTTCAATAAATCAAAACTTATTTACTAGGTACACAAATATTTGGCACTGCATCCACATTTTAATTAAGGTCAACTGGGAGAATTGCGCCACAGGCGAATATTTTAGATTTAATTTTCCCAATTATCGTATTTCCATGTGTTACGCTACGGAGTTTGCGGAAATTATCGAACATGTCGCACTATATGAATTAGTGGTGTTTGGACTCCGCACCAAACTAAAAACATGAATATGCTGGAACAAATCCAGAAATAAATCTTGCTTTATCAAATCATCTAACTTTGTAATGAATAAGAAATTAGAATCATTTGCCAAATCTCTGCTCCTATATCCATTGTAATTTTCATAATATATTCTGAAGTAAAATTTAAATAAAATACCATTGTAATATTATTCCTACTCCAATGTAAAACATTTGTCCCTTCATAAATCAATCCATCAATCAAATATTCCATATCATCATAAATATAATAACGATTTGACAGCAATAAAATTAGGTAATTTATAATTCATATTACTTGTAAAGTATTCCCCCAAATTATTTTGAAGTTAGCCACAAAATCAAGGTATTTAAGCCTACTGGGAATAACCAAAATAATTAGAAATGCGACAGCCAAAGACGACTTAGTAACAGATGTAAGAAAACCCATATAAATGAATAAAATCCTTGTAGACCATCCCTCTCCCTCCTCCCATATATGTTATATATATAAACCGTAGGTTAAGAATAATTTGTACTGGTCTGAAGATGGCTTTAATAAATTGAAACCGGTGACGGTGGAAATAAGTTTCATATTTGTTTTATTATATTATCTAATTATTGTTATGTAGATTTCCGACCGAATCTCTACATATTATAAATTAAAGTCCTCCATCGCGTCTGTCTGTCTGTTCGCTCAAACTAAAAAATTACCGAACGGATTTTCATGCGGTTTTCACCAATATATAGAGTGATTCATGAGGAAGGTTTAGATATGTAATTTGTCAAGGTTTTGTGTAAATTGGTTGAAATATATAATCTATAAAGGAGAATATCTGTATATAGTGAACGAGCGGGCTGGCAAGCGGGCGGTGTGGATTTGATTTTGTATGCAAATTAACAGATGGCGGTGGTTATAAAAGTTGGGTAACCATCAAGTAGATGGCGTTGTGTTTCGTTAACCACAGCTACGCGTGGCTGGGTCAGCTAGTATTGATTAGTTCTTCGATCTCGAATACTTTCTCATTCCCGCATCGCTTCGTCTCTTACTTATTAGGACGAGGGATGCTATTGGTTAGTATTCTCACAGATTCGATCCCTGGAAGGGATGTCACAGCTGGGATGACTGATAAAATGTCTTGTTTTAGCATTAGAGGGCAAGTCGGTTACCACGCTTCTTCAAGTGAAATTTTGACAGGACTGACCCAAGAGATGATTTATAAACCGCCTGCTTCGAAGTTCAGCTAACCCAGAGAGAAAATACTCGTTGAAACCTTTTTGGTAAACGGTAAAGGCGCCGTATCCCCGCTCAAAAAGAAGAAGATGGAGAAATACGAAATTACGAATGTTAGAAGAGCGCGCTAAAATTTACAGCGACAAAAGCGATGCGGAAATTGCGAAAATAATTAATAAAACACGACTCGTTTAAAATAGAGCAAAAATCTCGTGGGGAGCATCTTAAGAGGCCGCTTTCCGAATTTCTACCGATTTCTTGCAAACCTCCCTTAAACATTTGAAGTTTTTAAGCTCTTAAAAATATATGTTATTTTTTAAGATAATATCTATACATTCCCCACGCCGAAACGCAAATTATATGAAATTCCTTCGATAGAAAAAAATGGCAAAGTATGCTCCAAATTTTTTTATTTTCAAGTCTTTTTTCGTTATTTTACAAGTTATATGTATGAAAAAATTCACAGTGTTTCATTAAATTCTGTTTTAGACAGCCCCCAAGAGATTTTTGCCCTATTTTAAACGAGTCGTGTTTTATTAAAGATTTTCGCAATTTTTGCATCGATTTTGGCGCTATGAATTTTAGCGCTCTCCTCTAACATTCGTAATTTCATATCTCTCCATCTTCCTCTTTTTGGGGCCGGTAACGGACCCCAAAGTATCATTTAAAGAAACGTTGTGAATTTTTCACAAATATAATTTATAAGATATTAGAAACAGACTTGTTTTTAATAATTTTAGGAACATACTTTGCGATTTTTTCTATCGAGGGAATTTCGTATAATTTGCGTTTCGGCGTGGGGAATGTATAAGATATTATCTTAAAAAATAACATATATTTTTTTAAAAGCTTAAAACATTCAAATGTTTAAGGGAGGTTTGCAAGAAATCGGTAGAAATTCGGATAGCGGCCTTGTAATGTAAAGACTGCGGCAGAGCAGGGCTCAGCTCAGGATTATGGGCATATTTCTCTGTCAAGTGGGTGGGAATTGGGAAAATCATAAGAAGATGTACTTTGATAATCTTGTAATATAAGCCAAACATGAATGCACAATTAATACAAGAAGGACATACCGGATGGACTCCTGGACATGCTAAACTAACTTATGAACGAGGAAAACTAACGCCGGATGACGACTGACATCTTGGTTCGTTTAGCGAACGGTCCTGGCGGGTCTTCCAGCGTCAACCGCCGAGGAAGACGTGGAAACCAGGGAGCCTAGGTCCTCCTTCTAAGTGATGCCTCCAAGGAGCGTCTCCCGTCTCGGATTGACCCATCAATCTCCATCCGAAAACACGTGGCCCAACCAGTCTCCAAGACTTTCGTTTCCACTCACAGCAATCCGTGACTTCACGACGCGGGGTCAACAAGGCATAACAATTTAGCCACAATACAGGAACCAACACTTAATAACCCTGAGTCAAAAACATTTCCACAATATGGCCATCTGCCAACACGGAAAAAAAGTGGGATTCATACATCCACCAAAAAGCGCACTGCGCACGAACCACTCGTGTTACTCAAAAACACCCCGCGTCCTTTTTGCGAAAAAATAAACTCTGATTTACATGTTTATCGGAGATTAAAACACCTCTAAAATCAGTGACTAATTCACCAACAGCTGCCCAAAAGCTGTCGGGGAGGAAGTGACCATAAACAAACTCGCATTTTTCTTCCCAAGAAAAATTGCCAGTCTCCAAAAAAATTACCATAGACAAAATAACCAAATAGGCAAGAACTGCACCAGTCACATAATATTTATGTGACAGCCTCTTAAGATGCTCCCCACGAGATTTTTGCTCTATTTTAAACGAGTCTTGTTTTATTAAAGATTTTCATGATTTTTGCATCGATTTTATCGTTGTAAATGTTAGCGCGCTCTTGTAACATTCATAATTTCATATCTCTCCGTCTTCTTCTTTTTGGCGCCGGGAACTGAGCCTTAAGGGAACAACTAAGTTTCCTTTGGGAACCCACCGACACAGGTGTAACGTGTAACTTGTTTCTCAGTGAACCCATAAAGTTATTGTTAAAGTTTGTTATACTGACTTGCAAACTGATTGTAGGTACCCAAAATAAAAATTAAAAACTAATTGTGTTCACATAAGTTTTTAGATTTTCACGGCCAAAAGCATTTTCGTTGTTAGTTTTTGGGGTGTTATGCCGTGTTGCGCTACCTCCTACTAAAGCCGACGTTTCGGACAGCGTTGCAGTGTCCATCATCAGGGCAGATCCGGCTATAGTAGGAGGTAGCGCAACACGGCATAACACCCCAAAAACTAACAACGATAATTGTGTTCACCTTTAAAATTGTGCGATTATTTCATTATCCCGTTTCACTACACTACAAATATCTATCGACATACGGACGTTTGGAACTTCGAGGTTCACGCACCATATATATGTATATTATGAACTTACTTGACGCAACGAGTAGATTCAGCCTAGAAACCAGAAATTATGCAAATCTTGCAATTCCAATTTTTTTTTTGCAATAGGTAATTCACCCTAAAGAGTGTGCTTTGTGTATTCCAAGTTTTAATATAGTGCATAACTCTATGATAGCTCATTTCTGTCGGAATGCTATGGCTTGTACGTGCCTGAAAACTCGCAATAATCGTCACCACGACTTCTTCAATATGCAACACGTCAGAACGGATGTTTTAGCACAGCATAGCACGACAAGAGGAATGGTGCTATTTAATGAAATGTCTAAAACAGTAAATTTATTTAAATGTTAAAATAAGAAATCTTTTACTGTTAACAGATTATTCAGAGGAAATACGGATGCCGAGAAATTGTAATAATAGGTATTTTATCAAACTGGTCCTATCGACTCCAGATACTAATACCTACAGCCTGTATGTCGGACGAATATCTACAGCTCATATGTTGGACAAATATCCACGAACTTCAGAGTGAAGACTAATATCTACAGAGCTAAGGTCGGATAAATATCTATGACGGTCCCAGTGGTGACGAATATCTATGGAGCGTAGGTGGGACTAATATCTACAGAGGGCAGCTGAGCAAGAGGTTGTACGGAAAAACATAAATTACTTCAATTACCTAATACTAACCTAACCTAACTTAACATAAATTAAGTTTTTTAAACTGCATACGCAATAATACGTTATGCCAATATGCTATACATAATTGCAAATCCAACCTCTGCCAGTGCTCTGGATATTCGTCGACATCACCTGTTCCATAGATATTAGTCAGCAGTTTGAGCTGTAGATATTCGTCCTCACTTTGGATCTTATAGATATTAAATTAATTTACAAATAATTGAGTAAACACAGTGAGCACGCACTTTTTTTCGTACCAAGTAAAATAACAATAAACACCGACTAAAATCTCTTTTTAGTGCTTTTTTTCCAGTCAACTAGTATCTGAAGTGACTGTAAGACAGAGGCAGAGTAGAAGTGCCAAGAAAATAAACAGTAAACACGCTTAAATTTGACAAATACACATCACATCATACATATTTAAAATTATTGTTCACCATTGACGCGCAGGTACCTTGTACTCTTCGCGCCTAGTGCCCGTCCACCACTACTAACTTAGTGAACGATATACCAGACTGCAAGCGACTATCCAGGGAAGTTCAACCAACTATTAATTTATTTTAACAAAATATCAAAACTCATTATGGATGCGCAAGCATACATTTCCTTGGCCAAAGATGCCATTAATGCATTAACCAACATTGTGATGGACCCAAACAATAAATTTACCAAGGAGCATATTGCAAAAATAATGCCTAAAACAAATAATATTCTTAGCTCCATTGGACAAATGGCAGCGAGAATGGCTACTTTAGAAGGTGAATTGTCAGTATACAAAAATATTCCTCGACATCACCTGTTCCATAGATATTAGTCAGCAGTTTGAGCTGTAGATATTCGTCCTCACTTTGGATCTTATAGATATTAAATTAATTTACAAATAATTGAGTAAACACAGTGAGCACGCACTTTTTTTCGTACCAAGTAAAATAACAATAAACACCGACTAAAATCTCTTTTTAGTGCTTTTTTTCCAGTCAACTAGTATCTGAAGTGACTGTAAGACAGAGGCAGAGTAGAAGTGCCAAGAAAATAAACAGTAAACACGCTTAAATTTGACAAATACACATCACATCATACATATTTAAAATTATTGTTCACCATTGACGCGCAGGTACCTTGTACTCTTCGCGCCTAGTGCCCGTCCACCACTACTAACTTAGTGAACGATATACCAGACTGCAAGCGACTATCCAGGGAAGTTCAACCAACTATTAATTTATTTTAACAAAATATCAAAACTCATTATGGATGCGCAAGCATACATTTCCTTGGCCAAAGATGCCATTAATGCATTAACCAACATTGTGATGGACCCAAACAATAAATTTACCAAGGAGCATATTGCAAAAATAATGCCTAAAACAAATAATATTCTTAGCTCCATTGGACAAATGGCAGCGAGAATGGCTACTTTAGAAGGTGAATTGTCAGTATACAAAAATATTCCTCCTACAACAACACCTACTATTCCCTCAAATTTTCAAACCAAAAACGTTTGTGAGATCATTGCTGAGATCAATGAGCAAAATTATAGAGAAAAAAATATAATAATTTGTAACATTCCTGAATGTGAAGCATCAACCCAAACAGATATTATGAATAGTGATACCACCAACATAAAAAAAATTATTTTTGACTTGGACAACTCTACCAACTCTCTCGACCTGAAAATATACAGGATCGGGAAAAGGGATATAAATAAACCGAGGGGAATCAAAGTTGAGTTTCCCGAGTCAAAATGGCCTAAAATTTTACTCGGTAAAAAACACTCACTAAAAAATAACATTCGCATGTACCCGGATCTATCATTTGCGCAAAGGAATCAGTTAAATGATTTGAGAAACGAACTTAAAAATAGGCAATCATCAGGTGAGCAAGATATCACCATTAAATATATTAATAACAACCCAACAATTGTCAAATTATCTCCAAAAAACTGACGAATAACCTAAAATCTACAAAACTATCTATGAATATTTATTACCAAAATGTGAGAGGACTTAAAACTAAACTAAATGATTTAAGAATTAAATTACCGACCTTAGTATATGATGTCTACTGCTTCACTGAGACATGGTTGACCCCAGATATTAAAAATGGCGAGTTAGGATTTCACTCCCATGACACATATCGAATGGACCGCGATACCAATACTAGCAAAAAAAGTAGGGGAGGTGGTTGTCTAATTTCTATTAATACTAAATTTACCTCAAGAAAAATCAAATGTACAAATATCAACGTGGAACAACTATTTGTTTTAGTGACAAGCAAAAGTGAAAAAATTATAGTTGGTTGTACGTACATTCCACCCTCATCTGATGTCCAGCTTTATTCTAGTTACTGTCAAGAAGTAGAAGTATTGCGAAGAAAATATCCGGACGCTAAATTTATCCTTACAGGTGACTTTAATCAACCAACTGTACATTGGGATATTAACAACATTAATACTCGCACAAATTCCACTTCCAATAATGGATCTTCTGAACTTATAGAAATGTCATGTTTCCTAAATCTTAGACAAGTGAACTTTATATATAACTGTAATAATAATCTATTAGACTTAATTTTCAGCAATTCCAACAATATAAGTGTACAACATGCAAATGATAATGTTTCAACAATTGATAACTATCATCCACCACTTTTTGTTAAGCATATATCTACACAAAATTTAAATTTAGAGTCTTTTAAAGAAAAATTAAATTTTTATAAAGCGGATTATCCCAAGATTAACGAGTTTCTCGCCAAATCAGACTGGAACTTTATTAGTAATTGTAATAATATTGATGATATAATAGAATCTTTTTACTGCATAATTAACAAATCAATTGAACTTTACGTTCCTATTACAAAATATAGGACATCTAATTACCCCAAATGGTTTAACAAAGAGCTAATTTGTACAATCCAGTCAAAAAAACTTGCACATAAAACATTCAAAATATCTCGAGCTCCGAATGACTATCTACTTTTTTCTAAATTACGCAAAAAGGTGAAAAACATATCGATCTCATGTTACAAAGAATATCTGGAAAATATTGAGCAATCGTTACAAAATAAACCTCAAAATTTATTCAAATTCGCAAATAATCTTAATAGTAATGAATCTGGTATTCCGTCCATCATGTACTACAATGGTAAAATTGCTGATACACCCCAAGGAATTACTGATTTATTTGCCGAATGCTTTGGCGAAGTATATGATCCAAACCCATCCAATAACCAAATACCTAAATTCAACTCAAATATTTCTATTGATTTCAATGACCTTGTTATTGATGAAATCGATGTTCAGCGTAAAATTACACTATTAGATACTCAGAAATCCGCTGGCCCGGATACCATACCTGCAATTTATTTAAAAAACTGTGTATCTAATTTAAAAGGCCACCTAACCAATATATTTAATTTATCATTAGCATCAGGCCTTTTCCCACAAAAATGGAAGATCAGTTTCCTTAGTCCCATCTATAAAAAAGGTGACAAAACGGATGCTTCTAACTACAGACCTATCTGCATACAATCAGCAATACCTAAATTGTTTGAATCCGTATTTTTATCAAAATTTATGCTACAGGCTCGTAAAATCATTTCTCCTCACCAACATGGATTTATATCCGGTAGATCTACACTTACAAATTTAATTATATACGAAAAATATATATCAGACAATCTAAATTCAAGATTGCAAACGGATGCAGTTTACACAGATTTCAGCAGAGCATTCGATAAAGTTTCTCTAAAAATCTTATTAAACAAACTAGAAGTATATGGAATAAAAGGAAATCTACTAAAATGGCTTGAGACCTATTTAACATCTAGAAAACTATACGTTAAACTATTTAATCATATATCACACGAAATTGAAGCTTCAAGTGGCGTGCCACAAGGTTCTCATCTAGGTCCGATTCTCTTTTTGCTATTTATCAATGACATTGTTTCAATATTTGAAGGTATCCATTTCCTATTGTTTGCTGATGACTTGAAAATTTACACTATTATAAGAAATTTAATGGACTGTCTTGTATTGCAAAACAACTTGGATCGATTATATAATTGGTGTAACACAAATGATTTATTTTTAAATATTAACAAATGTCAATCTATAAGTTTTTCTCGAAATAAAAATCCAATACTCTTTCAATATCATATCAACAATGTTAATCTTTCTATAGTAACATTAATAAAAGATCTGGGTGTCGTTTTTGATAACAAGATGACGTTCGTCCCCCACATCGATGCAATCACGAATAAAGCACTTAAATGTCTCGGTTTTGTGTTAAGAACGTGCAAAGATCTAACGTATATTAATACCCTTAAAACGCTATACATAACACTGGTCCGAAGCAACCTTGAGTATAATTCCTCTCTCTGGTCGCCTTTGTACAATGTACATTCACACAAAATCGAAAGAGTACAACACAAATTTTTAAGGCATATAAATTACAAATTACACATTCCCATAGAAAATTTAAATTATAATTATTTAATGAAATTGCTTAGACTACCCGAATTATCACAGCGAAGAAAAATCTGTGATGTTTTATTATTATTTAAAATCATTAACGGATATTTGGATAGCCCTGAACTAGTGAATATGATACATTATAAAGTACCCAATAAATACAACACTAGACTCCATGCTCCATTTAACATAGTTGCTTCTCGCACTAATTTTATGTTCAACTCTTGTATTCAGAGATTGCATCGTGTGGGGAATGAAACTTGCTCTACTGACATATTTATTTATAAAAACATCGCTCCCTTTAAAAAGCTTATATGCAGGCAGTTATATTAATATATTAATCGATTAATATATAAATGAAATTATATATTAATCGCTAAAAAAAAAAATGTTTTAAACCACTGCCAACCGGTATGCTTCGAGTATGTTTGTAATCCTGTTTTGTGTAATATTGTGACAATAATTTGCTGAATCTACTGTAGCCTGAGCCCTAATAATTAGTTGGGCCATTTGTCTGACTTGCTTCCTTCTGCAGTTACAACTGTGAATAACAGATTAGAATTAAAATCATGTATACCTTTTGCAATAACTTGCTATAACATTACTTGGATACCTACTAACACGTATTCCAATACATCAAATTTCAATATTTATAGCTTACTTGGTACTTTGTTTTATGTCAGGTCTTATACAACCCTAGTATATTCTTTTTCTATTGTACGACTACATATTTATTTTGTATTTCTTTTCAATTTTATCTCATTGTACTTACAATAACAACTGTATCACTTCAGCGATATTACTTTTGTATACTTGTACATTCTTATTTTGTTCTTAATATAATACTGACACCTTCCTGTGTATCTCTGTATACTTTTAATCTCATGTAACACTTTAATGTAAAAGCCATTTTATGGCGTTTAAATAAATAAATAAATAAATAAATAAATAAATAAATAAATAAATATTAGTCCGGTTTGTTCAGTTTTTGGAATTCCTGTAGATATAAGCAGACGCCTCCTTCCTGTCAGTGTCAACCCCCCCCCCCCCCTGAATACTGAGCAAAAGGGACAAGTGCTTTTCAGGCTGATAATACCCAAAATAAAATCATGAAAATCGAGGTTTTGTATTCCCCACTTTTCTCCTCCAAAACTGGACCGATTTTTAAGATTTTTTTTATCAGCGGTATTAGAAAAAATATTCTGTTTATAGATAAGTTTTGATTAAAAAAAATACATTGTCTGGTTTGTATGCTGAACGTCTGTTGATGGCGTTCAAAAGAGGCAATTTAAACGATTTTTTGGGGGTCCTAACTCCTATAAGAAGTAACTTATCAAAAAAAGCAAACATACCGACATGCTAGTGGTCGATATCTATATTATATTATAATACTAGCAGACACGGCCACACGTTGCTGTGCCTAACGAAAGACAACGCCGCCCTATTACGCAACCTTTATAACCAACGCCATCTGTTAAATCAAATCCACACCGCCCGTTTGTCAGCTCGCTGCCCGCCTGATATATTATATATTTCAACCAATTTACACAAAACCTTGACAAATTATATACCTAGAAACCTTCCTCATGAATCACTCTATCTATTGGTGAAAACCGCATGAAAATCCGTTGCGTAGTTTAAAGATCTAAGCGCACAGACAGCGGGAGCGACTTCATTTTATACTATGTAAAGATATTTGCATTATGGTCAAAATCCAGAGAAGAAATTGGGGAATTCGCTTGTATGGACAAAACGCCGAAAATTAGAATAAATTCATTATTATTTTTAATTGATAAACTAACGTTTAAATTTTTATGCATAGCACAAAGGGTAGGGTGTTTCAGGCTGATAAGAATAAATTCAGGTTCTTCCGAGGATTTGGCCTCGGGACGGCTACCCAGCGGTTAAATCGATAGATACGCCACTGGTGTTGTTTTCAGAATGTAATGGTATACGTGATGCGATGGGTTTGATTATTTGAATGCGGTTAGATTATAGATTTAGATCTGAATTCTAATTTAATGTATGATAATGTAATATCCTCTGGTAATAATGTAGGTATCTGCTGCTTATACGGTGGACCTCTTGCGTCTCTGCCTGACCTTGAGGGTATTCGGAGAGGATGGTTTATTTGTTCAGTGTACCTACATCTTGTATTATTAACTCTGGCGCCCGATATTCTCAGTATCGCCCTAGCCCTGGTGAAAGACCACTATTTAGAATTGAAACATTGCATGAAATTATTATTATTGGAAAACCAACACATCTACCATAGGTCTCCGCAGATGGTTTGCTACGTTTGGTGACTTAGCAGGGTTTACCCTGTTCATGGGGTGAGGTTTGTCCGAGTCTTAATGTTAATCTTACTCATTACTCATTACGCTTATATCAGCCTTGCATTATTTGCGGATATCCACATTTCTCATGCGATCGTTAATGGTTCTACCACACCAATGCCTCAGGGATCTCAATTCTACAGCCATTTTATCCTTCCTCTGCCAGTTCCATGCCTCACTGCCATATATCAGGGTAGGTACCAGGACCCCTGTGTTGACTGCTAGCTTCACTTCTTTGGACAGTTTTTTTTGTTAGTTACCTGCATTTACCCTTCTTTCAATATCTCTTTCAGCCTTCCCAACTCACGTAAACATACTATCCAGATACACAAACTCAATCACCTGCTCCAAGTATCATTCAACTATATTGCACACTGTTTTCGTATTCTCTCTTTCAAACACCATGACTTTAGACTTACTTTTATTCATCATTAATTCATTCTTCATACATACTTGGTTCATCCTAGACACGAGAGACTGTAGATCTTCCATACTGTTGGAAATCAGCACCGTGTCATCAGCATACAACAGGCAATTTTCAAGTAACGATTTTTTTAAACAGCGAAACAATTCCATTTGCTTGTTTGGCGCCTAGGAGTCGAAAGCTTAGGTTTCTTTCGAATCGTTGTACGCTTCTAATGCAGATCTCTTCAATCTCCCTGTCAGATATCAAATTAATAATGTGGGGCCGCCTTGAATTAATGGTCGAGTTAATTTTCTAAATATTTGAGATCGACTGGGACACCGCGTGCCAAGATATTCAAATGCACAACGAAATTATTTTAATTTTATTTAAGTGAAGGAACACACAAATATTCCGCCTGCTGCGCTAATAAATTATCTGCACTTCCTGACAACAGATATTTCACCATGTCGTGTAAAATTCGAGAAATTGGCGCTAACAATAACAATCCTGTACGTAGATGGCGATAAGGTTTAAATTCCCGCTTAACACTGGCCGCCTGTTTTGCGTCGTTGAAAAGGGTGTTTTATTTTATTTTGCGAAGCTTGGTCACAAACATTTATGGGGGTGATGTTTACGTGTGGAAGGTGTATGGCAAATCTAATAAGTAGTTCGTAGTTACAATACTTAAAAGTTTATTTAACAAATTACAAACGAACAAAACGCACCATACTTTAATATTTAAATATGAACAATTGTATATGAAGTGGAGAGCGAACAAGCACGAGTAACAAGGCTGTGTATTGACCGGGAGTTTAAGGTAGTATGGTTTGAATAATCTTTGTTGCAGCGCGCGACGGTGGCTTGAAATAAGGCTTGAATCCTATTGGCGTATGGGGGACCAATCGGATTGCCGTGAGACTGCAGATCGGTGTCTTTGTTTGACCTCCACATGTTTAAACGTTTTTCGATAATTTTCTAGAGAATTTAATTTTCCACACTATACAATTAAACCATAACCGAAAAGGGGTTCGTAAGTAGGAGATTTAGAACTTTAAAGCAGTTTTCGTAGACCTGATACTTTATTTTTTGGGCTTATAAAAAACATTCATAAAAAAATACTAGATTATTTCAGAGAGAAATGTTATATGTTTTGCTTGCAGTATTTAATTAAAGCATCTAAATAGGCCACTTGCATTACATTTTTTAAATTTTTTTTTCGTGTTAGGCAAATATTCTCAGACATTCTGTATTTTTTTTAAATCGTATGAAACCTTGGCGATTTTTTGAAAATTTCAATCCGAAAAATCAGACCATTTTTTATAAACCGAAAAGCCGGGACATAATTTTATGGGTGCGAAAAAACTATTATTATACATATAGCCGAAAATCATTAAAAAAGAACGTTTTCCACACGAATAGCAATAAATTGTGCGGGGTTATCTTCGTAACAACTGTAAAAACACCTCCATCTTTATCAAAAAATCAAACCAAAGGATAAGTTCGCATAGAACAAACAATAAATCTAGTGAACGTTAAACGCAAATTCAAAAATTCGCCGGAAATCAAAGTGTTGCCATATAAAAAAAATTAATCAGTGTGGAATTTAAAAAAATTAAGGGAACATAATCGGAGAAGGGACATTTTCATATAGTGACGTTACGAGCTCAAATAATGGATTTATTCATTTAAAAATAAAAAAACTAAACATTTCTAAAAAATTTTACTAACATTTTCGTAATCTTAGTAAAAAAAATCTATCCACACGATTTTTTCCAAGTCGTTATGAAATCCATGCAAGTGGCCTATTCTAAGCGATCTAATATTCTAACCAAAGTCACTTGATTTTGCATTACTTTAGTGTGCATCAATTTAATATAATTTATTTGGGATAATAGTGGACCCAGTGTGGATCCTTGACGAACTCCATAGTTAATGCTCTTGAGTGGATGTCTATTCAGTAATTTTCTTTAATTTTGAATACAATAATAATTTTATAATAGTTTTATTATCAAATGCAGTTTACTATGATAATATCCGGTAGTTTTTATGCAAGTCCTGTCTCCGCACGGTCATCCTTCACCGATCATCACCGACACCTACCATGCACAGTAATATTCCTATCCCACGCAACTCGATACGCGCAACCATAACCTTATCTCTCCAAGCATTAATTTTCTTATTATGTATTATCACTGCTTACCGGGCGGTGCCGGGTTACCGGCTTACCGGCTGATTGCTGATTTGTACCGGGTTTGTGATTGGATGTGATGAAAGATGGAAAGGATGTGTGGCATATGTGGTTCTGATGCGATGTGGCAAGTTGATTGAAAAAAAAATTGTGCAGTTCACACGCGGTAGAAGAGACAGCTTCAGAAAACTAAACTTCGAAAGAATGAGACAAATGCAGAGTATAAGGAGTGGGATAATTGTATGGTTTATTTATTATAATATTGTTGTTATAAATTTAAAAATTATTTAAAATTTTATTCTACAACGCACCCCACAAAGAGGATACCGATTACTCTATCTCATTCTCTCGCAGGCTAAATCCTATAGATTTGAGTGTTTGCCTCTTTTTAGTGTCTCTTGTGTCCGTTTCATCGAGTTTCAAATCATAACGGTGCTAAAGAAGTTTTCATTTTAATAATTATTACAAGCAGTACAAAATGAAAAAAAAAACTTTGTCATCACGCTTTGAAAATTTTTATTGCTAACTTTAATTTACGTAAATATTAAAGCAAATTTTGAATGAAATAAAATCGATATTGATTTTTAGAATATATGAGAATAATCAATCTTTCCCATCGGAACCGCCCTGTACGGTTGCAAGGGTACGGGCTCGTACACATAAACACGATACGACGTCGTATCGTGCTTCGTACGTCGTTTCGTGCGTCGTGCTTCGTGCGTCGTATCGTGGGAATCTACGACGAGCAAGCGACACGACATCGCAACGTGCCACGGTTTCGTCGTGTGGTCGGTCGCAATTATCTCGAAAAATGGACCGCACTAGACGGGTTCTCCTCATGCTGATATTAAGAAGACGAATAAAGAAGAAACTGATACACAGAAGATACTGGTTACATCCCTTTCTTTCAATTTTGAATAACGAGAGTCATTTTAAGAAGAACCTCAGTGTCGTCCGTCATCTTTGAATATTCAATAACAAATGAATGCGGCACCGGCGATACAGTTTCAACGACATCGTACCGTTCATCGTGACACGTTGCGATGTCGTGTCGCTTGCTCGTCGTAGATTCCCACGATACGACGTCGCGTTGTGAAACGATGCCATGTCGTAGCACGATGCGACGTTGTATCGTGTTTATGTGTACGAGCCCTACGATCGCAAGACCAACGTTCGACGAAATTTGAATTCTCGGCCGCGCCGCGACGTCATCTTGGTTGGAATTTCTGTCACCTTCGTAAGTTCATAATTTGACTGAATCCCCTACGATTTTCCATCTCAGAGTCAGCTGACATCCGAGACGACAGGTCCTGGTATTATGTCGCATTGTATTGTTATTGTTGCAAATAGCGTGCAAAGCGGATGCCGGCAACGGAGCGAGTTCGAGAAGGTATTTCGTACGCTTGGTTGTCTTGGTTGGGTGTGCGTCCCCGTCCCCCCTTCCTAGCTAGCGACATAAATTATAGCCTATATGTTATTCTGATGTATGAGATATATTATGGTAAAGTTACATTCAAATCAATTCAGTAGTTTTTGCGTGAAAGAGTAACAAACACATACATCCATCTTCGCGTTTATAAAATTAGTAAGATAGTCACTACGATTAAAAAAAAGTTTCAATGACAGAAGTGGTAATCTACCAAAAAAAATTCTAATCGGGTGACTGACAGCGCCAAATGCTGGCCGGGGTAATGCGCATTTTCATCCCCGACAAAATATCCTCCAACAAAATATCCCTCGACATAATATCCCAAGGATAAAATGTGTCTCCCCAATGCTGATTCTTTCTTATAACTATTTTTGAACAATAATCTACTGTCTTTACAGGATGTCTGTATTGCTTTTGGCCCATTTTACTCTTTTTTAACAATAATTTACTGATTTTTAAATAAATAAAAATAAAATATAATATATTTGACATATTTCACTGGTGGGAATAACCTCCAAAAAAGTATAAAAAGAAAGTTTTCTTATAAAAATTGAAAAATAAAATACTTTGTTTTACGTCACTTTATTGATATTTTATAGTCTACCCGTCTACCGGTTTCGGTACCTCCGTACCGTCCTCAGGACTGTTATAAAAATACTCTTTTTATTGTAATACTCTATTTATGTATTTTTATAACAGTCCTGAGGATGGTACGGAGGTACTAGTAATAAATAGAGTATTTTTATAACAGTCCTGAGGACGGTACGGAGGTACCGAAACCTGTAGACTATAAAATATCAATAAAGTGACGTAAAACAAAGTATTTTCTTTTTATTTATTTAATAATTTACTGTGTTTACAAGATGTCTGTATTATTTTTGTCCCATTTTGTTGAACATTAATTTACTGTCTTTACAGGATGTCTGTATTATTTTTGTTCTATTTACTCTTTTTTAACAATAATTTACTGTCTTTACAGGATGTCTGTATTATTTTTGTCCCATTTTACTCTTTTTGAACAATAATTTACTGTCTTTACAGGATGTCTGTATTATTTTTTCCATTTTTTGTTAGGTTAGGTTAGGCTTTAGTAGATATTTTGTTGGAGGATGTTTTGTCCGTAGGATCCAATCCAATAATTTACTGTCTTAACAGGATGTCTGTATTGTTTTTATCCCATTTTACTCTGGTTGAACAATAATTGTCTTAAACGTTAGTTTATCAATTAAAAAAAAAATATGTATTTGACAAGTTAAAGTATTTCACCAAAAAATGTAGACATAATTTGTCTCGACGCCACCTAGCGAGAGATTTAGTATTTAACAATACCTCTCTCACAAAAATAAAGTTGGTTGTTTTCAGTTGGAAAAATGTAATAAGAAGTAATTGTCGAATGAAACACTAGTATATATTGAACTATTTGGCGGGTATTAGATAAGCCGCCATAGCTCAGTGGTCAAGAGCTCCTGACCGGCAGTCAAAAGGACACGGGTTCAAGTCCCGTTGGCGGCTAGTATCTTTTCTCGGAAGATTTTTTCAATGTAGATGAGTGTTTCAGGCTGATAATTATTGCATATAATAATTTAATAATTTACTGTCTTTACAGGATGTCTGTATTATTTTGGTCCCATTTTAATCTTTTTGAACAATAATTTACTGTCTTTACAGAATGTCTGTATTATTTTTCCCATTTTTGTTAGATTAGGTTAGGCTTTAGTAGTTATAGGGATGTTTTGTCCGTAGGATATTTTGTCGCAAATGTTTTGTCGCGGGATGAAGAAGTGTGGAGCCGGTGGCCGTACTAAAGCTTTTTGATCAAGGTGCTATAGATATCTCCCAAAAAGACTCATTGAAAGAAAGGTTTGTTGCTTGTGCAGAACAACTCCCAAAATTGCCTAAGGGGTTAAGTTCAATACCCCCATATAAAATAAAATCGTGATTTCATCACGCTACAATAATAAATTATTATTATTACCTTTCCTCGAAATCCTCAAACACCCGCAATCATCTCTGACGTAACATATCATAATAACTGCATTATGTATGTTTTAGTATGGAGTATAATGCAGGCGCAGGTATGCAGGATGCAGTTAGCACCAGATGTGCACTTTTCAATAGGGTGCATCGCGCATCGCGCAGTATGCATTATTTTTCACCGCAGGCGATCGCTTGAAATAACCCGCAACTATCGTTCGGCCGCACGCAACGCGCATGCTAATCGGTGTAAATTCACTCGGTGCGAATTCACTCGGTGTAATTATATACATATATACAATGTGTGGTAGGGTGGACTGTAATTTTTTTTACGATTTTTGGATATTTAAGGGGAACGGTAGCGCGGCGTTTTTCATGCAAAACTTAATTTTGGATTAGAGGCCATAATACTTAACCGTACAGATATTTTTAAGTGAAAACTTCTGTAGCACCGTTGTGATTTGAAACTCGATGAAACTAAAAAGCGACACTAAAAAGAGACAAACAAATACATCTATAGGATTTAGCCTGCGAGAGAATGAGATTTGTGCTTATATGTGGCATACATCTGCCCTAATCGTTGGCTAAAGAAGGAGACATAACACCCCTAAAATAAATACTAACAAAAATAAACAACAAAAAAAAAAAATCAAAATTTTAAATAATGCTTTACTAGATAAAATGACAATTTTTCAAAATCTATTTATATTTTTTTGTAGAGAAGAGTACGTCTAGAATTTAATGAATTTAATTTAAAAATATATCTGGTTGTGTCTGGTTATTCCCTCTTAGGGTTAAGCCGCGGTGTTTCGAATTTCTACTGTTTTATAACACATTTCTCTAAAACGCTTTAAATTTTGAAGTTTCTAAAAAAAATGTTATTTTTTATTTTGAAGTTTCTAAAAAAAAAATGTTATTTTTTAAATTAGTATCTATGTATTTGCCACACCGAAACGGTAATTATATGAAATTCCCCAATAGAAAAATCGTTAAATTGCCCCGAAACGAACGTTTCTTTCAGTTATTTTACAAGTTATATGTATGAAAAAATTTACAATGTTTCTTTAAATGCTATTTAAGACATTCCCACGAGATTTTTGCTCTGTTTTAAACGCGTCGTATTTATTAAACATTTTCACAATTTTCGCTTAATTATTATTGGTTATCTATAACATTCTTCACTGGCTCAAGTGTCCTGAAAGAATCCAGTTTAAGCTCTGATGGATGGCATTCAAATCCCTTAACAGAATGGTTCCGGCTTATTTATCGGAAATGTGTATTCCATAAAATTCCAATTCGCGATAATCAACCCTCAGGCCAGCAGCAACATCAGCTATCGGAAGGTTGGAGGAACCAAAGCGCACACCAGATACTAAATTCGGTGAGCGTGCTTTCGGAGTGTCAGGACCTAAAGCCTGGAATGGACTGCCACACGAGTTAAGAATGATCACAGATTCAGCGGAATTTAGAGCTAAACTAAAAACTCATCTTTTCAGACAGTCGTATCCATAAGTTAAAAAAAAAACCTTTCACCTTCAGCTTCACGGCTCGCGACATAGTAAATAACTAATTTTGTAAAAATAAAGCAAATTCTTTCAATTCTCCAGTCTTTCAAATAAATATTAACTCAACTTTGGCATTAATCTTCTTATAAATATAAATATGAATGTAAAACCAACAGTGGGTGAGGGTAGCAAAGGTAAAGTCATGCAATGTCCAGTGTTTTGAATATAATGCCCTCCACGTACAAAGTCGTATCTTTCCCAAGCATAAACTTTCTAATAAATCGTGTTTTTCGGAAGTGACCAGGGAGGTAAGTATGTTATTGTATCTATCTGTAAATAATAAAATTAAATAGAACCTAGGAATTTATAATGAATTGTTAAGCGCCCTTGAGGTGATTTTTCACAAAGACGGCGCTCTACAATTTGTCCAATTATTATTATTGGTATTTTCATATGTTCTTTTTCTTTTTGAGCGCTGACTACCGGACATTAATATGTTTGTTTTATGTTTGTTTCAGGTAAGGAAAACTCTTCAGTTCTGTCGAAGAAAAACAATAATTCGTAATGACCATGATGTCAGCAGAATTTTCGTAGAACTCTGATAAGGTTTGTTATTGTTTTAGATTTTAACGTCCAAAGTATGTACATATGTGGTTACATATATATTTTTTTCTTTATTCATTGTATACATAATATGGTTACATTATTAGTGGATTTTTCGGCCACCATACTAGGCTGATGCCAGTGTTATGGTGGTCGATTGATAGTTAAGGGTTAAGTGGTCTTAAAAGCGCTCCTTCAAATACTGATCTTCGCAATTTTTGAATCCCAGGAAAAATTCCTCAATAATGAAGCCTCCGTACATAGCCAGCCTACCCTACCATATGCAAGTAGGTACACCTGTCGGCGGCCTTGGGGAATGGTCGCTAATCTAAATGTGCTCGCGTCATGCCAAACCAATAACAATAATAATACACAGCACAGCTGTACACATAATATAGGATTGGATTTTAAATATATGTTTGTGTGAAGTGCGGTTGAGCGGTATGCAAACCTTTTTTAAAATCCTCGGTTCGGTTTGATTTCAAATAAATTATTATTTTTTGAAACAGATCACATCGGAAAATAATTTCCCACGGGGCCTATTTATTATTTTTGTGCGGTAGAATATTTTTCCAATTACATTACAATTTAGTTGCCGTAATATCAGCATTTAGTCAGGTGACTCTTCAATAATAATAGTTTTAAAGCATATAGAGAAAGTCACTTACCTCCAAATGGTTTGCAAGTTCATTTAACAGCACCATTACCCTCGTCATGCCATAATAATAATAATAATAATAATATTTGGACGATTTATATAGCGCCGTTTTTGTGAAAAATCACCTCAAGGGCGCTGTACAAACTTACCATACATGCCTAAAATCTAGAAAGACTACATGCTAGACAAACAATTAAAAACAACTTATGGCTAAAAATTGCATACACCGGTTCATCGATCACCGATACGAAAATATATGTACAATATTTTGACCAATGAACGCGATGCTGCCTAAAAATGAATTAATACAGACCCATACTTACCTGGGAGGTCGCTTGAAATTAACACTGTTTATTGTCTATTTAAAGAAATTTAGATAGAGTTCGCACGCAGAGGACATAATTGTGAACACATGTTGTTTAATCCTGAAAATATTTTAATATTAATATGTAATATATTCTTTAATGAGTGTATTTTGGAAAGTAAAAGCAACATTTAATGGTGGGCGGTGCAGTAGTACAAGGATTTGATCTTCCGAGAGACAGATTGATGTGTGAGGATTCGAGTAATTTTAATTCAGTAAGAAAAGTGTGATTAAGACATATCATAGGCAATACAAGTATGATACTCTCAGATAGGTATATTTAAATTAAGTTAAGGATATGAGAGCCCGAAAAGGTAGGTTTTTAGTTTGGACCTAAACTCTGTTGGGCTTTTTATGCATCTTAATTCCGGAGGGAGTCTATTCCAAGCCTTAGGCCCAGATACTCCGAAAGCACGATCTCCGAACTTAGTATTTGGCTTTCGTTTGGGTTCTATTAGTCTGCCTATAGCAGATGAAGTTGCCGATCTAAGGGTTAATTGCCTCGGACCGGTATTTTCCGGGACGCATAATTCAGAGATGTAAGGTGGGGCCATTTCGTTGATTGATTTTAACACCATCCAGCACAATTTGTACTGGATTCTTTCAGGGCACTTGAGCCAGTGAAGGTTACGAAGGTGTTCTGAAATGTGTGAATATTTAGAGACCCCGGTTATGAGCCTTGCCGCTGCATTAAACACGGATTGAAGTTTGTCAGTTTGGTATTTTGGAAGACTAGCGTAGATGCCGTTACAGTAATCAAGCCGTGAGACTACGTAAAAGTTGATTAATAGTTTTGTCGCCTCTGTAGGAAGGTTTCTTCGAACTGACTTAAGTTGTCTAAGGTGAAAAAAGCCGGTGCTTACTGTCCTATTTATTTGACTTTTAAGCAAAAAGTCTGAATCTAAATTAACGTCAAGAAGTTTGACTGTTGTCTTTGGAATAATATCGTTGCCGGAAATGGAAATAAGTGAATTGTCTATGAAATGTTGACGTTTGTTTGTGGCCGCCCAGAGAAACTCAGTCTTAGATGGGTTCAACTTCAGCTTGTTTGAAGACATCCAACGAGTTATTGCTTCTAGGCATTCAGCTATGCGGATTTTGAGGCTATTGATTTCGTTTGGAGAGCAGTAAAAATAAACTTGCTGATCGTCAGCGTAGCAGTGGGACAAGAGACCAAATGACTCGATTATTTTGGCGACATCATTTGTAAAAAGGATGAAAAGAAGTGGACCTAAAACGGATCCTTGGGGTACCCCTGAAGAAAGTGTTGCGAAGTTAGAGAGTTTATTTCCAATGCCATGCTTTGCCAGGACGTCTATTCTGCCATTCGATACTTTGAAGAGATCATAATACCTACTCCGGCTGTAGTGGTTTGATACATATACATAAATCATAGCATCTCAAGAGAAATGGGCTATCGATAAAGTTGTTCCAAATTTTAAAAGACAAAATAGCAAGACTTGCTCTTCGCCTAGTTTCCAGACTCACAGAATCAGTTTCCCCAAGTAAGTCAATATGGTGCATGAACCTTGAATAGGTTCCATGCTTCCACGTATAGACATTACTGCACTTCTGGATTTGCTCAATTCTTTATGTAATCTTTCGGGATATGTGGAGGGTATTTTTAGGAAAGAAAGAAGATTAAGTTTTGGGAAGGAAATGGTACGAGGAGTGGGTAGGAATCTGGGGGTGTGGATATAACCATTTTTTTAAATAAGCAATACATCTGTAATAGGTCACCCCAAGCGGCTCGCTACGTTTGGTGACTTACAGTGGGTGCTCGGGTTCATGGGGTGAGGTTTGTTCGGGTCTCGATTAATCTAAATCTTTCGTCTTAATCTTTCTCATTGGAACCGCCCTGTACGATCGTAAGAACTTCTTTCGACGAAATATGAATTCTCGGCCGCTGGCTGATTAATGGCCCTTAAAAAGAACCTATATACGGCATCCCAAAGATAAAATAGGTCCTGAGACAAATTATTTTTTTGAGGGCCGAGCATGTATGTTGTTAAAAATCACCTTCAACCATCTAACTGTATGTAGAGATGTCGGGGCTCACGTGCCACAATTGTTGCACCCGCCACTGCCAGTATGCCCCTGCTGCATACATTACTAGTGTGGATGTGCCTGCCCCACTGACACTCATTGCGCCACTTGCGTTTTCCTTCTACGGTAAACATACACCCTTTCAAAACCAGTTGTAGGGCAATCGATGACATTTTGCATTGGAGGACTTAAAAAAAGTGAAATCGATTTGCTCAGATGCAATTAAAAATGCGTATTTTTCATATTATCGTAGAAACCAATCATTTTGTTGTTTGACATATTTAATAAAAATATAATACCTACTTATTGTGTTAAAACCATGAGTTTTAATAAATTTATTTACGGTCAGTGATCCTGACATTAAAAATGGAGTAGAAAATGTAAAATAAATGTTGGCTCCGGGACATTTATGAAGTTTTTTTGTTTGTTTAAAAATGGTAGGTGTTGGACAGTTGGAGGCGAGGTAAGGAGATGATCGGTTACTCGGCTGAGTGACCAGTGATGACACGAGGAAACATTTATTTTATAGTTTGAAATTGAAGAAAAAAAATTGAAAAAAAGTCACCGGAGATTAAAATTTCATTTCCATTTTTTACGCCAAATAAAGTCAGGAATCACTGGTTAAGTAAGTCAAGTAAGAGGGGGAAAACAATGTTATATTTTTATCTCGTTGTCTCCCTCTGCATTTATTCACAAGCACACACTATGTATTTCTTGTTTTGTATTAATTAGTACAATTTTGATGCTTGAGCAAAGCGATACCTGTCGGTAAATAAATTAATAAAAACTCGTGGTTTTACACAAAATCAGTGTTTTATTTTTATTACGTACTTGTGATAAGATTATTTATCCTATAAAACGTACTTACAAGATTTTTTTATTTTGACATTCTTGAGGGGAAGGCTGCGCGGTCTTTTCCATAAAAAAATTTAATTAAAAAAAAAAAACGAACGCCAATTTTTTTTTAATCAAAAGTTGTTGCTAATATCTTGTAGGTACAGATGCCTATGTGTTACTTTATTTATTTTTATTTTAAATTTGGGACCGGACAACTCAGAATCACGCAACTTTAACACCTCCTTTGAAAAGTTAATAAAATTGATAAAAAAGAAGTTAAACGGGGTAAGTTATTTTTAATTACTTTTCAGAAGTGTTGAAATGCAACTTTGTTGAGTTGTCGTGGAACCTTTAATTTATAAAATGTAAGCAATTAAAATTATTATTTTTTCTTGATTTTAGAGGCAACTTTGACAATGATCTTGCCCATTTTAGTATACAAATGTAATAAAATAAACATAATTAAAAAAAAGATTTTTTGGTTTGAAATTTTAAATTTATACACGTCAAATTTGCCTTCTAACGTAAAACAGTGGTATTTAATTTTAATTTAAGTCCATCAAAATTATTTATATTTCATTTTACATATTTGATTAGTTCATTATTCAATACTCACAAATTGGGAGGCGGGTATGGGTACCGCCGCTCCGGGAACCATTTATCGGATAACCAACACCCCCTGCACGACGATATCCAATCGTAGAAACGAATCGTTCTTGAGTTCAACAGCTCGGCTGCGGAACAATTTTCCGGCCTCTGTGTTTCCTCCGTCCTATGACTTTTTCACTCCTTCCTTCTTCAAAAATACAGTTCATACAGCGTACCCAAAGTTTATATAGACCACAAGGAAAATTATTTTCTTCCTATGTAGAGTGAATGTAAAAAAAAAATGTAAAAAAACTGCAAAACGCAAACGCCCTCTACGCGCGTTACGTAACGAAATTCCTTCGCTCGTGAACTATTTATATGGAATAAAGTATCCCACCCCGGGGTGAGAGATTCGACCTAGGACACTTGGGCGACTAGGCTATAGTTTGTAGGGCGAGCAGACAGACAGAAATATGAGGTAAGGGGAATGGGGCAGTGGCGTAACTATCATGACTGGCACCCTGTGCGGATAACTTGGTGTCACCCCGAGAATGAACCTTATTTTACCCCAAAAATTAGTAATCCTCAAACTAGATTTTAGATAATGTCCTACCTAATATTGAAGAAAATAATGGTAACCGGCCAACTCAGAATGAAACCAACTTAGAACCACCTCGGAAAGGTCATTAAGAGTGACGATAAAAAAAAATAAAAAAAACACTAGTTAAATAGGTTAAGTTAGGTTAGGGTTACCGCCTATTTTAAAATTATATTTTTATAGCTTTTAATGACCTTTATGAGGTGGTTCTGAGTTGGTTTCATTCGGTGTTGGCTTGGAACCGAAAGTAATGTAGGTATTATGATTGGCGGCGCTATCCGAGTGTGGCCTCTTATCCAAATAATCGACAACTGAACGTAATATGGGGCGCTCTCACATTTGGTTGACGAATTAACAACAAAACTACTCCAGTCAAATGTGTAAAACGTTTTTCGAAATTCTCCAAATTACTTATTATTTATTATTGTAAATAATAATTAAAAGGCCTTTTATTTCTTGCAAATAGGTATGTTACAGAGTTATAAAAAGAATAATTAATGCTATTTACGAAAAATGTAATATAGGTATCTTAAATTTTTCATAAGCAAGAACCCTTCTCTCAGGCGAAGGTGAAGGCCTGCTCTAAAGAATTCCATTTATCTCTTGTTTTGTTCGTAGGGTTAAGTTTTTGTTGGTGCTTCAGATTTTATGTCCGGGTTAAATCTTCCCCACAGGAAAGACTAAACCCTTCCACACACTTTTCCACAAATGTTTATCTAGTATCTAGTCAATCCACGCTTTTCAATTCTACTAAGCCGAAACTAAGGTTCAAAACTGCTTAAGCAACACTTAATCATCACTTAGTCTAGATTAAGTGATGCTTAAGCAGGTTTGAACCTTAGTTTTGGCTTAGTAGAATTGGGAACAGCGACCGTAGCAGAATAACAACTTTTTCACTAATTCACGTCAATAAATATGTAACATTGTACGAAATAAATGAGAATGACACAGATGACAGTGTTCATGTGTAAAATATTTTTGTGGTAATATTCTACCTTCGTAAGTTTTTTCACGGTCGGATGTCATCCCTTATCGGGTGGCACCTGGTGTGGCTGCCTCCGCCGCCTCCCCTGGCTACGCTACTGGAACGGGGAAAGACTGGTAACCAGTACGAACAACAAACCTGGATATAGGATAAGGGAGAAATAGGATGAAGGTTGAATCGATACCACCTCCACCCTCCCCGAGGGGTTGCTTTTCAGTATGGTAGATTGAGCAGACTGCGGAGAGGCGGTTTTAATCTTTACTTTGGCTACATCCTGTAGTGGGTCTTAATCAAGTCTACCTGATGCCTTTCAAGCAGTGTTAGGTGGATGTTTTATACACACCCTGTAGATTTAGGCAGTTTGTTTTGCGTGTTGTTTTATTTATAAACTAGCTGGTTCCCGGCATGCGTTGCAATGCCTTATCCAAAGATATAAATTGTTTGATGAATGTAAGTAAGTCAGTCATGGTGTTTGAAAGAGCGAGTACGAAAACAGTGTATTGAATGATGAAAGCTTGGAGCAGGTGGATTTGTTTGTGTATCAGGGTAGTATGTTTATGAGAAATGGTAAGGCTGATATAGATATTGAAATAAGGGTAAATGCAGGTAACTCCATTAATGGAGGACTGAATGCCGTTGGCGCTAATAAAAAACTGACAAAAAAGCGAAGCTAACAGTCCACAATGGATGTATGGCAGTGAGGCATGGAACTGGCAGAGGAAGGATGAAAGCAGACTGAATGCTGTTGAAATGAGATCCCTGAGGCGTATGTGTGTAAAACCGTGTATGAATTTGTGAGAAACGTGGAGATCCGCAAATAATGCTAGGCTAATGTAAGCGTAATGAGTAAGATTAAGAAAGGGACGCCCAGATGGTTTGGGCATGTAGCGCTAATGAACGAGAAAAGGAGTGTAAGGAGAATGTATGACGCAAATGTGAATGGTAGAAGTCGGGGATGCCCGAGGAAGACATGGCACAGCCGAGTGAATCAGATACCTGAGACGGGCCATGTTAAGAGTCAGAATAATAGAAGAGCATTATGAGACTATGTATGAATGTGAACGAGGCAAGAAGTGTGTTCCAAGATCGAGTTGTTTGGCGGTCCGTCCTCTCTGCCTACCCCTGTGGGGAAACGGTGCAATGGTTAGTTATTACTTAGACATAAAAAATAACGAATTTATCTGGAATCGATTATGATGCGAAAATACTTCCCGCGCAATCTGCATTCTGAAAGTTCACATATTATGTGAGAAAACTATATTGTAAAAGTCAGAGGTTTAGGGGTTAAATGAAAATAAAGTAAACAGGCTGAATTTATTTATTTACCTACGAGAATATTATCTTATCCATTGATCTAATGTTGGCTTTTTTCACATACATTAAACATAAGGTAATGTGTTTAATGTTTAATGTATCCTTCGCATCTAGCGAGCTTCCCCTTGATATGGTTTTCTCACGGAAGCACCGAAGTAGTGATGCAACGATTAAAATTACGATTAACGATTACGAACATAAACAATTATTTAAAAAGTATAAAGTTCTCACAGAGGGGCGAACCAGGTAATTGCTCAATAAAGAAAATCCTTAGGGAGATTTTTTTTTTTTTTTACTGTATTATATAAGTTTATTTCATTCTAATATTACATATTTTATATACTCTCCTAATAAAGCAAGTGCTTGTGTTTAGGAGAGGACAACTTGATAATAACTTTTTTTTTTTTTTTTTTTTTTTTTAAATCCTTATAACAAACTTAAAAACTTAACTTATGAATAGATTTATAATATGACAAACTTAACTTATGAATAGATTTAGACTTAATAACATATTTTTTAAAGATTAATAAGGGTAATTAAACAAAATATATATATAGGATGTACGTACATAAAACCTTTGGAATAAACAGTCAAAAACATATCTAATAAAAGTTAAAATTATATGGTGGGACTACCAAAATATGATTTAATTTTTTTTTTATATTTGTCGTAATTTTTTTCTGTTCGCATATCGGCGGGTAATTGATTAAATAATTTTATTCCTTTATATACATAGTGATTCTGTGCTGTTGTGGTTCGTATGGGTGGTATAGTTAGTCCACCAATAGAAGTATTCCTTATGCTAAATGAGATGTTTGGATTGTTTATTTTTCACAGGATACCATAGACATATGAATATTACTCATATGTCTATGCAGGATACTTTCACCTCCGGAGACACTTGCGGTTATTGGGAGTGGATTAGTGAAACCAATAGCGGTAGGAAATGTGAAAAGAATGAAGAACCACCGCGGGACGTACTTGACTTACTTAAACCATTGATTCCTGATATTGGGAGTAAAAAATGTAAATGAAATTTTTGTCTCCGGTGACTTTTTTGATCACCCTTTTTTTTCAATGTTTTTTTCTTAAAAATCAAACAAACAAAAAATTCTTGTGCATTTCGTCGCTGCTCACTCAGCCGAGTAACAACCCAACCTCTTAACCCGCCCCCAACTGTCCGACGAATACTATTTTTTATTTTTGTAAAAAAAAAAACTAAATGTCGATTAATGAATTTTCATTTATTTCAAAGATGATGATAGTAATAAATAACAAGTGTATATTTATGTTGCCAACGCGAATAAGCACAAATTTGATTGTGTTTATGCATAGTAATCGTACTCGTACACGATTATTGATGGTATTCTCGTACTCGTTCACGATGGTATTCTCGTACTCGTACACGATTATTGATGGTATTCTGGAACTCGTTCACGATGGTATTCTCGTACTCGTACACGATTATTGATGGTATTTTCTAACTCGTACACGATTCTTGGTGGTATTCTCGTACTCGGTATACGAGTACACGATTGTTGATGGTATTCTCGTACTCGTACACGATTATTGATGATTATCACGTACTCTAACACGACTATTAATGGTGTTATCGTACTCACACACGATTATTGATGGTATTCTTGAACTCGTTCACGATTGTTTTCTCGTACTCGTATATGATCATTGATGGTATTTTCGAACTCGTACTCGGTATACGAGTACACGATTGTTGATGGTATTCTCGTACTCGTACTCGGTATACGAGTACACGATTATTGACGGGATTCTCGTACTCGTGCACGATTATTGAAGATATTCCCGTATTCGTACACGATTATTGATGGTGTTCTCGTAATCGTGTACGATTATTAATTGATTTCTCCTAATCATGATGTAGATTGAATTCTGGCTATATCTAGTAATTGCACGATTATTGATTAAATAATCGTAATCGTCATAGTAATAATCGTTGCATCACTACTTAAAAGCTTAGTGTTACATCAGTGCGTGTTGCGTGATGTCACTGTAAATTAGGGCAGCCTACCCTTAAAAACCCTTCGTTCAGTATTTTACCTTTAAAATTTCCCCCTACAAACACTAACAACCCCGTAACGGAAGGGTCAAGGTCCTTTACACGCCGGGGGTGAAGTTACATGCTAATTAAGCTGCCTTGTTTATCTATCAATTCACCAGATACACCCTACCCATTCTACCTAAAACAAAAATTTTAAGGTCAAGTTGTTTCACAGAAATTCATTTATTTATTTTGATATAATATCTTACATTTCAAATACAATTCAGGTACAGCCTCACTGGGTAGCTCACTCGTGCTGAGGCCTCCATTTTATAAAATAAAAATATATTTTTTTAATTAAGATAAAATTATAGGTAAAATGAATTATTTTATTACCTAAATAAAATTATAATCGGTAAAAATTATGTGTTGTATATTGGTTTTGTGTGTTACGTCTAGAGTTGTAGAGGTGTGTGTTTTATTCTTATTTTGTTATGAAATTTTGGTAATATTGTCTTTTTGTTCTGTAATCAATTTTGTAATTTGAGTACGAATTTATTTTTGTTTTCTTCCATTTTATTTTCAAGGGTAACTCTTGAATGCTTTTATAGCATGATATTTATAGTGCCTTTGTCCAAAGCTTGTATTTACCGTCCGTTTCTATGTTATTTTTGTACGATTGTCTAACTGTCAGTGATGTTTTGACATTGTTGAAATTTGTTTTTCTGATCAAAAATGTAGTTTAGCAGTGTTTTAACATATAATTGGCGTATATCTAGTACGTAATGTAATTATTAATTTTTCTTTTTTTTTTCTTTTTAAAAAGAAAGACAAACATTCCCGGGTTACGAATAATCCAACAATGTTTGATAATCTCCTACTACCACCACAGAAAGCCGAAAATGTTGCTTGTGTTGTGATGGAGGGCTTTAGCCAGCCGAGGAATCGAACACGCGACGCCCGGCTGGGACCTAAGTGCGATGCCCACTGACCGGTCAATATATGAATATCTAATTCAAATGTAACATTGTCATCAAATGGCCATTCAGCGCCGAAACTTTTAACGCCATTCGCAATTTGGGAGGCGGAAATGGGTACCGCTGCCCCAGGGACCTTTATTGGATAACCAACACCTCTGCCATAGGTCACCCCAAGTGGTTCGCTACGTTTGGTGACTTTGCAGGGGTGCCCGGGTTTACGGGGTGAGGTTTGTCTAGGTCTAGGAGACGGATGACCAGGACACTGAATCCCAGATTCCTATCCACCCCTTAAACCCCTTTCCTTCCCAGAACTCTCCTCTCTTTCCTTTTCTTAAAAAAACCCTTCACACAGCATCCTCAAAGATGACACAGGCCCTGAGGGAAATTATTTTCCTCAGGGCCTCCTGTGTGGAGCCCATGTAAAAAAAAACGCTGATTCTAGGTGCATTTTAGCGGTTCCGCGACTTTTCAAACAGCAACAAAATATCTACTAAAACCTAACCTAACCTAACAAAAAAATGGGACAAAAATAATACAAACATCCTACGAAGACAATAAATTATTTTTATTTTATTTTTTATATGCATTTCATCTTAAAAAGAGCGCTTTGTGTAAATTATAGTTCAAAAATAATAAAATGGGACAAAAAAATACATATTCTAGGATGAATATTGTTAGGGTACCCCGATGTCGGCTTCTAAACCAACATCAGCACACCAACACGTCCCTGGCTAGCTCTCAGCGGGACTATGGTACTCTCTATTCAGGGGGGTGGGCAGCTCAAGGCTAGGGAACTTCTCTCCATCCTTCGGTGACCCACGGGATCCTCACTGGTCAACAATCCTCCCGCCGTAGCAGAATAATAACAATGTTAAATCATTTAGACATGTATTGTAAACTCAAACACATACATAGGTTTTTACAGTACAATTCAATTACAAGAAATGCAAATTACACAAACCTAGCTAAAGTGTTTAACTCTCCCTGACTGTCTCTCAAAACGAAACTCTCCGAGTCGTGATTTCCGCGGGGGCCCTACATTTCACTGAATTACGGACAACATTTAAAGAGGAAATCAAGATACAGCTTACATGTAGGTTGGCAGGAACCTGGTCTCATGTGGCAGCTTCATCAGGCACTTTCATAGTCTAAATAGACCGAACTATGGTGCGGCAAAAGGCCAATTATACTCAAAGGTATTTCAATAATACATCGCGGCCCGTTGAATTGGGTCCGCCGGCTACAGTGAGCCGCTAGCGTGCGTTCTCCAAGGCGCTCGGATTTCGTCTGACTGGCGAGCGCAGCGGACTGCCGAGTCGCCGGGCAAGCGGAGAGGTAAGGAGAAACAGGATACGGGGCGGGGAGAGGCGGCGGCGGAACTGTGGCTAGCTGCTCGCGTTCTCGAAACTACTCGCTTCAAGGGCGTATCGTAACAATATTTAGGGCTTGAAGAAAAGTCAATAGATATCGCATATTATAAATAATATGGTATGGATGAACATTTGTCCAGACACTATCTAGAATTTAGATAGTTAGTATTTAGTTGGGGTTTGAATCTTGCAATCATACATAAAGATAGTAGTCAATAATATTTTTATTTATTTATTTATTGTTTGAAACATTTACAGAGTATTAACAAATTATTGCATTAATATTATAACGTTGGAATATGAGCTGATATTAACACTCCAATTAGAAATGTTCACAGCATGCGTAATTAAGGTTTAGTTGTGGCTCGACGGAGATGCTAGTAGTGAAAAGAAAACAGAAATAATAATAATAATAAAAAAGAAATATAAGACAAGAAATTTAAAACATGGTAAGTGTACAGAGAAAGAAACGTTTCTGGAAAGGATAATAAAGTTAAAATAAAGAAAAGACATAATAATAAAGCAATTAACAATCGTAGCATATCATCAATCATGACATATCATCAATTAACAATAATTAAAAATCTTCTTCCATGACATATCATGGTAGAAGATTTTTAATTTGTTTTTTAAAATATTCGAGACTGTTTGCGAAGATATCAATAAGGTCACATTCAATTGTGTTGTACAAACGACACATTCGAGACAGTGGATTGAAGTAAGCAATATTGTTATTAAATATTTCAATATGGAATATATTTTGACTTCTTAAGTTACGTCTATTAGGAACTTTAATATGTATGTTGCTCAGACAATGAGTGGTTAAAAGTTTATCATGAATAATTTTATATAAACATATTAAGTCAGCAAATTGTCTTCTTTTTTCCAATGTTGTAAAATTAAAGTGTTGTAATCGTTCCTCATAGGATTGGAGTATGGCATTAAATCCAAGTTTAAATGATAGCAGTCTTAGGAATTTTTTTTGCACAGATTCAATTGTTTTAGAATATTTTAAATAATGTGGATTCCAGATAACACTCCCATATTCCAAATTGCTTCTGACCAACGAGTTGTACAAGGTTATAATGGATTGGGGGTATTTAAATGGTTTTGATATTCTATGGATGAATCCAATCATTTTCAATGATTTACTTATAATTTTACTGATGTGTACATCAAACATAAACTTTGAATCAAGAGTGATTCCTAGATCTCTTATAGTGGTGACTGCATTTAATAGAACATTATTAATGGAATATGCATAATCCTTTCGTCTTCTGTTACGAGTAAAAGTAATAATGTAACATTTTTCAATATTTAAAAACATATCGTTTTGAATGCACCAGTTATTTAGTGTGTAAAGGTCTTCTTGAAGCTTAACATGATCAGAATCAGTGGAAATTTTACGGTAAATCTTGAGATCATCGGCAAATAGAACAAAATCACAGCGTAACATGGGGCCAAGGTCATTAATAAAGATTAAGAATAGCAGAGGGCCAAGGTTAGACCCCTGGGGTACGCCTGATGTTACAATTACGGGAGGTGATTCATACCCATTAATAAGTACTAATTGTGTTCTATGTTCCAAGTAAGACTTAAACCATCTAAATAGATCACCGTGAATACCTATTCGTTCAAGTTTCTGTAGTAAAATAGAATGGTTAACTTTATCAAACGCCTTTTGAAAATCTGCGTAAATGGCATCTACTTGAGTTCTTTCATTAAAAGCATTACAAACGTAATAACAAAAGTCGAGAAGATTTGAGGTTGTGGATTTGTTGGGAACAAATCCATGTTGATTAATGCATAATTGGGGTTTAAAGTGTGAAAATACAGAAATATAAATTATAGATTCAAAGGCTTTTGCAAAACACGATAAAATGCTGATAGGTCGATAATTTTTCACAAAAGATTGATCACCAGATTTATGTATTGGAACAATATTTGCATTTTTCCATAAATCTGGGAAAGTTCCTGTAGTTAATGATTCATTATAAATTATAAAAAGTGGCTTAATCAGCGCGCTGGAACAACATCTTACAAACAAGGGAGGTATTTTGTCAGGTCCTGGACCTTTGGATGTATCAATTTTTTCTAAACAAGATTTGATGGTTTCCATGCTAACGTTGATTTTGCCAAGATTAAATTGGTTGTTTTGTATAACTTTCGGCGTGGCAGTATATAATAAGGGATTAGATTGGGTATAAACGGATGCAAAATAATTAGAGAACAGATTGGCAATCTGTTGTCCATTATCTGCAGATATAGAGTCCAGGTGCATTAATTTGGGAATGCAATTAGTAGTGCGCATTGATTTTGAGTATGCCCAGAAAGCTTTTACATTTTCCTTTATGCCTTGTTCAACAGAGTTAATGTATGATAAATAACATTCTTTTTGCATTTTTTTCGATCTTTTTCTTAGAATAGCAAACTCAGTATAGTCTAGTGGATTTTTATATTTATTAGCCCGCAGTCTTACCTTATTTTTCTCTTTGAGGAGCTTAATAAGAGACTGACTAAACCATCTGGGGTAGTGATTTCCAATTTGTGTCTTTTTTTTTGGAATATGTTTATCAATAATATCCCATAAAGTATCGTAGAATAATTGTACCTTATTGTTGACATTTGAGTTACTGAAAAGTGAGATCCAGTTAACATTTGACAGGTCCAGACGACATCCTTCATAATTTCCTTTCTTAAAATTGTATTTAAAAGGGCAGTGATTATCTTTTAAGTATTTTAATTTTTCATGTTTTAAATTGATTTCAAAAGGGGGATGATGAATGTCGACATTAGATAACCCTGTTGTTCTGGACAGATTAATATTACAATGATCGCAAAAAATCAGGTCAAGAATATTAGAATTTCCATTAAGAACATAATTAAATTGGTGAAGGTTACACACCGAGGCCAAATTAACAACACAGTGAGCTTTATGGCTAATGTAGTTTGACGGAGCAAGAATTTTGTTGTTAAATGCTATGTCAGGTGTCCATTTAATCTCAGGTAAGTTAAAATCACCAATAATTAAAAATTTAGATTTGGGATTACTATGTTGTAAATAAACATCCTGAATATTCTTGATTCTTTTAGAGTATTCATCAACAGACAAATTGGGGGGAATATAAAGTATACATATGTAAATAAATGAGTTCGAATATTCATGCATTTTTATCGATAACCATAGATCCTCACCATCACTTTCCCAAGATGATTTGTTTGTTGTTATTAGTTTTTTATCGACTGCTGCTAAAACTCCACCGCCTTCTTTGGATGTAGAATTAGTGGATTCGCGATCTCTTCGAAAAACTAGATAACGCTCGTCAAACAATTCATTGCTAAATATTGATGAATTTAACCAAGTTTCAGTGAAGCAGATAACATCGTAATTGTTGATCATAATTTCATTTTTATGTCATTTGTTTTTGTTCTAACTCCCCTTACATTTTGATAGAAAATTTTAATATCCATTTTGTTGTGAATTTGACATACATATTATACATTATATAGTTATATAACAATAGATAAATTAGGTAAGAGAAGCCAAGGAGTCATGATTACGGATTAACACCACGCGCGCGGAGTTTTCATCCTTTCGAACGAAGATACGCCCATTTCTGATCCACACAAATTTATGATTAGTTTCTTTGGCTCTGATCCTTGTAGCTGCGTGCAGGGCCTTGTGTGCGGGAGAGAGGTGTTCGCTTACGTATATTGGTGATTTCGTGCCGTCAATGCCTAGGTGCGCAGAGTTTAGCTTGTTTGTCCTATTTTTCTTATTGAAGTTAGCCACTGCAGCCAGGACTTCATCCTTTACCCTCACGCTTGGGAGCTTTACTATGATTGCCTTGGGTCGGTTGGACTCTGGTTTGAACTTGGCAACACGGTGTATGTTTAGTATTTCCGACTCAGCAATGGGGCGCGTAATTAAGGTTCCAAGCCGTTGGACGATAGCTACCAAGTTCTCGGATCTATGCTCAGGTACACATTGAATCTCTACGTTAGTCTCTCTGGCCATCTGTTCCATGTGGGACACGCGTGTGTTAAGATCGTGTATTTGTGTTTGAAGTTTGGTGTTATCGGCTTGCAAACTTTTGATAGTAGTCAGCGATTCCGAGAACATTTTCTTCAGGTCCTCGTACTCAGCCGAGATGTAGTTTACGGATTCTTTTAGCTCCGGCAGAATGTTGAGTTTTGCGTGGAAGGCCTCGAACTCCGAAGCGATACACCGTCGAACTACTTGCATAATTTGCTCGACATCCAGATTCTGTAGTGACTTCGTACCGCAGGCAGGGGAGGCAGTCGAAGCTCTGTTGGCGCTTGCTTGGTTGGCGCTCTGTTGGTTCCCCTTTGGATAATTATAATTATAAGTTAAGAAAATTATATTTATAAGTTAAGAAAATAAAGACAATGTTGGTTGTTCTTAGTCGAAGTATGATTCAGTTAAAAATGACCGAATTGGATAGGGACACCTTAGCGCAGTTGATAGCGCAACGGCTCAGAAAGCTGAAGGTCCTGGGTTCGAGTCCCAGAGGTGCCAATATCTTTTTCTGTTTCTAGATTTTCGATTGAGTTTCGCTAATATTGTCTTCATTTGTTCATGTGAGGTTTTACTCTAAAGTAGTCTAATGTATAAAATAAAAATAGAAATTTAATTCAATTAATTGTTTTATTAATTTGATTTTTTTGTCCAAATTAGCAATCGTCATGATGTCTCTACATAGTTAGCCTAAAATCACCGAGGTGTAATAAAAAATTATTAAATTTCACACCTTTGAGGTGTGGCGGCTCAGGTAAGGGTCTAATGACGTCACCCTGAAACACATTATTTAAAAAATAATGAAAAAATATAACAATCAAAATCAACAAAAAAATAAAGCAATTTAAAATTTGCCTTTTTGTAAAAAGAGCGATATTTATGTATAAACTTTGCAAATGTTCCATTCTAAAAACGCGCCCCTTTTGTTGGGAAATCTCTTTTTTTCGTAGTAATATGATATTCTATTGTAAATTATCAACTTGAAAAACACGCAAATTAAATCTGGTAAATTCAAGCTAATTTGCAAAAAGGCTTTAATTTTTTCTTAAAGATTATTTCGTGTTTCACGTTCAAATGGTTTAATCTTTTTTGTGTGGAGCCTTTTTATAGTGTATTTTTTACTGTAAGTTTGGGGAGGGTTTGAATTTACGAGTGTCATCACAGCACGATATGCGACGCTAGAAACACTAAAAAATGGGTCGAAATATTGAATAACTCCAGTGGTGTAACTCCAATCCCGGGTTTTGGGAATGGGCTCCCGGAATAATGTCGAGATAGACGGAAAGAGCATTTTAGAAGATATATGTCAAATATAAAAGAGTTTTACAATATATTTTATTTCTCCTCATTTGGAGATCGTGTGATGAGGGGAGACTATGTTTTCGATAGAGCATTTTCAGCGACTTCTATTGTATTCATTTTTGGGTAGGGTTTTTTCAGTAACTTCTATAACAGTGTTTTTAAAATATTAGTCAGTTCTTATTCCGATATTTCCTTATGCCAATATTTATTGTGCTTAATTTTTTTTTGTTGTTTTAATGTGTTTGATACTGGGTGGGAATTTCTTATATATAATTTCTTAGCCAAAAATCGAAGCTTTTTTGTCCAAAGCTAATAAGTATTAATTTATTTTCATATTTATCGTGATTCACCACGTCTTGTAAAATTCGGGATCAGATCTCTAACAATTACACTCGTTATGTAGACGGCGATAAGGTTTAAATTCCCGTTTAACAACAGCTACTTATTTTGAAGCGTGCACAAATATCTAAAAAATTACCATAATTTTCTAAAGAATTTAATTTTCCACATTATACAATAAAAGCATAACCGAAAAGAGGTTTGTAAGTAGGATATTTAAAACTTTATAGCTGTTTTTATAGACCTGATACTTTATTTTTTTGGCCTAATAATAAAATATACTTACTCTATTATTTCAAAGGAAAATTATGTTCTACTCGCAGTATTAAATTAAAGTTTCTAAAATATTTCTAAGCGATCTAATTTTCAAACCAAAATCACATTTTTGTTTTGTGTAGTAGTTCATCATCTTCACAATAATATGCATAAAAAAACCTCAAAATGTTAAAATATTGTGCACTGTGCAAAATTTGTTTGTCGTTGTTACAAAATTATATGTCTATATCTTTTAGAGGTAAAAAAAACCCGCAAAGTCCTGACTGTGGAACTATGTTATCACCAATGTGGGTGACGTCGTCAGGCTGAAGTAGGTAAATGTGGCAGAGGGTTGTTGGAAAGTATCTGACTATTTGGAGCTGATCAATTCTAAACATGGCCAAAGCAAATTTCAAGTTACTTTTTGATTCTGAATGGTGGTCTTTCTTTCACCAGGGCGATACTGAGAGTATCTATCACTGTATTCATTCAAACATAAAACAGCGGTGCGATAGTGTAAAAAATAAATCGTCAATAGCGGTGAGAAAAAAGTGTTGATTTATGTGTGGGATTTGCGGAAACAAACACAATGGACCGGAAGATTCTTTGTAAACTTCTTTCTTTACAAATTGTTGTACAAAATTACCTGCCTGGTGAACAATCAATTTGCAAGGTGATGGAAATATACCATCTACAGAGAATTCACTAGTTTCCTTGCCCTAGTGATGGATGCTCATGGCTAATTGATGTACGGCAAATTAGATAATAGTTTTATCAATGTTTCTCACAAGTTTTGGGAATTCTCATCTCGTCTTCTCGTCGGGCACCCGTCGTTTCGACAATACGCCTCCAGGCATCCTTATGCTGTGCTGCTACTTCAATTGCCTCCGTCCATTGCAACCCAACCTATCCTCGCACAGCCAGCTGTTTGCTGGACGTCTTTCCTCTAGAAATGCCGACAATATTTTATGCTAAGGACATTCCAAGGACATGTCCATTGTCCAAGCCACCCTAAAATGTTTTTAATTATTTTTTTCATTAAAAGAAAGACACAACATTCCCGGGTTACGAATAATCTGACACTAATTAAAATATCTTCTACTTCGATGGTACACATAATAAGCGAAAAATGTTGCTTTAAAAATAAAGGAGCCAGCCAAAGAATTGAACTCATAATTATAAAATAAAACACAAACACTTTGTATTTAACCACGAATTTATTATTGCATATATCGACCGGTTTCACTTCGACCAAGCTTCTTCAGGATATAATAATAACTATCGGTCGATAGGTCGATATATGCAATAATAAATTCGTGGTTAAATACAAAGTGTTTGTGTTTTATTTTATAAAATATAATGTCTAACCACAAAGTAATTGCTTCCTATGAAAAAAAGAATTGAACTCATTTCGCCTTGGTGGAAACCTTATATGATGCTTACTCAGCCACTGACCGGTCACATATGCAACCTTTTTCTATTGCATATCTCGGATCGTTGAACTTCTCACTCGATACAAATTTTAATATATCTTTGGTAGGGCTTTTTTGTGATAATAATTCAAATACATAATTGATTTGATGCTTTATTTATTTATACAAATCTAACTCGAAAATGTTGTTTTTTTTTTACCTATTCCTTACTATTGAAAGCCTACCCTTATAACACACAATTAAGAGGAAACCGGGCGGCGTTTTGTCCATACAAACGTATTCCCCAATTTCCTCTCTAGATTTTGACACTATTTTTTTTTTATTTTTTTTTATTTTTTTTATTTATTTATTTAAATATATATATTTTTTATCACAAACAAGTCCTGCTAAGCCAATTGAATTGGCTTGTCAGCAGGTGCTTATAATTAAGTTACATATAAATTTTAAGTGTTATAATTTTACATCTTATAACTACAAATTCAACATTATTCATACAAATCAATCTAAGTATAAATATTTTTTTTCCGATAGCCAATTTTTCAGCATATATTTAACCTTATTCATAGAATTACATTGCTTTATACTATCAGGTAATAAATTAAATATTTTCGGTATGTTGTATTCAAACGTTCTCTGTCCGTACTTATTATTAAATTTCGGAACTAGTGCAAATATTTTTAATATAATATAGGCATCGACAACTAGCGTGTCGGTACGTTTTGGCTTTTTGATAAGTTACTTCTTAGGAGTTAGAATCCTCTAAAAATCGTTAAAATTGCCTGGTTTGAACGCCATCTAGGTATACAAACTAGACAATAGAACCTCCACTCGTAAAGTTCGGAGCGGGACGTGCCCCGCGCCACTTGAGAAAGTAAGAAAACGGTTTACAGCGCGCAGTTCACTGTGAGAATGTTCTGCGCTGCGGCCTGAAATGGCGCGGGGCATGTCCCGCTCCGAGCTCTACGTGTGGGGGAGACTTATGTATTTAAAAAAAAAACAAAACATACAGACATATGGTATTTTCTTCCAACACAGTAAAAAAGTTAAAATCGGTCCAGTTTTGGAGTACAAAAATGGGGAATACACAACCTCGATTTTGATAATTTTTTGTAGGTTTTATCAGCCTGAGGTGCAGTTGTCCTTTTCACTCAGTTTGTTCAAATTTCTCTGCTTATAAATTATTGCTGTGGATCGATGACAGTGATGACTTAGGTATATTATTTTATCTGACAAATTGTGACTAACAATTTACTCATTATTGAAAAAACCCGACAGAAAATTATGATCTACGCAAAGTAGTGATTAATTATGATTAATGGGCGTAATATTTTATGCTACATGATATATTATCAATTATATCACTCATACAATATATTTGTAGTCGCAGATAGAATCAATTCGACTGTAATCAACAAAATTATGGCTTTTCTATGTGACACAACTATAGGAGAATAGCTTGGTGAACAGTGGACATAGGGAGGAAATCTGACTCATCTGAATTTCCCACAGCATGTTCTTGTGATTTTACAGCTAAATCACTTGGCTGAGAACATGCTCAAGTCTCCGCACGATTCGATGTTAAAATGACCGAGGTATCATAGGAGGTCATAATTGCACGGGTTACTTAAATAGACACCAATTACACTCACAGAGAGATCACTAGATTAATAATCATTGCACAGAGGCTTCTTTAGCATGTTTGGTATTGAAGAACTGAGAGATTAGTTGATCATGGAACTATAGTTACTTTTACAGACTGATTGATCCTTGGGAGTTATTGTTATTTGTTAAATGGTTCCACAGCCGAGCTGTTGAACTCAACAAGTCGTAGAAGTGACCCGTTCTCATGTGAAAAATGTCAACAGTATACATATGTTGGGCGCGCATTTGGCGTATTTCCCGACTATGTACAGGTGCCGAAGGGATCAATGACGCTAGTTCCTCGGAACATCTTCCATTGTAATGCCATGCCGGTAGAACAAGGACAGCAAACCTACCTGACGCCTACGCTCTAACGCAGGCATTCATTTGTTCTCACAGGGACCACAAGGTACAATAATGATAAGCTGTTAATCGCGTAATTAATTCAATGTGCTCTTCTTGGACTTCTTCAGCTACATCTCCATCATTAAGATGAAGCCATACTAAATAATGCAAAATCATACAAAATCGTATGTTTTAGTTTTGAAAATTTGACCGGTTAGAAGTATTATAGATGCTTCAATTAAATACTGCGTGTAGAACATACCTTGGCCCTTAAAAATATCGGTCTTTTTTTTTAACAAGTCTTTTAATAAGCTTAGAAAAAAATAAAGTATTAGGTCTATAAAAAACATTTTTAACTGAAAACTCTCCTACTTATAAACACTTTTTCGGATATGGTTTTATTGCATAATGTGGCAAATTCAGTTTCTTTTATAATTATCGCGAAAAAAAAAAGATATTTACGCCCGAACCTCACAAAATAAAATATAATATGCATTTTCGCGTTGGTATTTTTGACATCACGGCGACAATACAGCAGTCGACGAATTTGTTATATCAAAGTGAACCTTATACCGTCCACCGAAGAACGACTGGCAGCCGCCCCGATTTTCTGTCATTACTCCTCCTCCGAACGGAGCGGAGAGAAGACGTGTTATGCTCCGCACCGCTTATTTTCGTGAAATCAATTTAAAAATTCCGTTTTATTACAATAAACAATGCATAAAAAAGGAATTAATGTTTTTTACAGGCCTTTACGAAATCAACATGTAAAAAAAAAATCTCAAATATCTTTTCCAGCCTTTCCAAAAGCTTTTTCTCAAGTATTTTTAAACTCCTCCCATAAAAGGGCGTGAATTCCGATTTCGATGTTTTCCTGTACTAGTGGATCGCCTTAATACCGAAAAGGATTACGAATCAGCTTTTGGATACCTTTTGATTCGGTTTTTCTAGTAAATGCATAAATGTTGCCTGGACCTCATTTAAGATCTCGCGGACCACCGGTTGGGAACCACTATTCTAAAGAATGCAATCAGTTTGTTAAGATAGGGGAGAATCTATCAAACGAATCGCCCGTTTTTGCAGAATCAAGGATTTTTCAGGTATTTTGGGGCTCCAGACCAGAAGTGATGCCAAATTCAATAGTGTGGCGCACCCAATGAATCTTTTAAAAATGTGGCAAGCTCAATCAGATTTTCGGTGTATTCTAATAATAATACAGCTATAGGGGAGACTGGGGATGGTTGAAACACTTTTACTTTAACTAGGCCTAGTAATATTTCTTATGTATTTATGGAAAAGATGTTTATACCAGATGTTCTATGATCTATCTAGTTATCAAATTAAATTTATTGGATGGCCACAACTCGTACAGGTAAGCTACAATGACCACTTAAAGACGATGGGGAAAACTGTTTCAATTATCCCCATAGTGTGGACGATTGAAACAGTATGTGGGGATAATTGAAACACTCTAAATATCTATGTAATAATTGGAATAATTTTAATAAATGTTCATTATTTTCATTATTAAAACAGTACTCAATGAGATCATGAATAGTGATTAAATATATCACAAGTATTTAAAAAATTATAAACATAAATGTCTTGAAATGAAACAACTTTAAATATATTTTTTATTATTTATGTTTACGTGCTCTTAGTTATACTTATTATGAGTATTTGGCATAATCAACATACTTTTACTGCGATATTATCCTGGAGCAGAATAGAACGGTATTAAAAATAAGTTTTTTGCTTTCATACAAAAGTGCTTGTTTCAACCATCACACTGTTTCAATCATAACAATGTAGAATTTACCTCTGAATTAAGAGCATTTTGTTGTGTGTAAAATTCAACAATTAAGAAGTCAAAAAAATAAAAATTTATTGAATTTATGGTTTGGGATGTGACATCATTATACAAAATATCGCAATATTTTAGATTTTTTTTTAAATATTCTGTTAAGTTGCATTAAAATCTATTAAACAAGTAAATATTATCTATTAAAAGAAAAGAAAAATCTGGATGAAAAAAGATTCACATGCGTTAGAAGTGAAATATACAGAAAACCAAAGTAGACAAGAGTGGAGACTACGAAGCACTTTTTTTATCAATGTGAAGGGTGATTTATTTTTCATATTTTTGTCCTCGGATTCCAGTGCACCTTTTCCTATACATTGTTCATCTTGTTTGTGGTTTCTTCTTCGGAGTCTCTAGGTGTAGTTTTTTTTTGCCTGTTCATTTTGGAATGGTTTGAAGACTAAATATTGATTTTACAAAATAATATTATTTTTTGATTTTGTAGGATTCGACCGCGATGAATGATTATCAAGTTATAAAAGAACTTTGCGATCTAAGGACGAAATGGTGAATTTTTGAAAATGAATAAGAAATTTGGTAAAATCTTCTTCTTGCATCCAGACAGATTTGTTCGTGGTACCGATACTACCAATCGGACTATCTTTTAAGAAATGGCTTAATTGATACTTAGAAATGTGAACATCGGCGGAATTGAGTTGCCAATTGCATTTGCCGCTACAGACAGTTATGAAAGTTCCTCGTTCGGCCGACGTTACTGCATCTACTTGCCGAGTTCCTCTCCTGGCTATAAACCGATTAGGTTTTTGAACAGTTGTGACACCGGTCTCATCTACGTTATAGACGTCCTTTGGTTCAAATTTAAAACTATCCATAACGTTCGCTAAATTGTTGAAAAATTTATCAACATTATGTCAATTAAAACTTGTTGCTTGTGCCATACCTACTCGTGGCTTGGGCACATCTTATAGATAATAAATTCTGGATAGCGCGCAAAAATCCTCGGAGCCATTCTATTCCGGCCATCTCATTTGTGTACCATGAATCTGGCCTTGTGTGTTGTGTGGTCAAATCAAATGCCAATTGTCTTAAATCTTTTGAAGATAGCCCAAAATAGGTAAAATGTTGGCTCTTTTTTAGAATAGTTTGCAACCTCGGTTTCTTGAGAAGGGGAACACACTTTCTTCAAAACATAATTTTTTTCTCTGTTGTTTTGTACTTACATAATTGATAAAACAATGTATACTATTAACGTTGATTTTTTTTTAGTTATAAATGTAAGAAAATCAATAAAGATATGTTATTACGAAATTGTCACGTGAGGGTGTGTGACGTCGAATGTGGTCGAATGAGATTGACTTCATCAACCAAGATCACAGAAGTTCACCATTCAAGATCACAGAAGTACATTAGACTGATTTGAATTTGAATAATACTTAATGATTTAAATTTCTGACCTTTTTTCATTATAACTCTTAAATTTTCTCTCAGTGTGGACGATTGAAACATGTTTATGATTGAAACGTTGCAATCATCCCCACACGAGTTGTTTCAAACATCCCCATGCTGCATTTTCTGCTTCAAAGTCAAAAACATGCCTTTTAAATAGACATTAACGCCACGCAAATGAATTATAAATACTCTTAAATAGATAAAGAAGAGAATGTAATGAAACATTTCGTCAAGCTGCGAGAGTAAAATGAGTTATAAGATAAGCAATAATGTCTTAAATATTTACGTTTTAGTGCGAAATTCAATAATGTCCCCTATGCACGATTGAGTCACTCGCCGGCTACTGCGCTTTTGTAGAAACGTCCCAACAGACCTGACGGAGTTTCGAGTATTGTGTCACACTCTTAGGTATTATAGTTTTCGAGTAAATTGAGATGCTTCAATCATAACGTGTTTCAATCGTCCCCAGTCTACCCTACTATAATACGCGCAGAAACCAGACTCCTTAAATTAAATTATCAGATAGAAGAGTGTTAATTGATTTGTTATTTTTATTCAAAATTATCAAATCTTTAGTTGACTGCCCTAATTTATTAGAATTAATCTGTATTAATGTTCCTGCTAGACTAACTCGCAATAAAGAATAAATTTTAACATTACCCTCAATACTAACTATTCTATTAATTCACCAATCCCTAGAATGCATAGCCTTGCAAATAAACATTGTGAATCTATAGATATATTTGGTGTTGACAGTTTTGCAATTTTCAAGAGACAACTCATCTCTATTTTATCTGTTAATAATTAACTTTTCTTATTTTTGTTCTTTTCATAAAACCTCCTCTCATTTAAAATCTTACCAGTAATTTATAACCTTATTTTATTTTATTTTGCTGTTCTATTTAGTTCTGTTTTATCATCATACATTATTATACACATATAATTGTTTGTTTATACCTACTAACTAGCTTTTACACTTTGCACTTTATTGTATTTCTGGTCTTATTACTGATTTTTTCTTATTACTCATAGTATTTCATTTCTTTTATGATGTTTAATTTTTTTATGTTTTTAATTTCTGTTGTAAAAGCCCACTAGGGCGTAAATAAATAAATAAATAAATAAATAGCGATGCAAAAGAACAAGTATTTTTTTAAAAATGTGCCAGTCTCCATTTTGTTTTGTATTTTTCCTAGTTATTCATCACAGGAATTTAATTCTACCGCGTTTTTATTTAGTTACACCTCGCAACCAGAAAACAAAGCCCTCTCTGTTCGCGGTAAGAAAGCCGGACATAAATCTTTTAAAATGATGATGCAGGGTACCCCGGGGGGGCGGAATTTTTCCCGACGCCGCCACTGCTATTTCTCATTATTTCCCTTTGAAATGCGAACGCTTTTTTCGCCTATAATAAATTCAAACCATAACTAAAATGTGGAACTTTTGAAGCCCCCAACCAATGTGTAGATGCGGTGAGTTTTGATTGTGTGGAATTGAAATTAAGCACACCTACGTTTATATTTTTGTTTTCAACTGTCATTGAAAAAAATACGTATTTATTGAAGTGAAAACTTCTTTAGTACTGCTGTGATTTGAAAGTCGATAAAATATATAAGTAATACGAAAAATAGCGACACTAAAAAGAGACAAACACATACATCTATAGGATTTAGCCTGCGAGGGAATGAGATTTTATAATCGGCCTCATCTTTGTGCGGCGCTTCGTAGTCTCCCCACTCTTGTCTACTTTAGTTTTCTGAAGTTTTCATTTCTACCGCTTGTGAATTGCTCACTCTGATTTTTCTAGGCTAAGATGTTAAGGGACATACTTTTTTGAAAAGTCACCGGAGATCAAAATTTCATTTACATTTTTTTACTCCAAATAGTGTCTGGAATCACTGGTTAAAGTAGGTTCCTTGAGGAAAACGTGTTGCGTTTTGTCCGTACAAACATATTCCCCAATATCCTCCCTATGTTTTGTCCGTACAAACATATTCCCCAATATCCTCCCTATGTTTTGTCCGTACAAACATATTCCCCAATATCCTCCCTATGTTTTGTCCGTACAAACATATTCCCCAATATCCTCCCTATGTTTTGTCCGTACAAACATATTCCCCAATATCCTCCCTATGTTTTGTCCGTACAAACATATTCCCCAATATCCTCCCTATGATTTGTCCGTACAAACATATTCCCCAATATCCTCCCTATGTTTTGTCCGTACAAACATATTCCCCAATATCCTCCCTATGTTTTGTCCGTACAAACATATTCCCCAATATCCTCCCTATGTTTTGTCCGTACAAACATATTCCCCAATATCCTCCCTATGTTTTGTCCGTACAAACATATTCCCCAATATCCTCCCTATGTTTTGTCCGTACAAACATATTCCCCAATATCCTCCCTATGTTTTGTCCGTACAAACATATTCCCCAATATCCTCCCTATGTTTTGTCCGTACAAACATATTCCCCAATATCCTCCCTATGTTTTGTCCGTACAAACATATTCCCCAATATCCTCCCTATGTTTTGTCCGTACAAACATATTCCCCAATATCCTCCCTATGTTTTGTCCGTACAAACATATTCCCCAATATCCTCCCTGTAACGGACGTGTTACATATCCTCGTATGTTCTTTCAACGAAAAACATCCTTGGCGGTATCCTCTACAGTTCAGTGGTCATTTTTTGGGATTTCGCTCGAAAACCAGAAATCCCGCTTGGCCACTGAACTCGTTAGTACCGTACCGCCGGCGATCTTTTTCGTTGAAAATATTTTATGTTTGTTTTCCAATTAGAATTTAAAAGTTATTCTAATTGTAATATTGTATTAATAAAATACTTTCGTTTTTATATGTACAATGCCCCCGGTGCAACAAATAAACGCTATCATGCTCAGGTTGCCACCAGGGACATTTTTCAACTTATCATTTCACTTGTATTTTTTATGTTTCCTTTTTTTTGACATATTGTTAATTATTTTTAGCTACGATCCTTGTAGGATAATGAAACTAAGAAATTTCATTCCGCAGTCCTACAAGGCATCGAGGGAAAGAGAGCCTGAGTCTCTAGCCCTTAAATTACTCAAACTAGGGCAATAAATGACCCTCAAAAAACACTTAGAAAAATTCGAAGGTGTAAATTTCATGTTTTTCCAAATAATAAAACCTGCGGGCCTTGTAGGACAATGAAATAATCAGTTTTCATTCTTGATCCTACAAGGCCTCCAGTCAAACTGAGACTTTGCTCTTAAAATACTTAGAGCCAAAAATAGAGCTCAATTTGCCATGTCAAAAGGACTTAGAAAATTTCGGTCTTGACATTTTTACATTTTTACCTCTACAAAATTCTAGGGACCCTGTGAGATGGTGAAATAAACAGATTTCGTTAACTTATCTCACAGGGAACCTAGGAAAAATAATTATAACTTAATAAATCATAAAACATTTTCATAAAAATCAAAAATTCTTAAAAACACGGTAAATTCACCAAACTAAAATTCTTGTTATAAATCTTGGCTTTATTTATATGTTTTTTCTATTTTTTATATATTTTGATTGTTAATTAAGGCTACAAAATCCGTAAAAGTTGCCAAATTTAAGCGAGCACCTTTACGGATTAAACCGGCAAAATAGATACTAAGCAGTTTCTTGCCCCTTATAAAGGAAAGTGCCTGGGTTCCGTTTTCCCCCTCCACTTTCCGTGAGCCACCTACCGATTGGTATAAATACGATGCAAATTTTCAAATAAATCAGTTCACTTCGACTCTTCAAAACTTGTTTTATTACTTGTTACTTAAGAAGTATTTTCTTCAACACCAGCTGCCTCCCGCCGACTTCTGCCTGTCTTCCGTCCTGGTGCCTACCTCCTCCAGACAAGCCGGCCCTACTCCAGGACACCGCAAGGCGCCAGGCTCAGGCAGAAGAATAGGCACATCCAGTGTCCCTTACTCATCAGACACTGGGTGCAGGAGGCCAGCTTTTATTATTTTACTCATCATACATCCTCATCAGCGTGCACTTAGACCCGGACCTATTTTACAGTTCTTGTAAAGGCGTCACGTCTGTTACAAGTGGTCCTTCGAGCCGGATCTACAGTCCTCGCCAGGATGTCTCCACCCTCGCTGAGATCCAAGAAGACGGCCCAAGAAGATGGCTCGCCTCCACCCCCTGCTGCTGAGCTTCCTACTGCCCCGGACGCTGGCCCTGAAGTCCTGGACATGCCTGATGACATATCTGATGCCACGCCCCGGCCCTCGCCCAGCACCACTCCTGAGACAGGCTCCGCAGACAGCGATGACGAGCCACCGCCCTCTACATCTACCGAGGATACGGTGCGCCAACTGCGACGACAGCTTCGCCACCAAAACAAGCAGATTGAACGACTGATGGCAGCCCTTCAACCACAAACCCGTGCAGGGCCTGCACCAGATGCGACAGGGCCCACACAACCCGGCGCCGCAGGGCTGGCACAACCCAGTGCTGCAGGGCTGGCACAACCCGGTGCCGCAGGGCTGGCACAACTCATCGCAGCGAGTACTGCTTCGGAGCCAACCAGCCATGGACATCCGGACCAAGGAGAACCTTGGCAACCACAAGCATCATGGATGCACCCTGGACCTTCCGGCCCCGTACCGCCCTTGCCTCTGCACAATACAAGGCAACGAGAAGCTGTACGAGAGATGCCCGTTGGACCTGTGTCTCTGGTAGACCAGAGGCACCCCTCACTGGCGCAGCCAGGGCCTGGAGGCCCCGCGCCGCAGCCCCCTCACTCTGATGGGGGCCCCGGATGGATGCAGCATGGACCTTCCGGCCCCGTACCGCCCTTGCCTCTGCACAATGCAAGGCAACAAGAAGCCGTACGAGAGATGCCCGCTGGACCTGTGCCTCTGGTAAACCAGAGGTACGCATCACCGGCGCAGCCAGGGCCTGGAGGCCCCGCGCCGCAGCCCCTTCATTACAATGGGGGCTTTGGATGGCTGCAACCTGGACCTTCCGGCCCCGTACCGCCCTTGCCTCTGCACAATACAAGGCAACGAGAAGCCGTACGAGAGATGCCCGTCGGACCTGTGCCTCTGGTAGACCAGAGGTACGCATCACTGGCGCAGCCAGGGCCTGGAGGCCCCGCGCCGCAGCCCCCTCACTATGATGGGAGCCTTGGATGGATGCAGCCTGGACCTTCCGGCCCCGTACCGCCCGTACCTCTGCTCAACCAGAGGCAACGAGAAGCCGTACCGGAGAAACCTGTCGGACCCTATGCATCATCAGCACAGCCAGGGCCAGCAGCCCCTGTGCCACCACCCCCTTACTACAATCACGGGGATCCAGCCTCATACTCGCAGTGGACACATCCTGGGCCATCTACACATGTGCCGCCGGTACCACTGCGCGAACAGGAGTACCGAGCGCCAGCACAACCTGATGACCAGCATCTGCCCGCTTCCAGCCCGAGCTCCGGCCTGCCGATGTTTCCTCCACAACCAAATGCGGACGAGACGGCCCGCCACACCAGCGCCTGGATCCACCAAGCCGATAACTCGATGGCTCAGTTCACCTGCGCGCTCACGGAGGCCATAAGAGCTTCAAGGGCTCAAGACAGCCCTCATCCCACAATTGAGGATGACCCCCGGATGGCAGCACTCATCGCCAGGCAGTCAATGGCCAAGGATCTGCCCACCTTTTCTGGTGACCCGCTGGAGTGGCCCACCTGGAGGGCACAGTTCACCCAGTCAACCTCAACCTGCCGGATGACCAGCAGCGAGAACCTCATCCGACTTCAGCGAGCCCTCAAGGGAAAGGCCCGCGAAGCTGTGGGCCCCCTCCTGATGGACCCTACCCAAGTGCCAGAGATACTGGCCGTGCTGGAGCAGCGCTACGGAGGGACGAATTCACTGGCTGCCCTGATGTTGGACAAAGCCAAAAAGCTTCCACACATGACGGCAGAGGCATCACTAGAAGACATAGCAGACTTCTCGGGGACTGTGCAAAACCTGGTGGCTTCACTCCGCTCCCTAAACAATGAGGGATATCTCACCAACCCGGCGCTCCTCAGCGACATCGCGGGGAAGATGCCATGCACGATGCGGTTGGCGTGGCTGATGGAAGTGCGGCATTACGAAGTGCCTGCCACCATCTGCCAGTTTGCCACCTTCCTGAAAACCGTCGCGAACGCCATCTCCAAATCGGGAATGGTCGACCCCGCAAGGTCTAGACCACGTCGCGAGCAAACCTTTGCTACCTCGGAACAATTCGGGCCGCGAAATAGTGAAACGAGTCGTAAGTCACCACAAAATGACAGTTCGCGGAAAATACAAAACGAAAGTTCGCGAAAAGTACAAAACGAAAGTGCGCGAAAGTATGACCGTCCGCGAAAAAACGAAAGTACGCGAAACACAAATCGAAGTGATAATGTGACACCCCACTGTGACTTTAACAATCGTGAAGGGTGCGTACAGTGCGGTGAAAGGGGCCACTGCCTCCGTGAATGTCGTGAGTTCGCAGCGAAGGACGTAAAACTTCGCTTTGAGACAGTTAAAAGTTCTGGATTGTGCCGTATATGTTTAGATGGCAAACACTGGCCCAAACAATGCAAATCCCGGGACTGGTGCGGTGTTGGAGACTGTCGCGCTCCACACCACAAGTTACTGCACGACCCATCGTTCGTAAAAAACACCACAACAGCTGATGTCCACCACATGTGACGCCAGGCCGACGGCGCCGTGCTAAAAGTGGTGCCAGTAGTGCTGACGGGCCCCACGCAGCCGATCTCCGCATTCGCGCTGCTGGATGAGGGATCAACGATCACACTGATTGACGCCGCCACAGCAGAAAAAATTGGCGCTACCGGACCCGTCCAAGGACTACGGCTCCACGGGGCAAAAGGCATGTGCTCCTCAGATCAAGCATCACGCCGCGTGCAGGTCACACTGCGCGGCGCCGGGATAGGCACCAGCTACCACATCAAAGCGAGCACCGTGAAGGGCCTCAGCCTCCCAGAACAAAGGGTTCCTGGCGGGTACGTCACACCCACACTTCTCATCGGGCAGGACAATGCTCACCTCATTGTCTCAAGGGAAGTGCATGAAGCCCGTGACTCTACGCGAATATTGTCACGGACTGCCCTGGGGTGGATTACCCATGGAGGAGGGACTCCCACCAGTGAAGACTCGGTCACCACTCTGGCCCTGCACGCTGAAAATCACAAAGATGACCTGCTGAGCGACTTGATACGAACAAACTTCGCAGTCGACTCCCTGGGGATCACATCAGCCTCCCGGGTGACCGCACATGTGGTACGTGCCAACCAGCTGATGGAGGACACCACCTGTCAGATGACGTCCGGCAGATGGCAGACTGGCCTGCTATGGAAAAACGAAAATATCACGCTGCCCGACAACAAAAAATGTGCGCTCAAAAGATTGTGGTCCCTGGAAAGGAAATTATTGAAGGAAGAGGACCTGGCAGTGGCGTACAAAGAAAAAATCAACCGGCTCATCACGCAAGGCCACGCACGGGAGCTCACAGCACGAGAGGCGGCAAAGCACTCCGCCCGCAAGTGGTATCTGCCCCACTTCGCCGTGGTGAACCCCAATAAGCCAGGAAAGATCCGTGTCGTATTTGACGCCGCCAGCCGCTGCAGAGGGACCTCCCTCAATGATCAACTGCTGACGGGACCTGATCTACTGACGTCACTCCTTGGGAACATTCTCCGGTTTCGAGAAGGGAAAATAGCCCTCGCCGCCGACATAAAAGAGATGTTTTTACAAGTAAAAATCAAAGCAGAGGACCAGCTGTCACAACTGTTCCTGTGGCGACCAACACTTCAAGAAGAGCCTCATACCTACATGATGACCTCGATGATGTTCGGCGCTACCTGTTCTCCTAGCAGCGCCCAATATGTGCGAAACCGAGTGGCACTACAAAATGCTGAGAGCTTCCCGGCTGCTGCAGACGCTATCCAAACAAAATTTTATATGGATGACTATCTGGACGCGGTGGACTCCATCAGTGAAGCCACTGGCCTTGTAAAAGACGTGGCCGCAGTTCTATCATCAGGAGGTTTCCATCTCACCAACTGGGCCTCTAATAATCCAGCGGTCATGGCCACCATCCCGCCTGAAGACCGCGCCAGATCAGCCATACGCATCAGCAGCGGTGAAGCAGAGACTGAAAGAATCCTCGGCCTGCTATGGGATCCAGTGACCGACTGCTTTCTGTACGCCTTCAGAGACGCCGCAGAACCTGAACTGATCAGCAGACCTACAAAACGTCAGCTGCTCAGCATTGTTATGAAAATTTTTGATCCTGTGGGGTTCGTTGCATGCCTCACAGTCAGATCAAAAATGCTGCTGCAAGACGTCTGGAGATCAAACACTGGATGGGACGAGATCATCAAACCCGATCACAATGAGAGATGGCTGGACTGGCTGGGACTCCTCCAAAGCTGTGGAGTTGCCATACCTAGAAGTTGTTTAAAAAGTAAACAAAGCAACGTCACACTCCATCTGTTCTGTGACGCTTCCGAACAGGCATGCTGCACGGTCGCCTATCACACAGAAGACATCAATGGTGAAGTCACAGCTACCTTCTTGGCCAGCAAGTGTAAGGTGGCCCCCCTGAAGCCACTCTCCATACCCCGGCTCGAGCTCCAATCAGCTCTAATGGCGGCCAGACTAGCAGCAACACTGAAAAAAGAATGTCGCAGCAACATTGCGCGAACAGTGTTCTGGACAGACTCTACGACGGTGTTGTGCTGGCTACGCACAGACCCACGTACCTACTCAACCTTCGTGGCTAACCGGCTTGGCGAGATAGATGAGCTCTCCCGCATTGAAGACTGGAGATGGGTTCCCACAAAGCTGAACCCTGCCGACATTGGCACCCGAGACATCGAGACTCCCGATCTATCACCTGCAGGACATTGGTTCAGCGGCCCAGCCTTCCTCACCTTGGCCGAGGCAGAATGGCCGCGCGAAAGGTCCAAACTGCACCGGCCGGATGACAGCGTCCTTGAAGTGAAGGCCCAATATGTCGGGCTCACCTCAACTATGTCAGACGCTCTACCAGAGATCAACCGCTTCTCCTCTTGGCCCCGCCTCATCAGGGCCACCGCCTGGGTCCACCGCTTCATAAACCGATGCCGTGTGGGACCCCACAAGCCCCTGGACGGATACCTGCAGCTCGAGGAGACCCGTGAAGCAGAGATCCGATGGGTGAAAGCAGCCCAAGAAGACGCATTCGGAACCGATTTGAATGCTCTTCGTCAAGGAGCTCCCTTACCAAATGGCAGCCGGCTCAAAACACTGAACCCCTTCCTGGGACCCGATGGCCTGCTGAGGATGGACTCAAGAATACGGACCACCAGCAGAGTCTCCCGAGATGTGCGGATACCCATAATCTTGGATGGAGACCACGCCTACACACGGCTCCTAGTAAACCATCATCACCAGAAGGCTGACCACCCGAGTACAGAGAGGACAATGGCAGAGGTACGGGGCAGCTACTTTGTGCTGCGACTGCGCACAAACATCCGCAGACTCGCCCACAACTGCCCCACCTGCAAGATGCGCAGAAGCAAGCCGGCTCCACCACTGATGGGACCCTTACCACCATCACGGCTCGCCCACCATGTTCCCCCCTTTACAAACTGCGGGTTGGACTATTTCGGGCCCATGGACATCACCATCGGCAGACGTCGGGAGAAGCGGTACGGAGCCCTCTTCACCTGTCTGTCCACACGTGCTATCCACCTCGAGCTGGCTACTTCCCTGTCTGCCGACTCAGCCATCATGGCCCTACAACGCATGACGGCGCGCCGAGGTCAACCAAAGACAATTTACTCAGACAATGGGACCAACTTCCACGGAGCAGACAATGAACTGAAGGACGCCCTGAACTCGCTCAAAGATGACACCCGGATGAGGGATCATCTAACTTCAAAGGGAATAGAGTGGAAATTTATTCCACCAATGTCTCCTCATATGGGGGGAGCATGGGAACGCCTGGTGCGCTCAGTCAAGCACGCCCTGCGAGCCATCCTGAAGGAGAGGGCCCCAAGAGAAGAGACCCTACGAACAGCACTGGCCGAGGCTGAGTGGACCGTCAACAACCGTCCTCTTACACACGTCTCCGCAGACCCGAGAGACGAGGAGCCCCTCACTCCCAACCACTTTCTATTGGGAGCAGCAGGCAACCGGCCCCAGTTGTCATTATACGGCAAACAAGAGGAGGAGGTATGTCTCCGCCGCCAGTGGCGCATCAGTCAGCAGCTAGCTGATATGTTCTGGAGGCGGTGGCTCCGCGAATACCTCCCCACCCTGGCTACTCGACAAAAATGGCACCAGACCGTCAATCCCATCAAGAAAGACGACCTGGTGGTCATCATGGACCCTGCGATGCCCCGCAACAGCTGGCCTCGCGGCCGAGTCCTCGACACCACCCCTGCTGCAGACGGCCAAGTAAGGACCGCCCGAATCCAGACGAGCACCGGAGTCTACGTACGACCTGCCGTGAAGCTCGCTGTAATCCTGCCGGCCCCGCCCACCGATGCAGCTTCTTCTACTCAAACACGTCGTGAAGACTAGTGCAGCCAAGCTGCACGGGGGGAGTGTAACGGACGTGTTACATATCCTCGTATGTTCTTTCAACGAAAAACATCCTTGGCGGTATCCTCTACAGTTCAGTGGTCATTTTTTGGGATTTCGCTCGAAAACCAGAAATCCCGCTTGGCCACTGAACTCGTTAGTACCGTACCGCCGGCGATCTTTTTCGTTGAAAATATTTTATGTTTGTTTTCCAATTAGAATTTAAAAGTTATTCTAATTGTAATATTGTATTAATAAAATACTTTCGTTTTTATATGTACAATGCCCCCGGTGCAACAAATAAACGCTATCATGCTCAGGTTGCCACCAGGGACATTTTTCAACTTATCATTTCACTTGTATTTTTTATGTTTCCTTTTTTTTGACATATTGTTAATTATTTTTAGCTACGATCCTTGTAGGATAATGAAACTAAGAAATTTCATTCCGCAGTCCTACAAGGCATCGAGGGAAAGAGAGCCTGAGTCTCTAGCCCTTAAATTACTCAAACTAGGGCAATAAATGACCCTCAAAAAACACTTAGAAAAATTCGAAGGTGTAAATTTCATGTTTTTCCAAATAATAAAACCTGCGGGCCTTGTAGGACAATGAAATAATCAGTTTTCATTCTTGATCCTACAAGGCCTCCAGTCAAACTGAGACTTTGCTCTTAAAATACTTAGAGCCAAAAATAGAGCTCAATTTGCCATGTCAAAAGGACTTTCGGTCTTGACATTTTTACATTTTTACCTCTACAAAATTCTAGGGACCCTGTGAGATGGTGAAATAAACAGATTTCGTTAACTTATCTCACAGGGAACCTAGGAAAAATAATTATAACTTAATAAATCATAAAACATTTTCATAAAAATCAAAAATTCTTAAAAACACGGTAAATTCACCAAACTAAAATTCTTGTTATAAATCTTGGCTTTATTTATATGTTTTTTCTATTTTTTATATATTTTGATTGTTAATTAAGGCTACAAAATCCGTAAAAGTTGCCAAATTTAAGCGAGCACCTTTACGGATTAAACCGGCAAAATAGATACTAAGCAGTTTCTTGCCCCTTATAAAGGAAAGTGCCTGGGTTCCGTTTTCCCCCTCCACTTTCCGTGAGCCACCTACCGATTGGTATAAATACGATGCAAATTTTCAAATAAATCAGTTCACTTCGACTCTTCAAAACTTGTTTTATTACTTGTTACTTAAGAAGTATTTTCTTCAACACCAGCTGCCTCCCGCCGACTTCTGCCTGTCTTCCGTCCTGGTGCCTACCTCCTCCAGACAAGCCGGCCCTACTCCAGGACACCGCAAGGCGCCAGGCTCAGGCAGAAGAATAGGCACATCCAGTGTCCCTTACTCATCAGACACTGGGTGCAGGAGGCCAGCTTTTATTATTTTACTCATCATACATCCTCATCAGCGTGCACTTAGACCCGGACCTATTTTACAGTTCTTGTAAAGGCGTCACGTCTGTTACACTCCCTATGTTTTGTCCGTACAAACATATTCCCCAATATCCTCCCTATGTTTTGTCCGTACAAACATATTCCCCAATATCCTCCCTATGATTTTGACACTACTTACTGCAAACAACTTTGAATATAATATAGATATCGACCACTAGCGTTTCGGTGCGTTTTGATTTTTTTGTTTTGATAAGTTACTTCTTAAAGGTATTAGAACCCTCCAAAAATACTTAAAATTGCCTGTTTTGAATGCCATCAACAGAGTACAAAGTTCAGTGTACAAACTAGACAATGTATTTTTTAAAAAGCAAAACATACAGACTAGAGTATGCTCTTCTAAAATAGTTAGAAAAAAAAACTTAATAATCGGTCCAGTTTTGGAGTAGAAAAATGGTGAATATAAAACCTCGATTTTGACGAATTTATAGTACTTCCCCACCCCCACCTACATCTTGCCCATCTCTTTCACCTCTCCCTTACCTTCAAATTCACAACATTGGGGAATGCCGTAGTCTCACTGGCTCCAGGCGGTTGGGAGCAGTCGGGACTCTTCTGCGGTATTCACACAAAAAAATTCGATTGTATTTTTTTTATTGACCCCTCAAGCTAATTGATTCTTTTTTCGAAATAACTCATACAGGTCTCAAATATAGAGAAGGTAGTCTCAGTATAGCCCTTGTGTAAGACCGCCATTCATAATTGAAACGTTGCTTGAAATGGCTTTAGCCGTGTTTGGTGACCAGATCTGATTAGCCAGGTACTTCCCCATCTTCGTCTTCCATACCTCCTTCTTCTCCCCACTACCTTCAGCCTCACAACATACCCGACGGGAGCAGCTGAGACTCTTGTGAGGTACTCATATAAAAAGGGCTATTTCCTTATTATTTCTGATAATAAAATTTGAAAGCATATTTCATCACCTTTCATAGACAGTTTTTGGATATGCTCAGAAATATTCCATTTATCTTGATTTTATTGCGAAGTGGAACTAACCTGCTGACGGAATGTGGTTGAAGACCTGATAATAATGGCCCGTAACAGGGCGATCCTAAGCTGAGCTCTTCTAGCGTCCTTCATCATTGCACAATCAATATTATCCCACTATAATTATTATAGTAAGTAGCAGGAGAAATGCAGACATTGTCTTTCATTTAAAAAAATTTAAATAATATAGTGTATTATATTTCCTGCTACAACGATCCTCCCTAAAAGAAAAACAAACAAATAGAACAAAAAAATCCTAACGACCGTCATAAATCATCCGTAATTTGACAGGCAGTAAAAAAGCTCTAAATGGTAACATTAGGAACAAGATTTTAGTACGGCGGTAGTCAATTACAGAATTGAATCTGTCGGGATTATAGTTTTACTATTCAGTTTGATTGCCAGCTCTGAGGTCATAGATCAATCTAATGGACCAAATCTCGACCCTGCTCTGGCTAAAGGCGTTAACTAGAGATTATTTGTCTAACAAGTTATTGAGTTAATGCGTTCTCTCAGAACTAGACTGATTTGTTTATTGGTCAAGGATTCAATTAACATATCGGTCACTTACCACTAATTTAGAAGACGGGTATGGGTACTGCCACCCGGTAACCATTTGCTGGATAACCAACACCACTACCATGGTTCACCAAAGTGGTTCGCAAAGACACTTCGCCGGGATGTCCGGGTTCTTGGCGTGAGGTTTGTCTAAGTCTTGGTGGTGAACGCTATTTATTGTCTGCCTATTGCGTGGCGGACCGGATTGGGAAAGACTGGTTGAGGGAGACCTTTTGACCTCTCCAGCCGGGCCCTTAGTGGAATGGATGGATTCATACATTCGTCACTCCTGAACACATTGATCCCCAGATTCCTGCCCATCCCTCTTGCCTTTTTCCTTCCCAGAACTTCCTCTCCTTCCTTTTCCCAAAAACCCGTCAACACAGAATACCCAAAGCTGACATAGGCCTTGAGGAAATGTTTTTCCTCGGGGCCTCCTGTGGAGCTAATATACATGGGTAGGATGAGAGGATAGACCGTCACAAAAATCCTTCTCGGCAAACATGAGTTGCTTCATTTATCGTTCACGTTTTAAATATCCTTATATTATATGTATTTTGAACTATTTTTTACCTAACTACATGTATATGTATACAGTGGCGGCTCTTGTATGAGGGTCATTTGGTGAATGACGCCCTAAAATTTCCCAGTTAAAAAAAAAAAAACATGGGAATGTTTGTCTTAATTTGGTGTTGTTATTATAAAAATCATTTTTGTTAATATTATTATTACATACGTAAGTCGGCAGGATTCCGTTAAGTGGGCCTATTTTTTCTTCTTCCATAAAAGCGAACGCTCCTGTGTTTCATCAATACGTAACGAAGACCTACAAAATATAGCAAAATGGCTGAAATTAAACAAATTGAAACTGAACGTAAATAAAACAAAATATATGGAAATAGGCAATAAAACGCGTAACACACGGTTAAATTTGACAATGGTGAAAAAATTGAAAAAGTAAATCAAATCAAATACCTACCTGGGTGTAATACTCGATTCAAAACTGACTTTCACAGCAAACTTTGAATATGTTCTAAAAAGGTAAATTTTCTTAAAAGACTAAGGCATAAATTAAATAGAAAAGCTACGTTGCTCATTTATAAAACTATTGTTTCTCCACATTCGGATTTTTTTTTTTTTTTTTTATATGTATACCGCACAAGAGTCCCAACTGCTCCCGTCTGAAGCCAGTGAGACTATGGCATCCCCAATTGGGGTATGTTGTGAGGCTGAGGGTAGTGGGGAGGGGAAGGAGATTACTGCTCCCAGATGTTATATTTGGCCAATGAAGGAAATTTAAACAAACAAGAACTTATACAGAACAGGGCTATGAGATGTATACTGGGAAAAGGCAAATATGCAAGGATTAATCAAATGAGAGAGGAGCTAAATTGGATTCCAATAAAAAAGGATACTATTAATTTTTTTTTTTAATAAAAATGAAAGACAAACATTCCCGGGTTACTAATAACCCAACAATGTTTGAAAATCTCCTACTACCACCACAGAAAGCCGAAAATGTTGCTTGTGTTGTGATGGAGGACTTAGCCAGCCGAAGAATCGAACACGCGACGCTCGGGCGGGACCCAAGCGCCATGCCCACTCAACCACTGACCGGTCTGTCTATATTCATGTAGTATAAACTAACTCAATAAATAATAATAAAAAAATTAAAAAATACCAGACGAAGCAACTCTATACATTTCGCCATGAAACCACGATCTGGTGCCGTCATCTCGTCTGTTCCCAGAAAATCGTAATTTGTACATGAACGTATTCGTAATTCTATGATATTCGCGTTAGACCTGCGTCAAGGCTGCGGTCCCCAAATAATAATCAAGTTTTGTCAGTAGCGGACAACATCACATACACTGCCGTTCGTAGTTAGTTACACGGAGCGGTGACGTTTGCCTATGCTAATCCGGTGACAGAATTACCCGATTACGTCACCTGGCATAGTTGTATACGATATTATTAATGTATGTATGTACATTATAGATGCAATGTACTAAATGTCTCTTTCAATGACTGTAAAAAACTAAGTTGACATGTGAGGGTTTCTTTGTTTTGGTTTGTTTTTAATGGATGCTAATAAGTGTAAAAAAATATCAGTCATGGTTTGTGCTCTGTGCTGAAGCACGACTTTGCTCGTATTTCGTATTTTAAAATGACACTAAATGGCGAAAAAAATATTTTAATTTTTACCGAAAATTATCTTCTTCCTTGCGCTGTCCCAACTCATTGCCTAGGTAGGCTATTGGGGTCAGCTCTTCTCGTTCTCAGGTTGTAGCTTCTTCGATTCTGAGTACCTATCGCCTTCATCCAGGCCATTTTTCTGAAGTATTTTGGAGCATTGAGTCATCCAGGAGTTGTTTGGTCTTCCTCTGGATGACTCTCGATGAGGCTCCATAGATATTGCCTGCTTCACTGTGTGGTCTAATAGTCTCCGTCTTATGTGCCCATACCATCTCAACTGTCGTTCCTCCAGCTTATTGTTTATGTCCGTGACTCCCAGGCAACCACGAATGCGTTCATTTTTAATCTTATCTTTTAGTGATACTCCTGCCGACCATCTAAGCATTCGCATTTCTGCTGTTTCGAGTTACCTAGAGTAGGAGTTACGTTATAATTATACAATACCCAAAATTATATTATGTTTTTATCTAATTATTCTACAACTTCATAATAAGTCCAGTAGCTCGTGGTTATGGGAGGAGTGTAATACGTACATTAAGTCCAGGTGAACCCGCTCAAAAAGAAGAAGATGGAGAGATATGTATATACGAATGTTAGGGAGAGCGCGCCAATATCAAAAACGATAATATTTAAGCGGAAATTGTGAAAATGTTTAATAAAACTTATAAACATGCCTATGTCATCTTAGGGGATGCTGTGTGGAGGGTTTTTTAAGGAAGGGAAGATAGGAAGTTCTGGGAAGGAAAAAGGTATAAGGGGTGGGTAGGTATCTGGGGGTCAGTATGTCCAAGAGTGATGGACGTATTAATCCATCCCTCCAACTGCGATGCAAGGCGATAGGATAGGTCGAGAGAATCCGGCTGGCAAAATGCCTCTCTCAACCACTCTCTCTCGATCCGGCCCGCCACGCAGCAGGTGGGCAGACGCATCCGCCGCTAAGACCTGGACAAACCTCACCCCATGAACCCAAGCACCCCTGCTAAGTTACCTAACGTAGCAAACCATTTGGGGTGACCTATGGCAGAGGTTTTGGTTATCCAATAAATGGTTCCCGGAGCGGCGGTATCCATACCCGCCTACCGAATTTCATTTAAAATTGAGCAGAAATCTCGCGGGAAGTCTAAAATAGCATCCAAATAAAGATTGTGAATTTTTCACTGTGAACAGGGAGTTAATTGAAAGCTTTTTGAATTGTTCACACTTCAAAGTTAATATTAAAATTCCGTGAAAGTTTCATTTTTTTAAAGTTATTTTTGTTGTGTGTTGTGATTGTCCTATTTCAAATATATAAATTCATTTTGCACTGAGCACTTCTCATTTTATCATTTTGCTTAATCTCGATTTGTCACCCTTTACAGTTTAATGCATTTTTTGTCTATTAGCACTAAGGTCTGTATATTCGTAAACTTTCACTTTTCGTCTAAAAATATTGCTCATTGCAATGTCATTCTTTCTATATATTTTCTACATTTTACAATTTGAAACTCCAGTGCTTAGAATAGAATCGAAACTCTGATCAACTTAATATTCATCTGAATAAACTAAAGTTTTACAACAATATTCCCAGTACAAAACAATTTTTTTTTACTTAAAACAAGGGATAACCTCGCAAACATAACCTCTCTCACTGTACGTTACCTGGGTTTGGATACGAAAGAAGTCAACGAAGCTGCTCACTTTACTCCTGACGGTAGACTGTCCGGAGACCAGACCCTGGGACCCGAAGCAATGTTATTATTTCATCATGGATGCTTCACAGCACTTCGAAATATATGAACTTGAATAGGACGTTCACAGAACTTGAATATTATCATTGGACAGCAAAATAACATCTATTATTATAAGTAATAATTATTAGCCTGAAACACTCATCTATCTACATTGAAAAAAATCTCCCGAGAAAAGTTACATGCCGCCGGCGGGACTCGAACCCGCGTCCTTCTGATTTCCGATCAAATGCTCTGTCCACTGAGGAACTTCGGTTTATCTCCTGCCCGCCAAATAATTTAATATATACTAGTGTTTCATTCAACAATTACTGCTTATTACATTTTCCACGTGCAAACAACCAACTTCATTTTTATATGAGAAAGGCATTGTAAGTGCTAAATCTCCCACTAGGTGGCGTCGAGACAAATTATGGCAATATTTTGTGGTGAAATACCTCGTCAAATATTAATTATTATTTTTAATTGATAAACTAATGTTTAAGACAAGATATTTATGCATAGCACAAAGAGTAACAATTTTATTATAAGTAATAATTATTAGCCTGAAACACTCATCTACATTGAAAAAATCTCCCGAGAAAAGATACATGCCGCCGACGGGACTTGAACCCGCGTCCTTCTGATCAGTATCTTCTGATCATACCCTTTGTGCTATGCATAAAAATCTTGTCTTAAACATTAGTTTCTCAATTAAAAATAATAAAATAACATCTATATTTTCTTACTCCGAATACGCTTAGGAATCGCTGGTAAAAATCCTACGGTACGTGCTGTTAAACTCTGCATAGATACCTAAGAAATAAATAAACATGAAAAACGGCACTAAACGTCGATATGGCACGCATAGTTTAGATTGTACGTGTTATAGGTATTTCGCAATAGTGTGCTGAGTCAGCGAGTTAATCTCGTATCAATTCTTTCTTCCACGTAGTGCTGTGATCTCATCCCTCGCTTGTGATGTTACAATTGTGATAAGTTACCAAATATCATCATTAATTTGTTGTGGCCATAGACATATGAATATTAATAGACCTGCCCTAAGTGATAAAAGCGTATTATTTCCCCCTCCCCATGCCGGTTTCATTGGAACCGTCTGAGATCGAGTATGGCTTCGCGTGAATCCAAAAAATGTGACGTCATCATTCTTCTGCGAACAAGCGTCGAGCACTCATCGGTGCATTTTACGAAATAACACTGTAAAAATAGTGGCTTATATTTTGAAAACGTGTAAAAATAGAAGTTAAAAAGAGAATAAACGCAATTGTCGTATTACATTCCAAAGGCAATCATTATTTTACTTTATTTTAGGCTTATTCATATCACATAATATGATCGTTTTTGTAACATATAATATCACTCGAGATACATGGCGTTTGTGCGTCGCTGTTTACTGGATTAAGTAAATTATGAAACATTTGTAAAAGTGTCTTAACTAAATACGGCAACAAAATATTGGACTCTGAAAATAGGCGAACTTTTCATTGCCGTATTTGGACTTGGACGCAAATTTGTTTATTACGCGGCAAGCAATTCGCGCTCCCATGTTAAAAGGTCTATTCATTCGAAAACAGAGTTTAGTTTTAAGAACTAAATGGTGATATTATAATGCGAGATGCCTATATACTGTCAGATTGAGTTATTGACGAATCACATATCACCAAAGTCATCTTCCCGCTCTTCGTCCCGCTGTAGTTGGTTTCTACCCCTCACCTTTATGTTCTGGTTTAGTAATATTCATATGTCTATGGTTAAAATGGTTGTGGCTTATGTTATGATACCGTATAGTCTGATTCGGTCATTCAGTGGCGTGCTAACTGAATTGCGAACCCAGGGCAGGCTTGTAAAATTTGCCATAATGCCAGTCGATTATTTTAACCCTTTAAATTTTATCCCCTCAGACAATTTTTTTTTACATGCGCTCCACACAGGAGACCCTGAGGAAAATAATTTCCATCAGGGCCTATGTCATCTTTGGGGATGCTGTGTGGAGGGTTTTTTAAGAAAAGTAAGGAGGGGAGAGTTCTGGTAAGGAAAAGGGTTTAAATGGTGGGTTCTGTGTGTCCCGGTCATCCGCCTCTTAAGACCTAGACAAACCTCACCCCTTGAACCCGGGCACCCCTGCTAAGTCACCAAACGTAGCGAACCACTTGGGGTGACCTATGGCAGAGGGTTTTGGCTATCCAATAAAGGTTCCCGGGAAGGTTGTACCCATTCCCGCCTCCCAAATTGATCAGAACATCATAGGTCTCATAGAAATAGTTGAGTCTCCCTTACTATCATGATGATAAATATGATATAAACGGCGGGGCGTTAGAAAGAGAAAACACCAGGCTTTATATTCAAATCTAAAAGTTAAACATAAAAAAATAAAATTTTGGCCTTGATGAAACCAAAGTTTCCGACCACCATTTGAAAAAAATGATGAAATGTTCGGGAATTTTTTTTAATCGTTTTTTCACGAAACAACAAAAAGTTTATCTGACGATATAGTTTATAATACATAAGCCTAATATACTTAGTATGTGTTTGTGTATTTTTTTACGTTATCAGTAATTTTAGATAATTTAATTTAAATTTACCTAAAAAAGTTTTCAAAATAGCTCACCTTACATTTTTCTAACTAAAATTACTAACAGCGAAAAAAAAACACATATTTTATTAGACAAATGCATAATAAAAATTATAAACGTTATCGTCATCTCACTTGTCAACTGAGTTTCATAAATTTGTTTACGCCCTAGTGGGCTTTTACATGCATAGAAGGAAAATTATACTCACAATAATAATTGTGTATTACTAAACCAATAAAACAGAATAAATAAGAAAGCAATCATCATCGCAAGGTATAGAACATCAGAACAGAGATCAAAAGAAATGAAATAGTATGAGTAGTACCTTCTTATAAAAACTAATACAATTTAGCTTAAGATTGGTCATATCACATAAAGATCTAAAAACTGCTATTGAACTCATGCAAATTGAATTTAATCAACTTTGTAAATGGTCTCATGATGCAGGATTATTAATTAATGCCAAAAAAACCAAAGTAATGCATATAAGATCACCTAATGCCAAATTCCAATTTAATCCTAATATTATTTCTCATAATTTTTATTGCATCCATAAAAATATTCCAACTAATTGTAAATGTGAAAGTTTAGAATTAGTTACGGAATATGTGTATCTTGGTGTTACCGTAGATTGTTTTTTTAAATGGAATAAACATATTAAAAAAACCTGTAAAAGACTCAGATCAATTGCTGGCAGAATGTACACATTGAAATTTTTCTTACCCATTGAAACACTAAAAATAATTTATATGTCACTGGCAGAATCCATTATAAGATATGGATTAACAATATGGGGAAATACTTCTGTAACAAATCTGAAACAAGTCCAAGTTATACAAAACGCAATTGTAAAATTATTAGTTGTTCCGAATATTTTCAAACAGAGACATGATACACCATTACTGTATCAGAGTGCTAAAATTTTACCTGTTAAGGCAATACTATGGCACAAAATTATAATTCAGTATATATTTACCCAGCAGCATAAAGAGAAATTAGAACATAAATACAGCACTAGATTCACGCGCAACGACGGGTTAATAGTTCCGAAATTTAATAATAAGTACGGACAGAGAACGTTTGAATACAACATACCGAAAATATTTAATTTATTACCTGATACTATAAAGCAATGTAATTCTATGAATAAGGTTAAATAGTATATGCTGAAAAATTGGCTATCGGAAAAAAAATATTTATACTTAGATTGATTTATATGAATAATGTTGAATTTGTAGATATAAGATGTAAAATTATAACATTTAAAATGTATATGTAACTTAATTATAAGCACCTGCTGACAAGCCAATTGAATTGGCTTAGCAGGACTTGTTTGTGATAAAAAAAAATATATATATAAATAAATAAATAAAAAAAATATATATATACATATAAAATCATGTGTACATTTTAATTGTTTTGTGGTAAAATTTTAGATTTTAATATGAAGTGTGGTGTTTGTTTTCAAAAGCGAACAACTTAGCCTGAGGGTTAACACGTATTTTAAATTTCGAATAATGAATTATTCAATTTGTCCAAAGAAACGTCAAATCTCAATGACAATTCTGTTTTCAAACTTTATTCATGCATCTACCACAATATTGAACACTTCCACATACGAAATTTGAAACGGCCACCATCTTGAAACGGAAACGTAACGTACGTAACGAATTATAGCTGATTCATAGATTTCGCAAAACAACACGTGAATTTAGAGAAAAATCTATCTATAACATAGCTTCTTGTTGAGTTTTGCCTTACACATGTTATAAATTTAGCGAACACGTACCTAAACACTGAATAAATGGACCTGTAGAAGTGGGTTGTGGGCTTGTCCGTGTGCCTGAAGTAAGGGAAAATTTTCCTTACTATTTATTTTAAAATATCAGGTTTTTTCATTGGCCTGTCTAGTCTAGATTATAATACCATTTATGAATTAATGAAATTTTTGGCATTTTATTTGCGCATGCACGTGATGGTTTCTGTATGATTGTTTTGCATTTGTGTTGTATACGTATAACACAAATGCAAAACATTTTCCTATACATCATGCAAATTATGTTGTAAAGGAGCCTGGGAAGACCAAGATTAAGATGGAGCGACAACGTCCTTAAAGATACATCTACCTTGGAGCTTCTAAACTGGAGAGAGCTGGCACAAAACCCACATGATTGGAGGAAGACTCTTGAGGAGACCAAGACCCACCAGGGGTTGTAGAGCTAAGAGTGATGATGATGACGTAACATGGGTTATTACATATCTCTCTATCTTCTTCTTTTTGAGTGGGTATACCGCGCCCTAGTTTTAGCTCTAAATTTTATTCTTACTAATGTGGCAATCCATTTCAGACTTTCTTTTAATGGGTGTACATTGTACATCTTCTATCTATATATATATAAAAATCTAAAAAAGTTTTTATGTATGTATGTCCGCTTTGCGTTGCTATGTTAAGCGTAGGAAATGTTTCAAACTTTCAAAATACCTTTTTTCCACCCTCGCGAAAGTTTCTGGATTATTATTACAAGCACATGACACATCTGAAAAGATTTTTTAATAATTAAAAAAACTCTTACAAAAATGTCACAATTTGAAATTACATTTTTCAAACATCGATTGTTCAATTCGAATAAACTTTTTAAATTAATGAATTTAATCGAACTACTCAATTATGGTACTAATCAAAATCGAACACTTTGAATCTAATTGAAAATTATATTATTTTAAATAGGTACCTATGTTGGGTACCAAATTTGATTAATTGTTCTTAAAATATACAAAAATGAATGTTTGCAGCATGTAAAAAATTTAAATTTATAAAAAAATTGCAATAGCTGTTTGAAAATCTGAATGTACCGGGACTGAATATATTGAACGCGGGAGAGGAAGGGGACATGGGAGGGGAAAGGGAGACGGAAGGGGAACGGGACGAATGGGAAAGGACACGCAGGGAGAAACAATTTCTTTGTTAGTAGCATAGAAACGCATGCCGGGAACTCGCTAGTAATATTATATACACTTCACACTTCTAAGTGCTTTCTGTTCAGTGTTCCCACGCTATTCCGGGTCTATTTTAATCCTGCTATTAAGCTCTGCTCTTCGGCGGATCAAAAGCGAATTAATACTTTGACCCTCAGATTTATCGTCTTTATGATTTGGGGCGTATGCAAGTTGTTGCCTTCAGAATGTAATGCAATAGTCTCTTATTTTAAAACCTGACCCTAAAAATTATGTAACCCGACCTTACCTAACATTTAAAAAAAAAACTGGAAGTGTAATATATAACGTCACTTTTTTTGGCAGTGTTTTAACTTGACTTTAGCTGTTCTTAGATATGTTAATTCTGTTCCTATAAAACTGCTGTGAGTTTGCATTTGTTTGGTATTCGTTTGGGGGGTTTAAAATACATTATTGTTTCTAATGTTGATTCTGTTTTCATTTTTTTCGATTTATATTTGTTTTTAAAGATATATTTCATAGTTTGCGGTATAAATAGTTACGGAGATTGAATAGTTTAGATTCTTTGTGTAATGCATTTGTAGAAAATGTTCTATTTCTATTATACATAATTTTGATAATATAATTTTGTATTATTTGTAAAGGTTTTATAAATGCTTCAAGCGCACCACCCCATCCTGTTATACCATACATGATTGAAGATTGCAATAATGCAAAGAAAAATAATCATTTTCGATTTGTCAATATTGAAAGATGTACGTAAGATATAGTAATTTAGAAACGATAATTGTTAATTTGTGATTTCCAATCTATATATACTCAATATACTACGCATTAGTACAGTCTATTCTTCAGTATGCCATTATCAGTTGGGGAGCAGCTTACAAAACTAGTCTGACCCCCATAGACCGGTCAGTGGTTGAGTGGGCATAGCGCTTGGGTACCACCCGGGCGTCGCATGTTCGATTTCTCGGCTGGCTAAGTCCTCCATCACAACACAAGCAACATTTTCGGCTTTCTGTGGTGGTAGTAGGAGATTTTCAAACATTGTTGGGTTATTCGTAAACCGGGAATGTTTGTCTTTCTTTTTTAAAAAAAAAATTTTAAAAAAAAAAAATTGTTCGAAATCTAATAAGAAAAATTATACTAAAAAACCTCCAGACTTCCCAACTAATCGCATATTCGAAGAATTCGAAGTTCCAACATTTAAAAACTTATTTATAAAAAATTCAATCGTACAAATTATAAAAGAAAAAAGATAAATACTCATTCATTACTGAAAATCGTACTAGACTTAAACATGTATTTTTGTGCCCCAAATTAAACACTTCTTTTGCCCAACACCATTATACTCACCAAGGAAAATTCTTTTTCAATAACCTACCAATAGAAATCAGAAGCATTAGGAACAAAGTTCAATTGTTAAACTCCATCAAAAGGTATTTTAGAGAATGTCGCGCTAAAAATCATACTTGTTTTTCTTCTTACATCATCTATGCTTGTATCAAAAGGTATTTTAGAGAATGTCGCGCTAAAAATCATACTTGTTTTTCTTCTTACATCATCTATGCTTGTATCAAAAGGTATTTTAGAGAATGTCGCGCTAAAAATCATACTTGTTTTTCTTCTTACATCATCTATGCTTGTATCAAAAGGTATTTTAGAGAATGTCGCGCTAAAAATCATACTGGTTTTTCTTCTTACATCATCTATGCTTGTATCAAAAAGTATTTTAACGGGTCTGATTGCCATGTGTCTGTATTAAGTTATTAAGTGCACCTATATATTGAAATACATGACTATAGTAAATAGTAATTGTACATATGTGAAATGTATTAACTGTTTTAACTGCATTGTATTAACTGTACACGTCACTGTGTTTGTACATATATTAAATGTGAACTCTTCTTCTATCCACAAGCTAATGCTTTTAATGGAAGACCAGTAATATTATAATATGTAGCAATTTTAAGATAAACAAATAAATAAATAAAATTGTATCAATATAGTATAAACCTAAATTTTTGATCTTTTCAACTTTTCCAAGTTCGGAGCAAGAGGATCATGTTACTTGATTACAGTTAGCATTATGTATTATAATTTTTAAGGTTATTGGGGGGTTTGTTTTTAATGTTTTTTTATAAAAAGTTAGGTAAAATGTTTTATTATAGTTTAAGAAGAGTCTATTACATTTAACATATGCAATACATTTTGTTACCCTTAAAAAAATTGGAAGCTAGGATTTTCCATTACTATTATTGCTGTTTATTCTCTCTTCTCTGGTTATCGTATCCCTGACGAATTGACTGATTTATTGATTTATAAAGATACAATCTAAACAATCAATGTTTACTGTTGATTGTTTACGGTTTAGAGTTGGCGTGGCCCAGAATAGACGCCATTGCGTGCGGCTGCTTTCAAAAGCTACGGCCATATTAAATTTATTGTCCATTAAATAATATTTTCACATACAAATTCATCATAAACAGCGACTAACTTGTTGATTCGGCCTTTACGTCGATGGGGAATATAATGTAATGTGGTATTTTTATTTCGTATCTTCTGGTAAAAGCCAATATTTCTACCATTTTATGACGTATAGCGAGTTCCCGGCAGGCGTTGCTTAGCCACTTAATAAATATATTGTTTCTCCCTGCGTGTCCTTTCCCATTCGTCACGTTCCCCTTCCGCCTCGTTTTTCTCCAATGTGTCCCCTTCCCCTCACGCGTTCCCGTCCCCCTCCTGAATTTCGTACATTCAGTTTTCAAACAGCTCGCGTGCCACCTATTGCAATTTTTTAATACGAATTTCATAATGCCAGAGCTCAGCAGTGTATATAGAAACCATCGCGTGCGCATGCGCACATCAAATCCCCAAAGTTTCATCGCAATCGGATGAACGGTTAGCAACGCATAATTTCATGATGCCAGAACTCACTAATATGCATTGAAACCATCGCGGGCATGCGCACATCAAATCCCCAAAGTTTCACAATCGGGTGAATGGTTAACAACGCATAATTTCATAATGCCAGAACTCACTACTATGCGCTGAAACCATCGTGGGCATGCGCACATCAAATCCCCAAAGTTTCATCGCAATCGGATGAATGGTTTGGCAACGCATAGATATCTCATATACATACTCTATAAATATAAGCATATTTTAATTTTTATATGTATACTGTAGTATTGATTTCTCTTGAACTAATTTAAAATTTAAAAAAAATTCTCTTGAACACTTTAATTTTTTAAGTTTCTAAAAAAATATGTTATTTTTTAAGGTAATATTTATACATTTGCTATGCCGAAACGGTAATTATATGAAATTCACTCTATAGAAAAAAATCACCAAGTATGCTCCGAAAATTATTATTAACGCGTTTTTCTGTTATTTTGCAAGTTATATGGTATGAAAAAATTCACAGTGCTTCGTTAAATGCTATGACATTTCGCACGACAAGAAACAAACTAATTTTTCAAACAGCTTGCGCGCCATCTATTGCAAAAAATTTATACAAATTTCATAAGTTCATCAGCATACAGAAACCTTCGCGGGCGTACGCACATCAAATCACCAAAATTTCATCGCAATCGGATGAATGGTTTAGGAACGTATTAAGGGCAAAAAAATAAAGAAACATTCATTTTTATAAATTAAAATTACTGTGGATAAATTGTTTCAAAAACACGACTCGTTTAAAATAGAGCAAAAATTCTCGTAGGGAATGTCTAAAATTTTAAAGAAACACTGTGAATTTTTTTATAAATATAACTTCTTAAATAACTGAAAAAAGTGTTTATAATAATTTTCGTTAGCATGCTTTGCGATTTTTTTCTATCGAGGGAATTTCATATAATTGCCGCTTGGGCGTGGGGAGTGTATAGGTATTATCTTAAAAAATAAAATAACATGTATTTTTAAGAGCTTAAAAACTGAAAGTGTTAAAGAAAAATATGTAATAAATCGATTATGATTCACGATTATGCCCTCTGCATGCGAACTCTATCTAAATGTCTTTAAATAGACAATATACAACTTACGTATCGATCCTTTCGTACTATATAGTGTTAATTTCAAGCGACTTCAAGATAAGTATGGTCCTGTATTCATTCATTTTCAGGCAGCATCGCGTTTATTGGTCAAAACATTGTACATATATTTTCGTATCGGTGATCATTGAACCGGTGTATGCAATTTTTAGCCATAAGTTGTTTTTAATTGTTTGTTTAGCTTGTAGTTTTTCTATATTTTAAAAATGTATTATAAGTTTGTACAGCGCCCTTGAGGTAATTTTTCACAAAAACGGCGCTATATAAATCGTCCAAATATTATTATTATTAAATCGGTAGAAATTCGGGAAACCGGGCCCTAACTTCCTTTGAACCGCAATCCGGGAAGTCGCTAGTATTATGTATAATAATATCTCCCAGTCCCCATTTTGTGTCCATTTTCCATGATGTCCAGAAGAATATGGAAAAAAATAAAAACAAACTATAACTATGTGGTATCTCTGAGGAATTTCTTTTACTATTGTGAAACTGTAATGTTTCCATAAAACACACAACAATCGGCCATTACTTTACTCATAACTCGGAACATAATATTAACTGCCCATAAATGCGATAAAAAATATCGCTCCAGCACGTTCTGAAGGTCTCCAGGTTTTTACCGATTATTTTTACGTTGGTTAGTCACCTTTGGAGTTATTGTATACTAGCAGACCCGGCCACACGCTGCTGTGGCTAACGAAACACAACGCCACGTCATTTACCCAAACTTTATAACCAACGCCATCTGTTAAATCAAATCCACACCGCCTGCATGCCAGCCGGCTGCCCGCTTGCCAGCGCGTTCCCTTTATTTATATATTTCAACCAATTTACACAAAACCTAGACAAATTATACAGAGTGTTACAGGACGTACTTGACTTACTTTAACCAGCGATTCCTGACATTGTTTGGAGTAAAAAATGTAAATAAAATTTTGGTCACTCACATTCACATTTGCGTAATATATTCTTATTACACTCCTTTCCTCGTTCATTCACGCCACGAGCCCAAAACATCTGAGCGTTCCTTTTTTAATCTTAATCATTACGCTTACATCAGCCTTGCATTCTTTACGGATCTCCACGTTTCTCACACGATCGTACATGGTTTTACTACACATACGCCTCACGGATCTCATTTCTAGATCTCATTGGGGAAAACCAATAATTTTGGATTCGGTGTCATGTTTGTAATGTATAGTAAATAGGTATTTAATATGGAAATAATACGATAGATGGCGGTAAGCATTTAGCTTGCGCCATAGCTCGCCAGATGGCATTAGTGTACAAGAAGTGGTACTAGAGATAGACTTTACCAGCTCCCGAGGTGGGAGCGCAGAGATATACCTACCCCCGAATAGTAAACAGTCGTAGCTATCCAGCTAGGTTATTAAAAGTAATAAACACATTTATATTTAAAGAACCTTGTAATAATTAATATCTGCCGAGGAAAGGGCAGATATAACAATGTTTAACGCCCGTCTTCGTTGGTCGATGCTACCCACCCCTTAGTCAATTTTTCTTCCCAAAACTTTGTCATTCCTTTCCTAAAAAGCCTCCACACAGCAACCCCAAAGATGACGTATTATTTTCTTCATGGCCTCCTGTGCGGGCTGATATAAAAAAATCAAACATCGCTGATCAGCGTCTGTGATGTCACTCAGATATTTATGTCTCCATTGTGATGAAGCCGTATAATGTGTTCGGTGTATACGATACTTTAAAAATAGATAGTCGTGAACTTTCTGCACTTGTTGCTATAGAGATGGCGCTCTATTTGTGTCTCTTAGCATTGCAACGAAGTTTAATGTTAAAACGGTATCCGTTCAACAACATCCAGATTTCATTCCACGAAAACTGATGATATTTTCAAACTTGTGATGATAGTCTCATTTTTAAAATTTGCACAAATAAGTATATTTGTTAAAACTCTATAACTTATACCCTCACCGATGAAATGTTGAAACACATGCTTTTTGTTGTGATGAAATTTGATAATCTTTCTGAACATAGTAGGAACATTCCAATGTTCTATAAAATAAGTTTGTAATGAAGTTTCTATTTTTAATTTAACAAAGATGAAGCTCTATAACTTCGATCGTCCAATTGATTAGTCAGACATCTCCAATTTGGGAAGCGGGTATGGGTACCGCCGCCCCGGGAATCATTTATTAGATAACCAACACCTCTGCGATAGGTCACCACATGTGCTTATGAGTATGGGGTGAGGTTTGTTTGTCCGTGTCTTGGCGGCTGATAGTACGTCTACCCATCAGCTGCAAGCCGGATCAGGAGAGAATGGTTGAGGGAGTCCGTCTGACTTCTCCAGACGTACTTTCTCGGAACATTTCCTTGCACCGCAGTGGGAGGGATGGATTCATACGTCAGTCACTCCTGGAAACACTGACTCCCAGATTCCTACCCTCACCTTATACCCCTTTCCTCCTTACTAAAAACACCCTCACATAGCATCCCCAAATATGTCATAGGCCCTGAGGGGAATTATTTTCCTCAAGGTCTCCTGTGTGGAGCTAATGTAAAAAAATAAATAAAAAACGAAGTTTTGATATAATGAGGAAAGCAATATTCGAATGCTCTCCTTAAATCAATTTTTTTACACTTGTTTGTGTTTGACATACTAAAAATGATATAAGACGACAGTTGCTCGATAAAGTTGTCGAAAATTGTACTTCACGATTGCGCTTCATCCGAGCTAGCCGTGGCGCACATATGCCCGAAATCATATAAACAATAATGGCATAAAATTATCTATTAAATAAAGCCAATATCATAGACATTAACATTATTTTAATGTGTTTTTTTTTTCATTTTGAATTTGTATACCTCTAAAAAAACAACCCGTTATATCCTCATTTTTTCTGTGGTGAAATTTAATGATTTTCCTTCATATCGAAAAGGGATGTATTTCTAATGTTTTTAAAGTTGAATTTATGTTTTCATTTTGCATTCAAGTGTAATTTTGATTTCTTTATAAGTTTTGTGTTTACCGATGAAATTCTATATCTAACTAGTGATTTTTTTTATTTGCAGATGGAGCCGAGCACGGCGTTTCTTCGTGCTGCGCGCGCAGGTCAGTTGCAGGCGGTCAAGGAACTGCTGGACACGCAGCAAGTCAGGGATATCAACACCTGCAACTCGGTGAGTGATGAAGGCTTATTATCGGAAATATGATGAAATCATGTTATCGGTGATGTGATGAAATCATATTAGGAGGCATCCATTAATTACTTGTGCACAAACGGGAAGGGGGGGGGGGGGGGGGGTCCAGCAAAATCTCACTTTACTTGAAAAAAATATACGAATTGGCCCAAATTTATCTCACCGAGGGGGAGGGGGGGTCTGGATTGGAAAAAAAAACTGCTCACGTAATTAATGGATGCCCCCTTATCGGTGATGTGATGAAATCATATAATCGGTGATGTGATGAAATCATATAATCGGTGATGTGATGAAATCATATTATCAGTTATGTGATTATACCATATTATCGGTGATGTAATCATAATATCGGTGATGTGATGAAATCATATTATCGGCGATGTGATGAAGACTTATTATAATCGGTGATCTGATTATCGGTGATGTGTTGAAGACTTATTATCGGTGATGTGGTGTAATCTTATTATCGGCGATGTGATGAAGACTTATTATCGGTGATCTGATTGTCGGTGATCAGGTGTAATCATATTATCGGTGATATGATGAAATCATATTATCGGCGATGTGATAAAGACTTTTATCGGTGATCTGATTGTCGGTGATGTGGTGTAATCATATTATCGGTGATGTGATGAAATCATATTATCGGCGATGTGATGAAATAAAAGCATTAAAATTGTTTTATGTAGTGATGATGTACTGTAATTAAAATTATGTTATAAATCGGTCAGTGGCTGAGTAAGCATCGTTTTTTTTAAGATAAAGCCATGCGAAATAATTCAAAATCATACAAAATCAGGTGTTTTTGTTTTGAAAATTTGATCGCTTAGAAGTATTATAGATGCTTCAATTAAATACTGCGCGCAGAACACATCTTGGCCTTTCAAAATATCGATATTTTTTTTAGAAGTCTTAATACGCCTGGAAAAAAATAAAGTAAAATAATTAAAATTAAAAAATAAAGTAAAAATAAATAAAAACACTTTCTAGTGCAAATATAAGCCTATTTTCGGATGTAATTTAAATGTATAATGTGGCAATTTTTTTGTTGTTTTAATAATCGCAAAAAATATGTATTTATGCCTGAACTTCACAAAATAAAATAAAACATAAATTTTTGCGATATTTGAATAAATTATATTATTAAATTATATATTCCCAACTGCGAATTTCATCCTTATGCCATCTGCGGAAGGGCTGATAGCGCATTGTTTAGAATGCTTAGTCGCATTTAGTCTCCTCCCAGACGCGTAGGTGTGTGGACATCTTTAGACTCCACGTCGTTTGGTTCCGTGCAATCTATTTTAAATTTCCTTGTTATTATAATAAATAATGCGTAAAACAGGAATTCATGTTTTTTACAGGCCTTTACGAAATCAACCTATGAAAAACAATTTTCAAATGCCTTCTCGAAACTTTCCAAAAACTTTTTATCAAGTTTTAAGTCCCTCCCAAAAAGAGGCGTGGTTTCCGTTTTCGAATTTCTCCAGGAGTAGTGGATCACCTTAAAATTAGCTCTGAAAATTACTTTCGTTTATAAAATGAGCAAAAGAAATGATTTTGCATTAAAATGTCATTTTTTAATAAAATGTCAGTTAGGACCTTGTCTAAATAAGGTGACGAATGGGCCGCCATGACAGACCGGGCGACAGACGAGCGGGCGCCATCGCAAGGGGGGCGCCGCGCCGGTGACGTCACGGTCTTCCAAGGAGCACCGTGACATCTATTGTTCGCTTGTTGAAGCACTTTGACATTTCATTCACTGTAATGGGCAGACCTGTAAATGATGTAAAAATTAACGAATATGGACAATATGATGCCGGTGACCCGATAGTTGATCTGCCGACAATTGGCTATAAAATTATATTTTTTTGTGCATTATTGATTTGCATTTGACGACCGGCGTAGTCCAGCGGTAAGACTCTTGACTCGCACATCGAAGGTGGTGGGATCGAATTCCGGCGTGGCAAATAAATTTTATTTGATTAATTTGTATTATTACACTGAAATTAATTAAAAATAATATTGTATATTTGCGGCACGTTCCAGAGTGGAAGATACTCCGTATTGCCCTGGTTGAAACGTTGCTTGAAATGGCATTAGCCGTGTTTGGTGACCAGATCTGAATAGCCATGTACTTCCCCGCCTACCTCTTCCCTATCTCCTTCCCCTCCCCACTACCTTAAGCCTCACAACATACCCCAATTGGGAATGCCATAGTCCCACTGGCTTCAGACGGGAGCAGTTGGGACTCTTGTGCGGCATTGATGTATTTATATATTTTTTTTAAATCACAATTTGGAAGGCTGGTATGGGTACCGCCACCCCGGGCACCATTTATTGTATTTAGAAAAAAAAATAATTGCAAGTATTTTTGTTACAGCTATTACGACTTACAAGGTCATTTTCAAACTGTGGCTCAGCCACTTTCAGACTACTAATTTATAATATTTTAAATGAAAATATTTGAAGGTGTCTATATTGATTCATTTGCAGAGACACTAATTGAGAGAGTGCTTACGTGGGGTTCGGAATCTGTTTCCCCCTACCTCTCTGTCACTTTTTTACGTTAACTTCACACAGAAGGCCTTGGGTAAAATAATTTCTTTCGGGACCTATGTACCTATGCTGTGTGATGGTTTTTTGTAAAGGACGGAGAGCAAGTTCTGGGAAGGAAAAAGATATGCATGATGGGTAGAAATCTGGAGGTCAGTGTATCAAGGAGTATGAATCAATCCCTCTCACTGCGGTGCAAGGCGATGTTTCGAGATAGTTCGGCCGGAGAAGTCAACCGGCCAGATGGTGGGCAGACCATCCGACGTCAAGACCTGAATAAAATTCACCTGTTGTACCCGGGCACCCCTGCCAAGTCACCAAACATGGCGAACCATTTGAGGTGACCTATGACAGAGTGTTGGTTATTTAATAAATGTTTCCCAAAGCTGTACACATACTCGCCTCCCAAATTGAAAACTGAGTTCGTCAAGATTTTTTTTTATACAATTTTCACAATAATTTCATCTTCTCTGCGTCCTCTGCAGTTCTTTTAACCAAACGCGGCAGCACCTGAAAGCTAAACAATGTGTACTATCATAAATTTACATAGGCAATGCATGTAGTATCTTTTGTCTGTGCGTCTGTGTGTTAGTGGTGGAACAATGCCACCTGTTGTTGAATGAATTAACTAACAAATTGCCTATTGTTGTTATGGTAGTTATTTGTCATGGTGTTCTAGGTCGCCATGTTCAACTACTGTACATTAATTTTATCTACCGTTATACTAACATTTTATTGTGTTTAAAGTAGGTTTCAACCAAACAATCAAGAGTGGAAGATACTTTCAGTATCGCCTTGGTGTAAGACCACCGTTCAGAATTGAGACGTTGCTTTTAAATATAAAAATATGTGAATAACTCAGAAGAGTCCCAGCTGCTCCCGTCTGGAGCCAGTGAGACCATGGCATCCCCAATTGGGGTATGTGTGTGGCTGAAGGTAGTGGAGAGGGGAAGGAGATTGGGAAGAGGAAGGTGGGGAAGTACCTGGCTATTCAGATCTGGTTACCAAATACGGCTAAAGCCATTTCAAGCTACGTTTCATTCTGAATGGTGGCCTTACACCAGGGCGATACTTAGAGTATCTTCCATTCTGGAACGGCTTCGGCTGTCTTTGGTGACCAGATCTGAATAGCCAGGTACTTCTCCAGCTTCCTCTTCCCATCTCCTTCCCCTCCTCGCTTCCTCCAGCCTTATAACATACCCTAATGGGGATGCCATAGTCTCACTGGACACTGGACTCTTGTGTGGTATTTACACTAAAAAAACCTTCATGCCTGTCGTTTGGTGTTTATCAGTTGTGTAAAATTTAAAACCTGTTAATTAGTAAGGGGGTAAAGAATATAATATTTACACATATTATTTAGGCTTTTCACAATAAAAAATAAAAATAATGTGAGTACCGCACAAGAGTCCCGACTGCTCCCAACTGATAGACGCCAGTGAGATTATGACATCCTCAATAGGGGTATGTTGTGACGCTGAAGATAGTGGGGAGGGGAAGGAGATAGGGCAGAGTAAGGTAGGGAAGAAACTGGCTTCTTGATATTATGGTATATAATATGAGTGGTTGCACTCCTTGGCTACGAATCCGGCTGTCGCAGGTTCAAATCTCGGCATGAGCAAGTAAAATTTATTAATCAAAAATAATATGCGGTAGATACTCAACATTGCTTGAAATGGCTTTAGCCATGTTTGGTGAGCAGGTTTGAATATCCAGGTGCTTCGTCCCCTTCCTCTTCGGATAACTAGGTATCAAAATTATTTTTTTATAATAATCCTGTATTTGATGTGTGTATTTCTTTTGTTAAAATTTTAGACAGTTGTCGTAATTTTTCAAGTTGACTAAAGGTTTTCATTCGAAAGATATATTTCTGATAGTGACCCGACAATAGATCCCTCAACAGTTCTCCCCCCGAAATTATAATTATAAAATTCTAATTTTTTGCACATCATTTACTGATTTTAAACTTAAAATCTACTTCAAAATACCTTTCATATTAAGTTGGTATGGATATTAAACGAATTTATTTAGTTTCCGATTTTTTGTATGTACTTATACGCTGGTATATACAGTATGTAGACGTAGTTTTATCCTTTTTTTACAGTAGCTCCACACAGGAAGCCCTGAAGCAAATAATTGTCCTCAGGGCCTGTGTCATCTTTGGAGATGCTGTGTGGAAGGTTTTTTTAGGAAAGAAAGGAAAGGAAGTTCGGGAAAAGGAAAAAGGTATGGGGGTGGATAGAAATCTGGGGGTCAGTGTGTCAAGGAGTGGTGGACGTATAAATCCATGCCTCCAACTTTGGTGCAAAGCGATGTTCCGAGAGAGTCCTGCTGGAGAGGTCAAAAGGTCTGCATCAACCAATTTCTCCCGGAGCCACGTAGTTGATGGGCAGATGTATCCGCCACCAAGATCCGGAAAAACCTCATCCCACGAATTCCGGCACCCACGCTCAGTCACCAAACATAGCATACCACTTGGGGACAAGGGTTCTATATTTGCTGGTGAGTTCTGGGGTTATGAAATTTCTATAAAAATTTTGCAATAATTGATAAATAATAATAATAATATTTGGGTGACGTGTATAGCGCCGTTTTTGTGAAAAATCAACTCAAGGGTGCTGTACAAATTTTTTTCTAAATTATGTGCGAGTTGAGTGTATTTCATATAGTTTAGCAGCCGAGTGGGAAGGAGGGATGGGGAGGGGAATGAAGGAGGGTTTATGGGAGGGGGGGAAGGTGAAATGAAAATGTAGGTGGGAAAGGGGAGGCGGGAGGGGGATGGGGGCAGGAACGGGGACGTATAGGAAAGGACACACTGTAGATACAAGGGAGAAATAATTTCTTTCTTTGAATTTCATTTCAAAGCATGCCGGGTACTCTACTAGTATTTAATAGATTTTTCACGGGTGAGCGCACAAGTGATACATAAAGTATCTCAAGAAATTACGATATAAGCACAGTTTAAAATAAATAAAAATAATCAATCTTCAATGTCATTTGATATACTAGGGTCAGTCAAAAAGTAATACCTCCTGTTTTTTTCTCCTTTAATTGTCAAGAAATAAAAAATGCAATGACATGGGTTGAAAACCACACTATTGACGATTAATTTGTTACTTTTTAATATAACCTCCTTTAATTTCCACACCTTTGGTCCATCTTTTAACAAGGGCATGTATCACAGGGCTGTAAAAAGCACGGTCACATCCAGAACCCCATCGCCATAACTTTCCCCGCCGATCACACAGTTTTCAATTTTTTTGTCTTTGGTGAGTTTGTGTGATGCCATTCCATTGACTGCCTCATTGATTCAGGTTCAAAAAAATAAACTCATATCTCTTTTCCGGTCACGATTTTTCCAGAAACTAAGCGCTGCAAGTGTTGTGAGGTTATTATTTTTCTTGTTTCTTTAATCTGGCCGGTTAACTTTCTTAAGCTTTGCACAAACTTTTGTTGAATAATCAGTTGTCGAATAATCGTCATCACACTGCCATTACTGAGGGAGAGAATGCGACATCTGTAGTTATCTGGGGTCACCACGAATGATGTCATCAACTCGCTCAATGTTGCGGGCAGTCACTGCAATCAACTACCTGCCGCTCCGCTTTTCATCAGCCAGCGGTGTTTGTCTTTCAGCTTCGTTACAGCGATGAACCCGTCTGAAGTGGAAGATGAAATCGTCTAGAAGTGCTGACATCCACAGTTGCATTACACATTTTTAAATCTTTCATGAATGCGAGTGGGCGTTTCACCTTCTACAGACAAGAATCAATCACAGAACGCTGTCTAATACGAACATCGATGTCGGCCCATGGTACACATTTTTCAATCGTTCATGAATGCGAGTGGGCATTTCACCTTCTACAGTCAAGAATCAATCGCAGAACGCTGTCTAATACGAACATCGATGTCGGCCATTTTGCAAGCGACTGCAGTGCTGCCACCGGTTGACACAAAAAGTTGAAAAAAAAACACTGCACAGATTGTAGAAGAAGGTTTGAGGAATAGCACCAAATTCAAAAATTTCACTTAACTAACTTTATTTAAGTAGAAAAAAATAGGAGGCATTACTTTTTGAGTGACCCTCTCGTATGTAATACCTATTTAAAACAATCACTATGTTAGTCACTCCATTAATTAATTACCAAGTCATACTGAATGAAAATATATTATACAACAGTGTGACATCACATTCATGACCCACAATGTGAATAGAGTAAACAAATTACTGCATTACTTATTGGATAAAAACACTATCTACCTATTACATACAAACAGAATGCATAATTCATTATTGCTTGTTACAGTATGCATTATCAGTCTCATATTTAATAAACAACACTGAATTAAAACTAAATGCTAATGAATAGATATTGAATTAATGCATTTGCATATTATCCGTAATGCATATTTGAGCCATTTTTATTTTCAAGTCTCCTTCAACGGAAGCAATTTTCCCAACATATGCCTTTCATTGATATGCTTGGTGTAACTCTAAGTGACCCATCAAGTTAGCCTCTCAGAAACTGGGCGTACTGTACAGGGCCCACAGATATTGCAAATAGTACACAACTGCTGATCCTACAAAAAATCGCAAGTGCGCCTATGTTTGCTGCTGAATTTGGCAGTAGTCTCTGTTCCTCCTATCTTAATAATCAGATTTGCAATCTTTAGAGCACAAGCGTTGGGTGGGAATGCTGTTTTTATTCTTCCGGTAATTCAATGGAAGATGCTTCGAAGACCCAGCATCATTGCTTCCTTCGGCATTGGTGGATAGTCAAGCAAAGCGCCAAATGCACGCATTTGTCACATGAGAACGGGTCATTTGTCACGTTCAAAAGCTCGGCTGTGGAACAATTTGCAAGCCTTTGTGTATCCTCCCTCCTCCAAGACCTTCTCTTCAGGACAAGAAGTTCTTTCAAGACCCTAGTTCACTCCCTCCGCTAATAGACCCTACACAGCATCCACAAAGATGACATAGGCCATGAGGGAAATTATTTTTTAATCCTGTGTGGAAAATGTAAAAAAATATCATAATTTGACTATAATTAAAAAGGTGACCGGACAATTCAGAATGAAATCAACTCGGATCCTTCTCAAAAAAGTCATTAAGAGTGATGATAAAAAAAATTGGTTAAAAAGGTTACGTTAGGTTAGGTTTAATGGCCATTTTAAAATTATTTTTTTCTTAGCAATGACTTTTCAAAGAGGTGGTAAGTTGACTTGATTCTGATTTGGCACGGAACCAATCAATGTCTCTTAAAACTATAGCTTTTCACAATTTGTTCAACAAATTGCCATTTACATACAATCAAGCACTTCTTACAGCCTTTTACGAATTCGCATATTGCTTCTGCGTAAAAACTCACGAATCCAACCTGCCACAGTATTTTGAAGGTCTTCACCGTCATTGAAGTGCTGGGCTGGGTTTTCAACAATTTCCAATGATAGTCCCCTTCATTGAATAAGTATCAGGCAATCCAACTGACTTGTTATTTGTCTCTTGTGGCAGAATGGACTGAACGCCCTCCACCTGGCGGCCAAGGATGGCCATGTTGAGGTGGTCTCCGAACTGCTCGCCAGGGGCGCTCTGGTGGATGCAGCCACCAAGAAAGGTAACCTCTACTTTTTTTTTAATTATAAGTTTTACAAATTATGGTTTGTGCGATTTTCGACCATCGCTGCAAGTGTTGTTCATTAGTGACATTGTTGTTAGTTTTTGTCTGATTAATTTATTTTTGTAAACTTTTGACATTTCTTTCCATTTTGCTGTATTCCTGAAGTCTTTATTGTCTACTTTATCACTACTTACAACTCAATTATTGCTCCACGCTTTAACTACTGCTCAACTATTCTATTCCTGTATAACGAACGAGAACAAAATAAGTTTCAAATTCTCCAAAATAGGGCAATGAGAATAATACGTCGGCAAAATAGATTTCCAAAAGTAAATAAAATGTAAAGGAACTAAATTGGCTAACCGTGAAACAGATGCTGACCTTGAACATGATGATATTTATCCATAAAATAGTAAACAACCTGTTAACAAAATACTTATCAAATAAAATTATATACAACAAGGACATTCACAGACATAACACAAGGACTTTCAAGGAAATCAGGCTACAAAAAAAAGACAAAGCGTATTCGTAGAATAGTTTACTGTACAGAGGGATGAAGTTATATAACACGCTACCAGAAACTGTAAAGTCCGCACCAATTGAAAGGTTCATGATATATTTGTTAGGAATTAGAGCATTAGCGCCATCATGTACCTTGTTCTACTTAATTTACCACAGCACGGGCAATAGCCTAGTATGGTAGTTTAAAAAATTGGCTGTATTATGTAACTTGTAAAAATTTATGAAATAATAAAAAAAAAAAAAAAAAAAAAAAAAATTATCATGGATTAGCTGCTGGCAATTTATGTTAGAATCCTCCGATAGGTTTACAGATTCGCACTTACTGACTTAACTTATGTTTATGATCAACAAAGTAGTGTCCGGTTTGATTGTTGTTTTGTTTTCCTATAAAAATGTGAATGTCTAAAAAAAGGCTCTCTCTCTTCTCCGTACGGTTCTTATAAAAGGTTGCCTCTAAGATTGTTTGGGGGGTCGAGCTATGTTAAAAATGTTATCCAGTGTTAATTCTTGAATATCATATAATTTTATGTACCTATATAATTTCTTAATTCTTTCACATTCTTCATATTTCATTTGTTAATGTACCTACTGTATATAAAATCGACCACCACAACACGGGCATGTGCCAAGCATGGTGGTCGAAAAATCCCCAATGTATGTAATGAAAAATCTAATGAATAAAGAAAACTTAAAAAAAAAAAATAAAATAAAATAACAGTTGTAAAATATGTGAATAAATGGCTTCATGAAACTTAAAGTGTTTGGAATACAAACATAATTAATAACAATATTGTAGAAGCTACATTAAACTGAAAAAATATAGCATGCAATATGTAATGTTATAATTAATTAGCAATTTCTAAACTTTAATGTACAAATTACTTACTAAAATAAAATTAATAAATTAAAAATAAATTTCTGACAAAATTTTCCACCCCGTTGTATTTTTTGCCTATTTCTGACATTCTTGCTTATTTTGACTTCTTTCTGACATTTTTATCTATTTCTGCATTCTCCTGCATCTTTCATCTCTTTGTGATAGTATTCTCCATACTCCCGTTTCCTTCATACTCCTACATTCTTCAACTATTTTGTTACATTATTCTTCTTACTCCTGCATTGTCCATCTATTTGTGACATTATTCTCCTTAGTCCTGCATTCTCCATCTATTTATGAAATTATTTTCCTCAGTCCTGCATTCTCATTCCTTTTGTGATGCTCCTGTATTCTCCATATATTTTATTTCACTATTCTCATCACTCCTGCTTTCTTCGTCTATTTGTAACATGATTCTCTATACTCCCGTGTTCTCAAATCTATTTTGTTACATTATTCTCCTTACTCCTGCATTCTCTAACACTATTTGTGAAGTTATTCTCTATACTCCTGTATTCTCCGTACTCCTGCATTCTCTATCTATTAGTGATATTATTCTCATTACTCCTGCATTCTCTATGTATTAGTGACATTATTCTCATTACTCCTGCTTTGACATTATTCTCATTACTCCTGTATTCTCGTTACTCCTGTATTCTTCTTACTCCTGAATTCTCCACATGCTTGTACTCACACATTCTGGTGACTATGTTGCAGGCAACACTGCCCTGCACATAGCGGCGCTGGCGGGCCAAGAGGCTGCTGCCCGGGCCCTGCTCGGAGCCGGGGCCGCTGCGGACGCGCAGTCTGCCGCCGGCTTCACCCCGCTGTACATGGCGGCGCAGGAGGGCCACGCCGCCTGCGTCCGTCTGCTATTGGGACAGGGGGCCAGCCAGGCGCTCGCCACTGAGGTCAGTAGTCCATCCAACCTAACCTAACCTTATAACAGGATCATCAACGTAGACCTGCCAGTAATCGGATACAGTGGATATCCGGAAAGGGGTGAAATTTCTTTAAAGATTTTCTTCAAAGAACATAGATTAATAAAATTTAAATAGCTGTAAAATAAAACTTTTTTTTTCCATTGAATAGTTTTTACAATTTTCTTTTCCATTCATGACTTTAATCTGTTCGGCACCCCTGATATGTCCGATGTACTCTACTCACTCTACTGCCTTACTTGTATTCTGCTGTAGGGATGTTATGGAGATCCGTATCCGTATCCGAAACTATCGGATATCCGAAATAAAAAAATATCCGTATCCGTAACCGAAACCGATATAAAAGTTTCGGATATTGGAGGGGACCCACCACTTTAAGTCTAAATGACAGGTTACGACAGGTTTTTGTTTGTTTTGCCCGGCCGAGCCGTCATTTGCCACACAAGCCGCGCGTGACTGATTGTAAAAACAAATGATAATATAGACTAGATATAAAAGTCAAATCTTGCCATTTGTATTTTACTTTTATAATTTTAAAATTCTAATATTCGTAACCGAAATTATCCGAAACTAGCGGATAATCCGAAATAATTTCATATCCGTAACCGTATCCGAAACCGGTATAATATTATTCCTATATCCGTATCCGTATCCAGATCCGAAATTGCATATCCATAACATCCCTATTCTGCTGAGACAAAAATTGTTAAAATAAGATTTCACTGCAGTATAAATAAGTTGAATACATACAATACAAAATGTTTATATTTATATTTATTTATATTTATTTATATTTATTTTATATTTATTTTCGTCACAAATATTACACGAACGTGTGATTGTTATTGCACTAAATAATGTAAAATCGACCACCATAACACGGGCATCAGCCTAGCATGGTGGTCGAAAAATCCACTAATGTAACCCTATTTTGTTTGTAATGAATAAGGAAAAATAAATTTAAAAAAAACAGTTAAAACAATTCTTATTATTAACAGCACTCAAAAAGTGATAATATACGTTTGGTGACTTAGCAGGGTGCCCGGATTCATGGGGTTAGGTTTGTCCAGGCCTTTTGACCTTTCCAACCGGACTCTCCTGACCCGTTGCCTTGCACCCCAGTTGGAGGGATGGATTCATATGTCCGTCACTCATGAACACACTTACCCCCAGATTCCTAACCACCCGTCATACCTTTTTCTTTCTCAGAACTTCCTTTCATTCCCTTCCTTAAAAAGACCCTCCACACAGCATCCCCTAATATGACACAGGGCCTGAGGGAAATTATTTTCCTCAGGGCCTCCTGTGTGGGGCCAATGTAAAAAAAAATACCTAAAAGGAAGTCAGTACGATGAACCCCATTTTTTGTGGTGACCGGCGAACTAAGAACGAAACCACCTCAGAAAGGTCATTAAGAGTGATGATAAATAAAATTGGTTAAATAGGTTAAGTTAGGTTAGGGTTACCGGCTATTTTAAAATTATTTTTTCATAGTTTTTAATGACCTTTCTGAAGTGGTTCTGAGTTGGTTTCATTCTGAGTTGGCATGGAACCATTTTTTGTATGTCTATATTATATATATTATTTATGGATTATTCCTACTATTATCCTTATTCCTACCCACACCTGTTCCTAACTACATCTGTGAAGTCACAAGTTCAGTGCCTTGATAGTCTTCAAAGTGACTGCTGTTTTCTATGGTCATAGAACATAGCAGTCAGTTATCACAGACGAGTTCCGTGACAATTTCAAATTGACTAACTAACTAACCAACTAACCATCACGCCGTTTCTCCGCAAGGGTAAGCAGAGAAAACGGACCGCCAAACAACTCGGTCTTGGCACACACTCTTTGCCACATTCATTCATCGTCTCATACATAGTCTTCTATTATTCTGACTTTCGACATGGCCCGTCTCAAGTATCTGATTCACTTGATCATGCCATGTCTTCCTCGGGCGTCCCCGACTTCTTCTACCATTCACATTTGCGTTGTGTATTCTTCTTCCACTACTTTCTTCGTTCATTCGCTACAGACGCCCAAACCATCTGAGCGTCCCTTTCTGAATCTTACTCATTATGCTTACATCAGCCTTATATTCTTTCAGAATAGATTTTCATGCGGTTTTCACCAATTGGTTGAAATATTAAAGGAGAATATCTGTATGTGGTGGACGAGCGGGCTGGCAAGTGGGCGATGTAGGATTTGATTTGTATGCAAATTAACAGATGGCGGTGTGCACAGCATTGCGTGGCCGGGTCAGCTAGTTATAAAATAAAGTCCTCTGCTGCGTCTGTCTGTCTGTTTGCGATAAACTCAAAACTACTGAACGGATTTTCATGCAGTTTTCACCAATAGATAGAGCGATTCATGAGGAAGGTTTAGATATATGATTTGTCAAGGTTTTTGTGTAAATTGGTTGAAATATACCTACAATATATAAAGGAGAATGATTGTATGTGATGGACGAGCGGGCTGGCAAGTGGGCGATGTATGATTTGATTTTTATGCAAAACAACAGTTTTATGCCGAGGTTGATGAAATTTTGCACATTTGATTTGGAAAACTCTGTGTAAAGCCCTGTAAAGCCCGGGCATCGCTGAGGATCCAGCTAGTAGTATGTAAGTTATGTCAGGAAACTGTATGAGAGGCATTTGTATTGGTTTGGTGAAATATAATTTTATTAGTGATGGAATGTGATGTCACTAAATATCACACATACTTGGTTCTGTCAGTAGTGCTGGTGATGGTATTAATTGCTTGTTGCGGCTCATAAGTTTTACTTAACTGCCTTGATAGGTACTTTCAGTTACAAATATAAAGCTGCTGCATATTCAGATTATGTAGTTTAATAATTATTGTAGTTATTATGCTATTATTAGAATTTCAAGTCGGTTTATAAGGTGCTTTTAAAATGATAGGAGCAGATGGATGAGTTTGGATGTTTGGGAAGTATGTTTAGGAGAGATGGGAAGGTTGATAGAGATATTGAAAAAAGGGTAAATGCAGGAAACTCCATTAATCCGTCAGGTCTACTAGTTCGGTTTTCGGAACAACTTATATAGGTCTCATAGAAATCGTAATGTCTCCCTTATTATCATGTTTAGAAATATGATCTAAACGGTGTTAGAAAGAGAAAATACCACACTTTATATTCAAATCTAAAAGTTAACCACAAAATAATTATAATGCACACCTATATGATCCACAGTTTTTTAGCGCAATTTGAAAAAAAATTATGAAACTTATTATTATTTTTACACGAAACAACTAAAAAGTGAGTTTATAATAAATAAATTTGCCTAATAAATTATGTAAGTATGTGTTTTTATTTTTTTTTTTTCATTATCAGTTATTTTAGTTAGAAAAAACGTAAGGTGAGCCATTTTTAAAACTTTTTTTATGACTGCATGTAAAAATTTTATATTTAAAAAATTTCGAATTATAAAATTTGAAAGCGTGTATCATTACTTTTCCAAAACAGTTTTTAGTTTTCGGATACAATATTTGTTAGGATCTTTTTCCAAAACGGAAATATTTTGACCCTCTGATAAAATACGATCGAGACCTGAGGGGTTAATACAGGAAGGACTAAATGCGGTTGGCGCTAACAAAAAAATGTCTAAAGGAATGAAGCTTTCAGTCCACAATGGAGTGCTGATACATACCCTGATGTATAGCAGTCAGGCATGAAATTGGCAGAGGAAGGATGAAAATAGACTGAATACTGTAGAACCATTTGATTGTGTATTGTAATAAATATCTCTACATATATATTATGTGGAGATTAATAATATATGTATATATTTTTTTATGGCTTTGTTTGAATTTCTCATAGCTAGCGTTTTTGCTAATTTCAGTTTATTTTTTGTTTTACAGGACGGTTTCACGCCACTAGCGGTTGCCATGCAGCAAGGACACGAGCGCGTTGTTGCGGAGCTTCTGGAGGCTGACACCAGAGGGAAGGTTCGACTCCCGGCGCTGCACATCGCCGCTAAGAAAGACGATGTCAAGGCCGCCACGCTACTATTAGAGGTAATAACAACACCAAAACAAAAACATATCCAAATCGCAACTTCCAAACTGACATTACTGGTACGAGTGCCATTCCCGCCGACTTGTATTAGTTTGTAAGTTGCCCTGATGATAGCCGACCTCCAATGAGAGTGGGCAAAAAGAATAAGGCTCTTCTTCCCCAAGGAAACGCAAGTATCAGATATTCGATGATCCAAGTATCTTATATTATTTTTTGTATTTTCTAGACATTTTGTTTTGAAGAGTTTTATTTTACATGTACATTTGTTACTTAATTTATCTGCTACCGGTTTCGATACATTCGAAACATTCCATGTCATTCACTAGCAAACTTAAAACTAACTTAAAATTTATGTAAGTGCATAAATCAGGGCTTCCCAAACTGTGAGTCGCGACGCCCCGGGGCGCCGCGGGATCATCCCAGGGGCGTCGTGAGGCAATCTTTATAGCGTCTCCCACACGCTCACTTCGGAGCGACTTCAGGCCGCCGCGTATAAAAGTCTCACAGTGAACTGCGCTGTAAACCTATCGGTCTTTACTTTTCTGCGCCTGAAGTGGCGCGGCACTCGGTCGCTCTGAAGTGTGCGTGTGGGAGACGCTAATAGGTTGGCCGTCTGTGTTGACGCGACCGACTCAAGTGAGCCACGCACATTGTGATGATGCGGCGGCCGGTGGGAGTGGGGGCTAGTACTAAACCTCGTTTTGAGAAACTATGCTCAGAAAAGCAAGCACATCCTTCTCATTCATACCAAAGAAAAAAAATGCTTTTTTATCTTTTTTGTTTGCTTCCATTTTTTGTTTTTATGTTGTGTTCTTATTTTCTAATAAAAAAATTAGATACTATTTGGAGTTTTTCTGACAAATTGTTATTAGGTAACGTACCCATACTACGTGACCCGTTCAGGGGGGGGGCTTCAAAATACTACGCTTGGTACAAATGAGCGGCGGGGGGCAGGATTAGTTTTTATTAGGTGGGGGATAGTGGGAGAGGTGATTTTGGGGGAGGGGAAGAACGGTGAAAGGAGTCAACATTACATGGGAGTATTGTCAATAAGGGTGATTTATAGGGTGGTATTATTTTGTAACTAAATTAATTTTTGATGTAATTTTTTTGTTTAGAATCCTTAGAAATAAACAAAAATCACCCTTATCTACAATGTTCCCATGTTATGTTGACTCCTCCCACCATTTTCCCCTCCCCCAAAATAAACCCTCCCACTATCCCACCCAAATAAAATCTGATAATTTTTTTTTTTACATTAACTCCACATAGGACCTATGCCACTTTAGATTCTGTGTGGAGGGTCTTTTTGAGGAGAGGAAGGAATGAACATTGGTCTTGAAGAGACCCATATTGTATGAAGGAGGAAAAACAGAGGCCGGCAAATCAGCCGAGCTGTTGAACTCAAGAACTAGTTGAATAAGTGGCCCATTCTTATATGATGGGCGTGCATTTGACGTGTTTCTGGACTGTGCATCGATGCAGAAGGGTACAATGACGCCAGTTCCTCGAAGCATCTTCCATTGAAATACCGGTAGAACAATAGCATTCTCACTCGACGCCTGTGCTCTAAAGATTGCAATCCGTTTGTTAAGGTGGGAGAATCTATCAAACGGACCGCCCGTTTCTGCACAGAGTCTAGGGTTTTTTTCAGGTATTTTGAAGTTCCAGACCAGATGCCGCTGCCAAATTCAACCGTGGGGCGCACTTGTGATTTGAACAGGGTTAGCAATTGTGCACTATTAAAGTATCTGCGGGCCCTGTACAGCACGCCCAGTTTTTGAGAGGCTAACTTAACTCTGGCTTCGATGGCTACATCTGAGCTGGTCACGTGAGTTACACCAAGCATATCAATGGAGGGCCTGTTTGGAAGATTGTTTCTGTTGAAGGACACTAGATTTTCATTTCAATCACTTTTAGAAGTAATCAGACATGATTGTGTTTTTGTACATTTTTTGGGACATTTCTGTATTTACATAAATTTTAAGTTTGCTAGTGAATGAAACGGATGTATTTAGCTTATAAATTCTCTTCAAAAAACTCTTCAAAGCAAAATGACCTTGATTTTTTTCAGAATGACCACAATCCAGACGCCTGCAGCAAATCTGGTTTCACCCCTCTCCACATCGCGGCGCATTACGGCAACACGGCAGTGGCGGGAGTGCTGAGAGCGCGCGGTGCGGACGTGAACCACGCGGCCAAGCACTCCATCACACCCCTGCATGTGGCTTCCAAGTGGGGCCAGGCAGGCATGGTGGACATGCTCATCGATAATGGTTGGTCACCCCTTTTCTGTCTTCCTTTCTAGGTCAAATACCTGGTGTTGTGTTGATTGATTATATCAGAGTGGTGGATACAATCCATAGACATATAGATCCCCAAGTTGATTAGTCAGACATTTCTGAAAAATCAATTGAGTTTAGTATCTCTACATATTATAAGACAAATTCTTCCGCCGCGTCTCCCCGTCTGTCTGTTTGCAATAAACTAAAAACTACTGAACGGATTTTGACAGAGTGATTCATGTGGAATGTTTAGGTAATATAATTTGTCAAGATTTTGTGTATATTGGTTGAAATATATAATTAAAGGAGAATATCTGTATGTAGTGGACGAGCGGGCTGGCAAGCGGGCGGTGTGGATTTGATTTGAATGCAAATCTACAGTTTTTAGTCGAGGTTGATGAAATTTTGCACACGTGACCTTCAAAACAAGAGGAAGGTCACTGTTTACATATGGTTTCGAAAACTCTGTGTAAAGACCGGGCATCGCCTGGGACTTAACTAGTGCAATTGTTTGTAAAAGTGTATCTGATAAAACACTCAGATTACTAAAAATTAAAAAATTAAAACATCCAAATTATAATGCTGAATTAGTTGCAGTGAATTAAACAAAATGTTGATGTTTTTTGGTCACTTGTAGGATATTTCAGAATGCCGTACTAATTTACCGGACCGTTATGCCTCCCGGTGTTATTTTATGGCACATTTAATGTGTTAACCTCTCAGAAATAGACTTTTGTTTATTATGTGTCCCTTAGAAAACTGTCAAAACGTGATAATATTTGTGTTATTTACGATTTTTACTAAAAGCTTCATAAATCACGTTTTGGGAAACGTAGCCACATTCTAAAAATTGTTTTGGAAAGGTTATGAAATAAACTTTCAAATTGTATTATTACAAATAAATAATAACATTTGTAAATATTAAAATTTAGAATGCAAACATAAAAAAATTGAAAAAATGACCCACGGATGTTTAATGTGAAAACGGTACTAAAATCACAGATTATGTAAAAAAAAAACACTTATTCTATCGTATAAATATATTATAAACAATTTTGTCACCTCACTTTTTTACCATCTCATACAAAAATATTTTAATAAAAAACTAACAATGTCTCGAACAAATGACAATCAAATAAGATGGAGGTTCCATTCGGCTCAGATTTAGTAATCTCTATGTTCCATAGATATTTTTGAATACAGACGCGTAGCGTTGTTCATTATCAATATTCCGTTTTTTATTTCACGGTAATCAGTATACTAGTGATGGAAATAAATCAATTTTTGTAAAATCTCGCGCGTTTACGTCAAAAGATGCTCTAATGTCTTGACCGCTATTATTATATTCGCGTCTTTTGACGCTCTAATGTTCCGAGTGGTTAAATCACGTATAAATAATATTTGATTTATGTTGAGCACTCGAATATTGTTTTCCTCATTATCTCAAAGCTTAGTATTTAGAGATGTCTGACTAATCAACTGGATGATCTATATGTGGTGTGTATGTTAGTCAAGTAGTTTCAACATCCTTAAATAGATATCATTAGCATAGATAGTTAGTATGGTTAGTTATAAATAGTTTTGTGGTATCTTAACAGATGTCAGTTAAGTATATCCACCTATCCTCTATGGAATCCTTAGCATTTTTCTCCAGTACCACATTTTGAGTACATCTATCCGGTTTTTAAATAAAAATTGTCATTTCAGGAGCCAACATCGGCGCAGTAACCCGAGATGGTCTGACTCCGCTGCACTGCGCTGCAAGGTCCGGACACAGTGCTGTGGTCACCAGACTTCTGCAGCAGGGAGCACCTATCGCCTGCAAGACCAAGGTACGCATATTCAATATAATATAATTTCAACTTTAAAATTCCTTCGTCAGCTGTTAGGTTTGCAATCCCGCATCCTACGGGATTAGATAACATTTGATGCTGCGGATTTTCGGGATTGAAAAAGCCTTTGTAGATCTACAAAAAGCATACGACCGAGTTGACAGGAAAAAACTATGGAAGGTGTTGTCCAAGTATGGAGTAAATACAAATCTCATACAGCTTCCCTGTATGAGGGAAGCATTGCATGTGTAGGGTGAACGGCGATTTTAAGGGGTGGTTTGACATCACAAAAGGTGTTAAACAAGGCTGAGTAATGTCACCGTAGTTATTCAATCTATATCTATATATGGATAATTGTATGCAAGAATTGAAGGAGGTGGGACTGGGCACGAAGTTGACTAATCTGAAAGTATGTTGCTTATTGTATGCTGATGATGCGGAGCTGATTTCTAACAGTATGGAAGATCTACAGTCTCTCGTGTTTAGGATGAACCAAGTATGTATGAAAAATGAGTTAATTATAAATGTAAATAAGTCTAAAGTCACGGTGTTTGAAGGAGAGTGTGCAAAAGAGTGCTGGTACCTATCCTGATGTATGGCAGTGAGGCACGGAACTGGCAGAGGAAGGATGAAGGTCGACTGTATGGCAGTGAGGCACGGAACTGGCAGAGGAAGGATGAAGGTAGACTGTATGGCAGTGAGGCACGGAACTGGCAGAGGAAGGATGAAGGTAGACTGTATGGCAGTGAGGCACGGAACTGGCAGAGGAAGGATGAAGGTAGACTGTATGGCAGTGAGGCACGGAACTGGCAGAGGAAGGATGAAGGTAGACTGTATGGCAGTGAGGCACGGAACTGGCAGAGGAAGGATGAAGGTAGACTGTATGGCAGTGAGGCACGGAACTGGCAGAGGAAGGATGAAGGTAGACTGTATGGCAGTGAGGCTCGGAACTGGCAGAGGAAGGATGAAAGTAGACTGAATGCTCAATACAAATGAGATCACAACCTTTGTATATCCGTTTTAAAATTGAGAAGATTCGAAAAGAATGCAAAACTGATATAAGCATAATAGTTAAGATTAAGAAAGGAAGTCTTAGATGATGTAAAGTGGATGAACGAAGAAATGAGTGTAAGGAGAATATATAAAGCAAAAGTTAATGGTCGAAGAAGTCGGGAATGCCCGACGAAAACATGGCATGATCGAGTGAATCAATTACTTGAGTCTGTACATATCAAGAGTCAGAATAACAGAAGAGTATGTATGAATATGAATGAAGTAAGGACTGTGCGTGGCGGTTTATCCCCTCTGCCTACCCCTGCGGAGAACCAGCATAATGGTTGGTTATAATTTATAATATTCACAGTCAGAATTTCATAAATAAATATTTTTGTTTGTTTCCAGAATGGTCTCACTCCTCTGCACATGTCCGTGCAAGGAGAACACGTGGAAGTTGCGAGGGCGCTATTGACAGCAGGAGCGCCAATCGACGACGTGACGGTCGACTATCTGACGGCGTTGCATGTGGCGGCACACTGCGGCCACACCAAGGTTTGTAATGTTAGCAGTCTGACTTTATATCTGTAGACGCTAGATAAACTTGTAGAAGTGTGTTGTGGGTGTGTCTGTATGCACGAAGTATTTAAATTTACCTTGCTTCAGGTGAAATTGATAAAATATTTTAAAATAGTGAAAATTTATCTTTGAATGGAGTCCAATGGTATTGTTTAAATTGGGATGTCAGTTTTCTTTTTTTACATTAGCTCCACACTATACAGGGCTTATGTCATCTCAGATGCTGTGTGGAGGGTCTTTTTGAGGAGAGGAAGGAATGAGCATTGAAGAGACCCATGTTGTAGGAAGGAGGAAACACAGAGGCCGGCAAATTGTTCCACAGCCGAGCTGTTGAACACAAGAACGAGTCGAAGAAGCGACCCGTTCTCATGTGACAAAAGTCAACCATGTACATATGTTGGGCACGCGTTTGGCGTGTTTCCCACTATGCAGAAGGGATCAATGACGCTAGTTCCTCGGAGCATCTTAGGTATAGCATTCCCACCCAAAGCCTGTGATCTAAAGATTGCAATCCGTCTGTTAAGACCATCAAACGGACCACCCGTTTTTGCACAGAGTCGAGGGTATTTTTCAGGTATTTTGGAGTTCCAGACCAGAGGTGGCTGCCAAATTCAACCGTGGGGCACACTTGTGATTTGTACAGGGTTAACAGGAACCTGGGGTTCAGTGTGTGTATCCTATTGTCTAGTTCATCCGCAACCAAGTCCTCGACTAACCTCACTCCGTGAACCAGGCCACCCCTGCTAAGTCACCAAACGTAGTGAACCCCTTGGGGTGATCTATGACAGAGGCACCAATAAATGGTTCCCGGGGCGGCGGTACGCTTACCCGCCTCCCAATATGTATGTACATCAATCACATTTCTACAGATTTTCTGTTTAGTATTAATAATAAAATTTCCAGCTACAAATAATTTCGAGCTCTGGCGTCTTGAGCTTTGAAGTGTAAATTTGATAATTATTTTGTTGGGTTATTTGCAGGTCGCCAAGCTGCTGTTGGATAGGAATGCTGACGCGAATGCCCGTGCACTGAACGGATTCACGCCGCTGCACATAGCCTGCAAAAAGAACAGACTGAGGGTTGTGGAACTTCTCCTCAAGTACGGAGCCAGTGAGTACAGTGGAAATTATTATACTTTATTCTTTTTAGTGACTACTAGCGGCTTCGCCCGGGGAGTTGATATCAGATTGAACTGACATTCAGACCCACCACGGATCTTGCTTTATATACCCCTACCAATGGGTAGCCCCACTCATACAAAAATGGCTTCAAATGGTCCACAATGTTCCAGAACATTCCACAACATTCTAGAGTATTCTGGAATGTTTCACAAGGATCTAGGATGTTCCGTTACGTTCCCGAACATTTCAGACTATTCCCGAACATTGCATAACTGGAATGTTGTGAAACGCTCTCGAATGGGTTGGACTGTTCTAGAAATTTCAAGAGGGCAAAACTTTCAGCCCTTATATCTTCAAAAGCACACCCTTCAGTTAAAAACAGGAGCCTTCTTCGTGGATGGGTGATAGAGGGCTACCACACCGTATAACTCCCTTGATCGTACCGGGACTCTGAGTTTTAGCGGGACGCACACTTAATACACTTACATTTATCATATGTTACATTATTAAGTTCTAGCGCAGACCTGTAAAAAATCACGTCGGGATCGTCACAGAGAGGTACTATTGTATACTGATATCTTGTTGAAAATTTTTCCACTATTATCTGGCGAGTAGCAATGCAAGGGGACCATATTCGGTAGCATCAGGTCGTTTTCCATTAAGAGTGTCGAGAGCATTGCAGCTCAAATAGGATTAATTAAATAGTGCGGGCAATCCCGCATTAATAAATCCCTTCCTACACCCCCTACCTTAACCTTCAATGCTGCCCAACCGGGTAGTAACATAGTTCCCGTGTCTTCCAATGACATTATATAAATAGACTCGCCATAGTCTCACATACTCATAAAATAATGTGGCAAGTAAGCAACACTCTTTTGTTTTCAGCGGTTTTCAGTAATTTCTTAATTCAAAAGTTATTCATGGATTAAAAGATATGCTACTTCCACACCAAAGCCAAACTTCGAACTTCCAACTCACAAACAACCCTTCTACACAATTGTCCGAATGTTTGAAGTTGACCTCAGTGTGGCCATACCATAAAACAATCAAAGAATGTGTGTTTTTTCTTTAATGACGCATGAAATTGTTGGATGGGAAACATGAAAATTAATTGTATTGCTTATAATAATCGATAAATAATAAGTAATTTGTGTGTTCTTCACTTTTACAACTGTTACCGTGTAATGGAAACATTTTCTCATCACACAGGAGGGCATTTTGGCACTTTTTAAATGCAATTTTCCTACTAGTAACACACGACCTTACTCGACGAGTGACAGTTTAGTACCAAATTACTAGAAATCTAGACTAGTGCAATTGTTTTGCCTTTGGCTTCCCACTTTGAGATTTCTACCCGCATCTAAAGTATATAACGTCATTGCTGTCTTCACACTATTCAGACAGCGGCGTTTTGCGTTCCTACTCAATATTTCTAATTTGTCTTATATTTCTCTTGCAGATATTTCCGCCACCACGGAGTCAGGTCTGACCCCCCTTCACGTGGCCGCCTTCATGGGCTGCCTCAACGTTGCCATCCACCTGGTGCAGCAGGGGGCCCCTGCCGACAGGGCTACGGCGCGCGGAGAGACTCCGCTGCATCTCGCCGCCCGCGCCCAGCAGACCGACCTCATCAGGGTTCTGCTGAGGAACGGGGCTCAGGTACGGTGGACACTTCTTGGAAGGAGAGGATTTCACTTAAGATAGAATTGAGTTCTTTGGACAATCTGTGTTTTATTAATACTACGCGGATTACAATGTAATGACTACGGTTAGTCTGCCTAACTAGGAGCTGGCTATCATTGATCTGGTTCACACTGTTTTCTGTTCCTACAGCTGGCCTCGGCCCTCTGGTGATCTTGCTGGGAAACCAGTCCTGCCGACATCTTGCGAACTTTATACGAAGCTTTTATGTCTGCCATCTGTGTGACAAGACGGGATGTTTTTAGATGTACTACAACTTATTATATGCAGAGAGATATTATTATTGATTTGTAACATAGTCAAGAGGCAAGCATGAGGACCGATTTTATCAATCAGACCAAAGATGGTGTACTTTACTACCAACGGGACAGAGTACATAACACTACTGAAAGCAATTTTCTGATAAAATGGCAAATGGAGGTCTAACACGGTCAAATCGATAACTTAAATGTTTTTCAATCCCAGTGATTGAGATTATTTGATATTTTTTTACATTAGCTCCACCCAGGAGGCTCTGAGGAAAATAATTCCATTCAGGACCCGTCATCTTTGGGGATGCTGTGTGGTGGGTATTTTTAGGAAATGAAGGAGAGGAAGTTCTGGGAAGGAAAAGGGTAGTAGGGGTGGGTAGGAATCTGGGGGTCAGTGTGTCCAGGAGTAATAGTCGTATGAATCCATCCCTCTCACTGCGGTGCAAGGTGATGTTCCGAGAGAATATGGCTGGAGAAGTCAAAGGGACTCCCCCAACCATTCTCTCCCGACTCGGCCTGCCATGCAGCTGGTTATCCGGCCTTTTGATAGGGGTGCCCGGGTTCATGGGGTTAGGTTGGTCTAGGTCTTGAAGGCAAATACGTTTGCCCACCTACTGCGTTGCGGCCCGGATCGGGTGAGACTGGTTGAGGGAGACCTAACCTAGATCTCTCCAGCCGGACTATCTCGACCCATGGCCTTGCACCGCAGTAGGAGAAATGGATTCATACATCCGTCACTCCTGGACACATTAACCCCCAAATTCCCACACCCCTTACTTTTTCTTCCCAGAACTTCCTTTCCCCCTTTTTCCCTAAAAAGACCCTCCACACAGCATCCCCAAAGATGTCATAGGCCCTGAGGGCAGCCCCGGATCTACGACTTTTTCAAACCGGGGCAGAAACTTGATAGTGGTGCCCCCTCTTGCCAGCATTTGTGAATGGGCGCAACTATCAAGTACCGCTCGGGTTTATTCGGCTCAGCTCGTGTAGCCCCTAGTTCTAGATGCGACGGGGATTCCCCTGGCAGAGACATCACGCAAGCGCTCAAAATCGACTTACTTAGGATGTGTTCAAATACCAACTGATCGTTTTAAAATCAAATGAATAATCAATAGATCAACGTGCGCTGGATGCCAGGCGCTTTGTGAATCAAGTTTTTTTTTCAATCAAACATTTAAATTACAATTAAACTGACGCCCGGGACTGCCTGAGAGAATTTATTTTTCCTCAGGGCTTGTGTCGTCATCTTTGACAAAAAATAATAAATGTAAAAATCCTTAATTACTGCATAACTAATTGTATGAGTTTTTAATGGTTTGGCAGGTTGACGCTCGAGCCAGAGAAGAACAGACGGCCCTGCACGTGGCCGCTCGCCTTGGTCATGCCGACATCGCCTCTCTCCTGCTCCAACACGGAGCAGCTGTGGAGGCCAGAACTAAGGACGCGTACACGCCTTTGCACATTGCTGCCAAGGAGGGTAAGAATTTCATTGACTAACTAACTAACCATCACGCCATTTCTCCTCAGAGGTAGGCAGATAGAACGGACCGCCAAACAACTCGGTCTAGGCACACACTCCTTGCCTCGTTTATGTTCATACATCGTCTCATAGAGCTCTTTCCCATTTTACAATTCCATTGAACATTTCATATACTAAATCTCCATCGGTCGTTCATCGAATGATATTTTTCCACTGATCCATAGGCACTGCTTGAGTAGAGTGACATTTAGTTCCCATCCTAACCCTAAATAATAAGCTCATTAACCAACCACTCAGCAACGTAAGCAGATATACACTTTATTATGACAATAGCAGTCAAGTTTACAATAAGCGAGTTTTCACGTCAACGCGTATGTTTCCACGGAAATTATTATAACTCCGTTATTGTTCTAGTGACATCCCTAAAACAAAAAGGAGAAGCTCAATAATAAATCAAGCTACCCATCACTATTCAAGTTGTCCATAGAAATACATAAAAAGACCTATTCTGTCAGATACACGGTTGATACATATTTTACCCGCCAAATCACTTATGGGCCGCTAGACATTGTTAATTTTTTTTAAATATTCTTGTTTGAAATGATAAAAAAGTTAGGTGAATAAATTGTTTATTATATATTTATACAATAGAATAAGTATTGTTTTTTTTTTACATAATCCGTGATTTTAGTACCGTTTTCACATAAAAACATCAGGTGAGTCATTTTTACATTTTTTTTTATGTTTGCATTCTAAATTTTATTATTTACAAATGTTGATATTTATTTGTAATATAACAATGTGAAAGCTTATTTCGTAACCTTTCAAAAACAGTTTTTAGTATTCGGCTATGTTCAGAAATGTTTCATTTATAGAGCTTTAATTTTGAAGCGAAAATAACACAAAGTTTTTGTAAATCTGTCATTTCATTTAAGACGTTAAAAGTGCATATTCGCGATAGATCGGAGTGGTTAAAGAATATAATATAACTAACTAACCATCACGCCTTTCCGCATGGGTAGGCAAAGATGACGAACCGCCAAACAACTCGGTCTTGGCACACACTCTTTGCCTCATTCACATTCATACATCATCTCATACATACTCTTCTATTATTCTGACTCTTGACATGGATTCACCAGCATTTGGATTGGAACCAAATGCTGGTGAAAATGCCAAAAATTTATTCTATAAAAAATATTGTTGATTGATGGGATCATGGCATTTTTTTTAATCTAAACACATTAAGAGTGAATAACCAGCACATGACAACTTCGATTCCGACACTAGCGCTAACACATCAGGGCTCGCGAGCGGGCGTTTTCAGAACTAAATTTCGTTCCGCGGCAATCCGAGTTTTGAGGGTTTTGTTCACGCGAGCTAGGGCTACCCGCTACTATTACTACTTTATATTACTATTCTCGCTTCCAGAATTTTAATTAGTAGTAGTTATTTGTAATTTGTATATCGAAGTGCATAAACATAAATAGATACAAGTGAAATGCGTAAACACAGTAGGTATTAAGTAGATACCTACATGAATAAACAATTTGTTATATTCTTTTTAATATTTTGGTTTTTTGTTTTTTAATTGTATTTTACGGCCATTAGAGTGGAAGATACTCTCAGTATCGCCCTGGTGTAAGACCACCATTAAGAATTGAAACGTTGCTTGAAATGGCTTTAGCCGTGTTTATTGGCCAGATCTGAATAGCCAGGTACTTCCCCACCTTCCTCTTCCCTATATCCTTTCCCTCCCCACTACCTTCAGTCTTACAACATACCCCAAATTGGGGATGCAATAGTCCCACTGGCTCCAGACGAGAGCAGTTGGGACTCTTGTGCGGTATTCATGAAAAAAAACGAGTAATATTCAGTTGGATTGTAAAAAATGTCGCATTTTGAAATATTTATTTGTGTGCATAATTAATAATAAGCACTTCAACAAACAGAATTAAAGCGCACAAACCCTTTCTTTCTTTGAGTGGCCTTGCAACGCATGCCGGGTACCCGCTGTGTATAATGTTATATAGTGCAGGAGCTTGCATTATAATTCCCGGGACTTGTGATGGAACCAGTTTAGTTGACCGCGAGTTTACAGTGCCCTTGAAACGCATGCCGGGTACCCGCTGTTTATAATTTATTTATTTATTTATGGACAAATAGTCCATTAACAATATAACAATAACACGAAAAACAAGCGTGCGTAAAGGCCCGACCCGCCGAGCAATCGATCACCGTTTGCATTGATTACCGTTCGCATGTCATTTTTCGTAACAATCACCACTTTTCGTAACCCATTCACCAGTTTACCCCCAAGTGTCGAGCGTGCGTAAAAAAGATTTACCCCAAAAAATATTTTGGAGCAGTTGGGACTCTTGTGCGGTATTCACACAAGAATAATTTAAAATTAAAAAAAAATATTCGAAATTATAAATATTTTTGCATAAAAATATTCAATGAACATGAAAAATTGCGTTCGGGCAACCCTGTAAATTTAACAAACATGAATCAAGGAATTCGTGTTTATTTCAAATTTCGTTTTCAAATTTCATTTCCAAATATTATTATTCAAAGCATCGCGAAGACGTGCTCTCCTGGCCGCGTTTGGACCCGTAATGAAATCTGAAATTTGTGTTTACGGGCTGCGATAAAAATGGTGAAATGCGATGTTCAAAATTATTTAAAATTAAATACTTTCTGAAATTATTTTACGATCAAATTATTTATGATTTGTCAATAACGTCTTAGAAAAATAAGTATGTAAAAAAATCCGAAATATATTTGTTTGTAAGTGCACAAATAAATGCACAAACCGACCAATTTTCGTCAAGAAACACATGTCCGTATATATTTTTTAATAATTTTATTTAAACTAAAATTAAAATTCTGAAACATACGTTTACCAGATAATGTATTGATTTATTTTACTGCATGATTATATGATTTGAAATGGGTGTTGTATAATAAATGTACTTTTTTGAAAATTGAACAAATCTGCGAACGACCTATGGTATAACCTTATTATTCTAAAAATAAACATTTTTTCTCAAAATCTAAAACATACGTTTACTAGATAAAAGAACAATCTTTTGAAATCCATTTATAGTTTTTTGTGGAAAAGAGTCAATACGTCTAACCACTGATTTAAAAATGACATATTTCTGGTTTCTCTGGTAATACACTCTTAATTTAAATCAAATATATATCTTGTTATACAATATTAAATTAAATATTTAGGTATGAATTTAGCTTTGATTCTATATTCCTATTTATTTCTATAGGACCCATCAAAAACGATAGCAGTTTCACTGTATTTAATTACCTATTTTCAGTTTACTTATTTACCTCTTTCCCATACCCTCCTCACTTCTTTCAACCTCACAACATTCCCCAAATTGGGGCAGTTGGGAGACTCTTATGCAGTAATCAATTTCATATAATTTTCTTCGATGAGAGACAGTTCATCCCAAAGAAAGCAAGCAGTTATCGTGTGTGGTGCATTCACAGCCTAATTCATTCTCATTTTTTATGAACTCATGTTATAAATGTACGTTTCCATTTCAGGTAAAGAAGAGGTAGCCGGCATCCTCCTCGAGCAGGGAGCTCCAGTGTCCAGCGCCACTCGCAAGGGGTTCACCCCCCTCCACCTCGCCGCCAAATACGGACGTCCCGGCGTAGCCAGGGCGTTACTGAAGGCTGGAGCCGAACCAGACGCACTGGGCAAGAACAGCATCACCCCGCTGCACATGGCCACCTACTATGGACACCCCGACATTGCACTTTTGCTGCTGGATAAAGGTACACACAAATTAGTTTTTGAATTTTTTTTGGGTTTCCACAAGGATCTGCATTAGGACCACTTTAAAAATATGATTGTTCTTGAATCCAGAACTACTGTTATTGGTATTAGTTGAAACATTGTGATTATCGGACATGATTTGAAATTTTCACTGACAAATGTATCATCGTAATAAATTTTTGGGTTATCATGCCATGTTGCTCTTCCTCTTTCGTTACCCAACTTTTCGGACAGAGTTACATTGTCCAAAGTTCTTGCTTGTTTTGATGCTCATTTATTATAAAATTAACCTGTGTAATATATGACTATCGATAGTTCATTTGGGAATTAAAAAGTCATAGCAACAATAATGACACTTTCTAATTGTTAATTTGTTTCTTATTTTTGAGACTGTCATCGCCTAGAAAAATACTAGTTTGGGAGAACCGGGAATAAAATTCAGACATATGGCAGAAGCATCTGTGTTACTGAATTCAGGTACAATGAAGAATAAATTGTTAGCTGTCCAATCAATTTTCTCAGGAGTTCTTCAAGGATCTCTTTTAGATCCACTTATAAATTTCTTAATCATCTTCTATGAAGATTGAATTCCTACACACTATAATTTTGATGCTATTTAAAGGTATGGTGACGAAAGCCAATATTTTTCCCTGTTTGTAATCAGGAGTTCTTAAAGGATCTCTTTTAGATCCACTCTTAAATTTCTTAATCATCTTCTATGAAGATTGAGTTCCTACAAACTATAATTATGCTGCTTTATAAAGGTACGGTGACAAAAACCAATATTTTTCCTAATTGACTTGTTTGTAATCATTATGGTCCAAATCATTATTTGCTTGTTGTCCAAGAAAGTATTTTATAACATTAAAACTAATCTGTTTGTCTTGGGAATCAAGGCTTGGTAATACAATACCATATGCAATGTTGTTGTCTTTGGAAACAGACCTTCATGCGTCAATTGTTTCTGTGTGAACCCATTCAGTACAAGAGCAAGAACACTGTTGTTTGTTTGATTTTACTGTCCGTTTGTGTTTTGTGTAATGCACTTTTCAATAATACCTCGTTTAAATGTCTCATATTTTGAACCTTCACCCCCAATAAGCCAACATCTTGTGTTGTAATGTTAACTTTGTAATAATTGAGTTAAAATTGGCAGTGTTAAAAATCAAAAGATGCATATTTTTCTGTTGTGTTAAGGTGAACATCCATCAGTCCATACAGGACGCAACGCACGCACGCAACGAATTTTTCTATATCTTTATATGAATTAGTGCAGCACCGATGGTTAGTTCGTTAGTTTTATATTTCATTATAAACAGTATACAGACAGTATTTATCAACTCTAAAAGTTACCTTTAAAAAAATTGAATTCCTTAATGATCTGCGTTTTAGAATTTAAAACACAAATAAATAAAAAAGCAAACATATGTACCTTTTGATTAAAAAAATAATTATTCAGTTTGGTTAAGTATTTTTGCCTCAAATCCAAATTTAAATTTGTATGATAAAGGCCGCCCGTGTGGCACACGAATATGGCTTAATTTTTCATACATATTGCCGGTATTGATCGCAGGCGATGTTTGGGATATTCGATACAAAAACATAATTCGTTCCGCTTGCAATCGGCCTGCTCACGGGGACAGGGCAACTTTGCGCGGATCTTTGAGAATTTGCTCTCCCTGATTCATATTATACTAGGCATAATATTGGTAGGTGATATTTTTAATGAGATTTATAGATTTTATATTTTTCGGTAAGATATTATAAAGTTATTTTAGGCGATATAATTTACCAGTGCTGCACACGAACACACTGTGCAACCAGCCACCCTTGGATGCAGTGCTGTACTAATTCATACTAGCAGTTAAAAACCCGCTCCGCAGGTTTTTACTGCTAGGCCTTGCGGCCGGCTTTTGTTTCGGCTTCGCCAGGTTAGTGTTAGTGATCATTTTGTAAATCCAATAGATACTAGTTCCAAAATTAGCCCGTGTATCCACTGTCAACAGTGTCAACCAGTGATTGCAGTGTTGGCAAGTCACCGTGAAAAAGTACCGCGACGTCATGTGTAATATACAACCGCTTTGTACAACTGAGAATAACCGCCAATCTTCCGAAATCTGGGAGATGCTCCAGGTTAACAAATTTGTATACCTTGAAGAATCCAAAGTTTCCAATCGCAATTGAAAAAAAAAAATTATGAAACTTCGAGAATTTTTTATTAATTATTTTTACATGAAACGACAAAAAAGTGAGTTATCGATAACATTTTCGAAGTGTTGAAGGCATGGCACAAATAAGTGTGAGAAACACTGTTTTATGTATTTTCCCCCAAAGATTGCGTAACCTTTACTAACTCTCTGTGTGTGTTGTGTACATATCGCCAGGCGCATCTCCTCATTCGCTGGCGAAGAACGGACACTCTTCGCTGCACGTCGCTTGCCGGCACAACCATCCCGACATCGCCTTTGCGCTGCTCGAACACGGTAAATATTATGCAAACACAATTAATATTATTTTTGTTTTCGTACATTTATGTATTCTGTGTTTTTACGTTTTCTCAAATTTAAACAGCAATATCGATCGTCCAGTTCATTAGTCAGACATCTCTGAAAAATTGAAATTTGAGTTGAGTATATGTAGGCGTGTACCCTCTGTCTGGTACAATACTCAGATTACTCATAAACACCATCGAATCAATTATAATGCAGAAAAACTTGTAGCAAATTAAACAAAATGTTAGCAGTTTTCTGGGTCACTAGTAGGATATTTCAAAATTTCATTGTAATATACCGAACCATGATGTCTTCCGGTGTTATTTAATAGCATATTTAATATGTAAAACACAGACAAGTGTAAATAATATTTTATTTTTTGTGAGCAGTCGAATATTGGTTTCCTCATTATCTCAAAACTTATTTGGAGATGTCTGACTAAACAACTGGACGATCGACATCTCTCAAATTTGCATAAAATTTTCTGTGCGAAGTTTCATCTTAGGGGTGTTCCCACATCATAGGGGGGTGATACACTTACCCCAAACGAGAGTTTATGCAATATCTAAGATTTTACATCACATTAATTTTTAATTACGCTCCATTTCTTGTAGTATTTTACATTAATTATTTCGAGTTATGCTCCATTTTTTTGTTTTGCGTTACTTTGGACCGGTTGTTTAAAAAAATTTGAACAATTCATAAAATATTTGATGTTAATATTCACATTCTGTGAAAGTTCTATTCAAGTTCGGTGATTATTTCAGTTTTATGAAGCAACTGGCCTATAATGACATAATAACAAAACTTGACTATAGAACTTACACCGAATGAGAAAATTAACTTCAAATATTTGAGGAATTGTAAAAATTTTTTGAAACAACCCGTCCTTAGTGATTGTCTGCTGGGCGACGATGGACATGTCCGGTTAAAATGGTACGTAGCCACTAATATCTGAGTGTCACTGGAAAGGGCAAAAGAAGTTTTAAAAGACACCATCGCTCTTCGTTAAATATGGGACCGACAGTAATGGGATAATTTTTTTAAATTGCAGATCGTTTACTGAATAGTTCAAATTACCTTAATTATTGAGTATGTGATGTAAAAAACAAATTATATATCACTTATTCAGTTATGCTGTATTACCTACCTACTCTCCATTCCCTCTCCCACCCATCCATTAACATCTTTAAGTCTATTGTTGTTAGTTTTAAATAAAACCTGATGAAGTAAGCATTGCTTATGAAACAAGCAGGTTTTTAAACAATAAAAGTGGTCAAAACAAAATTTTTATTAATTTTGAAATTATATATCGACGCTCCCGGAGATCAATGTCAGATGTGCAACCTTTATGGTAGAGCTGTTTGAAGTCTCGTTTCTGCATTTTCACTGTTTTTGAGATCAAGAAATATAGTGACATTTTATTTCATTTCATTTCAATATAAAATCCGAAAATACAGCCTTTTAAATCAACAAAATAAGCCAACAGAATGATTTTCAATTTTTAGCAGATCTGATATTGTTCTTCAGGACCGTCGATATCACACAAAATTCTCATCTGGGGTAAGTATATTACCCCCATTGCAACGGTAGTGTTAAAAAAAAAAGTAATCAACGTGAATAATGTAATTTGCAGGTGCGGACGCGTGCGTGAAGTCGCGAGCTGGTTTCACCGCACTGCACATGGCGGCTCAAGAGGGACACACGGACTGTGTGGAGATGTTGCTGGACAGACAGGCCAATGTCAACGAGACCGCTAACAATGGTGAGGCAATACAATCAATCAATCAATCCTTCTCTAGAAGGTACGATGACAAATCAGTACTTTTGAAGTGATATGAAAACATTAAATGTGCTGAAAAAAAAACTGTCCAAAATACCTAACCTAACCTAATTAACCTAACCCCTTAAGGTGCTAGAAAATTTCTCGAGCTCCGGTGCTGTGCACTCAGTACGCAGGGTACACATTTAGAATTTTGTCATTTTTAAATAATTAAATCATTTTACTAACCTCTCAGGCTTATTTGTTCGGTTTTGCGAAAAAACAGCAGCTATTATCCGTAGAGTCAATTCTTTCGTTTTTGTGAACAGCTCGTATGGTTTCGTAGAAATCATTGTGTCTCCCTTACTGTCATAGTGAGAATATGATCTACCCTTCCCTTCCCTACCCCTACCGCTATTCCCATTCCCTACCCCTATCTCTATCCTTACCTTATCCTTATCCCTCCCCAAGTCAAGCGTGCATAAAGGCCCGGCCATTCGCCTCACCCGATCACCGTTCGCATCGATTAGCGTTCGCTTCTTAATATATATATTCTTTTTCGTAACGCCTTTACCATTTTACCCCCAAGTGTCAAGCGTGCGTAAAGAAGTTTTACTTCAAAAATTCAGAAGCTTTGTGAATTTTTTTTTATTTACTTATATGAAATGACAAGAAGTGAGGCGACAATAATGTTAATAATATAAAAGAATTTTACCTACCAATAAAATTTATATTTTGTTTCCATCGATGCCTGGAATCCATTATGAGAGAGAGCTAGCTTTTTCGCCCTTTTTGTAACTGTTTCGCGCGTTTATTCCCTAATTTTTGCCCTTTTTTCCTACTTGCCACACTTTCATTCTCTACTGGCAACACTAGTGACGCGCATTTAAGATCACGTGATGTTATTGTTTGTCATATGACTCATAATGCACCAGGTAGGGATTACCTGGATTCCAGGCATCGATGGAAACAAAATATAAATTTTATTGGTAGGTAAAATTCTTTTATTTTGTGTTCCGTATCGATGCCTGGAATCCATTATGAGATGTGTCTGCTCTCACCTGGTGATCTGAAAGCTTAGCGTTATATGTGATGCTATTTACACCGGAGTAAAGAATGGAGCCATTGAGTGTTGGAGGTGCTCGCTTCTGGAGTGCGCTATCTCCTTTTTGTAGAATTTCCGGAAGGTGTGCTCGGACTTCCAATTCCCTCTTGCAAGAATCTCCTCTATGGGGTAGTCTTCCAACCAGTTTAAGGAGGCTACAGCCGAGCGTACACTTCCCGGGGTTGCGTGGACTCCAGCTTCTCTGAGGACCGATTTAATCCATCCCCCTATTATTGTTTGCGTTGCCGGTTTTCCCTCTCCTGATGTGGTCACAAAAAGGTTCTTTAGTAGTGGACCTCTTCTGGCTGTAGAGAGAGCAACGACTTTCATTAACCATTTAAGAAGGTTGATGTTATCTTTTTGTGAACCGGTAAGTTTCCAACCTGGGGGCCTAGTCTCTATCTTTTATTAACCTCAGTTAGCGCGTTAATTACGTCACAAATACGTATTTTGACAGTTACGCTATTTAGCGTAGCTGTCAAAATACGTGTTTGTGACGTAATTAACGCGCTAACTGAGGTTAATAAAAGATAGAGACTATGCCCCCTGATTGTTTGTGGTTGGCTGTATCGGTTTTTGCCCCGAAAATTGGCCACAGGGTAATGGTGTTCCTCTTGTCGATGAAATGTTCTGGGGTGATTCTGAGCAGTGTCAAATCATGAACTCTCCTGCCTGACGCCAGGACGAGAAGTATTGCTGCCCTCCGTGATGCTTCAAACAGTGAGTCGTCTGCGGGGGAATTCTTGATCAGCCAGTCTATCACTTGTCTGGGGTCCCAGATGGGAGCTTTCTCCTTGGTCCTCCTTGCCATTGAGATTGCCTTGAGAACGTGTCTCACCAAGAAATCAGAGCTGATTTTTCTAGCATTCTGAGCTGGACCGCAGAAGGTAACAATGGCTGACTTGTGGACCTGAATGGTCCCTGGGGCTAGGCCTCCTTGAACGAGTAGGTGGGCCAGATACCTGGCGACCATTGTTGGTGGGGGATTGTTGACGTCCACGCCGTTTTGAGTGCCCCATTTACGCCACCTATCCCATGCAGGTTTGTAGGCTTCCGTGTAGACTCTCTCCAGGATGACTTGAGGAGTTGGCGTTCTTCCCGGCTCCATGTTGTCAGGGCTTGTTCCCACCCGCAATTCTCCAGACCTCTAGTTCCAGATCCTGAATCCTGGGAGGGGGTAGTCCTGTTGATGTGTCTATGAGGACTCTCTAGGCTGCGCAGACGTATGGGAGGTTCGTCTGTTCGCTGCTTCAGGTCGCTTCTCCAGAAGGTCTTCTCCCATTTTGGGACGACTAGAAGGAACGTGCCCTTTGCCTGATTTAGGTGGGTGAGAACCCTCGGAACGAGGTTGGGCGGAGGGAATACCCAAGCTAGATCGTAGTCCCAAGGTTGACTGAACGCTTTGGGAAAGCAGGCTAAGCAGTCGCTTGAGTCTTTGGAGACGTATGTTGGTACCACGTGAGCAGTGGCTGAAGCAAACAGGTCTATTTGAGGGTGACCCCATTTTTTGAATATTTCCTTCGTTGCCGGACTTAGTAGATGCCACTCTGGAAGCGGTGCGCCCCGAGAGAGACGGTCCGCAATTCCGTTGTATCTCCCTATGATGTATTGGGCTGTTAGAGATATCTCCATCTGGTCTACGAAATCCAGTAGCTCCCGCGTTGTTTCCAGAAGAGCTAACGATTTTGTGCCCCCCTCCTTGTTGACATAAGCCACTACTGTCTTGTTGTCTGTCTGCAATAAAACGTTCGTCTCTGCCAGGGCATGAACTTGATCTTTGATGACCTCTAACACGGCGTATGCCTCCTTCCGGTTTGAGTGCCATAGGGCTTGTTCCCCTGTCCATTGGCCCGCAACTGTGGTGTCGTCTAATTGCCCTCCCCTTCCTGTGTCCGCTGCGTCTGTCGTCAGGAAGTGATGGAAAGGGAGAGGTTGAATGGGGCTTGTCCTTCCGATGGCTGCTAGCCACCACTGTATGTCCTGCCGTGCTGCGTTGGGCAGAGCAACTGGCCGGGATGGTTTCAGATGCTGTATGCGTCGGCTGAACCTCTGCAGTCTGCGGCAATGCAAGCGACCACGGGGGATCACAAAATTTGCGAAGTTGAGTCTTCCCAGTAGACCGAGAGCCTGCCTGGGAGAGCAACTGCCGACTTCCAAGGGAACCTGCAAGGCTTGGCGTAGACCAGAGCACTTGCGGTCGGAGAGAGACTTTTGGTCTGCTCTCGTGTCCCATGTTATACCCAGGAACTCCAACTTCTGCGTGGGTGTCAGGATACACTTCTCTGGGTTTATGCACCAGCCTAGCTGTTGAAGTGTGTGCACTATAGCAACGGCTTGGGAGGTGAGAAGCTTTCTGGACTGGTTTGCTACTAAGAAGTCGTCTAGGTAGACTACAGTCCTGAGCCCCTTTTTCCTTAGCAGCTCCGCTACCCAGTTTGAGAGCAGCGAGAAGATCCTTGGTGCTGATGACAGGCCGAAGGGCAGACATGTCATCTGAAGGAGCTCTCCATTGTAGACGAGGTGCAGGAACTTCCGGTGTGATCTTGCAATCGGCACGTGGAAGTAAGCCTGGGAGAGGTCGACTTTTATCAGCCAGTCGTCGGGTTGGAGGAATTCCGGAACCCGAAAATGACTGAACAGCCTGAAGGGCTTTGAGTCTATGAAGACGTTCAAGGCCTTCAGGTTGAAGATGGGCCTGAAGGTGTGGTCTGATTTGGAGGTAAGGAACATACCTGATAGGAAGCTTGGGGAGTCTTCTGCTGCCTCCAGGACCTTTGACGCTTTCATCATTTCGATGTGTGCGGTCATGCCTGGAGACGACTTCGTCCTGAAGTTCTGCTTGAGCTCTGCCGATGGGAGCACCAGAGGAGGTTTTGTAACAAAATGTATCCGTGCTCCTTTCAGAATCTTCAGGATTAGCGGTGATGCTCCCAGCTCCTTCCACACCTCCTGATACGCCTTTAGGCGTCCTCCCCAGAATGGATCCCGCCTCCAGTCACCTCCATCGCCTCCTACCCCGATCGCTGGTCGCCTTGCGAGAGGGCTCTGGCTTTTTGGCAGGCTGCCTATACGTCCTATCTTTCTCTGGCCTAGGAGCGGGTCGAAAGGGCTTCTTAGGTCGAGAGGGTGGAGCCTCTCTCACTGGTCTTGTCACTTGTGAGGTAGAGGGTTGAGGTTGATGGGGGGTATATGACAAGGATGCGCCACCGAATACCTTGTCCCGTCCCCCGTTTGCCACGATATAGGCTGCCAGTTCCTCTTTATAGAGGAATCCTGGCAAGGCCTTCTCTGGTGTACGGGTCCCTTACTCCCTCCAGTAGGGCCTTTCGCCTATTTTGTAGGCATTCTGTTCGCCTTCAACATACGATTTATAGGACGTCATCTGTGGTCCTACTGTGTGCGGACTCCTTTGCAAACATCCCTTGGACCTTGTCAAACAGAGTCACAGGGGTTAAGCAGGTGCCCGGTTCGGATGCCCAGTTCACCAGTTCCTGCATGTTTCCTCTGACCGACTCTGTTTGGGAGAGTATCGCATTGGAGAGGGCTCCCAGGGAACGGTCCAGGGCTGGTGCGAAGGAGTTGTTCTTGTCGAACCTCCTCAATTCTTCATTACTTTCCAATTCTACGAAGGCGGGTGTGGCGGTATACACTTTCTGCGTTTCGGCGTAACGCACACGCGACCATTCCTCAGAGTCGAAACGCTGAAGAGCCGAGATAACTGCGACTCTTTTTGCGTCTGCCTTCGGAGTCGGTGATTCTTTCACCATGGTGCTCGGATTCCCGAATTCTAGAATGTTCCTCTGTGCTGCTAGGCTAGCAGGCATTTCTAAGAAACCCGGTTCTACCGCCTGCCGCATTTCTCCCGCCGAGTCTTCTTTCTCCGCGGAGAATTCTACCCGATGTCCCTGTAAAACTTTTAAATGAAAAGGGCAAGGAATAAACGTTGATTTTTGTCTTAAAATTGATTTTCAAGCACATCGAAACACAAAGCAATATTCGGCGCGAAAAAACAGCGTCATATGACAAACAATAACATCACGTGATCTTAAATGCGCGTCACTAGTGTTGCCAGAAGAGAAAGAAAGTGTGGCAAGTAGGAAAAAAGGGCAAAAATTAGGGAATAAACGCGCGAAACGGTTACAAAAAGGGCGAAAGAGCTAGCTCTCTCTCATAATGGATTCCAGGCATCGATACGGAACACAAAATATTTGTTTGTAAAATCCACTTATTTGTGAAACATTAATTCAAAATTTGTTGTGCGTCACAAAGAATGGTTTTATTTATTTAAAATTATTATACCTTTTTATTTTTTCATGTATAAAGGTCCTTCAAGGATCAATAAAAAAAAATTTACAGGTCAGTATTTTGATAATATTTGTAGTAAAGATGAACAAAAGGTTTTTTTGTAAAAATTACTTGTGAAACATTGATTGTAAAATTACTTGTGAAACATTGATTGTGTAGGAAAATTGTGGTGTTTTATGTGAAAATTGGAATTTTGAAACTATAACAGGGAGCGGCTTGTGACATTTTAGTGTGCTAGAGAGCTAAGATTGAAAAAAAACGACATTATTGATGTTTTTGTAGCCAACAATTATATTCCTATTTTGTTATATATTTTTTAATCTGTTTTGTAAGAAAGTGTTTTTGCTGGATGGGTCAATTAACCTTATTATTTAACTTATCCAAAATATATAGCCACTAATCATAAGTTCAAGTACCAATTAGTAAAATATGTAGCCACTAATCATAAGTTCAAGTACCAATTAGTAAAATATATAGCCACTAATCATAAGTTCAAGTACCAATTAGTAAAATTTAACTTTGTAAATAAATAATACATTGTCCTATGGATAATGCTTATCAAGAGGATGGTGAAATACCCCCTTAGACTTATAACTAACTTATAGCTACGATTTATAAGTAGTGACTTACACTATGTACTTATAGCTAGAGACTTGCCACTAAGATAACTAGTGACTTAAAACTAAAACTAAGACTTATAGCTTGCAACTGTTGAAATTTATAACTAGGGTCTTGCGTGGATGACTTATAGTTAGTTGATGTTTGTCACCCAAAATGCCGAAAACGACTTCTCTACGTCAACTGACGTCATCCGTCAAAATTAAAAAAATTTGGCGCCATTTCTGGAGATACCTGTTGAGGCATGGTATGTATTACCTGTGCCGTTGATGTAGGCATTAAAGTTCTTCATGTCTTCAAAACTCGGATTTTTAAACAAAATAGCGTCTAACTTTTCATGAATCTTTTCTGATATTGAATTGGGAAGGGCATTGGCGAGTTCAATCAGTTCAGTTGGAAGGTTTTTTGTTTCCAATTTTTCTATGGCATCTGGTAACTTGTGGAAATGTGTTGAGATGAGGGCGATATTCTGCTTTATGGTTGCGTTTTCAAATGCTAAATATGCACGATTGGGAAAAAAGGCTAAAATATGCATTAACGCCGTAATTAGAGAGTTATATGCTTTTGATGCATATAATCCGATGTCTACTGATCACATTAGTGCTGAAATTTGTGGAGTTAAAGCTTCCAAGTAAATACATCAAATTATTTATTGTGTTCATTTGTATGTTACAATAAATATAATACATTTTTACAGTATTAAATAATAATCATTACGTATTCTACCCATCTGACATCTGATGTTTGGCCATAAACCTCACTAGTTTTGTGCAAGTATATTAAATTTATTGATTCCGCAGAAAAGTCTCACAGTGAACTGTGCTGTAAACCGTTATCTTACTTTCGGTCTTTACTCTTTTGCGCGGCGGCCTGAATTGGCGGCTGGCACTTCAACCAACGGCAATCGGCCAGCGACGGCAATATCGTGTTGTAAAGAGTTTAGGCGCGAGAAACAAAAATTCTACCTTTACATATTAATTTAACTATGAAATCTTGATCAATTTTCTTTTTTTAAAATAACATCAATTCTGATAGACGGTTAACATTGATAAAAAAAATTACTGGAATTCCTTATTGAAGAATTTAAAAAATCTCCATACAAAATGTCCAAGCGACGCGGTTTTCTCAGTTTAAATGACGTCACACCCACAACCCGCCTCTTACCGCTCGTATTCCTCTCGTTTTGGCGGGCTTAACCAAATTTAAACTTTGAGAATTAATTTTACTATGAAAACGAACTTTAAAAAAAACAAAAAAAATACCAGTATTTAAGTTTGAATGCGATTAGATAAAAAAAAAATAAAAAAAATGGACTCAACTTCCTTATTGAAATCATCATTATAACCATATTGAAATTGTAAATTAATGTAATAATTATAATGTGATGTATTCTGTTGGCGAGCCAATAAATAAATTAAGATTTATAGTTAGCAACTAACTGCTGAGACTTATAAATAGTTACTTACACTAAGGCAAGGGTTACACTCGTAATTAGAATTTACGGATTACATAAGATTTTGACAGATCACTCCCAGGAGCGTTTACATATGCATCCGACTTGTGGTAATTAATTACCATGGAAGTTGTTCGGAAGTTCGACCTGCATAAATGCTCATGCGACCGTTTACATCTGTAAATTTATTTGCGGTAAGATGGCTTCCTGTCAAAAAGGACCTGCTACTGTCAAATTTACGCGATTTTGTCAATAAAGACGAAAAGGCCCAAATATAGTGTTGAAATAGATTTTGGCTTTAATTAAACAATTCTCCCCGAGCTTTTGTGCCGTCAAAGGCGGCAATTAATTTCGTTTTATCCGAATGACAGCTACCTGACATTTGCTGACAGCAACCGACTTTGAATTCAAAATTTCAAATACGTAAATGTTAAAAATAGAAACATCAAGATTGGAAATGATTAGACCGATCATTGAATAGAAGGATGCTCGTTTTCCAGAAAACTTAAATACGTGGAAATAAATACTAGTTTTGTAGGAAAAAAATCCTATGGAAAACAATGTTCTTTTAATTTTTGACATTTCGCACCGGCGGCAATGGCGCATTTCAGAACTATTTCTTGCGGTAAGCCTCTTAGCTTATCAAATTGATTTTATAAGCTGTAAGAAGGCTGGAAATTTGCGAAGGCGCAATTAGACCTGTCAAAAAACTTCCGGAAGAATAAGTTCTGTAGCTTGCTATAAATTACGTTAAGTGACTTTTGGTGTCGTTTACATTGGTAATTTGGCCACAAATAGCTTACAAGAGCGATTTACAGGAAAAAACTTACGAGTATACCCAGCCCTAAGACTTATGGCGAGCGACTTACAACTAAGATAAGACTAATTATAGCTAGTAAAGATCAATAATAGCTATGTATATATGTAAGACTAATTATAGCTAGTAAAACTAACCGCTGAAACTTATAACTAGTGACTTACACCTAAGACTTGTAGCTAGAGACTTATAACTTAAGACTTATTTATTACTAGCAACTCATTACCACTTAGCACGCTAAAAATTCACACGCCGCCCCTGTTCCCAAAGCTGCATGTATCTCCCGAGATGTTAGCGCCCTATCAATAGTCCCATAAGCTAGCTCTTTGAGTTAATTAATTAAAATTTTCTAAATAAAATGTAAATTAATATAAAATGATGACGGCAGGTTTGACGCCCCTGCACCTGGCCGCGCAGGAGGGCCGAGCTCCGGCCGCGGCAGCCCTGCTCGGCGCCGGAGCGGGCACCGACGTGCGCACGCATGATGGTTACACGCCCCTGCACGTGGCGTCGCACTTTGGACAACACGCCATCGTGAAGATGTTACTGGAGAAGGGGGCTGATGTGGGGGCTACCACTTCTATCGGGTAAATATATATTATTATGGTTTTTCTATTGGTCAACAGTAGTCATTAATGGTCTGAGATTTCCACCACACCAAGGGAAATGTATTTTGAAAATGGCTTCCAAACATACAACAATGCGACTTGACAGTGCTCGGGGAATTGCATTAAGATAAATCCATACTAAATAATGCAAAATCATACAAAATCATATGTTTTTGTTTTGAAAATTTGATCGCTTAGAAGTATTATAGATGCTTCAATTATGTAAATACTGCGTGTAGGACATACCTTGGCCCTTAAAATATTGGTCATTTTTTAGTAAGCCTAGAAAAAAATAAAGTATTAGATCTATTAAAAATCACTTTCAAGTGCAAACTCTCCTACTTATAAACTCCTTTTCGGATATGTTTTTATTGTATAATGTGGCAAATTCAGTTTCTTTTATAATAATTGCAAAAAAAATTGATATTTACGCCCGAACTTCACAAAATAAAATAAAATATGCATTTTCTTATTGTTATTTTTAACATCGATCAATACGGCCCGCATTCTACGAATTTGGATTCATAAAGTGACCCTTATGCCATGGACACAAGAACCATGCGTTGGCTTAACCATTTCGAATCAGTTACGCCCCGGCAGGAGCGGGGAACAGACTTGTGGTTCCGCGTCGCTTGGTTCCGTGAAATCAATTTTAAATTTCATTGTTATTACAATAAACAATGCGTAAAAAAGAAGTTAATGTTTTTTACAGGCCTTTACGAAATCAACCTGTAAAAAAAATTCTCAAATACCTTTTCCAACCTTTCCGAAAGCTTTTTCTCAGGTATTTTTAACTACTCCCATAATGGGGCATGAATTCCGTTTTCGACTTTTTCCTGGACTATTGGATCGCCTTAAGTTAAACATGGAGAAAAGCGGGAATTTATTGTAAAATCATTGACGCCCACTAAATTTTAAGATATTTTAAAATTTAGTGGGCATCAATGTTTTGTTTATTGGAAATTTATTTGTTTCTGACCTTAAATTCTTTAAATATAAGTTCAGAAGGATATAAAAATGATTTTAAAAAAAAATATAAAAAAACTTTTGCTCAATGTAGAAAAATTGTGTGTGGATTTTAATAAGTGCCATCCCATCCTATTATAAAATAATAGTATTTATCGCGTATAATAATATTATAACTAATTTAGCATGTCTTTGCGCAGGTATACCCCTCTGCACCAGGCCGCCCAGCAAGGACATACACTGGTTATTCACATCCTTTTGAAAAACAAAGCGGATCCCAACGCACTCACAAATGTAAGCCCTACATATTTTTTTTAATTTAGTGTATAGATAGCATTATTGAATGACTGAAAGTACAGTAGAATTCTTGTTAATTTGAAATCCACAGGACGTCAAAAACCAAATTTTGAAATAACAAATTCCCATGTAATATGAATAAATCGAATATTTCGTAGCCGATTACCAGAATTATGCGGCCAGCCCTTCAAATTCAAAAATTTAATATATTTCCAAATAAGTTGAAATTTTGTAGCCAATTATCATCGGGGCCGGCTCATTAAATTCATATATTTGAAGTAAATTCGTAAAAATCCGATATATTTCTGCGTATAGCGAATTTTCACAGACAACTACCATCATGGCCGACACTTTAAATTCAGATATATTATGTTTTACCGCCATGACTGTATGTCAGATTAAGATTTACAAAATTTATTTTTTAGAATTACACACGAATTTCGTGGAAAAGCATGGACCAAAATAAATTTCGAGTTAAAAGAATATTTTGTATTAACCTTCCTTTACTCGCGCGTTGGTCTCTCAGATCGACAAATCAATAATTCTTTTTTTCTCAAAAATTAACTACAATGGGACTTTGAGGTTTTTAGTAGCTTCTTAATTTGTTGTTAGGCATTTTTATTGCGACTCAAGCATTGGTGCTGATTTGACGTGTGACACTTATATCGGTCTTTTAGGTAACTAACAATTACTACCCAAAAATCCTAAAAATGGTTAATTCTAATTTTGGTGATATTTTATTATTCTTGATACTTTCATTTATTAGATTCTAGAGTTTTTTTTAATGAACACATGAAAAAGTTTTTTTTTGTTATTAAAGTGAGAGTACAAAAAATTATGTTCTTTTTTAGAGGCTGAGTTAACAATCTGTTTCTACTTATGTTTTAATATTTTTTACTTTTTTTGATTCAATTATACCCCCTTCTATATAAAAAATACCAATAATGCTTAAAAAGTAAATAATTAAAATAATGCAGGCGAGATGAAATATTGGTCTGAGACAACATGCTCGAGTATACGTCTTATGTCGTTGGGCGCGAGTATACGGAGGTTAAAAACAAATTTCTGCTCTTTGGTGTGTAGTTTGTTTTTTTTTAATGTTTTATTTTGTCGTTGTTCTGTTTCCATGTATAATATGTATATATATTGATTATTGTGGTTGTTTGTGTATTTGCAGAGTGGTCAAACCGCCTGCGGCGTTGCAGACAGACTGGGCTATATCGGGGTAGTGGAAGCGCTACGGCCCGTCACAGAGCACACGGTCAGTCAGAGCGTGGGCGACTCAGGTAATGCTGCAGGTATTATCACCATTCCATTACTCATTGCTACTCTTAGTGCTCACATTTTCAACTTAGCCCCTAGAGCAGTGTTTCTTAACCGTATTGAAAGAATCGCCCCCTTTACCAGTAAAATTATTTAGACCCCTCTCCCCCCCCACCTCTCGTACTGATACTACTGATCTTGCTCCGAATCAATGAACGATCACATACATAAGAAGTGTTAAGCCTCGGACGGAACAAAACTTTCATTTGTAGGTGATTTTGTATAAAGTGTTATGAAAACATTGAACTTATTCATAACAATTGTAATCAGGTACTGATTACTATTATCAATATTGTCTATGGTTTTTTTTGACAGCCATATACTGGTGCAAATAGGCCGGAAGTGTTTTATTATGGGCTGGCTCAACACTTCCCCACGGGGTCTAGATGGGCTCAGACCTGGTGGGAACGTCACAGTGCCAAGTTTAAATATAAGTGATTTTTAAAAGTCGAGCGGAGCAAATGCTCTTTTAAATTAATCAAGGCATCCAATCCTGGATGAGTATGAATAATAAGTTCGTGTGCGAATCGCGATTAAATACGCATGGTGCGTGAAACAAGACCGGATCCGCGAACGTAAATCGCGTGTCGGCGTATTCCGGAGATTCGAGATTCCATTTGTAGAATCGATGTGTCGGATGGTAATCCTCGCTCGCTTTGAACCTGTTGACTGTCGGGATCGACTATTAATTACTTTTATATCGGATGAGATCCGTATTTGGGGGCGAGATCGCATGTTACCCACTTTGCCGCGCTCGCCGTGGAAGTCACGCAATCACGCGGATGGAAGGATACCGGAGGTAATCCACGAGGTCCCGGTATAGTTCTGACCTGTATACTGTACGAGAGACGAGCTGGCAGGCTGGATGCCGCTCTGAAGCAGTCGCGGAACCCTGGAGGAAGGCGTCCCCATCCATCGGTAGAGACATAGTAGATTAGGTTTAGTTATACAATGATGGGGGTAAGTTTTCACCTGTATTTGTAAACACCTTACTTCTAATGAAATAGATTCTAATTGTGTTATCAGAAGATCTTGCCTTTCATTGATTGAGATTACTTGTGAATAAGCACCTCATGCCCATCCCTGATGATGAGAACCCATGCCTTCCCGCTGAGTCAGCATACCTTGCCTCCGGCAAGGTTTGGCGTCCGAGTTCCCGTCGGGAACAAAGCTGACCACAGTGATGGCCATTATAATATTTAATATATGTACCTACTTATAATCATACACCCACTTAACAAGCGGTGTTTTTAACATTAACGAAGGTAGCGTATCAAAAGTACTAGCTGGTTCCCGGCAATGGTTTCTGTCAAAAGTGATGGAACGTGTGATCAATGACAAACTGCTCACATACCTCGAGAAGAACAAAATTATTAACGACCGTCAATACGGATTCCGGCGGAACCGCTCGTGCGGTGATCTTCTCGCGTATGTGACGCATGTTTGGGGACGGTGCCTGGAATGTTTTGGTGAGACCCAAACGGTTTCACTGGACATTTCCAAGGCCTTTGACCGGGTTTGGCATCGAGCGCTTGTCAACAAACTGCGTTCTTACGGACTTCCCGCATCCTTGTGTGCGTGGATTGCCGACTTTTTGAGGGGGAGGTCGATTCAGGCGGTTGCTGACGGTTTCACCTCTTCCTCGCATTCGATAAATGCTGGCGTCCCACAGGGATCGGTTCTGTCTCCGACTTTGTTTCTGTTGCACATCAACGACCTCTTGTCATGTGCACCGATTCATTGTTACGCGGATGACAGTACAGTCCATGATAGCTTTTTGTTTGACAAGCCTCCAAAGGGCACACAAACCCCAATAGCTCGGAGGGCTTTGAAGCAGAGAATGGACGGTTACCTCGAGAGTGTTTTCTCTTGGGGTAAGAATAACCTCGTCGAATTTAATGTTTCAAAGACCCAATCATGTCTGATAACGTCTAAAAGGGATCGAAATGATAATCTAGTCTCCTTCAACGGAAGCATTCTCCCGAACAGGACCTCCATTGATATGCTTGGTGTAACTCTTAGTGACCAGCTCAGGTATGGGGGCTCCATCGAAACCAGAGTTAAGCTAGCCTCTCAGAAACTGGGCGTACTGTACAGGGCCCGCAGATACTTTAATAGTACTCAACTGTTAACCCTGTACAAATCGCAAGTGCGCCCCACGGTTGAATTTGGCAGCCACCTCTGGTCTGGAGCTCCAAAATACCTAAAAAAAAACCTTGACTCTGTGCAGAAACGGGCGGTCCGTTTGATAGATTCTCCCATCTTAACAGACGGATTGCAATCTTTAGAGCATAGGCGTCAGGTGGGAATGCTGTCCTTGTTCTACCGGTATTACAATGGAAGATGCTCCGAGGAACTAGCGTCATTGATCCCCTCGGCACCGGTGCATAGTCGGGAAACACGCCAAACACGCGCCCAACATTTGTACACAGTTGATATTAGTCACATGAGAACGGGTCGTTTTTACGATTCGTTCTTGAGTTCAACAGCTCGGCTGTGGAATGATTTACCGGCCTCTGTGTTTCCTCCCTCCTACAACATGAGTCTCTTCAAGACCCATGTTAACTCCTTCCTTTCCTCAAAAAGACCCTCCACACAGCATCCTCAAAGATGACATAGGCCCTGAGGGAAATTATTTTCCTCAGGGCCTCCTGTGTGGAGTTAATGTAAAAAAAAAAAAAAAATGTGTTCCAATGTTGCAATGTCCGGATGTTGCAATACCATATTCAAAGAAATACATTGTTTCTTCCTGAATCACCTTTCCCGTGCGTCCCCGTTCCCCTCCCGCTAACCCTTCCTAGCTAGCAACAAATTATAGCCTATATGTTATTTTGATGTATGAGCTATATTATTGTAATGTTTCATTCAAATCCATTCACTAGTTTTTGCGTGAAAGAGTAACAAACATACATTCGTCCATACAAACTTTCGCCTTTATAATATTGGTAAAATTTATGTCTCAGTTTAAATTTTTGTGCCTGAAAGTGTAGTTTATTTAACAGAACTTAAAAAATCAAAGCTCCTAGAGAAAGTTTAAAAGTGTATCAGTGTGTATAGCTCGTGAATGAAGCGCCCCCTAGTTGCTAAAACTATATAAAAACGCCCCTCCAGACCTCCAAAATGCCTACAAAAGGGCGCTGGTGCCCCTGTTAAGAATCACTGACCTAGAGCGTCTGACATTTTGCATTATATATATTTTTTTAAGCAAACTGTAAAAATGCTGATGGTGCGGGAAATATTTTCGCATTACGTTCGATTCCAGATAAATTAGTTTTTTTTTTACATATTTGAAAATAAAATATTGTTTTTGAAAGGAGATAAAGGACTCCTAAAATGTATTTCAAAATTGCTCTAGGGGTTAATGCCTCCATCCACGATGCACCATCTTGCTGATGTGTAGTCTATGGAAGCAATTTATGCATGCCCTAAGAAAATAAAAAAGAAAATAAACTATTTCTATGGACTGCATGCTGCTGTACCTTTTCACCATCACTGTGATGCAATCTCTCCATCAGTCATTTTTTAATTTTTTTTTTTTACCTATTTTCTCACCAAGTCATTACTGAGAGTATCTTCCAGTCTGGAATGAGAAGTTGAAATAATTGTTTTGTATGTGTTTCAGGATCTGGTCCCGAGGGCAGGTACCGAGTTGCCGCACCGGAGTTGATGCAGGACACTTTCATGAGCGATTCTGAGGATGAAGGAGGTGAGTTAACCTATATTTTTCTTTTATAGTTAAAGTTGACCACCTCTGAATCCCTGGTCCATCCCTAAAAAAGCTTGGTTCACCCATCAAATCTATGGCCCACCCTTAAAAATGCTTATTACCCTTTTCAAAAGGACTTATCCACCACTCAAAACATTAGTTACCCACCTCCAATTTTTGTTCCATCCATAATAATACTTGGTATATCACTCAAATTCATGTTCCATGTCTCAAAACGCCTTGACTATCCCTTAAAACACTTGTTATCTCCTTAAAATCCCCGTTCCAGCTCTCAGAAGACCTAGCTAGTGCACCTCTAAATCCCTATTCCATCCCTCAAAACAATTGGTAAACCCCTCAAATCTCTTTTGCATCCTTCAAAACACCTGTTCCACCTCTCAAATCTCTGTTGCATCCTTCAAACAACTGGTCCACCCCTCAAATCATTGGTTTTCCCCTCAAAACACTTGGCAAATCCCTCAAATCTCTGTTGCATCCCTCAAAACACCTGTTCCACCCCTCAAAATACCTGGTCACCCCTCCAATCAATGGTCCGCCCTTCAACACATTGGATTTACCAACACTTGGTAAATCCCTCATATCTCTGTTGCTTCCCTTAAAACACCTGGTACACTTTGTAAAACGCTTTCCCCACCCCTCAAAACACTCGGTAAACCCCTCGTATCCCTGTCACATCCCTCAAAACACCCGTTCCACCCCTCATATCCCTGTTGCATCTGTTGAAACACCTGTTCCACCCAACATATCCCTGTTGCATCTGTCAAAACACCTGTTCCATCCCTCATATCCCTGTTGCATCTGTCAAAACACCTGTTCCACCCCTCATATCCCTGTTGCATCTGTTGAAACACCTGTTCCACCCCTCATATCCCTGTTGCATCTGTCAAAACACCTGTTCCATCCCTCATATCCCTGTTGCATCTGTCAAAACACCTGTTCCACCCCTCATACTCCCTGTTGCATCCGTCAAAACACCTGTTCCATCTCTCAATAGACCTGTACCACCCCTCAAAACCCTTAAACCCCTCAAATCTCTGTCGCATCCCTCAAAACACCTAGTCCACCCCTCGAATTCTTGATCTACCCCCTCAAATCATTATTTCACCCCATAAAAAACCTGCCATACACCTTGATTCCCCGGTCCACCTCGATTCAAAGGCAATATTATAAGTGTGCGTTTGTTGCCCCCAGGAGAAGTGGAGTGTCCGGCGCAACAGCAGCAGCAGTACCGCTACATGCGCGAGGCCGAGAGGACCCGCGACATGCCCGACAACGTGCCCCTGCTGCAGGCCTCTGCCAACAACGTCAACGTGGACAGGGAGCCACTGCACATTGGGTAGGTCAATCAATTAATTAATCAATCAACCGATCAACCAACCAACATTCGATTAACTTGTGTTATTTCACTGTTTATTAATTTAAAATAATATATAGTATATTTGCGGCACATTCCAAAGTGGAAGATACTCTCAGTATTGCCCTGGTGTAAGACCACTTAGATTTAGGCCATTTAGGGATGCCTGGGTTCATGGGGTGAGCTATGTCCAGGTCTTGGCGGCGGATGCGTCTGCCCACCTGCTGCGTAGCGGGACAAATCGAGAGAGACTGGTTGAGAGAGGCCTTTTGACCTTTCCAGCCGGACTCTCGACCCATCGCCTTCCACCACAGTTGGAGGGATGGATTCATATGTCCGTCACTTCTGGACACACTTTTAACTAATATTTTTATCTAGGGAGCTATTGTGACTTATCTTTTAGCATATGAAAATAATCAGCATAGTATTGAATGCGAAATGAAACAAGTAATTTCTTAACCCACAAATTTATTACAAACTGGAGGAAAACAGTTTCATCTTTATCTTAGACTCGATTAAAGTAATTTAATATAATTATTAATCTCCGGGAGTGGTTCAAGGTCCTATGAGAATCACTTGAAAAGTGAAATTGGCAAGGAAGTCTACCTACGTTAAGCTAAACATGTGACAAGATTGTGGGATCATGGGCACTAACCTGTAATATTAGTAAATGTCGGGCGCCAGACCAGTCTGTTGAACATGGCCAATTAAATTATTAAAGTTGACTAAAACCAGTAATTCGCACTGAGTGAACTAACGCCGCACACGTAATCAGGCCGGAGATTTTCAGGTCCCAGGAAATCCAACTCGTCCTTTCACGAAATATCCGTTGAGTGCCATCTTGTAAAACCCATCTCCAGATGTCGCCACCGTAGACGCTTTGCATTGAGTAACATCTTGCTAGAAGTCGGACGCTCTCGTGTACTAGGGCGTTCAAACAAGTCAACGCATTTTTTTATTTTATTTTTTATTTTTTTTAATTAATTTTTTTTTATTTATTTTATATATTCAATAATTTTATTATTAAATTAATAATAACAGTTTATTTATAAACAAGTTCTGCTGGTAATTATTATTAAGCGTGACAGCTGTTTCGCCTTCTGAGGGCATTATCAAACTGTGGTCATGCCACATACAGGCAATCTATTTATAGTATTTTTGGATAGGTTTGTACTATGACTCATTTCTAATTTCTGATTAAAAATGACTGAAATTATTAATGGTTATTATTTTCTCAATGACTGTTATTTCCCACTTTGACTGAAAGTCCTTAAGCAATCTAATTGTGAGTCATTCACAAATGCTGACTCATGGTTTTCTTTTCAAGCATAATTAGTTATTTAAAAATTGGTTTTGAATACATCTAAAAGCGGAGAGTGTATTATATTTTTTTGTTCATTTATTAAAATAGCTTTAGGATTATTATTATGTTTGTTAATTTCCAGCTGCAGAATTTTAGCAATTTTTCTTGTGGTGGCCAGATCTGAATAGCCAGGCGCTCTGACCCTCCTCTTTTCAGCCCCAATGACTCCAGAGAGCGTAGTTGGCACTCTTGTGTGCAGTATTCACATAAAAAGAAAGATTTCAATATCCTGGTACTTCCCAACATTCCTCTCAACCCCACTTACTTGAACTTCTGGCTCTTCTACCACTGTTGTGGTTGTTTTGGAATTATATTTGAGCAGTGTTGTATGAAATGTTGCTAAATAGTGCTGACTTATTCCACACCAATAATTTTGAATAACCATTTTATCTTGTTTTCAGATTCTTGGCTTCCTTTGTCGTGGATGCCCGCGGTGGAGCCATGCGCAGCGCACGCCGCGCCGGTCTGGCCGTGGTGGCCCCCGCTGGCGCCGTGTCTCAGCCCACTCGCGTCACCTGCCGTCCCGCAAGGCGTCCCCCACCACACCCCGCCCCGCTCATGGAGGGAGAAGCCCTGGCCGCTAGACCGCTGCAGTTGGCGCCTGCGCAGGCTACCTTCCTCAGGTAACACAGATTATACATAAGGTGTACCCCTCAAAATGCCTAATCTCTCCTTCAAAGAACTAAAACCCCTCAAAATGCCTTCCCTACCCCTTTAATTACTTTATCAACCCCTTAAATTACCTTGTCTATCCTTCAAAATATCTTGTCTTCCCCTCAAATTGCCTTTTTCACTTCTCAAATACCTTGCCCTCCCCCCTCACCGTACTTATCCACTCCTTAAAACAACTTCCCCACCCCTCAAAATACTTTGTCCTCTCCTTAAACTGCCTTGCTCATTCCTCAAACACCTTGCCCACACCTCATCATTCTTGTCCACCCCTTCAAAATGCTTACCAATCACTAAAAACTTCTTGCCCTCCTCAAAACACCTTGTCCATCGTTTAAAATACCATGTCCACCTCAAAACATCCTGTACACTCTTTGAAATACCTTGTCTACTCCTCAAAACACTTTGTCTACCTATATCTTGTCCACTCCTTGAAATAACTTGTCCACTCATCAAAACATCTTGCCCATACATACTTCAAAATATGTTGCCCACCCCTGAAAATACTTGTCCACCCCTCAAAATAGCATGTCTTCCTCAAAACACCGTCTTTACTCCTTGAAATACCTTATCCATCCCTCAAAAAACCTTGTCCTCTCCTTAAAACACCCTGTCCACCCCTCAAAACATCTTGTCCACCCCTCAAAATACCTTGTCCTCCTCAAAACACCCTCTTTACTCCTTGAAATACCTTATCTATACCCCAAAAAACCTTGTCCTCCCCTTAAAACACCCTGTCCACCCCTCAAAACACCCTGTCCACCCCTTAAAACACCCCATCCACCCTCAAAATATCTTGTCCACTCCTGAAAGTATCTTGTCCACACCTTCTCCATCTCTCAAAGTAATTTTCCCCATCCAAAATAGTGTTTTCCCCTCTGAAACATGACTCAATCTTTATATTTGTGGACTTTTTGGATTCCACCTCCTCATTTTTGAAATGTTATCTGGTTTTGAGAGAATTGTGCTGGATACCGCAAAGCTATCTGAAACATTAGCTCAAAAAGGAGGAGAAATGCCCCATTCCTCAACACCCCAAAAATAATCACAACATCTTTAATTTACAGTTGATTCCCCCTTTAACTTGAATATTTGTATAACTTATTGCAGTCCTGTGGTGATTGAGGTGCCTGCCTTCACCAGCCAGTGCAAGGAGAGAGAGCTGGTGGTTCTCCGATCCGATACTGGAGAAACATGGCATGATCACTTCTTGCAAAATAACGACAACCAGATGATACAGGTCAGTCCTCTCTTCAAATATACTCTGCTCATACCCATCCTTACTGCAATGAATGTGCCACTGATATCTTGTATGAGAGAGACAACATGAAAACTAGACAAGTGCAGTAGTTATACATATGAAGAGTAAGAATTGTCCGGTCTCTCTTTATTATCACCTAACATCTGAGATAATAATATTAAAAATTTTTTTTTTTAAAAGAAAGACAAACATTCCCGGGTTACGAATAACCCAACAAAGTTTGAAAATCTCCTACTACCACCACAGAAAGCCGAAAATTTTGCTTGTGTTGTGATGGAGGACTTAGCCAGCAGAGGAAGCGAACATGCGACGCTCGGGTGGGACCCAAGCGCTATGCCCACTCAACCACTGACCGGTCAAATATGTTAGTTTAATTACATTAAATGGTCCAGCTATTTTTTAATGTATGTTATTTTTTTCATTTTTGACATGTAGGAAGCCCTAGCAAAGGACAAGCTAGAAGGTGACCCAACAGGAGGCCGCATAGCCAAGATCATTACCTGCGACTTCCCGCAGTACTTTGCAGTGGTATCTCGCATCAGGCAGGAGATGCACATCATCGGCCCGGAGGGTGGCACCATCTCCAGCAGCGCTATTCCACAGGTATTGAAGTTTACATTAGTTGAATTGAGTTGAATTAGTTGAATTAAGCGCACTTGAAGTGAAATATCACAAAACTGCGCTATATAAATTCTATGTTATTATTATTATTGAACCGGCGGTTCCTAAAAGCTTACCGCGAAATCGTTAAAAGCGTTCCATTGGGAACCCCTGAGTTAGCCGCTACCGTATTTGAAAATGCCATAAACATAGAATTTAAACCAGATGTTCCACAAGGATCTGACATGTAACCTGTCTAATTAAGTCTACAACTGCTTGGAAAAATTTATATTCAACTATGCATTCAATTATGAATAGTGAAAGCGGTCTTACGTCAATCTCCATTTTCTGATCCTCATTTAAAAAATATGTAAATAAAAATACATTTCAAAAATCCGTTAAAATTATAGGTCTCCTTTTGGTCATGGTAGCATGAGTCCCACAAGGTTCTGATGTGGGGGCCTCCAAAAAAAAATATTTTCCATACCACATGTATTAAAGAATTAATGTAAAATGTAAAATGTCTCTTTCAAGAGGGGTACCACAGGGTTTTAGTATGGCCCTCCTAATAAAATGATTTCTCCATTTAACTAAATTAATAGTACTTGAAGAACCCATGTAAAATTTTTCATATCAATGATCCCAAAGAACAATGTCAGATTTGCGATTTTATAGTTTTGCAGTAGAGCTGTTTAAATTTTCGTTTTTGCATTTTTACTGATTTTGAAATCAAGAAACATAGCATATAAGAAAATACATATATATTTTATTTTATCCAAAATTACGAAAATTCAGACATTTAAATCAACAAAAATTAATTAAAATAAGCCAACTGAACGATTTTAAAATTTTAGCAGAAAAATTTTAGCAGATCTGACGTTGTTTTTCGGGACGGTCGATATCTTTCTAGTAGGGTCCCACAGGGTTTTGATTTTGTCCCCTTAATATAAATGCATTCTAAAACATATCTAACAAAAAACACCAGTATTTCAAGAATCCATTTAAAATCCATTATCTCTTTCTAGTGGGTCCCACAGGGATCTGTTATCGGCCTCTTATAAAATAAAATTAATTTAAACATTTTTTAAAACTAAATCATGTGTTTTCACCTCCAGGTCCAAGCCTTGTTCCCGGCAGCCGCCCTGACCAAGCGCATCCGCGTGGGTCTCCAGGCCCAGCCAGCCCCTGCCGGGCTCGTGCAGCGGGTGCTGGGCCGCGGGGGATCCGCGAGCCCTGTGCTCACCGTGGAGCCCCGCCGCAGGAAGTTCCACAGGAGCATCACGCTCACCATGCCGCTGCCGCCTACCGCACAGGTAACTTACCACCAGAAGAAAGAGATGCTATCACTCATCTAGTACATGCATCCATCGGAAGATTATAGATGGATATGATGAACTTGCCTCTTACTCCATCATTTTCGTAGGTTCACATTTCCTTCTTCAATAGTTTTTCAAAATACTCGACATCTGGCACCTTCTTCATTTATTTTGCATAGTTTTTCTTTTGTAAATAAATCCCACAGGTGCCGCAGTAATTAATAGCAGAATCCAACGAGATTGCAATCACCATTCATGTATTGCTCAACTTCTTCCAGAGTGTGAATCTTACAAAATCATCACAGTATTTAATTGCATTATTTTTTTTTTTATATAAGCTCTACACAGAAGGCCCTATGTCATCTTTGGGGATGCTGTATGGAGGGTCTTTTTTTCTTTCCGTGTGAGGGGTGGGTAGGAATCTGGGGGTCAGTGTGCCCAAGAGTGACGGGCATATGAAACTATCCCTCCCACTGTGGTGCAAGGTGATGTTCCGAGATAGTCTTGCTGGAGAGGTCAAAAGGTCTCCCTCTACCAGTCTCTCTCCGTAGACATATCCGCCGCCAAGACTTAGACAAACTCCATGAACACCCCCTCAGTATGTGTAATGTATTGAAAGAGCTTTTAAGTGATGCCGACAGATGCCAGCAGGGAAAGTGTTTGGCCGTCAAGAGTGGTTCGGGCCAGCCAACTGCTCAAATCCAATTAGCCGCTAGCATAGACAGGTCGTGTGACTTGTAGCATAATTATTGTAGCTATGTAAACTCATAATAAACCAGTTTGTTATCAAGAACCTATAGTTATTGAGAAGTACCCCACAGAACTAACAGTGTTTGAATGTAATTAATACCATACATTACAGTATCTAATTGCTTTATGTTGTTTTTGCCTCCAGGGTAACCAGGGGGCCACAGGCAGTGGCAGCACCCTGCGTCTTTTGTGCTCCATAATGGGCGGGCAGGCCAGCGCCGTGTGGGAGGACGTCACCGGTTCCACCCCCCTCACGCAGGTGGGAGACTGCGTCAGCTTCACCACCACCGTATCTGCCAGGTAACACTCCATCCATCTAATACCAACGTCTAATTTTTAATTTAATTACCGGCAACCCGGGTTTATTGCGATAAAAATTCTGATAACGCTAGTAAGTACCTCACTAGATGATGTCTGTTTTGAGATGGGTTACTCCTATGGTCACCCCAAGTGTTCGCTATGTTTGGTGACTTAGCAGGGGTGCTCGGGTTCATGGGGTGAGGTTTGTCTAGGTCTTGGTGGCGAATGCTTTTGCAAACCCACTGTATGCCTGGACGGATCTGGAGAGACCGGTTGAGGGAGTCCTTTTGAACTCTAATTGGACTCTCTCGACTCATTGCCTTCCATTGCAGGGGGAGGTATGGATTCACAGGTCCGTCACTCCTGGAGGCATTGACCCCCAGATTCTTGCCCACCCCCTCATACCTTTTTCCTCCCCAGAACTTCCCCTCCTTCCATTCCCTAAAAAGACCCTCCACACAGCATCTCTAAAGATGACATAGGTCCGAGGAATTTTCTTTCTTCAGGGCCTCCTCCAGGGATATCGATTCTGCCTTGCGGTACTCTGAACAGGTGTCGACCCTGACTTTCTTCTTTATGTGAACTGATTAATTATGTGTATTTTTCTTTTTTTTTTAGATTCTGGTTGATGGATTGCCGCAACATCACAGATGCCACTAAAATGGCCACCGAGCTCTATAAGTAAGTACCTTTCAAATACATGTTCCATGCCAACTCAGAATCAAGTCAACTCAACACCTCTTTGAAAAGTCATTAAAATCTATGAAAAAAAATTTAACCATTTTTTTTATATATTTTTTTCATCACTTTTAATGATTTTTCAAAGGTGGTGTTGAGTTGAGTTCATTTTGAGTTGTCCGGTCACCGTCATACATCATGCTCAGTATTGATTCGTAATGCAGTTAATTAATTTTTAATTCAGGATACAATGTTTGAATTTGTATTCCCGGTGCATCCCAATTTAGGAGGCGGGTATGGGTACCGTCGCCCTGGGAGCCGGGGTTCCGGATCGTGAGAGACTGGTTGAGGGAGACCTTTTGCCCTGTCTTATTCTTGTTTTTGAGCTTTACTTCAGCGTCAATATACCATTTCTTATTTATATCGGCTTGGCTTATCGTTATAAATTAAGCCTATCGATCCGATACTGTTGTTATCTATTTGACCGTGCTGGGCCCCCTAATCACCAATGTGTACCAACTAATGTATAATGTTCCCCTTGCAGAGAGATGCTCCTGGTTCCATTTGAGGCCCGCATCGTGGTGCTGGGAAAGAGGGTGGATGCTCTGGAAGGAAGACTATTGATCCTGTGTCTCACGGACCAACAACTTGGAAAGACACTCTTGGAACAGGTTAGGCTCTCTCGAATTTCATTTTTATTCGATATTCAATGTGTCAAATTATTGTATTGTTGAATTTAATGAAATATCAATCATTGCCTAAATTGATGTTGTAATCACATTTCCTATTGATAGTTTAGTCACATTTCAATATTGCCTATTGACAGCAGTGGCGGCCGGTGGTCAAAATATGTGGGGGTTCACCAGAGTCATTGAGTTAGACAATAAATTTAGTAAAGGTACATACATACCTACTTATATAGAAGTACTATTCTCCGTTCCTTTTGTTTAGCGAAGACTCTATGACCCTCTTGTTAAAATCGGGCATCGACTGAATTAACTTTTTTTCGATGCTTAACACTGATAGAGCGTTCAGTCTATCCTGGCCCATCGTATTTCTTAAAAAGGATTTTATTCGTTTTAACGTTGAAAAACATCTTTCGCTTTCAACTGAGGTCATTGGAATGGTGCACACAAGTTTTAGTAACTTCACAGTCTCGGAAAAGTCTTCTAATAAGCCAGTATATGTATATAAAAATATATACACACCATAGATCAAACAAGGGAAACAAAACAAAGTATTTAATTTATGACATCCGCAAAGCCACGAAGCTTTATTATACATTGTCTTGTTAAATGATCTAGTAAATTTTTTTGATCCAGATTTACATTCTTGTTTTATTATCAGTTCAGGTTTAGGCGGACCGGCATTTTTTATTTTCACTTTGTTTTCGAAACTAGATCTATTGATCTTAATAAATTCCACATTAAAACTCATTTTGAATGTAAACAATGAACAAACACTAAATATGGGTTAATATAATCTGCAATTAAAGTTAACAACTTTCACAGGGCAATAAATGTTCCGAATTTGACAGACAATCACCGACAACTAAATCAACAATCAGCTAATCACTCTTTCCATAGTGACATGTTTTGACTTGACTCATCTGACTTGAATCGAAGAAAGAGAAGAACAAATAACGTGCGGATCGTTTAAAATAGTAGCTCCGCTGTTAAATTGAAGACAAAATGTCCAAAAACATTACACGTAAGCGTTCTCGTTTAACGCGCCACTGTACGAGCCGCTCCTTTCGGTGTGAGGGAAAATTTGGAACGACGTTCGAGCTTTTGTAAAATTTGCAAGGAACATATGAATTCACGCTTTGGACTCTTCAAGGAATTTACACACAAAAGTAGTAAAATTCTGGAGCGCATCGAAAACGAACTGCTACGAATATAGGTGCAGTTTCGTCGCTCGTCGCTCTGAAAGAAAGCACGTATAATAGGTACCTACCTACTTACTGTATGAGATCTTGAGTAAATATTATAATTTATAATCGAACCGCGTTTCGTTTCAAATTTTGTGGGTTGTGCGGCGCTCGGGAGCTCTTATGAACTAGCCGCCACTGATTGACAGTATATCTGTTGTTGACAGTATATCTATTTCAATATTGCGTATTGATAGTTTAGTCACATTTCAGCATTGCATATTGATAGTTTAGTCCCATTTCAATAATGCCTATTGACAGTGTATCTGTTGTTGATAGTATGTCTATTTCAGTTTTGCATATTGATAGTTTAGTCAGATTTCAATATTGCATATTGATGGTTTAGTCACATTTCAATATTGCATATTGCTAGTTTAGTTGTTTATTAATGTTGCCTGTTGATGGTTTAGTCAAATTTCAATATTGAGTATTGATAGTTTAGTCCCATCTCAACATTGCCTATTGACAGTGTAGTCACATTTCAATATTGCCTATTGATAGTTTAATAATCCCCTTTCAACATTGCCTATTTATAGTTTAGTCCCATCTCAACATTGCCTATTGACAGTATAGTCACATTTTAATATTGCCTATTGACAGTACTGTCACATTTCAATATTGCCTATTAATAGTTTAGTCACATTTCAATTTGTCTATTGATTGTTTAGTCCCATTTCAATATTGCCTATTGATAGTTTAGTCATATTTCAATTTGTCTATTGATAGTTAAGTCCCATTTCAACATTGCCTATTGATGGTTTAGTCCCATTTCAACATTGCCTATTGACATTCTTCATTAATAATGTTCCTTATTACGTCAGGAGCACTACACGGAACTGGCACAGTCCTCACCCATAGTCTTGATGGACAGCAAGAGCCTGTTCCTGGAGTTCTCCGGGAACTTGCTTCCTGTCTCCAAGGCTGGCCACCAGCTCAACTTCAAGTTTGAGGTAAGGACACAACCAGCTGGAGAAAATAAATTTATTATTTAAATTGAAAGTATGTTTGACGGTCTCCGCAGTCGAGGGGTAAGGCTCTCGATAGTAATCCGTAGGTCGCGGGTTCGAATCCCAGCGTGTGCAAAGTGATTTGTGTTAATTCGCAAGTTTTCAAGTTTACACCATTAGTGTAAACACCATGGTGTAAACTTGAAAAAAATCACAAAATCTGTCAAAAATTTAAACAAAAGAAATTCACATTTTAAATGTAGAATTATCAATTAATAACATTTTAATAATTTTCTGGTTGTAGGTAGATACCTACTTTGTCGCTTGTCTGAATTATTCTTCACATAACAGTTGCAATTTTCAAATTCAAAGCAAATTTGAGTTCATTGAACTTGAATAATTCGATGCAGGATTCTTAATACGTAATTGTTTTTTCAGGCCTTCAAAGATAACAGGTGCGAATTCTCTGTGCGAGTAAAGGATCCAGAAGATATGGCTGCTGGCCGCATCTACTTCATGGGAGAACCCAAGGTAAACCTAAATATATATTCATATAAATTCTATTCATGTAAATGTTACACAATTGATAAACAAGCATGTATAAAAGCTTTACTAATAGAAGCTAACATTTAACAGCCATAAAATAGTTAATGGAAATATCACATTGTATATACGTACTTACATACATACACACACACACATCGTGCATACATTGAGTACACATTAGACGTGGGCAAAATTGAATGATTGAATTAAATGAATAAATTCAATCTTGTAACACACTTGATCTGATTCTCATTTTCAAAAGGAATTAAATCTTTATTCCTTACTCTTGGCCTTGCATCCTACGATTTTTTAACTGCACCATATTTATTTTTATTTGTATTAATTTATTTTACAGTTAAATTATTTCATGTTATATTGAGGTAAGAAAATAATAATGTACTCTTTAAATATTGTAGTGTTTCGTAGGAATTTATTTAAATATTATTCTGCATATTTGTTGCGCGGATAGGTACAAGTATCTACACCTACTACAGGCGGCGCGCCGCGAAATTGTCTATCACGTGTAGTAAGTATCCCGCACCCCGCGCAGTAAATCCACACAACAAAACCCCGTCGGCCATAGAGTCACTAATCCAAGCGACATAACCGCCAACCGAATAAGCCAAGAGCCAAGAGGCAAGGAGTCAAATAATTCTGAGATTCGAGTGTAGCGTGCCGGTCCCACTATTCATCATAGTCCTACAGGTCTACGCGGACCGTAGCGTTCAATTCTCAACTTCAATCAATGTTTCATTTTTATTCAAGGAATCAAAACATTTGTTTCTTGTTCATTTGTGACGTCGTTGTCCCAATTCCCATGTCCCACGTATCGAGTTGATTCGGCCGACAATTCAATTCCCATATGTTGTATCGAGGCTATGGTCCGCGGAATGCAATTTATTCAAGTCACAGCAAGACAAACAGCACATATTAGTCAGAAGTTCCTAATTTATTCCTTGATATGCCCGCAGAGAATCGGTTCGTCGTTAGTCCTCGCGCGCCAAGCCTCATATTAGGGCGAAACTTCTCACTTCGGACTCTGAACTTCTGCTAATAAAAAGCCGAAAGTTAATCCTATATTTTTCTCCCTCACACGTGCGTAAATTATGCAATGCGTTTAGCAACAAAACGATGTTTATGTATTATTGTTTTTTTTATGATATTGTCTATCTAGCCGATAGCCGTAAACAAAACAAACATCAGTCGCTGTCTTACCGTGATAAATGATAATCGAGTGATTTGTTCCTTTATTTTTGGAATAAATTGTATGACGCGTGTCGCTCAGACTTTTAATTAGTTTTATATTTGACGCATGGTTTTTACTTCACCATTGAGGTAGGTGCATTTAAAAATATATTTATTTATACTGGGTTTTACAGATGTTCGCACTTACGTGAGAACAATCCAGTTATAAAACTCAGTTATATTTGAGTGGAGCTTATTCCAGGTGACCGGATCGGATATACGAAAGCGTGATAATAGTATATATATATTTTTTTATGTGAATACCGCACAAGTTCCAACTTCTCCCGTCTGGAGCTAATGAGACTATGGCATCCCCAATTGGGATATTTTGTGAGGCTGAAGGTAGTGGGAAGTTTAGATCACGTAAAGTGAAACAATTTTAAGTTTAATAAATAAAACAAAATTGGTGAAACTGTAGGGTGAACCATAAAAATTGTTTAATTTTAAGATTTAATTGCTAGCCTTTATAAATATATTTTTCTGATCAAAAAAATTTTTTTTTGCAAAATAATAATATTTTTGGTACCTACAATTTTTCAGAACGACAAAATTCACCCTATACGTAGTGAAAACTTCTTTAACACCGTTGTGATTTGAAACGCGATGAAACGAAAAATAAACACATTCATCTAAAGGATGTAATCTGCGATATAATGAGATCGTATCATCAATTTCCTCTTAGTGATTTTTTATTTTATTTTTTTTATTTTTTATTTTTTTTTTTTTATTTTTTTTTTTTATTTTTTTTTTTTTTTTGAATTAAAGGAATGAATAAAAGGAATCAATTCAAAAGGCCGGGGGAATCAGACTGAATCGATTCAGTTCTAGGAATGAATCTGCCCATGTCTAGTACACATACATCCATACATCAAGACATTTTTTTAGTAAGAAAGAAGGTTGGTCCTCTATCTATCATTTTTGAAGGGTCAATACATATATAAACATACTTAATTTTTTAATACTATATAGTTGTGAACGATGAATACTTGGAGCAGGTGGATGAGTTTGTTTATTTGGGAAGTATGTTTACGAGAGATGGGAAGGCTGAAAGAGATATTGAAAGAAGGGTGAATGCAGGTAACTCTATTAATGGAGGACTGAACGCCGTTGGCACCAACAAAAAACTGTCCAAAGATGCGAAACTAGCCGTCCATAATGGAGTACTGGTACCTACCCTGATGTATGGCAGTGAGGCATGGAACTGGCAGAGGAAGGATGAAAGTAGACTGAATGCTGTAGAAATGAGATCCCTGAGGCGTATGTGTGGTAAAACCATGTATGATCGTGTGAGAAACGCGGAGATCCGCAAAGAATGCAAGGGTGATGTAAGCGTAATGAGTAAGATCAAGAAAGGAACGCTCTGATGGTTCGGGCATGTAGAGAGAATGAACGAGGAAAGGAGTGTAAGGAGAATATATGACGCAAATGTGAATGGTAGAAGAAGTCGGGGACGCCCGAGAAAGACATGGCACGACCAAGTGAATCAGATACTTGAGTCGGGCCATGTCAGGAGTCAGAATAATAGAAGAGCATGTATGAGACGGTGTATGAATGTGAACGAGGCAAGGAGTGTGTGTCAAGACCGAGTTGTTTGGCGGGCCGTCCTCTCTGCCTACCCCTGCGGAGAAACGGCGTGATGGTTAGTTAGTTAGTTAGTTAATTTTTTAGTATTCTAAAAGAAAGTACATATTAAACTAACTGACCTGTGTTGCTGTGGCTAACGAAACACAATGCCATCTATGGGATGGTTACCCAACTTAGATAATCAAGTTTTGTGTCGATAAATTAACTCACACCGCCATCTATTAGAAACTTATGGAACTTACATATAATTACAAAGCAATGTCCTATAACAAACATTTAATGAACATTAATAAATATTGAGGTCAATAATCGAGATAAAAACTATCCCATATTTTAAGTTGGACCAAATTACACACAGTAAGCCAACTTTCATCAAAATCGGTTAAGTGGTTTCAGAGTTTATCTCAAACAAACATTGTGATGCGAGATTTTTATATAGGTATATAAAGATTATGTAAAAAAAATTAAAGTGCCGTCATTCCTAATGTAAAGACCTTGGTGTTTACCTTGATAGCAAACTTATTTTTAATAATCACATCGACTCAATCGTTCACAGGTCATATAAAATGCTTGGTTTTGTTCTTCGTATAAGTAAAGTGTTCAGTAACCCGCGCACAGTAGTTATGTTATATTTAGCATTAGTCAGAAGTATACTGGAATATGCCTCGCCAATTTGGAACCCGCAGTACATAGATAGCATAGAACATATTCAAAACAAATTTATAAAATGTCTTAAATTCAAATTCAACAATAATTATGAATGCACATTTCAAACTTTGCAACAAAGACGAGTAATTGCTGATTTGACATTTATACACAAAATTTTAAATAATAACATCGATTGTACCGAACTACTTTCCCTAATTAATTTTAACATACCATTAAGACGTACACGCCATACAGAACCATTCCACACGCTTAATTACAAGACAAATGCAGCAACTAATTCCCCAATCAATCGTGCTCTTCATGTATTCAATAATATTAATCTAAATTATAACATCGACATTTTCTCCGATTCACTGCCCAAATTTAAAAAGAGCATCATGTCAATCATATAAATTGTTTAATGCGCATACTGACATACATACATACACACATATTCACACAGACACACACACGCACACCTCTCCCTCAATAATTTGCTAATTTAATATGGGTAAAATTTATAATTTGTCACTTAAAAACATATATTATATAACAGCGACATGTCATTGGTACCAATTATTGTATTAATTCTACAACTTGTAACTACTTTCTAACATGTAATTTGTACTGTTTGTTTCTGAAAAATAAATAAATAAATTCCTGAACTTTTGCTTACATCATACATTTTTCAGCATAATTTTTTTTCACTTTTTCGACAATTTTTAATCTTTTGAAACGATGCATGAATTCTCGATGTGATCTATTTTTGTCAGTTTTCTATGAAATTAATTTGGGACTGAACGAAATAAATGTCTCGTAATGGAAAACAATATTTTGAGGAACGGTAATAGAGATTTCTTTGTGTAATGATAATTTTTTGGTATGTTTGCAGGCTTCCCGTGGAGAAGTGAGCGGAGCAGCATCATGCGCACTGGATGTGCAGCTTCCAAGATCTGTGGCTCCCAGAGCAGCCAAGTCTCATCTCGACTGTCTCAACCTGGACCAGTCTGGTAAGCTAACATCTAAACCAGGGATGCCCAAACCAAATCGTTTGGTGGGCCCGATGAAATATTATTGAGCTTTAGTGGGCTATACAAAACAAATAACTTATTCAAAATATTTATTACCATATAAAATTTCAGTAAATTTGCAATTCCTACTTTTGTTCTTAAATTTATATGATCGGGAGCATAGTGCTTGACGTAATTGATACTAATATTTACTTTATAAGAATGACTTAGCACCTGTTTCTTCCTTCCCACAAAAGAGTCTCTTCAAGATATAAATAGGCCGCTTGCACCACATTTTTTAAATTTTTTTTCCGGTTTAGGCAAATATTCTAAGATATTCTGTATTTTTTGTTTTTTTTTTTAAAATCGTATTTTTGAAACCCTGGCAATTTTTTGAAAATTTAAATCCGAAAATTCAGACCATTTTTTATAAACCGGAAAGACGGGACATAATTTTATAGGTGCGAAAAAACGATAATTACATAGCCGAAAATCATTTAAAAAAAAAGAACGTTTTCCACATGAATAGCAATAAATTGTACGGGGTTCTCTTCGTAACATCTGTAAAAACATCGCCATCTTAATCAAAAAATCAAACCAAAGGATAAGTTCGCATAGAACAAACGAACGTTAAACGCAAATTCAAAAATTCGCCGGAAATCAAAGTGTTACCATATAAAAAAAAATTAATCATTTTGGAATATTACAAAATTAAGGGAACATAATCGGAGACGGAACATTTTCATGTGGTGACGTCACGAGCTTAAATAATGGATATATTCATTTAAAAATTAAAAAAAAACTATACATTTCTAAAAATTTTTACTAACATTTTCGTAATCTTAGTTAAAAAATCTATCCACACGATTTTTTCCAAGTCGTTATGAAATCCATGCAAGTGGCCTATTCACCCTCTCCACTCCTTAAATATACCCTCAACAGAGCATCTTCAAAGAGCTTAAGAGGAAATGCGGGTGGCATTTTGTCCATTCAAACATGTTCCCCTATTATTTCCTTCCAAAACCTCGGTTTTGACAATTTTATTTAGGTACTAGGTGGTTCCCGGCATGCGTTGCAATGCCATATTCAAAGAAATAAATTGTTTCTCCTTGCATGTCCTTTCCCGTACGTTCCCATTCCCTTCCCGCATCCCCTACCCTCCCGCGTTCCCCTTCCACCTTCCCCGCCCACCCTCTCCCGCTCCCCTGTCCCGTAAACCCCCCTCCCGCGTTCCATATATTCAGTCCCAGTGCATTCAGTTTTCAAATAGCTCGCGTGCCACCTATCACAATTTTTTTATTCAAATTTTCATTTTTCGTATATTATAAGAATAATCAATCAAATTTGGTACCTAAAATAGGTACCTATTTAAAATATCTATAATTTTTAAAAATCCTTACACAATTCTTTTATTAAAAAAAAAAAAACAGTTGCCTTTTAATATCAATTAAGAAGAAGTTGAAAAAAATGTTAAGTTTTCTGAAATTATTAAATTTTCTGCACAATTTTATTAATTTTTCTTTCCGTAAGAACCTTCTACAAAGTATAAGAAAACTTAAAAAAAAAATATGAATGAAATAGGTTAAGTCGTTCTGAAGTTATGGCGTGACCAAGGGAAACAGGGATTCATTTTTATATATATAATCAGCCTGAGGTGCAGTTGTCCCTTTTACTCTGTATTGTGGGAGATAACAGCAACAGTTTTGTAAAATAGTTACTATTCAAATTTCTCAGTGCTCGTGTTTCCTTTTAAGCTGTTCTATAGAAGGAACTATACCCTGATAAATATACTCCACCGCTGCAAAGCACATTGTATTAACGGTTGTTTGTTTGGTTGTGTTTTCTTTAGGTTTCGACGCCCTCAATGACGATCTCCGTGGCCACTGGGGAGATTCCCTCGGCCGCCACGGCCACTTCTCCCTTCCCCGACACCAGGAGATGGACTCTGAAGATGATGAGAACAAGGTAAGTCTACTTGATATATGAATTCAATTTGATTTGATAATGAAATATTGTGTAACTTAATTCATTACATGTGCTTTCTAATTGCAGTTTGATTCCAAGGGAACCAAACCTATCAAAGACCTTCTCAACAAGGAAGCCAAGGCTAATGGACAAGGTAAGTCTTAAAGTTAGCTATTCTCCAACATTACCCAAGGACTATGAAGAGTCTATCATACATTGAACTTTTGTAAATAATCACTGTCTTTTCTTATTGTGACTCTTTTTCCAGTGATCCAAAATGGTGGTTCCGATTACGACAGCAGGAAACCTCCACCAAAGCCCGCCAGGCAGTCCTTGGAGATCTTCGACTCAGATGAAGAAAGGGCCTCCACAATGGAAAGGAGAAAGAAGTCCCCCAGCCCAGCTCCAATTAAAGAAAAGTCCAAGACTCCATCAGTCAAGGAGTATTCTGAATCTCCTGAACCCATCAGATTGGAAGAAAGAGAACGATCCACTTCTCCTGATCCAAATGATCTGCCCAAGACATTGCCAAGAGGTACCACTCCAGACCTCATCAAGGATGGACCTGCTGATGCTAAGAAGAAAGCCAAATCACCCTCGCCAGATCTGAAGATAAAGGAAAAATCACCTTCTCCAGATGTAAAGCCAAAGGGGAAATCTCCATCACCAGACACAAAGCCACCCAAAGGAAAGTCTCCTTCACCAGACATCAAACTTCCCGAGGGAGACTCACCTTTACCGGATCTTATGATCAGTGAAAAGTTACTTTTTCCAGATATAAAAGATGAAGAAAAGGCTCCCTCTTCTCCCAAGATTATCCAAGAAGATCTTTTGCTAAAGATGGATGATATGTTTGAAAGTCTCGCCAAGCCTAGACACAAACAAGATGAGGAGGTTTACAATACTAGACTGATCATTGACGAGGACATCAAAACAGATATCGACGAGAAGGTGGCAGAGTTCAAGAAGGATCTAGAAGATGACAGGGTAGAGGTCCACGAAGTCTGTATCAAAAAAGTGAAAAAGGCGGGACAAAGGATGGACAATGTCCTGGCTGATTCAGATGAAAAGTTAGCTGACTTCGATACTGCCATTGCTGACAGACTGAAGGATGGATCCAATAAAGTCCAGGATGCATCTGACAATATCCAAAGTGAAGCCAAGGAAGTGAGCCATAAACTGGAGAACAAGATTATCGGCATGGGAAACAACATTGTCAGCTTTAAGGAAGATGTTGAAGATTCACTCAAATACGATTTGCCAGAGAAAGCAGACAAGAAACTGTTGGACTTCAATGAGAGTATGGAAGACAGATATAATGCTGCAAGTGATGATTTGGGAGCTAAGAAGGATTCATTCATCCAAGAAATGCAGGAGAAGGAAGATGTGTTCAACCAAAAATACAACGAGCTGACCGGAGGACTGAACCAAAAGGAAGACTTATTGGTTCAAAAAGTTGGCCAGATCTCAAGCGACTTCTCCGACAGAGAAAGGATGTATGAAGAGTTCTCAAACGACTTCAACAATGAACTGCTGAAGAAGTATGAGGATGTTTCTGGAAGCATCAAGAATAAGGAAGCTGATTTAACACAGAGGGTTCAACAATTCTCAAATCAACAAAGTGTGGACTTGAGCCAAAAATACGATGACATCTCTGATGACTTTTCACAGCAAGGCCAGAACCTCAAATACCAGTTTGATGATTTGACCGACAAGGCAAATGACGAGCAAGATAAACTGACGCAACAGTTTGGCCAGCTGTCGAGCAGCTTTGGCAAAAAGAAAGCCGCCCTGGGACAAGGATTTGAGGATCTCTCCAGCCAGGCAAATCAAAAGGGTGTAGAGGTCTCTGAGAATTTGGAAGTAAAAAAAGAGGACCTTGGTAATTATCTCGATGAGATGACAGAACAGTTTACCGGAGAGCTGCAACACAAAGAAGACGATTTAGCAAATAAATTTGGAGTTCTTTCATCAGATTTAAGTGCGAGAAGAGACGAAGCTAGTAACCAGTTTGATCAGTTCTCCACAGCGGTTCTGGATAGGAAAGACAGTCTGAAGAAAAATGTCAGTGATAAGGTGGTTAGGATATCTGAAGAAGCGAATCAAAAGGGAGAGGAGCTATCTAAAGGAGCCAGCCACCTTGTCGATGAAGGGAAAAAGGGAGTAAGCAGTGCAGTGGATGATGCTCAAAAAGAAATAAGCAGCTTTGTAGATGATGGTCAGAAAGGATTAAGCAGTGCAGTAGACGGAGCACAGAAAGAAATTGGCAGTTTAGTGGATGGGGCTCAGACAGGAGTGAGCAATCTAGTTGATGATGGGCAGAAAGGATTAAACCAGATGTCAGAAGAAGCTGAGAGAAAAGCGGACGAGCTAGCCAAGGGAGCAAGTGATTCGGTAGATGGTGCTCAGAAGGGAGTGAGCAGTCTGGTAGAAGATGGACAGAAAGGATTGATCAACTTAGTAGACGGGGCACAGAAAGGAGCCAACAAAACAGCGGAAGAGGGACAGAAAGCGATTGATGCTGGGATAGCTGAGACCAAAAACTTTGCAGACAAATGTAAGACACCTTCAACAACTATATATTTTAGATATTTAAATTTGCTTTGATACAAGCAATCTTAGTCCAGCTAGTTAAATAGTATAATGTTTGTCATGTATTGCAGTATTTGTATCATAACAAAGCATTTTGTTAGTAATTAATGCAACTAAAATAAATGTGGTCCTAAAAGAGATCCCTGAGGAACTCCTTTTTTTCAGACCAACTGGACTAATTTGCTAAACATTTATTTTAATATTATTTAGTTTCTCATTACATTTACAGTCGATTCTCTGTTAACTACTCGTACGTAGCATGTCTTACTTAATTCGTCAAAAAAATAATATTACATTCTTTTTTAGCGTTCCATTTCATTCATATCAAAGCTTTCAAAAATATGGTTTTGTTAAATAATCTTAATGTAGCAAAAAACACAAAAACACATTACTCAAAAGTAACTGAAAATTATCTGTGTGAAAAGTTGAAACTGGGGCTAGTACCACAGCATCTCGAAGTAAATCTTTCCGTGGCTGTAAAATTTTTACATATTCGGTCTTTCATATTGGACGATTCTCTAGTATGTGTATAGTAAGTTGTTAGGTGTTTTGCATTAGCCTAGAGCGGGTTGAATCGGCCATACACTTCACATTTTGACATTTTTCTTAAATGCGGTATTCCGTATTGCGCTAACGAGTTAAATACTGCACTTGAGTTAAGACACCAACTCGTAAAAGTAGTTACCCTAACGCCAGAGATAACGGTGCGTTTTCCACATAATCATTAAGAGATGTCGTTCGCGGGAAAATTTGCGAATCGATTCTCATCACTAGAGACCGGATTATATGCAACAAAAACAGTCCAAAATATGCATGCAAATATGCAATTAAAATATGCACGAAAATCCATAAAAAGGGCCAAAATATGCAACATGAAATAATACAGGCAGTCGTATTTTAACTATTTTTTTATTTTGGTAAGCTTTTAGTTCTCAAGGATAACAATCGAATTTTTGAAAATATCAATTACAAAATGTATTTGACAGTGAAATTTAAAATTTACCGTTAAAAAAACGTATATGACTAAGTACTGTTCTAAATGTTCTTTAGACAAATTGTGTCTACGATCGCTTAATAATTTTGTAAGCGGAAAGGAGCGTTCTACGTCTACTGATGTGACTGGACAGAATTTAAACTATCAATTTTTGTACAAGAGTTCAAACCCTGGGTTATTGTTCAATAAGCTTTCAAACTTTTCTTTCAGTTTACTCGGGAATAGCTTTAATAACGAGGAATTCATAAGGTGAATTTTCTTTATAATCTGAATTCTTTCAGCGCCAATTCACGAGTTTCAAGCGTTTTGCTAATCATAGCTAGTTTTTTTAAATACTAGCATCTTCAAACGCTCCTTTGCACTAGAAAACTGCCAAAGCCTCTGCACTATCGAAGTCATCGATAATACCCTTGATGTCACTATGTGAGGCATCTGAATGATGAACGAGATCGAGTGTAAATATGCAAGATCTCAATTTTTTTGCTAAAATATGCAACTACCGCTGAAAAGGGTCTAAATATGCGAATGCATATGCAAATATGCGAATGCATATGCAAATATGCGAATGCATATGCAAATATGCATTTGCATATAATCCGGTCTCTACTCATCACGTACAAATATCAAAATAATACGACAAATGGATAGTCATTTATGAACGCCTATTAGGCTTTTATGTAAGAAGTTGTAATTACTAATAAATAATAATTCGTATTTTTAAGTAGGTAATTAATCCACACCAACTGACATCAACACACAACAGACATAGACAAGCCATTGAAAATCAAAGAAATTTGACAGACGCCTTCCGACATCCAACAAATTTTGATGTTTTGTCTTAATTGTCTCGTAATGCTGATTTAACCCTTAAAATCTATTTGTTCGGTTTTCAAAACAACTCATATAGGTCTCATAGAAATCGCTGTATCTCCCTTACTATTTATTATAGTGAGAAATATGATATGAACTGTGTTAGAAAGAGAAAAGGCGCGCTTTATATTCAAATACAAAAACTAACCACAAAAGAAGTAAAATGTACACCTTTATGAAACCAAAGTTTCAAATCGCTTTTTGAAATATATTTATGAAAATTTGGGATCTTTTTATTAATAACCTTGTACATGGAACGACAAAAAGTGAGGTGATAATAACGTTTATAATACATTTGTCTAATAAAATATGTATTGTATGGGTTTTTATTTTTTTTCGTAATCAGTAATTTAGTTAGAAAAAACGTAAAATGAGCCATTTTTAAAAACAGTTTTTAGTTTTCAGATACGTTCAGAAATATTACATTCAGTGGTTGAGTGGGCATAGCGCTTGGGTCCCACCCGCGTGTTCGATTCCTCTGCTGGCTAAGTCCTCCATCACAACACAAGCAACATTTTCGGATTTCTGTGGTGGTTGTAGGAGATTTTCAAACATTGTCGGGTTATTTGTAACCCGGGAATGTTTGTCTTTCTTTTAAAAAAAAAATAAAATTATTTGGATTTTATTGTAAAGCGGAAATATTTTGACCCTTTGACATAATACGGTCGAGGTCTGAGGTGTTAAACATTATTTTTTCTTCTCCTGTTAATAGGGAGTCGACTGTAAATGATTTATGTTTTTGATTCTTGTATTTTAAATTTAATTTATTTGTTTATTATTATTTTCTTATGATTTTATTTGGTTGTGTTTGAACCTGTTCACAGTTACCGGATTCATGAAATCTCCAAAGAGCGGAGGCAAAAAGAAAGGTTCAAAAAAAGGGAAACATTAACGGACTCTATTAGGTAACGCCAACAAAAGGGCCAACCATTTAAAACACTGCACAGTTCTTTAACCTTTCAAGTGCTAGTGGTGGGTATTTTTACCGTCGGTAAAAAAAAAAGGTTACGTGACTTTTCATCCTGTGACAAAATATCCCCGACAAAATATCCTATGCAAAATATCCTAGGGACAAAATATCATCCAACAAAATGATTTCAAAACCTAACCTAACATAACAAAAAATGGAACAAAAATAATTCAGACATCCTGCAAAGATAATAAATTATTTAAAATCCAAAATTTCCAATTCGGTCACTTTTAACTGTATCATACTTCGATTAAGAACTACCAAAATTATCTTCATTTTCTTAATGCATATATTATTGGCTGCTATCTTTATGTATGATTGCAAGATTCAAACCCGAACTAAATGCTATCTAGATAGTGTCTGGATAAATTTTTATCCATTTTATTTTTATATGCGACATCTATTGACTTTTCTGCAAGTCTAGTTCTTAGTCGAAGTATGATACAGTTAAAAGTGATCGAAATGGATATAGATACCTTAGCTCACTTGGTAGAGCTGTCGCCATGAAAGCAGAAGGTCCTGGGTTCGAGTCCCAGAGGTGCCAATATCTTTTTCTGATTTTTCTAGATGGGAAGGCTGATAGAGATATTGAAAGAAGGGTGAATGCCGGTAACTCCATTAATGGAGGACTGAATGCCGTTGGCGGTAATAAAAAACTGTCCAAAGACGCGAAACTAGCCGTCCATAATGGAGTGCTGGTACCTACCCTGATGTATGGCAGTGAGGCATGGAACTGGCAGAGGAAGGATGAAAGCAGACTGAATGCTGTAGAAATGAGATCCCTGAGGCGAATGTGTGGTAAAACCATGTACGATTGTGAGAGAAACGTGGATATCCGCAAAGAATGCAAGGCTGACGTAAGCGTGATGTGTAAGATTAAGAAAGGGACTCTCCGATGGTTTGGGCATGTAGAGCGAATGAACGAGGAAAGGAGTGTAAGGAGAATATATGATGCAAATGTGAATGGTAGAAGAAGTCGGGGACGCCCGAGGAAGACATGGCACGACCAAGTGAATCAGATACTTGAGTCGGGCCATGTGAAGAGTCGGAATAATAGAAGAGCATGTATGAGACGATGTATGAATGTGAACGAGGCAAAGAGTGTGTGCCAAGATCGAGTTGTGTGGCGGTCCGTCCTCTCTGCCTACCCCTGCGGGGAAACGGCGTGATGGTTAGTTAGTTAGTTAGTTAGTTCTGTTTCCAGATTTCCAATTGAGTTTCGCTAATATTGTCTTCATTTAATTAAATATTACAATTTTAGGTTTTACTCATAAAGTTAAAAATAATAATAAATTATTGTTATCTGTATTAATTTTGTTCCATTTTTTTGCCAGGTAAGGTTAAGTTTTAGCAGATATTTTGTTGGGGGATGTTTTGTCCATAGGATATTTTGTCAGGGATATTTGGTCGCGGGATGAAAACGCACATTATCAAAAAAAATACCTATGGTCAAAATATATACCACAGAACTTTAAAAGTTAAATGAGAATAACACAATAGTTTTACTAAAAATAACTAATACTATTTTAAGAATGACTCACATTGCACAAATGTGTAAAAAATCACTCATTAATGCTTTTTTGTTTTGTTACTAATATTTTCACTAAGGTACTAAGGTTAACTTGAAGAAAAATAAGGAATTTGGGAGGGGAGTATGGGTACTGCTGCTCAGAAACCATTTATTGGATAACCAACACCCCTGCCATAGGTCACTCCATGTGGTTCGCACCATTTGGTGACTTAGCAGAGGTGCCCGGGTTCTAGGTCTCGGCGGCCAATGCATTTGCTCACCTACTGCGTGGCGGGCCGGATCGGGAGAGATTTATCGAGGAAGACCTAAAATAGACTTCTCCCGCTGGACTCTCCTGACCCATCGCCTTGTACCTCAGTAGAAGGAATGGTTTCATACGTCCGTCACTCCTGGACACGTTGACCCCAGCTTCCTACCCACCCCTCATACCTTTTTCCTTCCCAGAACTTCATATTCTTCCTTTAATTTTCTCCTCACAGCATCCCCAAAGATGACATAGGCCCTAAGGGAAATTTTTCATCTTGACATCTTACCTCGAGCATCCCTGACTTTTTCTACCTGTCACATTTGTGTCATATATTCTCCTTACACTCTTTTCTTTGTTCATTCGCTCTACATGCCCAAACCATATGAGCGTTCCTTTCTTAATCTCATTTCTACAGCATTCAGTCTATTTTCATCCTTCCTTTGCCAGTTCCATGCCTCACTACCATAGCAGCACTCCATTGTGGACTGCTACCTTCGGTTCTTTGGACAGTTTTTCTCGCTGTTTTATTTTACTTATTCTAGGTTTTCTATTAAAGAAATAAAAATTCTACAAAACGATAGAATAAGAGAAAACACTCATATTAGTTTTGCAAATTATTTCTTTATCCAAATTATGTTTCTCATTTCACATGTGCAACTGACTTGTACGATTCCATGACAGATGATACCCCAATTATTATGATTAAGGAAAATACGGTATACCTACTTACACAAAACATAACTAAGTGTCCCTGAAGGGGTGTGCAGATAGGATATACCGCCGAATAACAAAAGTATAAAACATTCATTCAAATGCATCAAGGATGAAACTACTTGTCTATATACTGTGTATACCAGCGCATAAGTACAAAAAATCGACACTGTAAATAAATTCGTTTGATATCCATGCCAGCTTATTATTGAAGGTATTTTTGAAGTTGATTTTAGAATTGAAATTGTTAAATAATGCACAAAAAATTGGGAGTTCATCTGTCAAGGGATTAACTGCTGAGACACCGATTTGTACACTGTTAAACCACTGCAATTTCATAGAACTTATACACTGCAAATAAACATATTGAAACTGTCACAAATGTTTACGAGTCGTATAAATATCTACAGTCTTACTCATAATCACAAAATAGGATACAACCACGAGAGCAAGACCGGGGTAGGTGAAATTGTTACTCAACATGGTGGGTCAATCGCGCGCATCCGTGTTTTCTTACCCCGTCGCTGTACGCGAGATGTAGTAGCTGTCAGAATTTAAACCACCCGGTCACCAGGGTTAACTCAGTACCACGGCGTTGTAACTTTCGAAATGGCAAACTTTTATGAGAATCTTGACCTTTTGAACGGAGCATTGGCAAATATTGACCGTATTCGCGGCATTCGTGCACAAAAAAAGGTTCGATCCATTTGCGGCACTTACAGAAGGAGATTTTAGGTCTAAATATAGATTTACAAAAGTTAACGTCAGACGTTTAATTGCCTTGGTATGATGATAAATGGGGTGGCAAAGTATCTACCGATCTCCAAGTTCTCTGTGCCATACGATAATGGGGTAGAAACGAGTGTTTATAATTGCATTCTTGTGAAACGAATCAGCGAAATCAATAACCAAGCAGGCTTTTTTATTATTATTTTTTATAACACTCATTTCAACGTCACCCCGATTCTTATTACGCCTACTATTTTTTGTTTTCTCATCCGAATTACTGTTTATGATTATTCATTATTAGTTATTTTTGAAACGCGAAACACAAAACAATATCGTCGAATAATATTTTGACGTCTGAATAAACGTGAAGTTGGCAACACGCCACGAAATGCCAAATTGACCGCGTTTTTCAGCTTTGGAGCCGAGTGTTGCTACCGTAAAAAAATCATAACCCATAATCTAGCTGTCGAGCAATATTATGAAGATGAGTAAAGATGTTTACTCTGAGCGGTGTAGTGTACCCCCCTGTGTAGCTACCGCGACTCTACAGAGTCGTGGTGGGGTTTCATTATGAGTAAGGCTGATTATGTATATGTGCATTATATATTTTTTGGTTTTGGCTTTACTTATTTTTTTAATGTGTTTTCTTATTTTGGTAAAGGGTGATAAAATTTAAAATTGAATTTTTTAATGGTATGCCGTTGATTCTGCTTAATTGGTACACTGGTTTATCGGGACACCCGTTCATTTGGGACAAAAACCAAATAAAGAAAACTAATACCAATTTACTTCAGTTATCTGGGAAACCCTTCGTTTTAATTCGTTGGGACAAATTCCTATCTGAATTAATTAAATGACTCAAAACATGTATCAGTGGATGAATTTTAAGTTAAGAGCTCATTCGGCAGTAATTCGGTAGACTTCGCCCATGTCGAGTGTTCGTTGTCCACCCACATTCGTCAACTTAAAGTTGTTTAGTTCAGAGTAATTTTTTTGGTTACTGTTGATAATATTTATAATTATGTTTTTTTTTTTATTTGTACCTATTCTTGATTATATTATTTTTTGGGTAACGTCATCCTGGGAACCATTTATTGGATAACGAACACCTCTGTAGGTCACTTCAAGTGGTTCGCTACATTTGGTGACTTGGCATTTGTTCATGAGGTGAGGTTTGTCTGGGTCTCGGCGGCGGAGGCGTCTGCCCACCTACTGCGTGGGGGGCCGGATCGGGAGAGACTGGTTGAGGGAGACCATTGGTTTTTTCCAGCTCTCGACCCATCGTCTTGCACCGCATATCTACCTCTCTTTCCATTTCTTTAAGGGACCCTCCACTCAACTTCCCCAAAGATAATAGAGGCCCTCATGGATATTATTTTCTGTGTTTTTTTTTTCAAAAATTTAACAAAGTTTAAAAACACGTTCGAGAGAATTCAAATAAATGCAATATGTACATATTATAAGAACGCTTAATAAATAATATATATTTCTTTTTACCTACACTTATTTGGGACAGCTGCTTAGGCCATCCATAAATTATGTCACACGATTATAAATTATGTGACATGATTTTTTGACCCTCCCGTCCCTGTCAGACATTGTCACATTTGTGAGACCCTTTCCCCCCTAGTAAAACGTCACATATTTTGCAATTTTACACCTAAAAAAATTTTGCACCTACACACCTTGTCACACAATGTTACATTTCTCTACTCCCCTCCCCCCCCTTAAAGTGTGACGTAATTTATGGATGGCCCCTTATCTAGGACAAAATGTTTGGAGTCCGATGTATAGCGAAATTGTCTAGTGTTGTAATAGCTTTGGAAACTTTTCAAATGCATTTTTAATTTTGACTAATATGTTTTTATTGTGCTTTTAGGGAACCTACCTTGAATCATCTGAGCCTGGGATCGACTGCGGTAGAATAATGCGTCCCGGCATCATTCGTTGTCACCATTGAACGCTTGCGTCGCCGTCATAGACAACAGAAACAACGGAGGCGTACCACTATGAAACCAAGTTGCCAACTTCGTTTACTCGCATTACTGCAAATCGCATTTGCGCACTTTGGTTCTACCTACACCAAAACCATAACTTTCATTGCAAAGCCGCCTTGATGGCTCGTGCAGTTTGTCGTGTAGTCGACACGCACCGTACCGTATCTCTTCCTTTGTTTCTTTTGTCTATGGTGGTCATTTACGATATATTAGATTGTCAAATTATTATATTCAATATTTAAGGATACTATGATTAATCCATCCGTCTACCAGAAGGTCATCTTTATCGCTACTATTATTATTATTGTTCATTATAAATTTTATCTCAAAATACACTGTTCAAAATATAATTGTAAATATGATATATATATACACACGCGTCTATTCCATTTTGAATGTGACTAACGCCGTTAATGTTATTCAAAAGGTGCTTGCCTGGGGTTAAAACATACATATATTGATTCCTTGAAAATGTGTTCAAATTTCATGCATATATTGATTATTTTTGGTAACAAATTACTCAAAAATGTGTTCAAATTGCAGCGCTTTATTCGGAAAGGTTCCTATGTGAAGATTTTTTACAAAAAATGTTTAAAAAACAGCCTAACCTAACCTGGATATGTGTTCAAAAACCTACCAAAAGGTTTGTTAAAAATATAACCAATTTAACTTGCTGCACGAAAGAAAATGATTTGCTAACAAGGGTAAAATTCTGAAAACTCTTTGGAAAGTTGTGTTAAAAATCTGGAAATTATTGGTGTACAAGATTATGTATATTTTTTAAAGCAAAATACTGTAGATTGTCAAAAACGGCGTATTCAAAATGGAATAGATGCATTTTTAATCATAGATATTTTTATTGTACTGTAAAGAGCATGGTTAAAATGTTCTTTATTTATTGAATATTTGTAATGAATATATAATTATTGTAATTAAGTAAAATTTGTCGCTTCAGTTCCAACTGGTCTCCATTGAGTTAATCCAATTGCGGCAGCTAAATTAATAACTTTAACTATTACTATAGCGTTGTCAGGTGCTATAAGCCATGACGCATTTGGCTAGCTAAACAATTTTTAAAATTTTAAGCCATTGTACAATTTTTGGGGTCACCAAGAATTTTTTTTTTTTTCCTATTTTTGATGTGAATACCAAACAAAAGTTCCAATTGTTCCCTTCTAACCGGGACTAGCGGGTTGGAGACCACCATTCAGAATTAAAACATTTCTTGAAATGACTTAAACTATGTTTGGTTACCAGATCTGAATAGCCAGGTTCTTCCCCCCTTACTTAACCCTCCCCAATACTTTTAGCCTCGTAACATACCTCAATTGGGGATGCCATAGTCTAACAGGCTCAAGAAGGTTGGGAGCCATTGGGACTCTTCTGTGGTATTCATTTTAAAACAACATCTTCAAAATTTTATGTATTATTTTTCACTACATCAGCAATGATTGGTTCTTTGTGGTATGCAATGTTTCTGGTACCTTAACAAAACGGCAACTTTGTGTTTGATCCTGTATATAAATGGAAAATATGTTTTGTTTTATTTTTATGGCAACACCTTTGTCAAATGTGACGTGTTTTGGGATTGGAGCATGAAAGTTTTGCAAAATAAAGTAGACTCTTTAGTTTTCTATATATTAGAATACTTTAATGAGGCCAAATAATCATTTTGCAAAACAAAAATTGCAAAAATCACGAATATTTTATTTTGAATTTAAACCAGTTGGAACCCTAGTTTTAATGGTTAAATCTAGAAACTATGTATAGAAGATTATTATATATTTGCTATGCTTATTATATTATATATTGAAATTTGAAGCACCAGTAAAAATGTTTTTTTCGGATATTTTTAACAAATTTCGTGACGTCGATTGTAGAATGTGCGTTTTTATGACATTGACTAATATTTAACATTGTAATATTAATCTCTCTAATGCATATGATGCCAATATTTGCAACAATCTACTTTATGTATAAAGTTCGACTTTACCAAACAAATCAAAAAGTGAAAACACTCTCAAAGTCAACTTCTTGAAATACCTCTGGAAATTGCGCAAATGAGTTGTAATTTAACAAACAATTATATTCTAAGTCCATTTGACTCTTAGCTATTTATTTTGAATGTTAAAAATGCTTACCACTGACTGAATATTAATTTTTAAAATGTTTTTCCAGTATGTGACACATAGTCTTTTTCCCCGGAATAGCTAGTTATGTTCAGAAAAAAGATTTTTTAAACGCATCTTTACGGATACACTGGTGTTCAAGGGGTTAATGAATATCTTTGTGGTCGTATGGGTATCTCACTAATAAATATCTTTGTGGACATGCAGGCAACTTACTAATGAATATCTTTGTGGACATACGGTCAGCTTCCTGATGAATATCTTTGTTGACATACGAGCAGCTTCTTAATGAATATCTTTGTTGACATACGGGCAACTTATTAATGAATATCTTTGTAGATGTATGGGCATCGCACTAATGAATACCTTTGTGGACATGCAGGCAACTTATTAATGAATATATTTGTTAAAATTCGGGCAGTTTCCTAATGAATATCTTTTTGGACATTGGACAATTACTAATGGTAATGAATATCTTAGTGGACATATGGCCAACTTACTTTGTGAATATCTAGCAATTTATTAATGAATATCTTTGTGAATATAAGGGCAACATAATTATGAATATCTTTGTGGACATATGGGCAACATGCTGATGAATATCTTTGTGGACATACGGGCAACTTATTAATGAATATCTTTGTGGACATTCGGGCAACTTATTGATATATCTTTGTGAACGTAAGGGCAACATAATTATGAATATCTTTGTGGACATACGGGCAACTTATGATTAGCTAATTGTTAGTAGGGACTAGACGGTGTTATGTTTGTGCGATGTTTGGTAAAGTCGAAGATAAGTAAAATATTAAATAACAGTAGAATATCGATTATCAGGTACCTGACTAATGTTCTACTCAAGTTCTATGGCGGGTCGTATCTCGAAACCTAGAACTTTCGGTTTCAAATGAATTTCCTTGCAAATTAAAATGATGATTACAAGAAAAACAGCAATAAGTGCCAATGACAGTTATCCCATAGATTATAACTTATTAATGTTAGGATTGCTTGCCTGCAAAACTCGCAGTATGCAGAAAGGATAGAATAGTACAATTAACGACCTCCACCGCGTAGTGGTCTACGCATTTAACACTAATTTAGGAGGTTGCCAGATTCGATTCCCGTTCAGCGCAAAATATATTAATAATTCAATACATGAGTTGCCAGGTCTGGATGTTGTGATCTTGATTATTGTTTTAATGCATCTTTAATGGCTTTAAAGCTGTTTTAAGAAGCATTAATAAATAAATTGTTTTTATTTGTATTGGAAACATTACTACATATAATGATGGCTGCATGAATACAAGTTATTTAATTATGTACTAAAATATTAAGATTTTTTTTGCTAACTTAGATATTTATTTTTTACACCTTTCTAAATCAGAATTTTGGCACACATTTGTGATTTTTTGTATTTGCGTTTTTTTAAACATTTTTTGTGTTCATTTTTATAAATATTTATGAATAAATAATACCTGCATAGTATAAAATTCTCTCTAAAATAAATCATTTTTAATTCTGACAATACTCCAAAATGTGTATATTTCATATTAATCAAAATGATTAATATTGGTATCGTACTTTAACAACAATAAAAAATTATTTTCAATTTGAAATATTGAATTTACTTATTATCGAAACAAAGTTTCACGCTTTCGCACAATTTTGAATTAAAATTGTTAATTTGTTAGTGATAGTTTCACAAAATCAACTGATGCTATTTACATAAAATAACTATTTTTAATTTATCGACATCACTAAGAAAAACATTTTTCAACTTCAAAATAGATCCTACTATAATTAATTAGTTACTGTAAAATTCATAAAAAAACAGTTGTGAATTTATGACCACAAAAGTTATTATATATTATGGATTATGTAACGATTTAATTTTTTTTTCTATATTATTGTAAATAACACAAAATTTATTGTTAGAAATAAATAATAATAGTATTAATTTCATAGGTTGCTATTTTTTGCTTTTTTTTTTACACATTTTTAAAAGTTTAATATTTTATTTCCCAGTGCTATTTTTCTAGCTGCATTTTGTGAAACAGAAAATGTTACAAATTAGTCATAGTCGCATTTTTAAATCATTTTTATGATGGATTTTTTTATTATTATTATTTATAGAGCTTGGGCTAATTTAATGTGCAAGCAATAATTTAATAATCATTATTTTTATCAATTTATTAACCAGCACTTAAATCAGAAATAAAATCATTTTTAACCCTTGCTCTGCAAGCGGCAAGAATTTTGCCACATGAAAATGTTTACTAGTGGCTTTCAAAAGGTTAAAATTTGACAATTATTGTTTTAATAACAGTCTCTGTTGAAATAGTTCAGAATTAAAATAATGTATTTCAATAATAATAGATATTTTTGCATACTTGCATATCACGAATCTCAAAACAATATATTTCAATTATTTAAATAAATAAAAATTCTCTAATTGAATTCCATCTATTGAATCTGCGTATAAGTTTTATTTAGAATGGTTGAAGTCCCGGCTCTAACAAAACGCATGTAATTTTTCAATTTTAGATTAACCTTGAAAAACTATAAGTAAAGCTTTTTTGATTTGAATTAATGAATCAGAAATTATAATAATATTTAGAGTATTTTAAAAATATTATAAATTTATTTATTCTTCATATATTGAAAATGTTTTCATAATAAATATTATTCAGTGTACAGAGATGTTCTTATTAATCTGAGTCGACCCATCCAAGTATTCAATCAATGAAGAAAATGGATTTATTATTTTTAAGTCAGTATTTGATTTGTTAATGAGATTGTTTTATTGTTAATTAATTAATGTAGTGTGGAGTATTTATGTAAAAATCATTTTATTTTTAAATCAGTCTGTTTGCCGATTGCTGGAGATTTTCGCATTTTTCTGTGGATTATATTTAAAATAATAAATGGACGTTCTCACACTGATTTACTCCCTTTTATTTAAATTGAAATTATTTAGTTTATTTCATTAAGGGGAATGAATTCGTAGCCTGTTTCATACAAATATTTATTTTATATTTGAGGCCAAAATACCCAACAATGAAAATAACTTTTGTAATCAAAATTTATGTCAAATATCTGGTACGGATATATGCTACTTTATTTATTTGCATTTTAAATCATATATAAAACAAAGTCGGGTTAGTTACACCATTTATAACTCGAGAACGGCTGGACCGATTTTTATGATCTTTGATTTGTTGGATTTGTCTCCGCCCCGAATAGCAGAATAGCTATTAAAACATCGGAAAAATTAATGAAAAACATAATCATTATTTTTAATTGATAAACTAACGTTTAAACAAGATTTTTATGCATAGCACAAAGGGTAGATAACAAATATTATAATCAATAATTATCAGCCTGAAACACTCATCTACATTGAAAAAATCTTCCGAGAAAAGATACTGACCGCCAACGGGAATTGAACCCGTGACCTTCTGATTGCCGGTCAGCAGCTCTGACCACTGAGCTATGGCGGCTTATCTAATACCCGCCAAATAATTCAATATATACTAGTGTTTCATTCGACAATTACTCATTATTACATTTTTCCAACTGAAAACAACCAACTTTATTTTTGTGAGAGAGGTATTTTTAATACTATATCTCCTATATATATAATCTCTTAATAATTAATATTTGACAAGTTAAAGTATTTCAGCAAAAAATGCAGACATAATTAGTCTTGACGCCACCTAGCGGGAGATTTAGTATTAAAAATACCTCTCTCACAAAAATAAAGTTGGTTGTTTTCAGTTGGAAAAATGTAATAATGAGTAATTGTCGAATGAAACACTAGTATATATTGAATTATTTGGCGGGTATTAGATAAGCCGCCATAGCTCAGTGGTCAGAGCTGCTGACCGGCAATCAGAAGGTCACGGGTTCAATTCCCGTTGGCGGCCAGTATCTTTTCTCGGAAGATTTTTTCAATGTAGATGAGTGTTTCAGGCTGATAATTATTGATTATAATATTTGTTAAAAACATAATCATTAAGAAAATTATTTTTCTCATACATTTTGTATGGAACGAATTCTCATCTTTTGAAAAAGCTGCAGGAATATTGTGATAAATATAATATAGAATAGTGAGTGAATTCCAAAAATTCAAAAACGTCAAATGTCAATGCGCTGATTGTTTTGCTTTTGTACTTAAACATATAATGCTGCCCCTCTTTCTTACACACAATGTCAACAGTCTAAAATGGAACAAACGGTGCACGTATGTGTGCACCCCTCCAAAGGAAAAATACAATAATTATAATAAATCTCGCTGACACAGAAAGCTTCTACATTGGCGGGATATGTTGTGGCTTATAAAATAGCTAAAAACAAGAAACCATACTCGGAAGGAGATTTAGTAAAAGATTGCATGGTGAGTATGAGTAACATTTTATGTCCAGAAAATGCCGAATTCAATATTACTGAAATTGCGGAAAAACTCAGTCAGAAATCGATTAACTGATGAGCACCTTTTCTCGCTGCTAAAGGTTACTTCGTCGCAGCTCAAACCTGCATTTGAAGACATTATGGCCAATCAAAAACAATTTCATGTCTCACACACCTACCATAAGCAGGGCCTTCGAATAAAAGTTAAATAATTGTAATCTGTAACTTATATTAGTGTTTGTGTGTAAATTTTTATAATTAAAATATAGATTTTAAAACAAAATGCAATTTGGCTATACTCCTGGCCCTCCTCTGAAATTTCTTAAAACTTTCTGCCCCCTGATTTGGGTAAAAAAAAAAAAAAACAACGAAAATCACAAATAAAAAAATAATTAAAATTACAAATCGATACAAACTGCTCGACCTAGTACCAAGTAGAGGAGAGGCGTATTTATCGTACCCAGTAAAAGTACTAGGTATTTCCAAGCCGTACTTTGTACTTGCGACGAATCTTTAAAATACCTGGTTCCTAAGTATTTGTAAGTATTACGGGCCTTGTAGTTTGTAGTACTTTGTACCTTAAAATACCACCGACTTCTCGCTCTAGTCTATTAGAAAGTTGTACGGGGAAAAGGGACAAAGAAGTATATTTTACTAATACCTTTTCGCTCTGGCCCATTAGAAAGACGTATGAGGGAAAAGGACAATAACGAGTATTTATCCTGGGGGCATATTATACCTTAAGGTATGGGTAAAGTAATTGCAGTTTCAGTTCGACTGCTTCATCTATTAAATACGTTTAGTTCGCTACTTGCTACAGGTTGTTTTAAAAATATCTTTTTTTAAGTTAAAATAAATTCAATTTTTTAACCGCTTCTGTGCCAAGAGCGAGATATCTCGCATTCTTGGCCGTGCCCAGCAGGCCGGCCATAGAAAAATAGCGAGTATTCTCGCTCTTTTTGAGCCTCTGTATCATACATATGTCCAATTGTGTATTAATTTAAAATATGTAACACACAGAGAGATCTATTGGGATGATTTTAATTTTTTTTTATTTTGGTTTTTTTTTTTTTTTTTAAATAAGATTTAAAAATGATTTATTTTGATTAAAAGTTCACGGCCTGCTGTGCACAGCTACATTTCTACCTACTGGCATTTAAAAGGTTAAAATTTAAATGCCTGCTAGAAAATCAATCATTATACGGATTTGGGAGTTTTTTTTTTGCTTCTTGCAATATTTGCAAGTTAAAGTTATCATTCAAAATTGCAAAGAACAATAATTTAATGTATACTAAAAGAAAATATTTATACTTGTTACGCGTAAATGATAATTTATTGCCTATTGATTTATTTATAACAAGAGTTCCTCTTGGAGTTAAATGCAGTCTTTGATTGATTTTACAACTAAGCATATTTTTATCGTCTGCATATGCTAGGTAATTAGCGTGTAAAAAACGTTTGTTAATATCATTAAATAATAATGGCCTTAAGGTACTCCGGAGGGCACTTAAATCTGGATGATGAAAATGAAATGTTATAACTTTTTAAAGAGAGTTTGATTTTGATTTTTGTTACATTTACTTTTATGTAATTTGAATTAAGATCGTCAATTTGATTGTCCTAAAACGAGAATTTAGTAGTTGGACAGTCAAAGTTTTCAAAGTATTGTAAAATAATTTTATACTTGTATAATAAAAATAAATAAATACATTTCTTTGCAACATATTATTTTTTAATAGATTTAATTACTTAAAATCACTGCTAAAGTGGTGCCTACACCGCCTACTACCTACTTCATAATTCTTGTTGGCTGATTTTAATGAACAACTCATAACAAACAAGGGGGGGGGAGGCTGACATACCATGTATCCGTATGAAGTTGCCTACCCTGCAGAACTAAATGACAGTAACTATAAATGCCCGCGAAATCAGTGTAGAAGTAAAATTTCACTTTCTGAATTGAAATTTTAATTGCGTTGTTTCCCATCGCCCCGAATGCAAAAAGTTGCCTTTTATAGTCAAGGCGAATCTGAAGGTTTTTTTCTAAAAAATATTTTCTTATTTATTAAAAGAAAATAACTTAGTTTACATCACTTTGTTTTTTGTACACTATCAACATGTTTCGTGAACCATGTTCACTTCTTCAGGAATAAAAGTATACTAAAGTTAAAAAATTAATTATAGATTACATATGGAGAGAAGGAATTGAAGGAGGGGGAAGGGTTGACAATGGTGGGAGTTTCGAAGAATTGGGGATTACCATGCTATTAGAAGTAAAAGGCCGGTTAAGTGGGAAGATATTTAAAACAGTTTAATTTTCTTATTATTTAAAAAATGTTTTTATATTTTCTAAAAAATATTTTCTTATAATTAAAAAAATTGTTTTTTATTTTTTTCTAAAAAATATTCATATTATTAAAAACATCGTAAATATTCATATATGGCCAGTTCGACCGAAAATTTACCATAATTTGAAGGTATGTACTAAACCACTGAATTAAAAACGGAATTCCTAATAAAAATCACTTTGCAAAATAAAAATCAAACGCAATCACTGAAACTGAAGAAAATTTCTCGTAATAAACATAGATAAAAACGTAACTTGAAACCTAAATTAAAGTCCCTATTTATCTTTTAATGTTACATAATAACATTTTGAGTTGACAGTGTTTTTAAAACAACATTGCTTGAATGTAAGTATATCAACCAACAATATTTAAGATTCAAGGGAATTCCAAAACAAAATACGACAAGCAATATTGTCAATGTCAATTGTCATATGTAAATCTTTTTGTTGCCAGCCAGAGTTTGAAATTTCCCTAGATTTAGAGACTGCTAATTTTCCTAAATACTAAGGCCCCGACCTAAACGGCGACCTCGAATATAGGCCACCATCCACCATCATTTATATCAAATCAAGATGGGCCGATCCCGGCGGCACTGCAATGCCGGGCCAACCCGCGACAGGAGTGGAGCAAGCCCCGAACATCCCGTCACATTCCAAAAATCAGTTTAATATACTGGTCCCGCATTGCGGGAACTATCAGATATTAAGCTGATAAGAACAGATACTACACTTTGATCTTAGCCAACAGGCCGAGAAGCGATACTGAAACTAGGAAAACCAGCCAATATATCCGCCTATTGGAATTTTTCTTATGCGAGCTGCGAACGGAAGTGGCGCCATCTTCAAATAAAATGGTGCGGCTTATGTTTGCTACTGAGTATGTTCATCAATAGACATCGGATTATATGCACTAACAAAGTGCCAAAATATGCATGCAAATATGCACTAAAAAAGGCCGAAATATGCACTAAAAACTCTTGATATGGCTAAAATATGCACAATGCAAAATCAAAATACCACTTTTATTTTTGTATATTGTAATGTTCTTTAATATACTTTGTTAATTACAACGCAAGTTCGTCTTTTATTCTTATTTATTTAATTGGATTACAGCGGAATTAGTATTGTTGGTAGCGTGTAATTATTAGAGCTCTCAGTTTCAGAATGAATTAGCGATAGCGCCCGAGCGCCCAGCGGCTGTAAGTTCGGCAGAATTCGGCTACGCCCGAATGTCTCCGAACGAACGATAGACATATACCACACCTTCCTCCCTCTAATTAAGCGCTACCAACACAAATACAATTATTCTTAATTATTAGATATTTCATTTACAAAATCATATGTCTCCTTATTTACATGCTAATACATATTATACACACATTTATATATTATTTTAACCACACATTTATATATTGTTTATTCACAATTTAACACTCAATAGTTTTTGTTTCTTTCCTGGAGAGGATTTATCTAGGTCGGAGCCTTCCCGCCCATGAAACTGGTTGACACGATGTACTAGGAATTGCCTCATCCACCGTACTTGGTCTCGTCGTGTCTGCACTTTCCAGTAGACGTGGGCAAAATTGAATGATTGAATTAAATGAATAAATTCAATCTTGTAACACACTTGATCTGATTCTCATTTTCAAAAGGAATTAAATCTTTATTCCTTACTCTTGGCCTTGCATCCTACGATTTTTTAACTGCACCATATTTATTTTTATTTGTATTAATTTATTTTACAGTTAAATTATTTCATGTTATATTGAGGTAAGAAAATAATAATGTACTCTTTAAATATTGTAGTGTTTCGTAGGAATTTATTTAAATATTATTCTGCATATTTGTTGCGCGGATAGGTACAAGTATCTACACCTACTACAGGCGGCGCGCCGCGAAATTGTCTATCACGTGTAGTAAGTATCCCGCACCCCGCGCAGTAAATCCACACAACAAAACCCCGTCGGCCATAGAGTCACTAATCCAAGCGACATAACCGCCAACCGAATCAGCCAAGAGCCAAGAGGCAAGGAGTCAAATAATTCTGAGATTCGAGTGTAGCGTGCCGGTCCCACTATTCATCATAGTCCTACAGGTCTACGCGGACCGTAGCGTACAATTCTCAACTTCAATCAATGTTTCATTTTTATTCAAGGAATCAAAACATTTGTTTCTTGTTCATTTGTGACGTCGTTGTCCCAATTCCCATGTCCCACGTATCGAGTTGATTCGGCCGACAATTCAATTCCCATATGTTGTATCGAGGCTATGGTCCGCGGAATGCAATTTATTCAAGTCACAGCAACAAACAGCACATATTAGTCAGAAGTTCCTAATTTATTCCTTGATATGCCCGCAGAGAATCGGTTCGTCGTTAGTCCTCGCGCGCCAAGCCTCATATTAGGGCGAAACTTCTCACTTCGGACTCTGAACTTCTGCTAATAAAAAGCCGAAAGTTAATCCTATATTTTTCTCCCTCACACGTGCGTAAATTATGCAATGCGTTTAGCAACAAAACGATGTTTATGTATTATTGTTTTTTTTATGATATTGTCTATCTAGCCGATAGCCGTAAACAAAACAAACATCAGTCGCTGTCGTACCGTGATAAATGATAATCGAGTGATTTGTTCCTTTATTTTTGGAATAAATTGTATGACGCGTGTCGCTCAGACTTTTAATTAGTTTTATATTTGACGCATGGTTTTTACTTCACCATTGAGGTAGGTGCATTTAAAAATATATTTATTTATACTGGGTTTTACAGATTTTCGCACTTACGTGAGAACAATCCAGTTATAAAACTCAGTTATATATTTGAGTGGAGCTTATTCCAGGTGACCGGATCGGATATACGAAAGCGTGATAATAGTATATATATATATTTTTATGTGAATACCGCACAAGTTCCAACTTCTCCCGTCTGGAGCTAATGAGACTATGGCATCCCCAATTGGGATATTTTGTGAGGCTGAAGGTAGTGGGAAGTTTAGATCACGTAAAGTGAAACAATTTTAAGTTTAATAAATAAAACAAAATTGGTGAAACTGTAGGGTGAACCATAAAAATTGTTTAATTTTAAGATTTAATTGCTAGCCTTTATAAATATATTTTTCTGATCAAAAAAATTTTTTTTTGCAAAATAATAATATTTTTGGTACCTACAATTTTTCAGAACGACAAAATTCACCCTATACGTAGTGAAAACTTCTTTAACACCGTTGTGATTTGAAACGCGATGAAACGAAAAATAAACACATTCATCTAAAGGATGTAATCTGCGATATAATGAGATCGTATCATCAATTTCCTCTTAGTGATTTTTTATTTTTATTTTTTTTATTTTTTATTTTTTATTTATTTATTTATTTATTTTTTTTTGAATTAAAGGAATGAATAAAAGGAATCAATTCAAAAGGCCGGGGGAATCAGACTGAATCGATTCAGTTCTAGGAATGAATCTGCCCATGTCTACTTTCCAGTGCCGTCTCCTCTCCTCTCGCCAGGCTGAAATCAGGAGAACAAACCGTTAGCTCACTCCACAGATTGGACAACTCCTTCTCAGACTGTTCAGTCCTCGAATCATCAAACGCGGAATTTGGCAAATCTGAGACATTATCGCTCCAGCTAACCGACAAGCCCCTCATCTGGTCAACATGACGTTTCCATATAAAATGTGAATCACAAATTTTAATCAAATACAATTTTTTTCCAATTTTCTGTGTAATTATTCCCTTTACCCATGTAAATTTATTATTTTGCCTGAAATCCTTAACAAAACATTTTTGTCCCACAATAAAATTTCTAGTCTTGACACCACCATAATTTTTTGCCTGTTTACGTTGATTGGTCTCAATATTTTTATTCGCCAATTCATGTTGTTTAGACACAAATTGCTCATTATCTCTTGGAATGAGACTGTCAAATGTAGATCTCAGTTTTCTACCAAAAAGCAAAACTGCTGGCTCGACTCCAGTCGTACAATGTGGTGTATTTCTATAATCTGACAAAAATTGTAACAATTTATCCCTGTAATCAAACCGAAATTTATTTCCAACCATAAGTTTTTTAAGAAAACCTTTCGTATTTTTAACAGAGTTCTCAGCGGCTCCGTTGCTTTTTGGATGCATGACAGGAGATGTCATGAATTTGATATTGTTTTCCCGTAGGAATTGTCTGAAAATCTCGCTTGTAAAAGATGTACCGTTATCCGAAACAATGAGTTCAGGGTTGCCAAAATTTGCAAATAATTTTCTTAACTCAAAAATAGTATTAGCTGAATCTGCCCTTTGAACTTCAATACAGTCGACCCATTTAGTAAATGAATCGCAGACAACCAAAAACATTTTTCCTGCCAGTGGCCCACTGTAGTCTATATGTAACCTACTCCAGGCCTTTCCTGAATTTGGCCATACAGATAATTGAATCTTTGGGGGTGACTGTTTCGTCGAAACGCAGTCTGGACATTCCTGAACAATTTTCTCTAAATCCTTGCTCAGCGATATCCACCAAAAATAACCCCTTGCTAATCCTTTCATCTTTACGATGCCTAAGTGTGAACGGTGTATAAGCTCTAAAACTTTTTTATGCAACGAACTTGGAACAATAATCCTATGTTGCCAAAATAAACAATCCTTTACAATCGAAAGCTCATTACGCTTTATCCAATATTTCCACAAATTACCTTCGCGACTTATCCGTTTGGGCCAACCCTGCCTCAAACAAGTCATTACGCTCTGAATTTCCGTGTCAACTTTAGTGGCTTCCGTGATTGAATTTACGTCTAGATGTTCGCAATTACTAACAAAGTTAACGAAATCTGACCCGTAGTCCTCTTTGAATTCTACATTAGAATTCTCAACCCTGTTCTTCAACGGTAACCGAGACAGAAAATCTGCCTGGTTCCCCCTTGATACCATCGGTTCCCCAGAAAATAATCTTAGCAATTGAACTACCGTATTCTTTAAATATGGTTTTACGTTCCTATTATTTGCACATGAACTACCATGCTCCGTAAACATGGTTTTATGTTCCCTAAGATTAGAACTTCCATACCCTGAAAAATATGGTTTTACATTCCCCATTTTCTGAAATTTGTTCTTATTCGCGAACGAAACCGAATTAATAGTATTTTGTCCCGGAATAATATTGAGGTTGAAGGTTTCCATAAAATCTCTCCCAACTATTAGTTCTGATCCGTTGTTTACAATAATAAAGGTTACAAACCTAACTATATTATTGTACTCGACCTTGAAATTTATCTTACCTACAACATCCAATATACTACCATCATAACCTGAAATCTTTCGTGTTTCGGGTGACAATTCTAAATTACTGAAATGTTTACAAAACAAAATTTCTGGAATAACACAGACTGATGAGCCCGAATCAATCATAGCATTGAAATTTTTACCATTTAATTTCAACTGAGCTGTGATTGCTTTCATAAATGCTACAGTATCAATATTATTATCATTACAGTTCATAACTGATTTCACTGATCCGTACCTGCAATTTTTCCTTAAATGCCCTATTTTTCCACAATTATAGCACTTTGCATCCTTCAATCTACAATTACGCGTGTCATGATTTAATTTCCCGCAAATACTGCATTTCTTTTGAGATGAAACGGTATTAAACTGTTTAAACGATCCGCGCCCGTCGCTACTGTATGAACGTTTATTCGGCGTACGAGCTGGTGAAGGTGATCTTGCACACTTTCTCACAGTATTTACTTCCAATTTAAGTTTAGTTGACTCGATTTCAGGACCTTTCGCGGTAACTGCCAGTTCAACTAACTGATTAAAATTTAACTTAGGGCCTTCAATAAACAATTTTACACGCACTGGACCCGGAAGTAAACCAATCGCAAAAACATCTACCAGATTAGCTTCTAATCTAGCCCCAAATTGACAATAAGTACTTAACCCTCTAAGTCTTGCTGCAAACTCCTTAATCGACTCGTTTTGATCCTGTTTAGCAAGAAAAAACAATTCGCGCTCCCGAAAGATAGATCTGCATTTTACACAATGTTTTTCGAGCAACTCAATTAATTTATCAAATGTAACATCAGTGATTTTAGATGGAAAACATAAATTAGTCAGAAGGGTCAAGGATTCTGCTTCAAGCGAGTTTATCAGATAAGCCTTTTTCTTAATCTCCGTGATATCATCATGCAATAAGAGGAACTGTTCTAATCTGAGCCGAAATATATCCCAATCTCCATTTATGTGAGAAAACGGTGGAATTCTCCCGGATTCCATTCTCACGAGAGGAAAAAAATTGACACTATCCGTACAAGTACACGAACGACAACAATAACTTAACAAACAAAAAAAAATACACAATTCGATAAATCCTCTACAAGAAAGAAACAAAAAACCTTAACTTCTGATATTGCGGCTGTTGACTTCCTTCTCGTATGTGAGAGAGCCCTTTCCTCGGCTTCTCTCAGACTTCAACTTCCGTGGACAGGCTCGACTGGTCAATCTGCCAAGCCCCAAAAACGACCACTGCCTCCTTGTGTTTTTTCCGGGTGCCCTTTCCTCGACAACCCAACAACCCAGACTGTGGCTCCAGGGATAGTATAACTAGGATTTCCTTCCGTGGACAGGCTCGACTGGTCAATCTGCCAAGCCCCAAAAACGACCACTGCCTCCTTGTGTTTTTTTTCGGGTGCCCTTTCCTCGACAACCCAACAACCCAGACTGTGGCTCCAGGGATAGTATAACTAGGACTTCCTTCCTCGGCTGTAGGTAGCCTTAAAAATCGGGATGACTTAGCCCTCCTTGCTTTCGTGTAACAATTTTTTTTTTTTTTTTTGTGTATGCTCCCACAATCCAATTAATTTTTATCCTACCGGCTGCGCCAGTTGTAATGTTCTTTAATATACTTTGTTAATTACAACGCAAGTTCGTCTTTTATTCTTATTTATTTAATTGGATTACAGCGGAATTAGTATTGTTGGTAGCGTGTAATTATTAGAGCTCTCAGTTTCAGAATGAATTAGCGATAGCGCCCGAGCAGTGTTGCCAGCCGTGTCTTGTAAAAAGTCACCTAAAATATATAAAAAAGTAACCTTTTTGTGTGAAAAGTAACCTTTCATATTTTTTTCCAGTGGTATGGTAAAAAGTTGATGGAATACATGAGGGGACATCCATAATTACGTGAGCACAAACGGGGGGGGCCGGGGATCCAGAAAAAATCTCATGTTACTTGAAAAAAATATACAACTTGGCCCAAATTTATCTCACCTAGGGGGAGGGGGGGGGGATCTAGATTGGAAGAAAAACTGCTCACGTAATTAATGGATGCTCCCTGAGGAGCTCAGTTTTAAAGTGGGACACAAGCCATTTGGATTATTTTTCAGTAGAGCGAGTTTTTTGTTTCGAATATACCGGTATGAAAAATCTAATATTTTTTCTACGTGCATAATCCTTGCGCGTAAAGAATCACAAGCCATAATACATAACATTCTATAATTTAATACTCTTAGCTGTTTTATTTTTAAGTTTAAAAATGCTTATGTTCGCTTTTGATACTAAAAAGAGCAATTGTCCGTTTATGAAACGCATGAACTTGTAATTGTCCGTTTTTGATATAAAGTCTTACAAGGGTCCAGGGTCCACAATACGAAATAAAAGGCTGTTCAAGTTAATTTTTAAGAAGTTTATTTTTTAATAACATATAAATAAATTGAAACAACCAAAATTACCCACTTAGTGATAAAAATAAGCCGTTTCCGGTACAAATACAAAATAAACGTCGTAAACTCAATATTTTAGAGCAGTTAAAAAAAAATTCTAAAAATCCGAAAGCTAGACATGTGAAAAAAATTATATAAAAAAATTTCGCTAGCCCCTCTTAGAAATATTTAAACCAACTTCACATAGTAGAGACCAAATATAAATTGAATGAAATTTTTAATTTAACTGGAAAAAGAATCTCCTGAGTCATCCCTTAACGACATTTGATCAAGTCTAAAAACAAAGCAGTAACTGGGGAAGCTTTCAAGAGAACCATTAATAATTTCCGAAATTTTACTCGGAAATCAATAAGGTACCTAACAGGTAATAAAAAAAGCAATATACCTTTTCAGAAATAATAATTCGCCTGTAAGTGGCCTAAGCACAGTTTGGTAATGCCTCCAGCAATGCAAGCAGCAGTCACGCGATGTTTTTTTTAATTAAATAATAATATAATTGAATATATAAAATAAATCCACATTAAAATAGAGTTCCACAAAGAACCGCCCCGCACTCCGGAAAATTTGAACAAATTCGGTAGGTTATAAAATCACACAATAGTGTGAAAGAGAAAGATGTAAAGTTTTGCAATATGTGTTTAGTCTATGGTTTTGCATGCCGTTAGCCAACAAGCCAACATAAAAAAGAGCGTTCCGTTTGACGTTGGTTCTAATTCCGTAGGGAATTAGCTCTACGAATTCCGAAAAATCACCTAAAAGTAACCTTTTGAGTAGTGTAACCTAAAAGAAACCTTTCGGAGTTAAAAATCACCTAAAAGGTTACAAAAGTAACCTTCTGGCAACGCTGCGCCCGAGCGCCCAGCGGCTGTAAGTTCGGCAGCATTCGGCTACGCCCGAATGTCTCCGAACGAACGATAGACATATACCACATATATTTTAATTAAAGACGATACAAAAACAGCGAAATATTCCTAAAAATATGCATTGTTTTTGTGACAATAAAGTGTTTTTCCAAATTTTCGGGCAAAAAATTTTGCTGTTTGTCACCCAAAATGCCGAAAACGACTTCTCTACGTCAACTGACGTCATCCGACAAAATTTGGCGCCATTTCTGGAGATACCTGTTGAGGCAGGGTATTTATGACCTGTGCCGTTGATGTAGGCATTAAAGTTCTTCATGTCTTAAGGTGAAACAGAAGCGACAATTTTCATACAATCTATTTTTCAGCCGCATTCGTAAACTACAGATAATACTGTATTTATTTTAGTACAGAAAAATAATACTAATAATTAAATTAGCTAACGAAAATTTCACTGTTATATGACTTATAATAACCAAGTAATTACATTAACAAAAGTAATTATTTTTCATCAGATTTACGTTCGACACGGGTAGCTCAATTCCGCTACACCACCGGGCGCAAGGCGCGGGGCGCGGGCGCGGGAATAGGAATCCGTATGTTAGAAGGCGACAAACTGTGCGAGCGGTCCCGATATGCTCGTCTCGTGCACGCTTTCGGCACATTCCTATGGTGTAGTATTATTTGTCGAAAAAATGTCAAGTTGCTATTCTGATTTTATTGTTTCTGGGCGCAGGGAATATTTGCGGTCGAGGCACGCAGTAAAAAAGGCGAAATTAACTACATAATGATAATAAGGGCCACTGTAATAATTTAGAACTTTCATAAAACTGTAAATATCACTAGAGACTTGCTTAGTTATTTTGTTGTTGCGACTTACTAAACAATAAAATGAATAGATCAAGCTGCATGGGTTTTTACATTCTGTCACATTGTCGCATATACCTACACGATCTATCAGTCTTCATATATCTCTTCTGTTATTCTGACTGACCGTTTTCAAATAATTGATTCACTTGGTTGCGCCGTTTTTTGGGAAAAATTACCTCAAGACACAGAGCTATAGTTAGAGGTGCTGAGCTTTACATAAATCCGATCGGGAGGAACTTGTTGAGGGAGACTATTTGAGCCTTCCTGCACTCTTCTCTTGACCCATCGCCTTGCTCCGCAGTGGGAGGGACGGATTCATTCGTCCGTCACTCCTGAACCCACTGACCCCAGATTCGTAGCCACGCCTCATGCCTTTTTCCTTCTCAGAACATCATCTCCTTCCTTTACTTTAAATTACCATCCACACAGCATCCCCAAAGATGACATAGGCCCTGGAGGAAATTATTTTCCTATTGTAGCTATTGTAAAAATAAATAAATAACATTATTTTCTCAGAAAACAGTTTAGCGTTATTCTATAACATTAGGCTTGCATTTTATAAACAAATATTCTGGGAAGAAACGAATCCCAGAATGGGTGAAACACTTACATATTATTTCTACAAACATTTGCTATGTAGGTAGGTAGGTAGGAAGGTACTGTAATTATCATCTAATTTATTTATTTACTGTGTAACCATCACGTTTCGCGCCCTTTCCCGGGAACCCCTGCTAAGTCATCAAACATAATGAACCACTTGGGGTGACGTATGTTGGTTTTTCAATAAATGGTTCCCGGGGCGGCGGTACCATAACCCGCCACTCAAATTGAAATGTCTTCCTCGGGCGTCTCCGACTTCTTTTACCCTTCACTATCGTGTCATATTCACATTCCTACATCGTCTCATAATAATATTATTATGAGACGATGTAGGAAATTACCAAATTAGCAAACTCCTAAATACAAACTTATTTTTTATTACGTATAATGAAGTTGTAAATAATGTACACTTGCCGTGGATTGAGCACACGAGAAACCATTTCTCAGATATAGTAATAATCACCAATTTGTTTATTTGATAAATTTGATGCATACAAATATAGGAACAGGTCCTTTTGACAAATAGGTGTCACTCATTTATTGCTTTTTGACAAACATAAATCTCCTCACGGCGAAAAGCAAGCAGATACGAGGGTGCCTACATACAGCTTGCGTCCTTGGCGAAAGAGCCCGTCAAACACGATAAAGCATTTATGTTTTTATTAAAATTAAACTGAAAACTTGTCAGCAAAATGAGGCCTGGTATTAGAAAAAAACCAGCGCTTGCAATCATATTTGAGTTTAGATGTAAGTCACTAGTTATAATTGTAAATCTTAGTTGTAAGCCAGTAATATTAATTCTTTTATATATTTATTTGTACAGTGCCCTTGAGGTGATTTTTCACAAAAACGGTGCTATATAAATTAGCCAAATATTATTATTATTGGCTATTTGAAGCTAGTAGCAATGTGAATGGTCGAAGAAGTAGGGGACGCCCGAGGAAGACATGGCACGATCAAGTGAATCAGATACTTGAGTCGGGCCATGTTAAGAGTCAGAATAATAGAAGAGTGTGTATGAGACCAAGTATGTGTGAATATGAATGAGGTACAGAGTATGTGCCAAGACCCGAGTTGTTTGGCGGTCCGTCCTCTCTGCCTACCCCTGCGGGGAAACGGCGTGATGTTTAGTTAGTTAGTTACTAGCGATTTCAGCACATTTTATCCTGCGAATTTGCGGGATTTTCATGTGCGGGTTTTGGGGGAAAAACTTATTTTAATTACCGTTCTATTCTGATTCAGAGTAATATCACAATAAAACTACGTTGAATTTACCCAATACTTATAATAACCCAATTACAAGTTCCCGATTCTACTAAGCCAAAACTAAGGTTCAAAACTACTTAAACATCACTTAATCTAGACTAAGTGATGCTTAAGCAGTTTCGAACTTTAGTTTCGGCTTAGCAGAATTGGGAACAGCGGCTGTTAGTGTAACTAACATCACTTAAACACGAATAAAAAATATTTGAATTTTAAGTTGTTTAATTTCATGTAATATAACACTTAAAGCGGTACCACATGTGCAGATAAAATATGTGGCTTGGCCTGTTTCAGCATATTTCTCGCCATATATTCCCTTATAGCTGCGTGTGGCACAGGTCTTATGTTATACTAGCTGGGTTACCCGGCTTCAGGCTCAGGACATCAATTCCAGAGTGTTTGGAATGTTCCACAATGATGTTCACTATTCCCTATTCCCCAAAATTACACCACATACTCCGCGACTCCTTCCAGAACTTTCTAGAGTTCTATGGAACCTACTCGAACTTTCTGGAAGACTGTTCTAGAAATTACAAGAGGACGAAACTTCCAGCCCTTATTTCTTTAAAAACACGCCCTTTAGGTAAAAGCGGGAACCGTCATCCTGGAGGGGGGGATAGAGATCTACCACACCATATAACTCACTAGATCGTACCGGGACTCGTTTCTAAGTTTTTGCGAGCCGCACGTGTTTTTAGACTTTCTATTGTAATATATGTATATATATATTATCTCTCTTATACTAACTCTTCGCGATCTCATTAAACACTATTATAGTATCTAAAATATTTAAAACTGATTAAAATTACTCCAGTTACTTGGAGGCCCTTAAGTGGGTAAGCACTTTAAATTATTTTTAAAAAAAGAGTATGCTTTAGATCACACTACTAAAGTAAAACTTCACTAACTTATAAAAGAACATTTGACATTGGGGTGACATTAACATTGACATTCCAGACAATATGGTTTGTTGCTTTTTGCACAGTAGTACACACTCATGCATTTTTTTTTTCTTTTTGGGCAAAAGTTGCACTTCGTTTTCCTTTTTTAATGACATTGATCACCGTTCGCATCGATTACCGTTCGCATGTCATTTTTCACAACAATAACCACTTTTCGTAACGCATTCACCAGTTTACACCCAAGTGTCGATCGTGCGTAAAGAAGTTTTACTACAAAAAATATAATTTCAACGTTCTTCATTGAGCAAATGTAGCTTATTTTACGTGAAGGGAAGACAAAAAAAATTATGAGAGGTGGTGCATTATTTTGAAGTATAAACAACTTCCACCAAGAAAAGATACTGTTGACGATTTTTCTACAGAAGCGATAGGTATCTACGTTGAAATTCATTAATTTTGCAGCTAAAGAGGGTTCTAAAATTACAGGTGGCGTTGAAGGAGTGGGAAATTTTCGGCAGCAGCACATATTATTTACGGACACCTCCATAAAACTTGGAACTTTTCGATGGAAAAAATATAATTCACTAGAAAAAAATACAATATAGTTTTCTGGAACCATGTAATACGGACTTCGCTGTTGCCCGAATATCGTACACAGCGAAGTAAGTCTTGCAAGCGGTCTTTAAAAAAAAGGTCCAGTTGACGCCAGCAACCGCAAGATATGCTCTTGTAACCTAGCCGGCCCTTTTTATAAATTATTCTATCTACCCGGGTGTTGATTTAATTTACTGAATCCAACAAACCTTTTGTATTCCATCTCTTTCGAACTCGTGAGTTTTACCGTTAAATTTATGAAACGCACCTGTTTCGCAAATATGTTTCGGTTGGGTAAAATAAAATTTTGTATGAGCGCGCGCGGGATTGTAGCAAATGTATTTTTTACGTGTTAATTTTGTAATAAAATTGTGCTTTTTTCAGCCGCATTTTAACATTATAAAAGTATAGGTATGCAAAACTATTTAAGCAGATTACTATATCTTATGTACGTTCGCAAACCAATCATTCATCCCAATATTAAAAAGCATAACGTGTTAAAAGCGTTTTATTCGACAATATTGAAAATAACGCCATCTATCGGTGTGAAGTTTCTAAATATATTTTGAGAATACCCTAAACAAACTAGCGTCTAACTTTTCACGAAGCTTTTCTGATTTGAATTGGGAAGGGCATTGGCGAGTTCAATCATTGTTTCCAGTATTTCTATTGATTTAAATAGAGGAAGGTTTTTTGTTTCCAATTTTTCTATGGCATCTGGTAACTTGTGGAAATGTGTTGAGATGAGGGCGATATTCTGTTTAATGGATGCCTCTTCAAATGCTAAATATGCACGATTGGGAAAAAAGGCTAAAATATGCATTAACGCCGTAATTAGAGAGTTATATGCATTTGCATATGCAAATGCATATAATCCGATGTCTATTCATCAAATATGAGATACATAATACATATATGTACATACATATATATTTTACAAAATATTATAATGAAGGTCGTTAGGTTGTAAGTTATAATATGTTTTGTATAAAATTATTTACTTTTTACTTTAATTTTTTTTTTTTGAAAAATTGTTTAATTTTATTTATTTGCTCTGATTGGTTGATGATACAGCCTTTGATTATATAATGTCTAGATCAGCGTTGCTAACTCTACGTCTTTTTACGTAGATCTACGTATTTTAGGTCCTTCCTGAACATCTACTAACTTCAGTCCAGAATCTACGTATTTTTTGTCAAATTGTACAAATTTGAAAAATAACAACTCATTAGGCTGAAGAAGCATATTTTCCGTTACTTTACGGTTGCGCCCCCGTCTGCGGGGCAAAGTGTCAAAGTATGTGGCGCGGACTCCAACAAACGTTCCGTTTCTTACTAGAGTCCGCGCCGGGGTTGGGATGTCTAGGGAAATTACCCTAGATCTAGGGGAGAAAAATATTTTTAGGCAAAAGGGAAATCAGCACAAATCTAGGAAAATTTCGAACTATTACCATTTTTTTTTTTATTGGAGTTGTAATCTTCTACTTCCCGGTAAAATACACAATTTCAGACAAAGGCATCGCTAAGTTATTTATTGCTAGTATTTGACCTTAACTGTTTACTCCATATTCATGTTTTTTTTCCTAAATATTGCCTATTACCCCACATTTGCATAATTACCAAAACTATATTTCGTTTCATTTAAACCTTAAGTTCTCAACGTGGGCAATAAATAACGCCCCATTGTGGACGTTTGAGATTTTCAGGGGGCAGTAGAAGACCCAAAGAGAGGGCGTTGAGGTGGCTCAGTGATGGCGAGGGCAGGTAAAAATATAGTCTAAAAATACTATAAAGCAAAATAAACTTTAATATTGGTTAATTTTTGTTATTTTATGTATTGTAATCATTTTATCACGTGTGCAAAAATTCACATGTTTCGGTTGTTGAGGAAGTGGAAGAAAATTGAATCCATTAACCCCCCCCCCTCCCCCCTATAAGAACAAAGGGAGTCTCTAAAAAAAATCCCAAAGTGGGTGGTGGGCAAAATTGAGAACCAATAGTGAGAGGCAAGGTTGAGAACCTATGATAAATCATAAAAAAATTAAAATTTGCAAAAAATGCATTAAAAATAATAGATACATTTCAACTTAATTACTACAAGAAATAACTAATTTCGTTCACCTACCCTAACTTCTATATTTCACTCAGAAAAAAAGTACGTAGATATACTAACTTTTCATAATCCAAATTATACGATTCTACGTAATTTTCTAGTCCGATCTACGTCTTTTTCAAAAAAACGGGTTGGCAACACTGGATACAGTATCGATACCTCAATAGTATCGTCAGGGTTGCCGATTTGTGGGTAATTCCCCAAATTGCGGGGAATTTTTTAAGATTTTTCTAGAATTGGGTATTTTGCGGGGATTCTGGGCATTTTTTGATTATCCAACCTTTTTGAAAAATATGTACATTCGGAGGTAGATTTCGTAGTTTATATTATGGCAGCGTTGTAACATTTATTTCTTAACAATAATAGTTCGGGACCCTAACTCGAAGACACATGAATTTGCTAGTCATAGAACTTCTACGATAGAAGGATCCCGCAATTCTTGATGTCTCCCAACATGGATTGAATGTAGATGACGATGCTGAAAGTTACTGGGCTAAAGTGTTTGGCCTAAAAACCAATACAGGACGATACTTGTTCCCAAATTTAAAAATTATAATAAGTTTATTGCTCGTGTTGCAGTTTTCCAACGCTTCCGTTGAGAGGAAATTCAGTGTTCTTAAAAATTTGAAAACAGAAAATAGAAATCGCCTTCGTATAGATAATGTGGTAGCATTCATGGCTACTCGAGAAGGAATTAAAAAATAAGGAGGAAGTTTAATCTTTCAAACAAAATGTTAACCAACAAAATTTTTAATCTTGTATTGTGTATATCATGATATGTTTAACCATTTTTTTTTAATAAAAAATGCTATTTTCAATAGAATTTAGTTAACTTGTGGGGAATTTGATATTTTGCTCTCCCCACCCCACTTTGGGGATTTTTAACATTTTGTAACAGACGTGACGCCTTTACAAGAACTGTAAAATAGGTCCGGGTCTAAGTGCACGCTGATGAGGATGTATGATGAGTAAAATAATAAAAGCTGGCCTCCTGCACCCAGTGTCTGATGAGTAAGGGACACTGGATGTGCCTATTCTTCTGCCTGAGCCTGGCGCCTTGCGGTGTCCTGGAGTAGGGCCGGCTTGTCTGGAGGAGGTAGGCACCAGGGCGGAAGACAGGCAGAAGTCGGCGGGAGGCAGCTGGTGTTGAAGAAAATACTTCTTAAGTAACAAGTAATAAAACAAGTTTTGAAGAGTCGAAGTGAACTGATTTATTTGAAAATTGGCATGGTATATAAAGGGGACTTGTACCCGACAGCGTTCGGACAGTGTTTTTTACAAAAAGTGGAGGGGTTTTCGTCCTCAGACCAAATGGTATAAATAGGGCGGCCATTATGTGGGTACCCTATTTTGCCGGTGTCACCGTTGAAGGCGGTCGCTTAAAATGTGTTTTTTATAATAATTCTACAGAGTTAATTGTGTACATATGTGTTCGTTATTATACAGTAATCATGAAATAAACCAATTGTCTATTGCTAGATTTTTAGTTAGAGACGTTTGGCTCATTTTTGAGCTAAATCGCATAAAATATAAATTGATTTGCCGTTTGGCTGAATATCTGGTTATTTATAGTTACAATGTTATTTTTACGAGGTCCCCCGTAAGATGTGTTAACGAAACCTGTTTGTTTCGCCATCTTACGGGGCACCTGGATTTTTAAAATCGGAAAAACGTATTTTTACCGAAATTTTTCTAAGTGTTTTTTGAGGGTCATTTATTGCCCTAGTTTGAGTAATTTAAGGGCTAGAGACTCAGGCTCTCTTTCCCTCGATGCCTTGTAGGACTGCGGAATGAAATTTCTTAGTTTCATTATCCTACAAGGATCGTAACTAAAAATAATTAACAATATGTCACAAAAAAAGGAAACATAAAAAATACAAGTGAAATGATAAGTTGAAAAATGTCCCTGGTGGCAACCTGAGCATGATAGCGTTTATTTGTTGCACCGGGGGCATTGTACATATAAAAACGAAAGTATTTTATTAATACAATATTACAATTAGAATAACTTTTAAATTCTAATTGGAAAACAAACATAAAAATATTTTCAACGAAAAAGATCGCTGGCGGTACGGTACTAACGAGCTCAGTGGCCAAGCGGGTTTTTTGGTTTTCGAGCGAAATCCCAAAAAATGACCACTGAACTGTAGAGGATACCGCCAAGGATGTTTTTCGTTGAAAGAACATACGAGGATATGTAACACGTCCGTTACACATTTATTGCGGGTATTTTAGAACATAAGCATTGGCAACCCCGAGTATCGTTTCATCTCTATACGTTTCTTGAAAATGTCGTAACTCGTAATAGTCCAGTCAAGATGTACATCCGCACTTGCAAAAGGTCCCGTCATTCTGAATTTTTTATATGTTGCTAGGACCTAGGTGATGTGCGAGCGGCGGTGGACCCAAAAAACCAGGAAATTTTCGGATTTTTTTCAGTTTTTGCTCAATATCTCGGTGAAGGAAGGGTCTGACCGGTGTAGTTGGTTACATACTTTTGAAAGAGACTAAATTTTCTATAATTTGATACCAAAGCAAGCTATATACAGCCATTGGTTTCCAAGATACAGTTCTTCGAAAATAGGCCATTTTTTCCAAAAAGTGAAATTTTTTCGAAATGGTCACTAATTTTGTAAAATAATTTCTAAAATACGCATCCCACGTCAAATATTATGTATATTAAAGTTGTTGTAAATTTAATTAGTTTTTATGTAAAACTAAATTGATATCTGTAGACATAACGGTTCTCTCAAAAATGGCAGATAACCAAAAACAGTCATAAGTGGGTTTTGGGGGAAATGCAAATAAACTGTTCTCACGTCTCTCGGCAAACCTCACACTGGCCAGCGTTGTTTTTTATGAGGTTGAAATAACTCCTGAGGAGCGAGACGAGCCTGAAAAATTGCGGAGAGACACTGAAAGGTCTCTCATTATATCAGCAGAAGAAATTGATACCTATCAAATACTAAAGGCAAAATTTAAAAGTGCCTTAGAGAAAATTGAAGCAAACGGTCCAACATCACAGTTGTGGGTCCAATACTTTCGTATGACCACTTTGATAAAACTATTTATCCAGGCAGAGCGTGTTGGTGATTGGAACCTTCATTTGTACACTGTCCACAAGATGCTCCTTTTTTTCCACGCAGCTGGACATTTTTTGTATGCTAAGAGCGCGCACCTCTACCTTCAGGATATGATGGCTCTACAAGATCGGATGGAAATACGACATGTTCACAAAAGGATCCTTTACCATTCGCCGGTCTGACAAGTTTTGGTCTGGGTTGTGGTCAGACCTAACAATTGAGCAGAAACTGATGCGAATCATGAAAACCTACGGTGGGTTGACCCAAGGAAGGGGAATCTCCGACAGCGTTCTGGCAAGCTGGACAACAGGAATGGTGTTTGTGTTGAACATTTGTGAAGAACCGGAAAGTTTTCGCAGCATCTAATGTCCCACTGGAGAGCAGGATGTAGACATGAGTCCTTCTCGAATCATCCGAGATAATAGTGATGTGGAAAAACTAAAAAACTGGTTTGCTCTCCCCCCTTCATTTCCCAAAACTGACAGTTTGATTTCTATCAGTAGTGGTTTACCGGCAGGTCCTTAAATTAATTGCCACACAGCCCAGAGAGTTGGAACGGAGGGAGTGATGAAAATTGTGGGGCAAATGTACGACAAGGTAGTAATAAAACAAGGGAAAATAATAATTATTATTTTTAATTGATAAACTAACGTTTAAACAAGATTTTTATGCATAGCACAAAGGGTAGATAACAAATATTATAATCAATAATTATCAGCCTGAAACACTCATCTACATTGAAAAAATCTTCCGAGAAAAGATACTGGCCGCCAACGGGAATTGAACCCGTGACCATCTGATTGCCGGTCAGCAGCTCTGACAGAGCTGCTGACCGGCAATCAGATGGTCACGGGTTCAATTCCCGTTGGCGGCCAGTATCTTTTCTCGGAAGATTTTTTCAATGTAGATGAGTGTTTCAGGCTGATAATTATTGATTATAATAAGGGAAAATAAAGTTACCACGCTGGCATCGATCACCTCAACCGTTAAACTGCCGGACAAAAACAGAAGAGTGGCTGTGGAACCGCTTACAATTTTCCAGCGAGTGTGTATTGTAAAGCAATCTGAACAGGATTTACGGGATGACTTCAAGTATGAGTTGGCCCCGTTCCCGATGTCTCTGTTCAATGAACAAGGGATGTGCAAGGGCACAAAATCTACTCTGTACTTTGCTTTCACTCCTCTTTCCAGCCACACGTCAATAGATGCCAGCACTCACGTCATTTTGAATGGTGGCTACCTCTTGCACAAGGTTGTGTGGCAGCGGAAGAGCACGGTTCGAGCACTTTTGCCGCGTTATACCACCTACTCTACGACCTTTTTCAACCAACAGGGCTCTATAAACCCACGCGTTTACCGGGTGCGATACCACCTCAGCACCGTTTGGCCAAGGAAAGACCAAAATCACCACACTTATGAGCAAGAGTGAACCACTTGCTAAGCAAGTGGAGGTCTTCCTTCGGCCAGACTCCACCCCACAAGCCGTGAGTGAAGCCCTTCTGCTAAAAATTTCATGTAAATGCCAGAAAGGATGCTCCGGGAGCTGCTCGTGCAGACAGGCTGGGCTCCACTGCTCAGTCCTCTGTCAGTCATGCGGTGGCAAATTGTGCATTAGCGTCCCGGATGTGGAGCTGAAATGCTCGGACGATGAAGATGACCCGACTACAGACTGGGCGCATCTCCCAGCGTCCATCACAGATATCGAGACACCTTCTTCGTGCGAGCCTAAGCCCGGGCCATCTAAGATAAAAAGAAAGACATGATTTGGCAACCAATACACAATACCTACATGATTTATATTAGTTTTATTTTTTGTGTACATGTAATTTGTCCTTATAGTAGGATTAGTAGGTACCATGATGTTTGTACAAGCATTTTAGTATGTAGGTATATAAAATAATGTTTGAAGACGACGTAATTAAAGATAGTTGAATTATCTTATCTTTTTTTTTTAAATGTGTTAACAATAACAAACCAAAAAATTGTAACTATTCGATAAATAAAACCATAAAATAGACGTGAGAACAGTTTATTTGCATTTCCCCCCAAAACCTACTTATGACTGTTTTTGGTTATCTGGCATTCTTGAGAGAACCGTTAAGTCTACAGATATCAATCTAGTTTTAAATGAAAGCTAATTAAATTTACTACAACTTTATTTCACATAATATTTGACGTGGAATGCGTTTTTTAGAAAATATTTTACAAAATAAGTGACCATTTCGAAAAAAATTGGAAAAAATGGCCTATTTTCGAAGAACTGTATCTTAGAAGACAATGGTTGTATATAGCTCTCTTTAGTCTAAAATTGTAGCAAATTTAGTTTACTTTAAAAGTATTTTTACTAACTATACCAGTCAGACCCTTCCTTCACTGAGATATTGAGAAAAAACTGAAAAAAATCCTAAAATTTTCTGGTTTTTTGGGTCCACTGCCGCTCGCACAGCACTTTCGAAGTTTTTTTGCAAATTTTTTTTTTCAATACTGGATTAGGTCCTAACAACATATAAAAAATTCAGAATGACAGGACCTTTTGCAAGAACAGCCAGCGTTGCCAACTCTACGTCTTTTTACGTAGATCTACGTATTTTAGGTCCTTCCTGAACATCTACTAACTTCAGTCCAGAATCTACGTATTTTTTGTCAAATTGTACAAATTTGCAAAATAACATAACTCATTAGGCTGAAGAAGCAAATTTTTCGTTACTTTACAGTGGCGCCCCCGTCTGCGGGGCAAAGTATGTGGCGCGGACTCCAACTAACGGTATTAATTCATTTATGCAACCAACGTTGGCAACGTTCCGTTTCATACTAGAGTCCGCGCCGGGGTTGGGATGTCTAGGAAAATTTCCCTAGATCAAGGGGAGAAAAATATTTTTTAGGCAAAAGGGAAATCAGCACAAATCTACGAAAATTTCGAACTATTACGATAAATTTTTTTATTGGAGTTGTAATCTTCTACTTCCCGGTAAAATACACAATTTCAGACAAAGGCATCGCTAAATTGTTAATTGCTAGTATTTGACCTTGACTGTTTACTCCACATTCATATTTTTTTTCCTAAATATTGCCTATTACCCCACATTTGCATAATTACCAAAAACTATATTTCGTTTCATTTAAAACTCAGGTTCTCAACGTGGGAAATAACGCCCCCTTGTGGAAGTTTGAGACTTTCAGGGGGCAGTAGAAGACCCAAAGAGGGGGCGTTGAGGTGGCACAGTGATGGCGAGGGCAGGTAAAAAATATGGTCTAAAAAGACAAAAAAAACACGCTCATCACGTGCTAATAAAGCAAAATAAACTTTAATATTGGCTAATTTTTGTTTGTAATCATTTTTATCACATGTGGAAAAATTCACATTTTTCGGTAGTTGAAAAGTGGAAGAAAATTGAATCCATTAACCCCCCCCCCCCCCCCCCATAAGAAAAAAGGGGGTCTCTAAAAAAATCTCAAAGTGGGCGGTGGGCAAAATTGAGAACCAAGAGTGAGAGGCAAGGTTGAGAACCTATGATAAATCATAAAAAAAATAATTAAAATTTGCAAAAAATGCATTAAAAATAATAGATACATTTTAACTTAATTAATTCACCTACCCTAACTTCTGTATTTCACTCAGAAAAAAAGTACGTAGATCTACTAACTTTTCATAATCCAAATTATACGATTCTACGTAATTTTGTAGTCCGATCTACGTCTTTTTCAAAAAACGGGTTGGCAACACTGAGAACAGCACCCTTTTCATGTTTAACTTGACTGGAATATAACGACCAGCGTTGCCAACTCTACGTCTTTTTACGTAGATCTACGTATTTTAGGTCCTTCCTGAACATCTACTAACTTCAGTCCAGAATCTACGTATTTTTTGACAAATTGTACAAATTTGCAAAATAACATAACTTATTAGGCTGAAGAAGCATATTTTCCGTTACTTTACGGTGGCGCCCCCGTCTGCGGGGCAAAGTATGAGGCGCGGACTCCAACAAACGTTCCGTTTCATACTAGAGTCCGCGCCGGGGTTGGGACGTCTAGGGAAATTACCCTAGATCTAGGGGAGAAAAATGTGTTTTAGGCAAAAGTCTAGGTCTAGTCAAAATCAGCACAAATCTAGGAAAATTTCGAACAATTATCATAATTTTTTTTTATTGGAGTTGTAATCTTCTACTTCCCGGTAAAATACACAATTTCAGACAAAGGCATCGCTAAGTTATTTATTGCTAGTATTTTACCTTAACTGTTAACTCCATGTTCATGTTTTTTTCCTAAATATTGCCTTTTACCCCACATTTGCATAATTACCAAAACTATATTTCGTTTCAATTAAACCTTAGGTTCTCAACGTGGGCAATAAATAACGCCCCCTTGTGGACATTTGAGACTTTCAGCGGGCAGTAGAAGACCCAAAGAGATGGCGTTGAGGTGGCACAGTGATGGCGAGGGCAGGTAAAAAATATAGTCAAAAAAGAAAAAAAACACGATCATCACGTACTAATAAAGCAAAATAAACTTTAATATTGGTTAATTTTTGTTATTTTATGTATTGTAATCATTTTTGTCACGTGTGCAAAAATTCACATGTTTCGGTAGTTGAGAAAGTGGAAGAAAATTGAATCCATTAATCCCCCCCCCATAAGAAAAAAGGGGGGCTCTAAAAAAAATCTCAAAGTGGGCGGTGGGCAAAATTGAGAACCAAGAGTGAGAGGCAAGGTTGAGAACCTATGATAGATAAATCATTAAAAAAAATTACAAAAAATGCATTAAAAATAATAGATACATTTCAACTAAATTACCACAAGAAATAACTAATTACGTTCACCTACGTTCACTAACTTCTATAGAAAAAAAGTACGTAGATCTACTAACTTTTCATAATCCAAATTATACGATTCTACGTAATTATCTAGTCCGATCTACGTCTTTTTCAAAAAACGGGTTGGCAACACTGATAACGACTCAAGTCCAAGTCTACTATTTACTTTTCTATCTCTTCATTTCTTCAGGGCCCCGCTTCAAGAAGCGGGGAACAAAAATTTGGTTTATAGACTCATTTGAGTGCTCCCCTCCACGGAAATCTTTAGTAAAAGGCGAAAGATTTATTCGTTATTGAAGGGAAAACAGAGTATCGAGTTGGGTGTTCCTACAGTATAAACCAACAAGTTGGCGGCGTTCCCGTGCGATCCGCGGGCGGAAGTAACGCCATCTACCCGCAGTGCTTTAAACTACACACGCAGCGGTCGTCACACTTTCCCGAGCACTCAGCATCAGGGGGCCTAGTCGCCTAGTCCCTATCTTTTACGTTTTACTAACAGCCTGTTAGCTTAACTTGGTGGTTTGAGCAAAGTTGTCGCAACTGGCTAAAAATGGTAGTCAGTAACTTTTCTGTTAAGGTTTAGTTAATTTATCGTCGCGACCGACAGAAAAGAAACCCAACTTTGCTCAAACCATCAAGTTAAGCTAACAGGCTGTTAGTAAAACGTAAAAGATAGGGACTAGGCCCCCAGTTGACCAGAAGCTCTCGAGTTTATTTTTGTTGGCCAAATGAGAAAGAGGTGAACTTTTCCGAAGATCTTTGGTTTTCAAGTTTGCATCGGTCAGAACTACTTCAAATTGTATTTTCGAGCGACCGCGACAGTGCTGTTTTTCAGGAGGAATCTGGTACAATGTAAAACCAATCGGAGTCTCAAGTTATTTTTTTAATTATTTTCCATCACAAATCTACTAGTAGGTTCATCTCGACGAGCAATTATCCATCTTGTTTTAAAGCGAAATTTGAATCCCGCGATCTTTTTACAAACCAACCCTTCTTTAGGGAAATTAATTGGTGGGATGAATAAGATTTTTTTTTTCAAATATAAAAATCATTTTTCCATCTGTTGGCACTTTCCAGTCCATCACTATGTCAAATAACTCCTTTTGTCTTAAGAACAAATCCTTTGAAACCGATCCTGTGACAAAAATAATATTTATGAAGCACTTAAATTTTATAGTACCTAAGTAGATTTGTAAAAATTACTGAGCCGTAGATGGGCAAGATTTAAAAAAAAATATGAGAACATATTCATTGTTATAAATATAAAAACACCTCTGAAAATTCGCAGAACATCTCTTAGTGAATAGTCACGTTCCACTTAAAAACAACCAGCCAAAACCATTACATATAGAATGGAAGGGTCTTAGATTAAATTTGCTTGAATAAGAAATCAATAAACGAACGAATGACTCCAACATAACGCTACATAGTATGTTTACCAAACCTAAACAATATAATGCACTTAAGAGCGCATAACCAGCAAATTTAAATTCAGATTCCGACGTCAGCGCTCCACACATCAGAACTCGCTAGCGGGCGTTTTTAGAACAAGAGTTCGTTCCGCTCCAAGCTTGGTTTCGAGTATCACGCACAGCTAGGACTATAGACGCTCAGTATGGGTTAGATGAAGATGTTAAATTCTCGCTTCCAGAATTTTAATTAGTAGTAGTTATTTATAATTTGTATATCGAAGTGCATAAACATAAATAGATACAAGTAAAATGCGTAAACCCAGTAGGTATTAAGTAGATACCTACGTGAATAAACAATTTGTTATATTCTTTTTAATATTTTTGTTAATATTTTGTAAGGCATGATCGGGATAGTGGACTTTATTTCAATCCAAACACTTGAAGTTTTTTTATAGAGCCATTTATTCACACAATATTACCACTTGTTATTTTACTTTAAACTGGGTAACATTTTACCCCCACAAACGACTTATAGTCAACCTTTTATGCTGACAAAATACTAAGAAAAAAGGCACAGATTTTTTAAGGTGGTGACATTTTTATGCAAAAACAAAACAACAAGAAACAAAAAACAATCTGTTACCTCATTGGCCAGGAAAAAACTAGGTTGCGTCGGTAAAGACAAAATCTGTAACCCTAGCAACTGATTATAACATAAATTGCCAGCAGCTGATTTATGATAATTTATAAGACAAGATGGCGCTAATGCTGCAATTCTTAACCATTTTGTTTTTAATTGTATTTTACAGCCATTAGAGTGGAAGATATCTCAGTATCGCCCTGATGTAAGATCACCATTAAGAATTGAAACGTTTCTTGAAATGGCTTTAGCCGTGTTTAGTGACCAGATCTGAATAGCCAGGTACTTCCCCACCCTCCTCTTCCTTATATCCTTCCCCTCCCCACTACCTTCAGTCTTACAACATACCCAAATTGGGGATGCCATAGTCCCACTGGCTACAGGCGGGAGCAGTTGGGACTCTTGTGCGGTATTAATGAAAAAAAAGAGTAATATTCAGTTGGATTGTAAAAAATGTCTAATTTTGAAATATTTATTCGTGTGCATAATTTTTTATTTTATATTTATGTGAATACCGCACAAGAGACCCAAATGCTCCCGTCTGGAGCCTGTGAGACTATGACGTGACTATGGGGTATATTATGAGGCTGAAGGTGGTGGGGAAGGGAAGGAGATGGGGAAGAGGAAGGCGAAGAATTACCTGGCTATTCAGATCTGGTCACTAAACACGGCCATAGCCATTTATAGCAAATTTCAATTCTGAATGGTGGTCATACACCACCCAGGGTGATACTGAAAGTATCTTCCACTCTGGAACGTGACGCAAATATATTATTTTTAATTTAAATAATTGTGAAATAACCCAAATTATTCAAATAAAATTTATTTGCCCACGCCGGGATTCGATCCCACGACCTTCGGATTGCGAGTTAAGAGCCTTACCCCTTGATCACGCCGGCCGTCAATAGGTAGTAATTTGGAAGGCGGGTATGGGTACCGCCGCCCCGGGAACCATGTATTGGATTATCAACACCTCTGCCATAGGTCACCCCAAGTGACTTAGCAGGGGAGCCCGAGTTCATGAGGCGAAGTTTGTCAGGATCTCGCCGGCGCGGCAGTTGCGTCTGCCCACCAACTACGTGGAAGGTCGGATCAGGAGAGACCGTTTTTTTTACAATCGCTCGACACTTTGCCTATCTCTACTTTGGGAATGCTGTGTGGAGGGTCATTTTAGGGAAAGGAAGGAGAGGAACTTCGGAGAAGGAAAAGGGTATTAGGGGTGGGTAGAAATCTGGGGGTCAGTGTGTCCAGGAGTGCGGATGTATGAGGCCATCCCTCCCACTGCGGTGCAAGGCGATGTTCCGAGAGGGTAAGGCTGGAGAAGTCAAAGGACTCCCTCAACCACTTTTTCTAGATCCGACCTGCCATGCAGCTGGTGGGCAGACGCATCCGCCACCAAGACCTGAACAAACCTCACCCCCACGAACCCAGGCACCCCTGCTAGTCACCAAACGTTGCGAACCACTTGGGATGACCTATGGCAGACGTGTTGGTTATCTAATAAATGGTTCCCGGGGCAGTGGTACCCATACCCGATTTTCGTGTTTGTTATTTTTGTTATACGAAAAATGGATATAAAAAAGGCCTACCCTCCCCCCCCCCCCTCTCAACCCCCCCTAACCCCCTCTCACCCCTAGCCCCTCACCCCCCCTCTAACTCCTCTCCTTCAACCTCCCTCCCTTGGGAGCTGTTGGACTCTTATGCGGTATTACATAACAATATTTTTTTGAAGTATTTGGGACTCTCGTGTGGTAATCACTTAGCAATAATTTACAATATTTTTTTTTAACTACTGTGCTTTAGAGTCTTTAGACCACACGACTGAAGTAAAACTTAACTAACTTATAACGGTAAATTTGAAAAAAAATCGTGCTTCTCAAAAGGACAGCTGTGTGCGACCTGCGGACGTGTCGGACGAAAACACAAAAATATATGTGAACCTATTCAAAAGCACTTCAACAAACTGAATTAAAGCGCACAAACCCTTTCTTTCTTTGAGTGGCCTTGCAACGCCCGCCGGGCGTCCGCTATATATAATGTTATATAGTGCAGGCGCTTTCATTATAATGCAGTTTTCCGGGACTTGGGATGGAACCATTACAGTTTAGTTGACCCCGAGTTTACAGTGGCCTTGCAACGCATGCCGGGTACCCGCTGTATATAATGTTATATAGTGCAGGCGCTTGCAATATAATGTAGTTTCCCGGGACTTGGGATGGAATCATTACAGTTTAGTTGACCCCGAGGTTACAGTGGCCTTGCAACGCATGCCGGGTACCCGTTGTATATAATGTTATATAGTGCCGGCGCTTGTAATATAATGTAGTTTCTCGGGACTTGGGATGGAACCATTACAGTTTAGTTAACCCCTAGGTTACATTGGTTTTGCAACGCATGCCGGGTACCCACTGTATATAATTTATTTATTTATTTACGGAAAAATAATCCATTAACAATAATATGAATAACATGCGTTCGTTAAGGCCCGACCTGCCTAGCAATCGATCACCGTTCGCATCGATTACCGTTCGCAGGACATTTTTCGTAACAATCATCACTTTTCGTAACGCATTTACCAGCTTACCCCCCATGTGTCGAGCGTGCGCAAAGAAGTTTTATTTCAAAAAAAATATTTTGAAGAAGTTGGGACTCTTGTGCGGTATTCACATAAGAAAAAATTAAAATAAAAAAAAATTTCAAAATTATAAAAAATTTTGCATAAAAATATTCAATGAACATGAATTTTTACGTTCGGTAAATCCTGTAGTTTTTACAAACACGAAACAATGAAATCGTATTATTTGGTTTCGTTTTAAATTTGTCATTTCAAAATGTTACGATACAGAGCGCCGCGGAGACAACCGCCGGCTGCCACGTTCCGTGACTTCTCAATTCTATGTCGTCGAGCTATAAGAAAAATGGTAAAACGCGAGCTGTAAATTAATTACTTCTTATGATTATTTTTCGATCAAAATTTTTATGACTTGTCAATAATGTCTTAGCAAAAGAAGTATGTAAAAAAATCTTGAAATATATTAGTTTGTAAGTACGCAAATAAATACACAAACTGGCCAATTTACGTCAAGAAACACATGTACGTATATATTTTTTAATGATTTTATTTAAACTAAAATTAAAATTCTAAAACATACGTTTACCAGATAATGTATTGATTTATTTAACTGCATGATTATATGATTTGAAATTGGTGTTGTATAATACATGTACTTTTTTGAAAATATAACAAATCTGCCAACGACCTATGGTATAACCTTATTATACTTAAAATAAACATTTTTTCTCAAAATTTAAAACATGCGTTTACTAGATAAAAGAACAATCTTTCAAAAACAATTAATATTTTTTTGTGGAAACGAGTCAATACGTCTAAACACTGATTTAAAAATGACATATTTCTGGTTTCTCTGGTAATGTCCTCTTAAACGAGTCATAGCAATAACGTCATTCTAAAATCAATGAAAACCATTACACTTACTGCAAGAGAAACCAAAGGGAAAGATTCCGAATCCCACATAAACACTCTCAATTGGTGTCTCTGCAAATTGGATTAACCGGTAACAAACCAGTTTAGACACCTTCAAAACTTGACATTTAAAATATTATAAATAAGTCGTCCGTTCGTGGCTTCATCACAGTTTGAAAATGACCTTACTAGTCGAAAAAGCTGTAACTAAAATACATACTAAAATACTTGTAGAACTCGATAATAACATTATGAAAATTCATTTTAACTAAATTTCTAAAAATTAAAATGGAGTTCTACGAATTAAGGTTAATCATCACGCACGTTATAATCTACGCATTCACAGATGGCGCCAATCAAATTATTTTCGGTTTTTAATGCTTTTTGCACATTACGCTTCAAAATATTAAGGTAAATTAATTGTTCGCGCACGTACATATTTAAATAGAATATAAATAAATAGTTTTGTCCATAAATAAACCCAAATCTTTCAAGAAAGGCTGAAAAATTCAATTTTATATCGATGACTCAATCCAATAATGTATTATTCAGCCTTTCTAGAAAGATTTGGGTTTATTTATGGACAAAACTATTTATTTATATTCTAATTAAATTTGTACGTGCGCGAATAATTAATTTACCTTAATAATTTAAAGCGTAACGTACAAAAAGCATTAAAAACCGAAAATAATTTGATTGGCGCCATCTATGAATTCGTAGATTATAACGCGCGTGACGTTTAACCTTAAACACAAAAACAATTAATATACTAAAAAATTACAAACTTTAACCTTAGTCGAATTCATCGTATTTTTATTTTTATTTCACGTGATGTTTTTAAAAAAAATATCGCAAATTTATTTAAGTAATAAAAAAAACTTTATTTATTTAGTACATACCTGAAGGTATCGGATCCATGTTGAAAAAAAATTGCCAGCAGCGTTATAAAAAGTTGTTACCTGCTCCCTAAATATTGCGTTATAAATGTCGCTCTGTGTCGGACTTTCACACAATGTCCCTAGTCCCTATCTTTTACGTTTTACTAACAGCCTGTTAGCTTAACTTGGTGGTTTGAGAAAAGTTGTTGCAACTTAAGTTGTTGTACTTAAATTTATATTTTTTTTTGCTCATATCTTTATTTCATGTATATGTTTTTATTTCCATCATAACTTTATTTGTTCTAGTTTTTTTTTCTCTTAAAAAAAATAGAACAAATAAAGTGACGTATATAAAAAAGTTACGTATATAAAAAAAAAGTATTTATATATCATTTGTCATAATATATTGAGTATATAAATGGTTTCTTTCAAGATATCCTATGATATCTTGAAAGAAACCATCCTATGATATCTTGAAAGAAACCATTCACATGTTAAAAATATTATGAACTGAATATACAATTTGGCTGTCCTGAAACGGGTATCCTTCCCAGTTGGACAGACAAAGTATAATTTTCTAACTTATTGTAATATCTATGCATATAAATAAATAAATAAATAAATAAATAAATAAATAAATAAAACTGGTAAGTGGTAAAATAAGGTTTAGGTTTGGTTAAGGTTTAGTTTATTTTATCGTCGCGACCGACAGAAAAGAAACAGAAAAGTTACTGACTACCATTTTTAGCCAGTTGCGACAACTTTTCTCAAACCACCAAGTTAAGCTAACAGGCTGTTAGTAAAACGTAAAAGATAGGGACTAGGCCCCCTGGTTACATCAAAATTATTAGAAGACATTATCCGTTCACCTAGGGTCGTCTCTAAGTACAGGTAAGCGTACAAGGTATTTGATAATAATCGCTCTAGAACAGTGGTTCTTACTTAATTTTTATTTTTTTTTTTTATTTTATTTGGGAGACCTTGTAGGAGTTACTGACCACCACCAGTTTCATATGCACATTCACCGAACCCTTCTTATATGAGTCGGGGTGTGTCTTGACCTCCGCCGAACCCGCGAGATCGACTCACCGAACCCAGGTTAAGAACCACTGCTCTAGACAGATATTTGACGGCCGGCGTAGCGCAGCGGTAAGACGCTTGACTCGCACACCAAAGGTCGCGGGATCGAATCCCGGCGTGGCAAATAAATTTTATTTGATTAATTTGTGTTATTTCACAATTTATTCATTTAAAATAATATATAGTATATTTGCGGCAAGTTCCAGAGTGGAAGATACTCCCTGTATCGCCCTGGTGTAAGACCACCAATCAGAATTGAAACGTTGCTTGAAAGGCTTTAGCCGTGTTTGGTGACCAGATCTGAATAGCCAGGTACTTCCCCACCTTCATCTTCCCTATTTCCTTCCCCTCCCCACTACCCTCAGCCTCACAACATATCCCAATTGGGGATGCCATAGTCTCACTGGCTTCAGACGGGAGCAGTTGGGACTCTTGTGCGGTATTCATATAAAAAAAAAATCTGGGGAGGAAGCCGTCTCAACCATGAGATGGTGGAAACCAAGCCTACGAAGCACCAGTACAATGTCATAAGATCCAAAGATCCTTAAAGATTTCCACCGAACAATAAATTTTATATTTTTTGTTCATAAATGCAGAAATCGCAGTAAAACTTACTAAAACCGAATATTTTTATTTGTTTTACCCATACCGAATAATATTATCACCTTTTTCGTCCGTCCTCTCTACGTACCCCTGCGGGAAACGGCGTGATGATTAGTTAGTTAAAAATCTTTCTACAGTAACATTAATAAAAGATCTGGGCGTCGTTTTTGATAACAAGATGACATTCGTCCCCACATTGATGCAATCACAAATAAAGCACTTAAATGTCTTGGATTTATGTTAAGAACGTCCAAAGATCTAATGTATACTAATACACTCAAAACATTGTACATAACATTAGTTAGAAGCATTCTTGAGTATAATTCCTCTATCTGGTCGCCTCTATACATTGTACACTCACAAAAAATCGAAAGAGTACAACATAGATTTTTGAGGCATATAAATTACAAATTACATATTCCAATAGAAAATTTAAATTATAATTATTTAATGCAATTGCTTAAACTACCCGAATTATCACAGCGAAGAAAAGTCTGTGATGTTTTATTATTATTTGAAATCATCAACGGGTATTTGGATAGCCCTGAAATAGTGAATATGATAAATTATCAAGTACCCACTAAATACAACACTAGACTCCATGCTCCATTTAACATAGTTGCTTCTCTCACTATTTTTATGTTCAACTCTTGTCTTCAGAGATTGCATCGTGTGGGGAATGAAACTTGCTCTATTGACATATTTCTTTATAAAAACATCGCTATCCTTTAAAAAGCGTATATGTATGCAGATGCAAAAATCCGTAAATGTTTCAGATTGTTAACAGTAACAAATTTAATAACCACTGCTCTATAACTACTTTCATAGTACCTACTTACTTTTTTATATATGTAATTGCTGTGTACCTTTAATTTTTTTTTTCATAATAATAACTTCAAACATACCTACATTTATAATAGCAAAAAAAAATCATTTACCGGAAAATTACCAACTGTTATATTAATCGCTAAAAAATGTTTTACACCACTGCCAACCGGTAAGATTCGAGTACGTTTGTAATCATGTTTTGTGTAATATTGTGACAATAATTGCTAAATCTACTGTAGCCTGAGCCCTAATACAAATCAGCTGGTTGAACTCCTTTGTACAATTCACTTATCGAATACTCATACCTACTTGTGTTGTGCCTTCTCATGTCTCTCATGCTCTGTTTATTATTTTATGTATTATGTACTTGTTATGATGTTATATACCTACTTGTTCTCCTGTACCATTTACCTTACATGTAAAAGCCACCAAGGCGTAAACAAATAAATAAATACATACATAAATAAATAAATAAATAAATAAATAAATAAATAAATAAATAAATAAATAAACAAATAAATAAATAAATAAATAAAAAATAAAATAAATATGTATCGAACGTGTAGACGAAAGCGTACCGCTGCGCGTTACCCCTTCCAATAACCTACGAAACAAAGGGAGTGCTCTCATTGGCCAACGAAACACTGTGCATTTGGAATGATATCTACAATGCTATTACATTCTATAATTAACTTATCAATTGAAAACATAAACGCAATTGATAATAAATACATGCTGCAGCGTCATTGGACTCGAAAACACATCTGAATAACCACGTAATACTTCCACCAGGGAGCCCAGACAGCAATGATCAAAATCAAGAAAATGATTGAGTATTTACCGTATCCCCACCCTGCTACCAGACGCGGCGCCATTGGTCAATGCTGAACAAAGGAAATGTTTGAATCGTAAATATTTACGACAGCCAATTTACATTCCGAAAAACTCGGAGCTAAATTTCGGGAAATCGGGAATAATTTGAATCAAGAAATATATATCATCACCTAAAAATAGGTATATACTACAATAACACCTCAAAAACTGTCGTCTACCAGTGATTATTGCACTTTAAGAAAATATTTACTTCCAAATATTGTACCTTGTATCACATTTGTAAACTTGTACCTTTTCTTGTTGAAACAATAAAAATTATGTGAGACTTCGGTTTATTGGAACAGGACTGTCTTGGCAAAGGTTATCACACAGAATTTTAACACATCTGCTCGAAAATCATAGCGATTGGGAAAAATACGTAAACGCAAGCACCCTTCAGAAACAGGGAGGTTCTGTGTTCCAAAAGTCCAACCCGGATTTGCCCTATAAAACAAACGGCAAACCGGTAGGAAATCAGTTCAAAAACTACCAGCCAAGAAGTAACAAGTCTCCAAGAAACTGAAGTCTCCAAGTTCTAACCTACTTAAAAAGTGTTTTTAATCAGTATTAAATTCTGTTCTACCTTTCTCCCAGTATCCCATTATCCTGACCCCAACAGTCTCCAAAAGTCTCCAAAGTGCAAATCAATATTAAATTAAGTAACTAAATTCAGTTTTGGCCATTATAACTAGAATCAATTTTCAAATAATAAATTCACTAAAAAGACCATTGGCGTACCAAGATTCATTGGCGTACCATATTCCCAGTCTCCTGCTATTCCCAAAGTTTCCAAAGTCTCCAAAAGTCTGCAAGTCTTTTTAAGTGTTTTACAACAGTAATAGATTCAGTTTCGCTAATTTAACTTAGAATCATTAATCCAGAAGTAAAAGACATTGGCGTGCCAAGTTGTGTCCAGCTCCCTATTTTTTGCAATTTATGTACAAACGTCTAGTACAGTTGGTCCTTCGAGCCGGATCTACACATAACAAGCCTTCAGTCTTACCCAGTGGAAATGCCGTCTCTTCGCAGTGGCCGTAAGACCCCGACATCTGAGACATCGCTGTCATATGCCAGTGGCGCCCCGACGGACCCCCGGGCCCACACACCGTAGACACCGATGAGACGCCATACAGAGGACCCCACCAGGTCCACGATCTATCTGGTGCGAGCCCAGCCAGGAACTCTGATCTCATCACTCTTGACCGACCTGCTCCAGAATGTGTCTCCGAGAGTCTTCACGAATCCAACAGTAAAAGCAGCGAAACAACTGAAGACTCCCTGCGATTGCTGCGCCGAGAGATGCGCATTCGGGACAGACGTCACGCCAAGCAGACAGCCAATCTGCTCGCAGCCCTGAACGCTGCGACACGCCAAGCAGTCAGCCAACCTGCCCAGGAGCCAGCACCAACCAGCCCGACCCTGCGAGCCAACCTCGGTCAGGCAGTAATTCAAGTGCCCGCACCAACCGGCCCTTATGCTAATGAGTTCGCAACGAGATATGCCACTCAAGTAAAAAGGCCAGCCGGAGAGTTTGCAACGAGATATGCAACAACTCAAGTGCACGCACCGACCGGCCCTTCTACTAATGAGTTCGCAACGAGATATGCCACTTAAGTAAACAAGCCAGCCGGAGAGTTTTGCAACGAGATATGCAACAACTCAAGTGCACGCACCGACCGGCCCTTCTACTAATGAGTTCGCAACGAGATATGCCACTCAAGTAAAAAGGCCAGCCGGAGAGTTTGCAACGAGATATGCAACTACTCAAATGCACACACCAGTCGGTCAGCCTACCAATGAATTTGCAGTAACCGATCCAACTGGATATGCCGCTACCCAAGGCTACACACTACTGACGGGTCCCGCAAACAACATGCCCCGGCCACCATAACCCAGCTCGCTGCCTTTCTGAAAGAAGTGTCAAACGCAATTCCAAACAGCGGGATGGTGGACCACATACGATCCCGACCACGCCGTGAACAAATACATGCCGGGTACCAGGAGGAAGAAGATAGTGATCGCAAGCGACTTCTACCAAGCCATGAGCAAATACATGCCGGACATCAAGAAGAAATCGGGGACGGCCCAAAAGAAAAGATCGCCCCGATGAAACGCAAAATGAATGAGGCACATACTTACCCTGAACCAAGCCGAAAAAGAAAAACAGCCGATGAAAGCTGCGCCCAATGTGGCGGCGATCATAAAACCCGTGAATGTAAAGAATTCGCAGCCAAAGATGTTGAACTTCGATGGGAAGGTTATGCCCCAAGTGCTTAGAAAAACACCACTCACGAAGCTGCAAAATAAACCAATGGTGCAAAGTAGGGGATTGCCGATCCCCACACCACCCCCTGCTACATAATCCCGAGTTCGTACGAAAAAGTACCGTGGAAAATGTCAACTTGTGACGCCAGGACTCCGGACAGAGAGTACTGTTAAAAATTGCGCCAGTAATATTAAGCGCTCCAAACAAAGAAGAAGTGTCAGTGTTTGCTCTCCTGGACGAAGAATCCACAGTAACACTTGTTGACACTGACACCGCAATACAAGTCGGAGCAAACGGCCCAGTTCACGGACTGCGAATCCACGGTGCCAAAGGAATGTGCACCTCTGACAATCTCTCACAACGTGTGAGACTAAGAATACGAGGTGCGGGCAACAGTAATACATACCACATCTCTGCCAGCACAATATGCAACCTCAACCTGCCGGAGCAACAGATCCAAGGAAGGTCTGTCGTCCCGAAGCTGCTAATAGGCCAAGACAACGCTCACCTGATTGTGTCAAGGGAAGTTCGTGAATGCAATGATACTACACGAATAGCATCACGCACCGCACTAGGATGGATCGCTCATGGGGGAGTCAACCCCAGAGATAATAACACGACTACCACTTTGGCACTACAACCAGAAACGGCCGCAGACATACAATTGAGGGAGCTAGTAAAAACCAACTTCGCCATCGACTCGCTCGGAGTAACATCAGCCACCAGAGTCAATGCAAGCGAACAACAGGCCATTGCACTTATGAATGCAACTACCCGTCCTCTTCCTACAGGGAGGTGGGAAACTGGTCTACTATGGCGCTATCCAGAAGCCTCGCTACCTGACAATCGGCAGTGTGCGCTGAAGCGACTTCTGTCTCTGGAGAAAAAGCTAGCAAAAGACAAAAATCTAGCAGTGGCCTACAATGAAAAAATAAGTCAACTTTTCAACAAAGGCTATGCCAAGAAGCTATCAGGCCATGAAGCTTCCACCATCACACCTCGCAAATGGTACCTGCCTCACTTCGCAGTAATCAACCCAAATAAGCCAGGAAAAATCAGAGTGGTATTCGATGCTGCAAGCCGATGCCGAGGAACCTCCCTCAATGATCGGCTGCTTACTGGTTCTGACCTGCTGTCCTCCCTCCTGGGGAATATAATACGCTTCCGGGAAGGAAACATCGCCATTGCTGCAGACATCAAAGAAATGTTCCTGCAAATAAAAATAAGGTGAGAAGACCAGCCGTCCCAGCTTTTCCTGTGGAGAACATCACCCCATCATGAACCAGACACCTATCAAATGTCATCAATGATGTTCGGAGCCACCTGCTCCCCAAGCAGTGCCCAATTCGTCCGAAATAAAGTGGCTGAAACATACGAGCACGAGTACCCGGCCGCCGCAAAAGCCGTACGCAACAAGTTCTACATGGACGACTACCTAGATGCAGCAGACACACCCAATGAAGCTGCTACACTCGCCCAAAGTGTAAGTGCCCTCCTCGCGAAAGGAGGGTTCCACTTGACAAATTGGGCGTCAAATAGCCCGGTGGCCCTAACTGGCGTACCCATAGAAGACCGTGCCAGCTCCGCGATACAGATCAGCAGTGGAGGTCCAGAGACAGAACGAGTGCTTGGTTTAATCTGGGACCCCACCACAGACCGCTTCCTGTACTCATTTCGCGAGGCAATCTCCCCCGACACGGCCACACAACCTACCAAGCGGCAACTATTATCCATAGTAATGAAAATCTTTGACCCAGTCGGCCTCGTTGCCTGCCTTACCATCAGATCTAAGATGCTACTGCAAGCAGTGTGGCGCTCAAGCGTCGGCTGGGACGAACCCATTACCCCCGAACACGCCCAGAGATGGACAGACTGGCTGAGCCTGCTGCACACAAACAGCATCTCAATCCCGAGACGTTGCCTCTCAAACAAACCGAACAACGTAACTCTACACCTCTTCTGCGACGCATCGGAGCAAGCTTGCTGTGCCGTGGCCCACTTCACCGAAGAAATAGATGGATCCTTACGAGTAACATTCCTTGCAAATAAATGCAAGGTAGCACCACTGAAGCCTCTCTCCATTCCACGCCTCGAGCTTCAAGCCGCCCTCATAGCAGCGAGACTAGCCCAGACGATGCAAGATGGGGCCCAACAAACCAGTAGAAGGCCCACTACTAGCCGAGGAGATAAAAGCAGCAGAACAAAAATGGATCAAAAGGTCCCAGGAAAACGCTTACACAACTGATCTACACACCATCCGACAAGGTCAAAAACTGCCTACTGGCAGTCGCCTCAACTCGCTGAACCCCTTCTTTGGACCAGACGACCTTCTACGAATGGGGACCCGACTACAAGCCTTGGAAAGAACAAAGAGTGTGGCCCGAACTCCCATAATACTGGACTGCGACGAACCCTACACTCGGCTCCTAATCAGTCACTACCACAAAAAGGCGGATCATCCTAGTACTGAGAAAACAATAGCAGAAATACGCAATAATTTTTTCATAATACGAATACGCACAACAATCAGGAAAATAACGCACGTCGTGCCGCTGCGCGTTACCCCTTCCAATAACCTACGAAACAAAGGGAGTGCTCTCATTGGCCAACGGAACACTGTGCATTTGGAATGATGTCTACAATGCTATTACATTCTATAATTAACTTATCAATTGAAAACATAAACGCAATTGATAATAAATACATGCTGCAGCGTTATTGGACTCGAAAACACATCTGAATAACCACGTAATACTTCCACCAGGGAGCCCAGACAGCAATGATCAAAATCAAGAAAATGATTGAGTATTTACCGTATCCCCACCCTGCTACCAGACGCGGCGCCATTGGTCAATGCTGAACAAAGGAAATGTTTGAATCGTAAATATTTACGACAGCCAATTTACATTCCGAAAAACTCTGAGCTAAATTTCGAAAAATCGGGAATAATTTGAATCAAGAAATATATATCATCACCTAAAAATAGGTATATACTACAATAACACCTCAAAAACTGTAGTCTACCAGTGATTATTGCACTTTAAGAAAATATTTACTTCCAAATATTGTACCTTGTATCACATTTGTAAACTTGTACCTTTTCTTGTGGAAACAATAAAAATTATGTGAGACTTCGGTTTATTGGAACAGGACTGTCTTGGCAAAGGTTATCACACAGAATTTTAACACATCTGCTCGAAAATCATAGCGATTGGGAAAAATACGTAAACGCAAGCACCCTTCAGAGGTTCTGTGTTCCAAAAGTTCAACCCGGATTTGCCCTATGAAACAAACGGCAAACCGGTAGGAAATCAGTTCAAAAACTACCAGCCAAGAAGTAACAAGTCTCCAAGAAACTGAAGTCTCCAAGTTCTAACCTACTTAAAAAGTGTTTTTAATCAGTATTAAATTCTGTTCTACCTTTCTCTCAGTATCCCATTATCCTGACCCCAACAGTCTCCAAAAGTCTCCAAAGTGCAAATCAATATTAAATTAAGTAACTAAATTCAGTTTTGGCCATTATAACTAGAATCAATTTTCAAGTAATAAATTCACTAAAAAGACCATTGGCGTACCAAGATCCATTGGCGTACCATATTCCCAGTCTCCTGCTATTCCCAAAGTTTCCAAAGTCTCCAAAAGTCTGCAAGTCTTTTTAAGTGTTTTACAACAGTAATAGATTCAGTTTTGCTAATTTAACTTAGAATCATTTATCCAGAAGTAAAAGACATTGGGTGTCAAGTTGTGTCCAGCTCCCTATTTTTTGCAATTTATGTACAAACGTCTAGTACAAAATAAATACGTAAATAAATAAATATATAAATCTTACTAATATTATAAATGCGAAAGTTTGTATGGATGGTTGGTTGGTTGGTTGGTTGGTTGGATGTTTGTTACTCTTTCACGCAATAAATATCGAATGGAATTTAAAAATTCTTTCACTAATCGAAAGCTACATTATTTGCGAGTAACAGGGGCTATATATATTAGTAAGCTCTGGCGTTATGAATGAGCTGTGGCGTTGTGAAATTATGTATCATACGTTTTCTGTCCCAAACAAAATCGAGTTATTGCAAACGTCAAACAAATTGTTACCTTGGAAACAATGTTTTTTTTTTAAATTTTAGGCTTAAAAAGAGTGCTTTGTTGTGATTAAAATGAGTACTTTTTTGGCGTCGTAGTTAATATCTACATAGGTATCTATAAAAATGTTTATTCTCCTAACAAAAAGCATAACGTTGCTATAAAGCATAGCGTTTGAAGTGGACTGTCATTTTCTTATTTTTTTAGGTTACTCTGGATTCAAATATAAATAAAATACTAATAAAGGGAGTAGGTACTTAAAATAAATTTCTATTTCTATAATTCAAATATTTTCCAAAATAGATTTTTTATTTGCGAAATGTCATTCTCAAATTTTGAAATTTTCTAAAACAATAAATATTTTCTATTAGACAAAATAGCAAGAATAATAACAATTAGGCCAATAATTATGCCAGTAATTTCCCACTAATACTATGCGAGCGAAGCCGTGGGTAAAAGCTAGTAAATAAATAAATCTACTATAATATATAAAGAGGTAAGATTTGTTTGTTTGTTTGTTTGTTTGTTTGTTTGCATTGAATGGGCTCTGAAACTACTGAACCGATTTGAAAAATTCTTTCACTGTTGGGAAGCTACACTATCCCTGGGTAACATAGGCTATATTATATTTTCAAAAAAATAGGCATCCTTACTAAAACTTCAATAATGCAACCCAAGGTGTAAAAAAATTAACTTAAATATTCTTTACATCGCGTGCGCTGAGAAAACTATTGATGATAGAATGAAATAATGTACTACCACTTTGTAGAATACATCATTATTTACAAAAAAGGTCGCGACAGCATATGTCTAACTATTATAATTATGCCACAATAAGTATTCTTCTATTTTAAAAAATTAATTAAAATGTCGCCGCTTGAAAAGGCTCTTTATTTGTATCTTGGTTTTAATCCTTATTAAAATAAATTACTTCATATTCAAGTCAGCTTCAATACCTTTATTTAACTTTTTGAATTTTTCAATTCGGATATTTAATTAGAAAGATATCACGAGTTTAAAAATGTAAGTATTAGAAAAAAGTTTCGGCTACGGGCCGGGCGGGAGAAGAGTCAAGAAATGAAGTGCCAGGGGGGTTGGCGGGACGGGGGAGCGGGAGAGCGGTGGCGGGGAAGGTGGAAGTGGAACGCTGGAGGGGAACGCACGGGAAAGGACATGCAAGAAGTAACATTTTATTTATTTGAATATGGCATTGCAACGCATGCCGGGAAACAGCTATATATTATAAAAGAAAGTAAAAAAAAACGTGCGGACCGTAAAAACTCAGAAACGAGTCCCGGTACGATCAAGGGAGTTATATGGTGTGGTAGATCTCTATCCCCCCTAGGGAATAAGGTTAACCGTTTTTACCTAAAGGGCGTGTTATTAAAGATATAAGGGGTGGAAGTTTCGCACTCTTGAAATTTCGAGAACAATCTTCCGGAAAGTTCTAGAAGGTTCCATAGAGCTCTAGAAAATTCTGGTAGGAGTGGCAGAGTATGTCGTGGAATTTTTGGGAATAGGGAATCGGGAACATCAGTGTGGAACATTCCAGAACACTCTCGAATGTTGTCCTGAGCGAATAAATAAATAAATAATCGATGTGAAACGCTAATTAATGAGTTGTTATGTTTATTTTATTTTGCAGAAACAAACAGTACATAAATTACATAGTAGAAAATAATTACAAGTTATAGAATTTAATACAATAATTGGTACCAATGACATGTTGCTGTTATATACATATTTTTATGTGATAAATTATACCTAGTAAAATATTGAAGGAGAGGGGTGTGTGTGAGTGTTTGTGTGTAAGGGTGTGGATGTGTGTGTTATGTGTGCGAATTCAGTGTGCTAGAAATGTTTTTCTTAAATAGAAGGAGGGAATCAAAAAATATATCGGTATTTGTGTTTGTTTGAATCGAGTTGTATCTTTGAAGGATGCGGGATATGGGGGAGTTGGCTGCAGCGTTCGTATTATTACTGGTTGTTTAAAAAAGGTTGGTGTGGCGAGTTCTTTTAGATGGGATGTTAAAATTTATTTGGGATAGAAGTTCTGGGCAGTCTATTTCGTTATGTATTATTTTATAGAGAAATGTCATGTCGGCTACCTTTCGCCTGGATTTCAGGGATTGAAGAGTACAGTAATAATTATTGTTGTATTTATAACCGAGAAACTTAATAAATTTATTTTGTATGCGCTCTATATTATTGACGAATTCCAGACAGGCGATGCAAATTCCAGTGTACTTCTGACTAGTGAGGAGTAAAGCATTACTAGCGTATTTGGATTTTTAAATAATTTACTCAGATATGAGTTGTTATGCGTTGTTATGAGTTGTTATGAGTTGTTATGAGTTGTTATGAGTTGTTACGAGTTGTTATGAGTTGTGTTGAGTTGTTACGAGTTGTGTTCAGTTGAGTTGAGTTGAGTTGAATTGAGTTGAGTTGATGGGGATGTTGAGGGAATGGGGATATTTTTATTCATGTTATTGTTATATTGTTAATGAAAGGCCTAAGTTAGTGAAGTTTTACTTCAGTCGTGTGGTCTAAAGCACACTCGTTTAAAAAAAAATTAAAACGGCGCTTTATAAATCATCAAATTATTCTTATTATTTATATACATAGATTATTGAACAAAAATGTCTAAAGCCTTTTTTACTTTGGTATTTTGCATAAAAATTTTTTTTTGAGGAAACCGGGTCGCTGAGAAATTTGAACAGTAAGTATTTTACCAAAATCACTGTCGATCTTACTAACACTGAGCGAAAGGGACAACAACTGCAACTCGGGTTCATAATACCTACATAAAAGAATCAACAAAATCAAGGTTTTGTTTCTCCCTTTTTCTTCTCCAAAACTGAAAATATTTGGAGAAGAAAAAGGGTGTTACAGAAGTGAAAACTTCTTTAACACCGTTGTGAAAATGAAAATTGAAGAAACAGAAATGAGCGACACTAAAAAGAGACAAACACATACATCTATAGGATTTAACTTGCGATAGAACGAGATAGACTTAGCGGTGTCCTCTTTGTGTAATACTTCGTAGCCTGTCGGCCTCCTCTTTGTGCGGTGTTTGCAGAATAAAATGTAATTTTTTTTAAACTTCTTAACAGTATTATGATAAATAATTTTAATCCTGTTTACTTCGTCTCATTCTCTCGAAGTTTGGTTTTCTGATGGTTTCACTACTACCGCACACTGTTTGTGAACTGTTTTGAAGTGAATACTTCTTTAGCACCGTTGTGATTTGAAACTCGATGAAACGAAAAAGAGACACTAAAAAGAGACACTAAAAAGAGATACACATATCATCACCGTTTTCATCAGAGATTATAACATATTTTATTTCATCACTAGTTTCATCGCTTGTTTCTTCACTGTTTACATCATAGATTACAACATATTCTATTTCACCACTAGCGCCTGTTTCATCACTTCATTCATCAGAGATTACAACATATTTTAATTCATCACTTGTTTCATCGCATGTTTCAACACTCTTTTCATCTCATCTTTAATCACTAGATTCATTATAGATTTCATCGCATGTTTCATCACTGCTTTCGTCAAACATAACTACTTATTTCAATTCCTCACTTGTTTCATAGCGTATTTCATCACTCTTTCCATCAGAGATTACAACATATTCGTATTTTATTTTATAACAAGTTTATTGGATGTTTCACCACTGTTTTTTATTCATGTTTCATCACTCTTTCCATCAGAGATTACAAAATATTTTATTTCGTCACTAGTTTCATCACTGTTTTCATCTCGTGTTTCATCACTAGATTCATAACAGATTTCATCGCATGTTTCATCACTACTTTCATCAAAGATTAAAACATATTTTAATTCATCACTTGTTTCGTCGCATGCTTCATCACTCTTTTCAATAGAGATTACAACATATTTTATTTCATCTCGTTATTTCATTTTATAACAAACTCGTATTTTATTTCGTCACTAGTTTCATCGCATGTTTTATCTCTGTTTTCATCTCATATTTCATCACTAGATTTATCACAGATTTCATCGCATGTTTTATCTCTGTTTTCATCTCATATTTCATCGCAGGTTTGATCACTGCTTTCGTCAAAGATTACATTATTTAATTATGTGAGTCTCAGATCGCGGGATTATTTGAAAATATTACAATTTTTTTAAATGCATCTAGGTAAAATTTGCCTAAAACTGGCAGCAAAGCAATCCGAGGTATTTTAAATGGTGCCATATTGTGTCAAAAAGCGCTCCAGTGGGTAGTTAGCTATTAGGACAGGTAAAATAAAAGTCTCACAATTGTTTAACACTTTTTATTGAATACTTTATTGGCTATGACTGTCATTTCATGGCTAATGCACCTCACTACTAACAAACACTCCGACCTATTTATATTTACACATTCTTTACAATTAATTAAACAGTAATAATAAACTTATAACCAAATAGAACCTTACTTTAACCTTAGCGCACTGATGCACGTTAATCTATTTTATCTCTACGACGGTAGTATAAGGTTCCTAATAAATATATGCATATTATCTTAATGGAATTATCGATGAATATTTTGTTTAGATTAGGTATTATTACATATTATTATACGTCTCAGTATGTTGCTAGCTATTTAAAGATACTTATAAATTGTTTTAAAAAGGACAAAAATTAAAGATTTATATCAAAATGATATTAAAGCAAGCTGAGGAGCGATTCAGGTTCATCTTAATGATAAGGAATGGCTCCCTACCTTAAAACGAAAGACTTTTAATAGTGAATTAACTATTTTCGATAGTAAAAAGAATAAACTAGGTTCAGGATAATTCCTTATCCTTAAGTATCTAAATAACGACTTACGACAGCAAAAAGAAATTATCATAAACTAGGTTAAGCACAATTCCTTATCCTCAAGTAACAAATTAACAACTGTCGACAGCAAAAAAGAAAAGAAAAAAAATAAACTAGGTTAAGGACCTTATCTTTAAATAGCGAATTAACTAACGACTTTCAGCGGCAAAAAAAGAAAAAAAAAACGAAAAAACTAGGTTAAGGTTAATTTATTATCCTTACGTACCGAAATAACGACTTTCGACAGCAAAAAAGAAATTAGCATAAACTAGGTTAAGGACATTTCCTTGTTAACAACAAAAGCAAAAAAAAATATATACTAGGATAAGGGCAATTCAGCAAAATTTACTTTCCAAGCAATATTAAGTGACAAACCGTAAGCAATATTTCTAAAGCACGACAGAAAAGAACTGCTCAATCGTTGTTTACGTAGATTACGAAAGCTTTTATAAAAACAATACTGCTTATAAGCAGAAAAATAATTGATAATTAATTAAAAAAATTGATCTGCACTGTATCTCTATTTTAAAATTTCTTTAAAATAGAGTTATATTGCGGTCTATCCTCACTGCATATAAATGACATTTTGAGTAGGTAACGTCACAATAGTGGGAAAATGTTGCTTGTTCAATGATAGAGGAACTAGCCAGCAGATGGATTGACACATGACGTCTGGATAGGAACCCAACGCATATGTCTATTCAGCCACTAGCCTAATGTAACGAATTATTTACTGCATTGTCCCTTTTAAGAATTCATTGTCCCTTTTCAAATAGCATTGTCCTTTTTAAAAATGCAGTGTCGTTTTAAAAAGTGCATTGTTCTTTTTTAAAAAGCAGTGTCCTTTTGAAAATGCGTTGTTATTTTTAAAAATGCAATATCCTTTTTAAAACAATTTCATATCTTAACGATTTCTACTTTTACAACTTATGTATACATTATTAAGTAGTCGTATTCTCATGAAATTTGATAAAATGTTAAATTTTTAGGATATACAATGTATGTACGGTATGAACACTTTTATTAAAATATATAATATCATCGAATGATAAAATAATAAAGTGAAATAGAAATGAAAAAAAAATCATAAAAAGAGACTTTTTTAATCTTCAAAACTTTGGTGGTGAGCATTTTTACCACAAACAAAGGTATCGCAGTCAAGGTTGACACAAACACCTTTTCTAGCTATTCTTACTGTATTGCTTGCTTACGTAATGGTTCAAACTTGTTATTTGACATTATTGTGAACCTACCATGATGTATGGCAGGGAGGCATGAAACTGGAAGAGGAAGGATGAAAGTAGACTGAATGCTGTACAAATGAGATCCCCGAGGGGTTTGTGTGGTAAAAAATGTACGATCGTGTGATAAATGTGAAGATCCGTAAAGAATGCAAGGCTGATGTAAAAATTAAAATTAAGAAAGAGACGCTCAGATGGTTTGGGTATGCAAATAATCGAAGAAAGGAGTGTAAGGACGTCCGAGGAAAACATGGCACGATCAAGTGAATCAGATACTTGAGTCGGACCATGTCAAGAGTCAGAAAAATAAAAGTATGAGATGATTTATGAATGTGAATGAGGCAAGGAGTGTGTGCCAAGGCCGAGTTGTTTGGTGGTCCGTCCTCTCTGACTCCCTCTCGAAACAGCGTGATGGTCAGTTACTTAATTAGTCAGAAAATTGCAAAAAAAACACAGGAGGTTCTAAGGAAAATAATTTATCTCAGCTCCTATGTCATCATTGGGGATGCTGTGTGGAGGGTTTTTTTTAAAAGGAAAGGATGTTCTGGGAAGGAAAAATTTACGGATGTATGAATTTATCCCTCTCGCTGCGGTACAAGGCAATAATTCGAGAGAGACCAGATGGATAGGTCAAAAATATTAGTGTAAAAATAAAAATAAAAAAGACCGTAAAACATGCAGATTATTCAAAATCGATCGACTTGTTGTCCCTTTTCCGCTAAAACAACAAGAAGACGTAAACAAGTCAAAATACTGTTTCTCAGTTACGTTTCGTAAGGACATACGCACTGATACCTACACACAAACCTAAGTTTATCTTGTTCGTGTCAACTCTAACTGTGAGACCTATAATAAAAATAAAAACAAATTGAATTTTTAAATAAATTAATCTACCATTTGTTGAAAATACATACATTATGTACACTTAACGGCTTAAGAAATGAACGCAATATTTGCAAATGATTGACTGCATACTTATGTAAAATTTGGTTAATTATTCTTCATTTAATGTTTGATATGGAAAAAATTACCCTTAAATTCCTTGTAGATACTAGATTAATCATAAATTATAGTTAAATATATCCATACTAAAATCATCCATTGTCTACATAAGAAATTTTGTAAAACCTATTTCACTATTTGGGTTAAAAATCACATGTGTACAGATAATTCAATTATTTTTCCTCAACCAACAAAATTAAACATTAAATAGTTAATTTTATTTGAATAACCCTATAAGATTATAACCCATCAATGTAATATATCATTGAAGAAAAAGATAACAGAATATACTAACAAATCTAAACGAAATATGAAATAGAATAAGTTACAGAAAAATAAAAAAGATAACCGTCGCAAATGGGATTTGAAGCCAGGTTCTCCTGTCTTACCGGGACCTAGGTTCTCCTGTCTTACCGGGACCCAGGTTCTCCTGTCTTACCGGGACCCAGGTTCTCCTGTCTTACCGGGACCCAGGTTCTCCTGTCTTACCGGGACCCAGGTTCTCCTGTCTTACCGGGACCCAGGTTCTCCTGTCTTACCGGGACATAGCGCCTCAACCAACTCGGCTACTGGAACCTATTCACTTTACCTAATTTTTGTCGTTCTGATATTTGAAATTTAAGATTAACAGTATTATCTACAACCAATTTTCCCTAATATTTTTTTGGCTGCTTTCTTTTTAAATGATTAAAAAATTGTCAGGAATTTATTTGTAATCTAGATAGTGTCTCGGATAAATATATCCGATTTTATTTAAATAGAACACCTATTGACATTTTTTAAAAGTATAAATGAATGTGCAATTTTATTGGAATAACCTTTTAACAAATTTTGAAAGTTATACCCAAAGAAGAAGATAATACTAATAAATCTAAACGACACATGATATAGAACAAAATATAGAAAAATAAAATAATAGTTAAGGCGCTGGGTTCCAGTAAGACAAGAGATCCTGGACTCGATTCCCAGTTGCGACCGTTTCCTCTTTTTATTTTTCTGTATAAGTAATTCGAAAAAGTTTAATTTTAAAGATTTTTCACAGATTTCAAATAATGTAAAACAAATAAAAATCAACACCATTTCGTTTTTTTTTTAATTGAAAGCGATTAGAGATGTTCAACCTATAATATTAGAGGAAGAAGATGGAGAAATAAATAAAGTAAATAATTAAATGCAATGTTTAAATGCTATCAAATTCGTAAATCGTAGGGTTTTATATGTATCTGAAAAAAGGCTAATGACAGTTACGCCATTGTTCGTAAATGCTTTCACGTATTCAATGTTTTATTCCGTATACATTCTTACTCGTCAACCTAATGAAGAGATTACGTTATAAAAATGAAACATTACCAAATGCAAGATAAATGTAACATTAATGAGAAAGTGCAAGAAGATAAAAGCAACTTTACTAACCAAATGCAAGATAAATGTAACACTATAAGTCAAGTGAAAGATAAGGGTAACACTACAGATCGAGCGCAAGATAACGTGAACAATTTTATTCATGTACAAGATAAATGTAACATTACTGATCAGGCTCAAGATAAAGACAACGAAAAATACTCTTCAAGATAAAGTAACATAACTGACCAAGCGAAAGATAAAGACAATGAAAAACACTCTTCAAGATAAAGTAACATTACTGACCAAGTGCAAGATAAAGACAATGAAAAATACTCTTCAAGTGCAAGATAAAGTAACATTACTGACCAAGTGCAAGATAAAGACAATGAAAAATACTCTTCAAGTGCAAGATAAAGTAACATTACTGACCAAGCGCAAGATAAAGACAATGAAAAATAATCTTCAAGCGCAAGATAAAGTAACATTACTGACCAAGCGCAAGATAAAGACAGTGAAAAATACTCTTCAAGTGCAAGATAAAGTAACATTACTGATCAATTACAAGATGAGGGTAAACATATTAATCGAGTGCAGGATAAACTTAACATTGTTAACCAAGTTCAAAATAGGTACATGTAGTATATTACAAATTTATTGAAGTTAAAGGTAACATTACTAACCAAGCTCAAGATAAAGGTAACATTACAAATTGAGCGCAAGACAATAATACTGGACATATAAAACAGACGATACACTATTAAATTGAAGAAATAAAGATATAACTAATCTTTCTCAGGTTTTGCTTCGAAGTAAATAATTATTGGTAGCTACTAAAGCACAGGTGCACAGTTTTCATGAATTTCTTTTAATATTATAATATTTACTGATCAAAAGATCAAACCAGTGTTTTTGTATGATTTAAAAAATGTTTTATTGCGTTTGCTCTATCTTTGGCGTTAAGTTTGATTTCATCCAAATAATTTAATAAAGTCATAATAACTTTAGCAATAACAAAAAAACAACAATCATTTTAAATTCATTTAATGTTTGATTCATCCCCCGAACACTTAGAAATAATGACACAAATATTTTGGGTTGATTGAGTTGAAAATTTCGCACAATATTCTACTTTTGAAACAAAAAAAACTTTTATTTTATTATTATTTATTGTTAAACACTTATTTCTTATACAAAACCACTTTCTCTAATGATTATTTTTTTAATACCATTCTCAAGACTTTAAAAATAATCCTTACGTTATTTACACACCTAGAGACAATTTTAGGGTCCAGAGACAATAAAAAGATATTTATTAAATGGCTTAACCACTAATTAAATATTAACATAGATAGTAATCATATTTTTTATTACGAGAGATTCTTAAAATTATTTTTGATTATATCCACCAAAAAAGTTATAATCTATCAGATAAATTTAGAAATTATTCGAAAAAGTAACAAATTAAAAAAAAGAAACTTTGAATCTGAACAATTTATTTAATTATTCGAAAAGTACTGCAATGGCTTTGTGTTGACATCAAAAACAATTTGATTCTTATCGATGCAACGCAATGGTACATTAAATAATATGATTTATTATAATTTATAATGTATTTATGTACATACTGACAATGTTTATTCGATTCCGTTGTTTTTAAATATCTAGAATAATTTTACTACGCGTACACAGTCAAGTGCTTTAAGAATTGTTTGGGTTGTTGAAAAAACATTTATTTTTTATGCATTTCTGTAAAACTCACAAAAAATATTTCCCAGTTATTTCCAGACATCGGATAGTAATAATAATACGCACTAAGCCAAAATTTTCAAGAAGATTAAAAAAAAATTGCACCAAACCAATTTGGGTTAATGGAGTTTCATTTGTCAATCTATAATGGTTGGAAAACAAAATATGCAAAGATTTAAAAATAGATAATTTGGCATTATAATCCGATGCCCAGTCATCACATCACAAAATCAACACTTGACATCATGATTTACGGCTAACATTGTAACAATCCTAGTTAAGTATACAAAACATTGATTAATTTTACCTTTACGTTCGCATTATTTCCCATGCAGATATGCACTTGAATGATACAATTTTTTATATTCTCATATTATTTTCGATTATTATTAACTTTAATTTAATGTTACAAGTCACAGGGTTCATGACAAACTCGTATCTACACAATTTACAAACGCTTGGGAATAAAAAATGAAAACAAAAAAATTCTCCAAAAATTTATTTGAATGAACTGGCGCCCAATGTAGCACTATTATTTATAATAGGTTTCAGTTAAAAATTAAAGCTTTAACAATAATAACCAATAAAATTAACGCGAAATTTGTTGAAATAATAACGTTGCAAGCACCAATTCAATTATTAATAAACAATCAATCAATTGAAAGAAGAACCTACCACACAATTAAAACGATATAAGTCCAGCTTATTGAAAAAGGAATGTCAACATTGTAAAAATGAATCATTAGGTTCATAATTGTAAATACAACAATTCATTTAAATCAATGTTTTATCGTAATAATATATTAAAGTAACTAATTGTAAAATAGAGCACAACATCCATTAATCAAAACAAGCTCAATTTAAAGTAATTTCAGGCAAATTAAGTTGTGTATTTATAATAATTTTGCCATCACCACAAGGGAATGAAAAATATGCTAATAGAACCTGGTAAAATTGTAAATTAAATTATATCCAGACATCCCTACAATTTGTGTAATAAAGTATTAAATTTAAAACAAGGAATAATAATAATAAAACATCAATGTAATCAATATTAAACAACCTTTGATACGGTAATCATAATAAAGATAATTACATAAGTTTTAATAAAAACATGCGATTGGCACGATCTCTTATGAAGAAAATCAATGATTTTCTAACGGCCCTCCCACACCAGACGCTAGAACAAATTATTTTAGAAGTGTTACTAAAAGCAGTTGTTCCCAATCATACTGATCAACTGTTGAGCCGAAATTATGGCTCAACACTAATACGCTCTTCCCGACGCAACTCTCCAACCAAAAGGCGAATCGAGCCTTACTAAACAATCTGGTCAGAGACTCGGATTGATCAATCGAAAAGTTTGGAAAATCTGAACTACATAATTCATATAAAAAAACAGCAATCCAGCTCGACTAACTAAACGTAAAATCTTTTTTTTTTTGTTCACATTTTGTATCTGAGAAATGTTAAAATGACGTATTTAGCAACCTAAATTTGAAAAAAAAAATGTAAATTCATAGACAAGTGCTTTTTTATGTTAGGGTAGCAGAGTTGTAATTTTTTTTTGGCGATTTATATTGTTTAGTCCTTTGATTGAATCGCGGAATTCGTAATAATTTTAGAAGAATTTGGTCGCTTGTGGGTGGGCCGTACATAAATCTTTCGAATCAAGTTTTTTTAAAACATGTGCTAAGGAACAATACTAATTGAACTAATAATATTTCCACATTGATCAATTGATCTTGTCGACGTGCGCAGGGTCCGCGTTGGATCCGTTATTGTTAAGTGACAGATTTTCCGCTTCTTCTATATCGTCGTCTTCATCGTCCATCATGTCGACTATAGGTCCTTCTGCTCCTTTGATATGGTGCAGACCTCTCCCAGCATCCTCGCAGTGATCTCTTTCATCTTGTAGGTTCTGTCTGTGATATGATTCGCTCTCGTAGTTAACGGAGTTCTCGATGGACGGGTGGAAGTCAGACTTGTTGTTGTACTCGTGTTTGGAGTGGTGCATGGCGGAGTGGTTACTGAACTCGTTCTTTAGATTGAAGATGTTGGGTTTGACGTCCAGCGGTTCCTGGGGGTGTCCATGACGGCCAAGTTGGCCGTCTGAGGAGGAACTGAGGTTCTCTGGCTTTATGTCGCTGTTTGCGTGGCTCTGGAGGGAGTGGCTGTACCCGTTCATGAGACTCGACCTGCAGAGAACATTGAATATTTAAAATACCTTGTTTATTTTTTATACTAATTTGATGTGTGAAAGGGCGATGGGAAATAGATCAGTGCCTACGATGACCGCTTTAGCCTAATCTATTTATGTCAAGTTACTGTTATCACGAAGATTTTAACATATTAGATTTTTTTATTACTATTTTATGCTTAATTTACACATTTTAAGAAGACACGACGCTTGAGTGAGACCCAAAGATGAATCCAAATGCGTTGCCAACACAACCACTTACAGATGAAATATATGCATGAAGGGTCCACTGCAGAACCGTTGAAAGTCACCATTTTGTTTTTGGAGTTTTATTTTATTTTATTTCAAAAACCATGAGTTGTAATATTTTAAACATGTAAATTATGAAACCAATGATAGATTTTGAATGATTAAAAACAACTAACGTTTTGTAAAGTTGCAAGATAGCTAGGATTAATAAAGCAATAAATAATCAAAGATAGGAACGAAGTTCTTAAATGAAAAGGAAAATTTTCAATATGATAGATTTTCCGTATCATCAAACGTTTTTCTAATATCAAAAGCTAAAAAAATGCCCTTTTTTGTTAAACTTCAAGGAAAAATTACATTGAAGTGGCCGTTGACAAATTTAGTTCCCTGACCACTCTTTGTTTCATACATTTTCCAGAACTCGCTCTAATCCTCCCAACGATCTGTGTGCCGATGAGATTAATAATATGCCCGCCACAGAAACGCGAAACTCCAATCAAGGAAATACGTTCAAACCGCGTATGGAGACAAAATCTTTATCTCGTCAAGAAAACAAAGTATGGTAAAACTTAAACGGTGATTAATTCAATGTTTTCAAGTATTTTGGATGTTATAAATTAATTTTGAACGGAGATTCAGCAGAAAAGGTATAAATCCTTTCTTTGAGTTTCATCGTTCTGTGATCCCGCCTATAACTCAGTGCATAGACAATAGAGGACATAGAATGCACGGACCACAGACTGCAGAGTGTGTAGATGGTATGTATTATGCTCAGAGCACACAGTCTCCCAGAAATAAGCCGTGGCTTGTTTGATCAGCCACTCACAATTGATCTTTTACTCAAATGTTTTAAAGACCTCCGAACTATGGGGGATTACATCTGGTAGAGGCGTTTTTTTTTGGTTCCGTGGTTTGGGATATTATCAAAGGGAGTGTACTTCTGGCGTAAGTAACAATGTATATCTGTATCTACTATTGGCTATTCGCGCGTCTCCTCTTTCCATCTTCAATAGTCGACAATATTAGTCGTGTCTAGACCGTAGGAAGAAAGGGGCAAAATGACTATGTAAAAAGGAAGAATTGAACACCCCCTTTAAAATTGTATTTGGCTTTTACATTAAAGGGTTGTTCTTAGTCATCATTCAAAGTGCGGAGAACGTTTTCAAAATTTATTAAAAAAAGTTGATATGGAGTTTGTACAAAGAAAGAGTAGAATTTTAAAAGGGGCGACGCAATTTTTAATTGGGTTTGTTAGAAAATAGGAAATTTGTTTGAAGTAGGATAGCAAAAGAAACATTTTATTGTGATCTAAAGTTTCTGATTCAAGTTAACAATGAGTAGGTAAAATTTGGGTGTCAAAACCAGAATTTCATAAAGATTTGATAGAACAGTGTAATGTCCTATTTTCCTGCAAATAAAAGTGGCAATGTTAGCCTAAAAAACACGTACATTATGCGCCTCACTAGACTATATCTGTTTTGAGGCGGGTATGTTACTTCCTTGGTTTCTTTGTTTTACAAAAATGGCGCAAATAACACAATTGTAGCCTAAATATCAATTTGTATAATATAATAACTCCTTCAAATTTAAACACTGTGTTTTTATTTATTTTTTTAGATTAAAAAACTCTTATAATAAGGAAAGATCGTGGTGTATGGACGACCTGGCGGCCAATTATGTCAGATCTTCTCTATTCCAGAATTTTCACAACTCCCGTACCGCGGTATCCACCACGGAGGGGTGACCCTACACATACTACCGCTATCTGTCGGATGAGTCTATAACTTGCCCTCTATGTCTTGAAGCTCGAACTATCACAAATGGAATGAATAATATCTTACCTGTACTCGTCGTGGAGCGACTGGTAGTCTTCTGGTCCCGTCACGTGGTCTTCGGCTCCCAGATAGGGTAGGCTACAATCCTCCATCATGCCCTAAAACAGTCCACAAATTTATAAAATCTAGGGGTGCAGAGTCAGAAAACAATATGCCACTGGAGTGACAGCGCATTTTCAATTTTTTTCTCCTTTTGCTCAAGATTTTCAGAAGATCATTTTTTAAATTTTTCGCCAACATTAAAAAAATATCAACCTTCGAATTTGAACATGGAAACATAAAAACTTATTACAGTTCTGTATAGCCAATGAATTAACCTGTATTTCACCGCTTATACCGTTTATCTCATATTTGTAGGATTTATAAAAAAATATAAAAAATCGTAAAGTTTATAACCGCGCGAATCCTGCGTGTTTGTTACTTTGAAACTGCCGCGGCCGTGAGAGGTACTTATTCAAGTCAACATAGAATATTTTCGATTTCTGTATATTGTCTGTGGTATACTTGATAATGAAAGGTGCATATCTATGGAAAAAGGACTTAATTTTTTTTTTTAACATCGTTATTAAAAACAGTCTAAGAAGTTCGGATTTGCGACCTCTAGAAGCATTTCAATAGCTTCGTTTTAAGTCGAAAGGAAGCTACAAATATTTAAAAAAAGATAATTGTTTTTTTTTTATCCGAATAGAAATCGGAGACATTTAAAATGGCGGGAATATATGGCAAAAATCGCTTCATTATTATTATTATTATTATTTATTAATTTCACATACTATACATTCCATCGGTTTCAGTCAGTGAAATTCTTGTGTCATATAGTAAAATGAAAATTTAGCTTAATCGTCTTCTTACCTGAAGGTTTCTCTTCATAGCTTCACTATACCCTTGGGGGCTGTGTAAACTGGGGGGACTTTGTGACATCATACACCTGGTTACAATTACACTACTATTAGTACATTTAAATTTATTAAGATTCGTCATTTAATTATTTTCTAAGAAAAGCTATTAATTTGAAACTAAAATAAAATTAAAAATTAAAGATTTTATAAAAATTAAACCACTTGATCGGTAAAAGTTGAAAACATCATTTTAAAGTTTTAATTTTATAAAAAAACTAATATATTTAATTTTATTGATTTGAGGTATTTTGTAAAGTTATTTTTTTTGTATTTTTTTCTCTAAAATTCAGTAATTTTGGTAATTGATTGCAATTATTAATGAAAAAATGAGTTTAAAATTATTCTAAATGTTTAAAAAAGCAAAAATAGGTAAACATTATTTGGCAGGGATGGCGTGAATTTTCGTAAAAAAATTAACGTTATAAAAATGGAACAATTTTTCTGAAATTTTACGAGAAAATTCATGTCACCTGCCAAATGGCTAAAATTTTAATTGTAATAGATCATCAACATTGAACTTTTTGTAAGGATTATGCTAAAAATGTTAATATGTAAAAGTTAAGTTATTTCTATAATTCTATACATTCATTTCAGTTGGTTAACTAAAATTATAAAGTTTTTGAATATTTTGATGATCTTTTACAAAAAATCAAAAACTATAATTTCAAAGTTATAATAATTCACAGTAGACCAGTCATTTCACTTGTTTTCAGTATTTTCATGTGTTTTTGTGTTTATTGTGTGGTGATTTGTGTTTATATTTAGGATTTTTTATGTTTTTGGAAAGATGAAAAATATGTAAAAAAGAATATGAAAAGATTTTCAAAAAAGTTTAAAAGGAGATAAATTTAAATAGATATAAAAAAAGATGGTTAAAAATTCATGCGAGTTAAAATTGTTAGAAAGTTCAAAAACATGCAAAGAGTTAAAATGTTAAATACACAGAAAGAGACAAAAATGCATAGATAAAGAAAAACAAAACACATCATGATTTTAGTACTTACCTTTGAAGAACTCGCCTTTTGGTTTTCTTGGTACATAGTGCAAAATTGTTAACAGTTTTCTTGAAATTTTTATAATTAATACATGTCTTTCAGAAATTCAGAAATACTGGATTACCTTTTTTGTTCCAGGAGGAATTAAAACATCTGATATATCATATTTACTTCTAGATATTGTACATAATTAGAGGATTTCACCCAATAATGAAAGGATCATTCGGAATATTACGTTTTTATTATGTTTTTGATATACTCGTACATGTAACATTATTTATATATCAAGCATATTATTTATATACGAGGTGCAACTCTAAAATCCAATTTTATAGTTCCAAAATATTTATTTGTTAGTTATTATTGGTGAAATACAGTTTGAAACATCCAGATCTATCTCATTGAATGCATCTATGAATAAATGAAACAATATTTCTTTGTTAGAACCACTTACGTATTTTACTAACGCCGACCGGTTTCAGAACGACGTCGACGGTTCCTTCTTCAAGGAAATTAACCATTAATAATTGTTTTTAATTGATAAACTAATGTTTAAGACAAGATTTTTATGCGTAGCACAAAGGGTAACAATTATTATAAGCAATAATTATTAACCTGAAACACTCATCTACATTGAAAAAATCTCCCGAGAAAAGATACATGCCGCCGACGGGACTCGAACCCGCGTCCTTCTGATTTCCGGTCAAATGCTCTGTCCACTTAGCTAACCACTTTTTAACATTAGTTTATCAATTAAAAATAATAATTCATATTTGACGAGTTAAAGTAGTTCACCAAAAAATGTAGACATAATTTGTCTCGACGCTACCTAGAGGGAGATTTAGCACTTACATTGCCTTTCTCATATAAAAATAAAGTTGGTTGTTTGCAGGTGGAAAAAAGTGATAAGCAGTAGTTGTTGAATGAAACACTAGTATATATTGAATTACTTGGCGGGCAGGAGATAAGCCAACGTAGCTCAGTGGACAGAGCATTTGACCAGAAATCAGAAGGATGCGGGTTCGAGTCCGGTCGGCGGCATGTATCTTATCTCGGGAAATTTTTTCAATGGAGATGAGTGTTTCAGGCTAATAATTATTGCTTATAATAATTGGAACTTATCGGATTTCCCGACATCCGATCAAGCTGAAACTCGGGAGATATACGGCATTCTTTCACCTTTTGGTAGCGCTCTTTCTCCCTCTCTCACACACACACATACACATGCACAAACATACACACACTCTCACACGCGCGCATTTCTTTGAAATTGGATTCTAGTCCGAAAATTGAGTATTAATCAAATGTATAAATATATTATTGTAATAAACTATAATTTTCTTGGGTTGATCCTTAAAAACGATGAAACTCCATAGATTTCACCAATAATAACAAAACTCATATTTGGTATTTGAACCGCTTTAGAATTTCAGCTCCGATATATTATTTTCCTTTGCAAAGTTTTTTTCATGTACGTATATTTTTGAAGTGGTGCCATCTAGCAGATTCCCTCGAAGTTCCAAGTGTATCTGAGTAAAGGTAGACATCTAGCGGGCTTATTTGAAGTTCCAATCATAATTTGAGTATAATATGCTGACATCTAGCGACTCCTAGCGAGTTATCCATTCACTAAATGACTAAAAGGCAGTGCAGTTAACACGTTAGCACGACATCACGACAATACGGTACAGCGCAGTTCAGCCACAACAGCAAACGGGACAACACGGTTAGCGATGCACAACAATGCCGATCCACACCGAGATATCAAGTCATTCTATCCGCTCTCGACACGTACAGAAGCATTGCAAGCCAGTTGTACAATATTTTTCTTTAGAGACATGGCACCGATAATAAACCATCCAAAAATTGTCAGGGAATGCTTAGAATTGTTGAAACACTTGAACAGAATTGTTGAATAAAAACATTTTGATGATCTAAAAAAGCGTGACAATTATGTAAAAAGCCAGTAAGATATTTTAAATAGATTATCTTTGTTTAATAATCTGATACCTATACTCGTATGTACAAAAAAGGGTTATCAAATCAGATAAAATTAAAATATTAGTAACTGACGACCAGTTTTGAAAGAACCCCTTTCTTGGCACGACAAAATTAAAACTAACAACGAAAATAAAGAAGAAAAAAAAATACTAGTAATTGTTCAGTTTTATGGTAAAAAACAATAACAAAATACAATAATACACATAGGTATTTAATTGTGGCTGAAAGGTGGCATCTTCAGGAACCTGTCAACAGAATAATTTCGTTATAAAATTGTTTTTGACGCGAAGTGACAATTTTTCGATATCATTTAGTCGGCTCTGAAAGAAAAATATTGCAAACCAGATACATCATGTAAAAACATCAACAATTATAACGATTTTAAAGAGAGCAGAGAGTGACTTGGTCCAAGACAAAACAAGAAAATAGAGAAAGGAAAGGAAACATTTAGAGCAGCACAGCGAACGGCACGCCAGTCAGTTAAATAGGCTCCATCTCCAGTTAGAAAATGCGTCCTTTTAAAATATATAATTCAACACATACAGCGCCATCTAGCTATCAGTGCACTAAGGTTGGGTAATAGATTAAGACTACTCTAAGCCTAGTCCACGGGCGTTCATCAACACAGCTCATATAATAACATTTAAATAACGTTGCAGAGTGGATCTCAAATGAAATGAAATATTGATTAATTGGTTTGCTGCACAAAAACGTTTTTATTGAATTAAAAATATATTTGATGAAATAAATCTTTCATGAATATATTCTTCTGCTTTTCTACGATTGACTAATAGTATTTTTTATTTCAGGAAATTTATGTTATGAAATTTATGTTATTATTATTATTTCTTATTTTTGTATAAAAATTGCATACAATTGGAATTAATTACCCGCTAAGCTACTGCAAGTAGAGATTTGTTACAACCACAAATTAAATAATCATAAACGCATTAGCGAATTATCACTCATTCGAAAGTTATCCGATATTGAAATTTTTGTCATCAACCAATTTTGAAATGCGATGTCTTTCTCAAAGGTAACCTTTGGAGATTTTGAATTGGTTGCAACCGTTTCACTTTTATATTATGTATTATCATAAATTATAAAAAAAGGTGTACATAGTAATAAATTGATTCTCACTAAAGTTTCATTACAACTCAGCTGTTGATAACACATTGTGTAATAATAACAGTCCCAAGGAGATCTCTCCATAAACTTTAAAAAATCTGGTTCAATTCAAAGAAAGTCAAAAATGTTTTAATAATTGTACTTGATACTTATCTATTAACACACACAAACCTAGTAATATTGAAATATTCTACGATAAATACTATAGCTTTCAAATGGCATTGATGTACACAATAAAAGCACTGTAGAATTGGAATCCAAAAACGACAAATTTTGTAACAAATTTTGAATAATTTTGAAATGACGAAAACGAAAACGTCTAGAAATTGTTACATAGTTAATGTCCAAGAAATACAAAAAACGACAAACGAACTTACAAGTCAGCCAATTATACCAAAATCGATAATTTCAGAGTAAAAACGGGAAAACAAGCATTCGAGGGCAGTAAGATGCATTAAAATTTTTAGAATAAAAAATATTTTGTAGGTAAAAACCCATTACAAATTAATATTTTTTCGAAGATGACTTTTCAAATGATAATAGTTCGGAGGAAGTAAGCTAAAACAGCTAAATAAAACATTTTTGAAAACTTATCTTTAGAACTTTGTCTTTGAAGAAATATTTTTTATTTTGTGAAATAGCCACGGAACCAAACAGTAATTTGTTTCTGCAGCAAAAGTAGAGAAAATAAATCAATCAGAGGTACCTGTTATTAGATTTCATCGATGGTTTTCTGCAAAAAAAGCCAGCCTGTTCGTACAAAAGTTTATTCAAGCACTAAACGATTCTTGAACTGAACTTGGGACTGCTTTTTATCAATGGTAATTTTTATTTTGGAAGAATGTTGCCTTGCTTCAGAAAATTGTACATCTTAAGTTGAAACCTGTGTAGATATTTAACTGCCTTTAAGATCTAATTCTTTGAACGTACGATACTAAAATTTGTATATGTATAATTAAGATTTTCAACTAAATACTGGACACCGAAATGTGGCAATGGCTTAGTGAAAAATATTTAGCTAACAAAAAACAATGTAGGTATGATTTAGCAAAAATACATCAAGCTTATTCCCTAACGCTATCTATGCAAATGATATTGAAAATATTAATAACACGAATTGTTAATAAAATTACCACTTTCCTACAGCAACTAAAATAAAAAGCTGTAAAAAGCAAGCACTATTTATTTTTAAACATCGATAGTGAATTTTCAGATTTTGGGTTTTGAGACTTTTGGTATTTCAAACCGTTTGATGAGATGCATAATCCACGCAGACATTTGAGTTTTCTAGGAACACCTTGGATTAATTAATATGCCCACCGCTTTTAGTATTCACGACTATTACACCAGCACACAGACAGCCTTCACATCTAACTAAACAACTCTAGGAGTTTCAAAACTGTGACAGCGTGGTGATTAAAACCAAAAGAGTTATAAAATACCAAAAATAAAAGATGACTTCAAAAGAAAAATACATAATAATTGATTTCTTGGAAAAAGCTTCATAAATTTTGGAAAACAGAATTTTCAACAACTTGTTTAACTTACAATAAAGCCATATCAAATAAATTATAGAAACAACATTGTTATCGATGAAATAAATGTTTAAAGTTAATTTAAAAGTTTCACCACAACCGTCACAGAGATTCTATTAAACGAAGAAACTAATGCCAATACCGTGAGACACGGACAACTATTTTCTATAATGGTTGCTGTTGATTATTATGAATAGAGAAATTATAAAGGTCGGTAGAAACAGGAAGGATAATATATTAAATATAAAGAGTACAATATATTATGGGATGTAGGGAATTGAACTGGTGAAGATTTTATAATATGGAAAACCAATAGATCCAAGAAACCAATTTATTTAAATCAATGAAAATAAAGCAGGTCCAAGGTCGGTGCTTTGCGGAACGCCGAGTTTTATGGATGAAGCCAAATTTATTCTTATATTTCGAATATAAATTACAATTTTAATCAAGTATAACGTGGTTGTAGGATGTATTGTTTTTCATGCTAAATCAATGATCGGAGAACGTTATGACATTTCCAGTAATATGCACACGATTTTTTTTTGGTTTTGGATCCTTCCATAAAATTAATCGTAATTTTGATGTATTGGACAATAAAGTTTTTACTGATTATTAATTAATTTTGTTGTAATCGAAAAAAGGAAACAATTTGAAAACTTTTTCAGGTCCGAGGCATATTATTTGAATTTAACATTGAATATAAATTGAAATAAAACACCCGTATATCAAATAAAAAGAGAATTGCGTAGACACTTATGTGAAAGGTCGAAATACTTGCAAAGATCTAATCAGGGTTGTACAATATCTTTACTGGGAGTACACTCCCAAGTACTCCCAAGTACAAGGTTACAACCTTTGTTATTAACATAAAAATTAACTAATACATCAAAACTTGACCTTTTTTATGGAACATTTTAGCTCTGGAAACAATTTTGATGTTGTTTGATATTGCCAATGAAAGAAAATTCACAATGGGATGGTACTTTTCTGAAACAACTTTCAAACAAGATTTCTGAGAAGAACACTTGAAATAATCAGCGAATCAGCTTAAAGTTTGGATTCTGCTGGACAACGATATTTGGCAAACAGGCTAGCATAAGATGGTGTTTTAAGAATTGGAATTATTCTATTTTCTGCGGAAATGAAATGAAGTTTCTTAGAATTAGGAATAGAGGATTTCTTGACGCAGACTTTAAGCTGCTTTTGAGTGAATTTGTGAATTGACAACATTAAAAAGGCCATCTCAGTTGTAACAGAGCCTAGGTCGCGTCAACCAAAAGATCGAACTCTCAGAGCAACAGTGCCAGTCTTACTGTTGTCCCCCCGTGGGCCCCGGTTCGTACTTCCTCGGCCTGCCGCGGCTCAGGTGGCGGCGTTTAACGAACTCTGCGTCATCCACCATCCAGAAGGACCCAAAGTCGTCCTCGTATCGCACGAAACACTTGTGCAGCGACAGATTGGTCCGGATGGCGTTCTGTCAACGATCCGCACACGTGATTATAATGGTCAGATGAGTGGTTCCGAAACTCCACTCAAACGGCATTTGTTGATCAATTCAAGACCAAAATAATACTTAATTTAAAATTCAGATTGCATAAAGGGAACTGAGTGAGCTTTTTTTAGTTCTAAGAGTGAAGTTAAACAAATTCTTTTACTTAATTCATAAAATCAAAATTAACTTTTTAAAGTTTATATCATCTCCACATAGAAATACCGGAGGGTCCTCTCAGGGTCTAAGACATCTTTGATGTGGCTGTCAACAGTTTATTGTGTGAAACGTGTCTAATTTCATGTGTATAGTCACTTAGTGATATATTTCTGATGGTTCGAGAAAGTCCAACAAAGAACCAGACATTTTACGAGTCGGTGAGACAATTTAAAAAAATATTATTGCTGTGTTTTGGTGTACCCGTTGATAATGCAATAAAAATTGAATTTCCTAGATGTTTACTGGTCAAATCATTGATAACAAATGTAGTCTTTCTAAAATGAGTAGAGTTTCGGAACATTTTTGAAGATGATCATAATTCTGATCGTGTTTGCCGCACCATCAATCTCATTTTTAAATTGCTGTTTCGTTCAATAAAATGTTGTTAATCAATCGGAAATATCAAAAAATAATAGTAATTTTGTAAAAGAAAGGGAGTATTTGTAAAAGGATAAAAGTCTTTGTAACATTAAAACAAATAATAGTTTTAGAAAGATTTTAGAAAATGTAAACAATTATAAAAGAAACGATCCATTTATCTCACCTTTGGAAAAGAAGATAAGATAAGCTTTACAATTTCACGAAACGGCAATAAAAAGTTAAGACGATCTTTCTTCGCGGATTTCCAAGAAGACCTGAAGGTGTGTATAATAATAAAAAGGGTAAAGAGATAAAATATCAGGGGATGGAAAATGATATAAAGGATAATATTATTATGAAAAAGACAAATAAAATTAAACATGTTTAGCAAAATATTCGGAAGAGCCCATTTCTCTACTTCGCTCCATCCTGGTCCCAAGAGTTGAAGGAGATAATAATTTTTGAAAAGATTAGGAGAGTTGTTGAAATGATGGGGAGGAAGAGAAATAGATCCTTAAGAGACGGAAGCGCATTCGAAGATCAAACAACTAAATGTTCCGGTATTACCTTTCACCGTGGAGAGTCCAGCCTGTTCGTACACACAAGATATATTCATTATTTAACCCAAGCAACTCATTATGATTTGGCAGAGCTGAAATCCAAATCAAAAGGCAAATTTGGTAAAAACAACACATTAGGCACCTGAAACACAGTAGTAGTAGTAGATGAAAAACTAAGCGTTGTAGAACATCTGTATCGTTGCATGAACCTAGCGTGGAAGTCTTAGAAACTAGTCAGACATTGGTCTGAGGCACCATTCGTTTCAACGTTTCTTATAAGTAGTGTGCTCTGGTTTAGTTGGGAACTGGACGTTAAAATATCTTCAACACACAAAATCTCATCTGTTGATTGGCATTTAAAGGGTTGACTATGTTTTCGTTAAGTGGATTATGCTGTACTTATTCTAGCCTAAGAGAATCCGTTGATTCTAATTGGTTCTTGCCCTAGATCCAAAGCATAGGTTTTTAGCTTCGGCTATTGCATAATTACTCTGGTAAGTTAACTAGTTTAGAAGTAAATATAAATAATACAGGATTTTTTGTATAAAATAGACGGCCGCTCGCCGCTGCCGCTTCAAGACGAAGTGAAAGAAGCACCCATGCAGGAAAGAGACAACTATAAATACCACAGACAGAGAGATAGACAAACGCACACCCGCACGCACACACTTATAAAATATGCCAAAGTAGATATAAATATTTCAAACAATACATATGTCCCAATCCGACCCAGCAAATTGGGAAAGCAAAAACTGGACAAGACGGAGAAATTACAAATACCCACATGACAAGTATTTAGCAGAGTAATGCCCACACCCAAAACACACACACATTAAAACTCTTCAAAAACAAAATACATTTTTATATCATCATTTGTCCAAATAAAATTTCATTTGCAATAGCCACAAAGCTTTTTTAAAACTGAACCATTAAAAAATTTTTCTCACATATTTTTATTTTTAAATAAGCTCATATCTTAGAAAAAATTATTAAAATAGTAAAAATAAAAATTGAACCTAGTTCTAAAAGATGTGTTCTATCAGTTTATGCCGTCATAACCATTACAAATGAAATATTAAACATTATAATATTAGTAGTTTAAATGTACATAGTTTTGGAAAAATGTTAGAATAGATTAGAAAATACAGAATATAAGAAGTGTTTTGATATTTTATTGGTTGTGCGCAATATAAACAGGAGATTGTGGAAAGTTGTGAGAAATATGTACAATAGTTGCCAAAGAGGTTTTGGTGCGTTGGGGTCACTCCATATAGTGTGTTGGATCATGCTTTTCATATTGAGTTACGTGGATTTTTTTGGTCTTTTTTCCGATGAATTTATACATGATTTGTTGTTATAGCAGAGATTTTTTTTGTATTTTGTGAAATGTGCATATTGTTAGTGTTCAATTGCTCTTCTTTGAGATTGTTCATAATTCTTGAGATTTAGCTATGTAGAACTTGTAAGAAGTATGTCCATGTTTTTTTATTCAATTTGACTTTCAGAAGAAACATTTTTTGAAAGAATTATCTTGCGTTTTTTTTTTAAGTTGTTGTTAATTGTTAATTTATTAGTATACGTGGGTTATATTGTTTGTAGTAGTAGGATAGTGTTTGTTTGCATTTTGAATTATTTTGGTGATGGTGTTTATTGTTGCTGTATTTTTTATTTCAATATTCATTAATGTTTATAGGGGTCTATGTTTTATGAGAAGTTTGTTAATTGTGGTTTTTGTTTCGTGTATTTCATGCCTTAAATTGGTTGTGTTCCTTGTTTGTGTTCTTGTTGAGTGCTTTTTTGTGTATTTGTGTAACATTTTGGTGTTTGCGTGTAACATTTTATTTTCAAAAATACAATCAGAAAACACATCTATTCTGAAACATTCTGGTCCCCAGGGCTGAAAATTGTAATGCAAATCGATAAGTGAAGAAATCTCTGCAAATTTGTTGTTGAGTGAGTCATTGGATACATTAATGTTGTTCATCTGTTTGTTCATTATTAGTTTGAGTGGAAACGAAACTTTAAAAAATCGACCGGAAGTTTTTTTTATTTTCATTCGTGTCGTTAATAGAAATGGTTTCATTTTGTCAAAATACAACGCATTGCAATTAATAGATTTCTAACTAATCGATTTGCTATTTTCAAATAAAATGGTTAGTTTTTGAGAATATATGATAAAATTCTGTTTTATGTGAGAACAGATCAAATCCTATGTTTAAAATTTGAATTTGTTTTTTTATTCGCGTAATTTGTTTGATATTATGTATTTTCAACTTTATACTGACATTTTATCACATATTCATATAGGTTGACCGCTATCAGTAAACAAAATAACCGCATTGATTAATCTTAAAGGACACAAAAGGAAACTTATTTTTTAATTTAGAAGAAAAACAAAACAAAATTCAATTAGTCTTCCACGGAATGCAAATGACTTTCATTAGTTTATATACTATTTTAACAAGGATAATTTTGATAAACAAATCTATGTCTATGGTTCTAATCGACTTAATTTACTAATAGCGTTGAACCTGTTAGTTATTTTGAAGTCAAATACGAGGGTAAGATCAGATTTGTAGTTTGTGCAAGACTAACCAGTTTGAATTAAAGATTCATGCTATATTTTTACATTTGACACTCTCTGCGAAGCTCCATCGCAAGTTTTAAGACACCTTAACTTAATCGTAATTCACCATTAAAACCACCATCTCCTAAAATAAGGCCATGCTGCAAATTGAAAATTCTTTTCCTCATATATTTTGTATGGAACGAATTCTCATCTTTTGAAAGAGCTGCAGCAATATTGTGATAAATATAATATTGGATAGTGAGTGAATTCCAAAATTTCAAAAACATCAAATGTCAATGAGCTGATTGTTTTGCTTTTATCCTTAAACATAAAATGCTGCCCCTTTTTCTTACACACTAAATGTCTATAGTCGAAAATGAGACAAACGGTGAACATATGTCTGTACCCCTCCAAACGAAAAATACAATAATTATAATAAATCTCCCTCACACGTATAAAGAAAATGAAACGAAATTCCCGTAAGTAAGTAGAAAAATAAGAAAATCACAAAAAATATAAATCCATACACAATGCCATCTCTGATACTGACAAAAACAAAATACGGACAGTTAATTGCTTCATCGTGTAATTTTTGAACTTAATAAAAAAAAACTGAATTTAATTCAGCTAATAAGTTAACAAAACAATTATCGATTCTGAGGCGGTACGAAGTTCGTCGGGTCAGCTAGTAATTAAATAAATTTAGCAACAAATCTGATCTTTCCTACAGTATTTTCTTCAATTTGGTATTGCAAGATATTTGGTTTAGGTAGACCAGTGAGATATTGGTTATCCCCGTGTCTGTCGTACCCCTGAGCTTGCAGAGCGGACGCCATAGGGGTGGCTGCTGCTTGCGCGCATCTCTGCGGTCGACGTTTGTAGAACTCCACCTCATCCACGGTCCACACCGCCCCCTTCACGTTCTCGACGCGCATGAAGCACTTGTGCAGCGACAGGTTGTGTCGCACGGCGTTCTATTGGTTTGTGGACATTTAGTGGCAACTCAACAACAGATAACAGGACTTTGGCAGTCGGTTATACGTTTATACAATTCTAGCAGTTCCCAGCTCTGCAGTCAAATACACAATTACTTTTCCTATTTTAACACATTCCTTTCATTCATCAATACTTACCAACTCTTGCAAATTAATCGTTCGTCAGAAGTACACCACAAAAGAACTCTTAAACCATGGAAGCTACACACTTCAATTATATATTTTCCGAATCTATGATCTTAGGTCAAAATCTATGATTTGCAAAAACGTCATTAAGGAAATTTTGAAACTTTCTTTTGGCCTTGTAAATCAATGGTTGTGGTTTATAATGCTGGTTTGTTTTTGTTTGGTGTACACTTTAAAAAAAATATTTTATAAGAATTTTAACTAGAAATTCCTGAGCCTATTTGGAGTGAAAATGTAAATGTCATTTTGCTATCCGATGATATTGCTTTCAATATTTTTTTCCATTGCACATCGTTACTGGCTTACTCTAGCGGGTCAGGTGATACGCACTGTGTCTCGTTCCAGCAGCACAACAATACATGTACTCTAAGGTCGAGTTAGCAAGTGAGACTATGGCATCCCGAATTGAGGTATGTTGCGAGGCTGAAGATAATGCGGAAGGGAAGGAGATAAAGAAAAGGAAGGTGGGGAAGGAAGTACCTAGCCATTCAGATTTGGTCACAAAACACGGCCTAAAGCCATTTCAAGCAACGTCTCAATTCTGAATGGTGATCTTACACCAGGGCGATACTGAAAGTATCTTCCACTAGTGCGTGAAGCAAATATGTCTTATTCTATTTTTAATAAATGAATGGTATATTAACGAAAATGAATCAATTACAAAATTTACTTGCGCACGCCGGGATTTGAAACCGCGACTTTCGGATTGCTAGTCGAGAGTCTTAACTGCCGTGGTCGTATGTGTAAATATGCTTAGGAATCACTGGTCAAAATCCTTCGGGTGCGTGCTGATACACCCTGTATATATCAACACATAATGGTTTCATCATGATTGCCAAACTTAAAGAAGTTAAATTTATTTATAGTTAATAAAGTTTCTACCGCCAAAACATAATTTACCGACAATTTTAATAATCCTGTAATTGAATTGAAGCGTTTAGAACTTAGTGTAACAAATGAGAACACGAAATGTAAAATAAAATAGTTTTAACAAAATTATCATTTTTGCATTCATCTATTGACCCAAGACCACACTGTTTAAAAATTGTTGGTCTTATGTATAATACCTTATCTTTAGCTATTAATTAACAAATTCAAATTGATCCACGCAGCTCATTACATAAGTTACCAAAGAAATATTCAACGATGAATTATACGACAACGCTTCAGAAAATCAGAGAAACTCTAAGACAGTTTGTAGAACAAATAATATTTCTTTATTGGATAAATGTTTGTATGTATTATGAGCATTATAGGAATAAAAATCTGCAGGTTAAGCAAAAACTAATAAAACAATGGTTGATATGAGATAAGAGCCCATTTGGATATGTCAAAGGGAGAGAAATATTAAATGAATCGGTTCAGCATCTTCACAAAGGAACTGTCGAGTCATCTGGAGGGAGCATTTTATTGGGTCAATATGTTTGTTTGTAGATTTGCTTGAATGAAGTATATAAAAAAGATTAATATTGATGAAAGAAAAGATTCTAGATGAGTTTGAAAACAATTATATATGTTTCATTAACAAAACTTTAAAAAATAAAAATTAAATGCCCCACGTAGGGCGCCAGTGTTAAAAAAACCTAAAACATGACACTTGTTTAATTAGTTCCGCTGGAGGGATGAATAATTCTTATTGTAAAAGCGAAACCAACAAAATCTTTTAATTATGTAGGTTTATGAACAGAAAAAAAATAAGAACCAACAAATCTATATTTTTTTAATATTGGCACCGCTGAAAATGCTGAAATAGATTTAAAAAAAACCTAATTCACAAAAGAAAATGTCAGCTTTATAATTATTAATGTCTCCATCCGAATTTTACAGATTACATTTTTCAAAAATATTTCGAAAAATTTTCAAAAATTGACTTACCTTCCACGTTGCAGCGTTTCTTCTAAAGTAGCAGAAGGTGTTTTGGAACCAGTTGTAAATCTCGTTTAGGGTCAGTTGTTTATCAGGAGACTCGATTATGGACTGCGGACGAAAATAACCATCAGTTTTATATAGGTTAAGAATAGGCCTGAATTTTTAGGACTGGATTTAGAATAGGCCTGAATTTTTTAAATGGGATATATTAATTGAACTGGTGGTTGAACAATTAGTAGAATAGAATCCAGATATACAAATCTAGATTTAATAGGTAAAGATTCGATACCCATAAAAATACTTATTTTGGAACATTTTCACGATAACCTGTATTGATTTTAAATTCAGGCAGGAAGCCAGAATTTTGAAAACTGGGAAAGAGGCAAATATGGGTGATTTAACAATTACGGAAATTAAATCCAAATATAAAGCATTTGTTTTACATTTGGTACAGATGTATACATGAAGGCATTACCTGTCGTATGAGAGATGCGTAGGTAAACGGAGGTCTGACATCAGCGTTCTTGTAAAATTCACGATTTCTCTGGATTTCTGTTGAAATATAAGAAGTGTTAGAAAACATTATAACGATTTTATGAGAAGTACACATAAATTATGGTAGATACACAAATTTATTATACAAAAAATTACACATTTTTGTGAGAGAACACAACGAACACCAAAATATTTATCATGTGTTCCTTAGTTATCAAAAAGATCCATTGTTTACGGCTGCTTACTATTTTGTCTTATTGCTAAATCGCAAAAGAATCACAACTACTGCCCAGTGTTATTGTAAACAATGTTTATATTTCGAAAGGCTTTCATCAGATTTTGTAAGATTCCACAGCTTCGCAAAGAGATGAAAGAAAGAGGTCTTAAAAATATGTAAGTATGTGAAAAAATCCAATTAAAAGCGTTTTTTGAAGTGCCAGGGTCGGGTTTCGAACCCGCCACCTCTGAACCAAGAGCCAAAGAGCCAACCTCTTTGGCTCTTGGCCCATCAATCATCACATTAAAATAATAATTATATTATCAATGTTTTCTAAAAACATCACCAACCAACAAAAATAAGCAGAAATAAAAAGAAAATGTCTCCAATTGTATCAAAAATAGGTTCTTGCTACTTCTTCGTCCAGAAATTTCGTCAGCAGAATATTTAAAGTACGAAACAAAAGCCTCCACCCAATGTTTAAAAATACTTCTACAAATTTGCCCGGGTTTTCGGAAAGTAGAGATAAATGCAAAGAATAAGGAACTGAAACGAAAGTATATCTAGAAGATATTCATTTTGCAAACCCAAGTGGCAGAAGTAGAAATTCCACTCTTTACCTTGCTGCACATCCAAGCCGGCTCTCTCGAGCATATAGGGAAGACCTGGGGAACAAGCAACCAGTTAGCACACGGTTAGTGGGGTAATCAAGCATGCATTGTCGTCAACGGAATCCTTACAACGATTTGGCTCAGATTGACAAACAACGTTAGCCTACAGTTTGTAGGACAATCAAGCGAGCTTCGTTAAATGGTAAGTGCAAATAACAAGCTAGCAGGAGTCAACTAGGTCAGTCTTCGAGTTTTGTCATTAGATGGAAATAACAAACTCACAGAATGCTTCTAATTAGATGTTAGTTAGTAGGTCAATCAAGCGAGTGTCTTGTCGTCACGGGGTAAGTGAGAATAACAAGCTCACAGGAATCCTCAAGCTCAAATGAGCATTATTACAGGTTGAGCAAGGAAGCAATCAAGTTAGTACACAGTTATTAGAGCAATCAAACAAACAGTACAGGATCAATGGAAAACATAAACTAACAGTATCCTTTCATAAATATAACTCCTTTTCAGTGTTTTGGGTCATAGGAAGAACAAGTTCATAGTAAATCTCAAGGACAATCAAGCTTCGTAACACAGTCAGTGGAAATAAAAAAACCTCATAGGATCCTTTCAAATTTCTTTGTCATTAGGTCAAACAAGCGTCGTTATTATGTTAGGGAGATCAGTCAGATCAAGGACAACTACTAGGAAAGTATCAGACTGAGGAAAAGCATAACTTCAAAAGTAGGGAACGTTGCACCACAATAACATTTCTTTTCATTTCACCAAGATTAAATATCGTACACTTACAGTATGCACGAAAAACACAAAATAATTTAAGGCAATGAAAAACACAAATACACAATAGATAGCGATAATGCTATATAAGATGAGTAATATATAAGCAACATTGGACAAATGATAACGAGAGTAAGAACAAGAATGAAGAAAAAAAATGATATGATACGCAATGGAAAAAAAATGATAACTGAATAAGTAGGATCAGGAGAAAAATTAAAACAGAAAAAAGAAGAACTGAAAACCATAAGAGGAAGAACACAGAAATGAGAAAAGGAACCAGAATTGATAACAAAACAAAAAAGGATGAGAAAAAAATGGAGGAAAAGAAATATAACATAAAACAAAGAAGAATGGAAAAAAAGTATAATGTCATCAAACAGGAATTCAGAAAAAAAGGTTAATGATGATATCGTGGGGTAATTACTACAACTAGGCAACTTTGAAATCAGCTTTGTTGGGAAATTGAATTATAAGATGTTAATCAATCTGACAAAGCAGTTGTTGTATATTTATACTGATAAGTATGGTTAAATCGTGGATTTATATGGTGAGAGACGTATTTATATTTTGGCTTTGGAAATAAGAAAATGGCTAATCATTTTTTTTCTAGTTGTTACATACAAACAAATGCAACGAAAGCAACATAAGCAATTCCACAAATTTTAGAGCTACAACTATCTAAGTTTGGTTGCCTAATTGAAACATGGAAAACACTGGTAACTAGAGTTACCTAATTATAGAATTAAACGTTAATGTTTTTTGGAGATACCCACAAAAACATATTCAAATAACTTGATGATTCCAATGCGTTACTTTTCTGTTTGTAGCATTCATAGATGAGGAAATAGAGTTATGATTTTACAGCCTTACTAAAAAAAACCTTTCACGGCCGATAACCTGTATTGTTCAACAACATAAATAAATCCCGTATACGCTTAAACACGATCCATTACTAATAAGCTTTCTTCCGCGGTCACGCTGTTAAAATACATTAAATGTATTTTACATTTGGCAACGTTGTAAGCGGTCAAAATTTACGTGGTGAAAATGATTGTTTTAGTACTTTTCCGCCAGGGGCGTTATTGACGCACCTGCGCATTTGTTCTCTGTGCTGCGCTTGTTTGGAAAAACAGCTGCAAAAAAAATTCTCCGCGTGATATTAGTAAATATTGTGATTTTACTTAATGATTTCTATTATAGTGACCAATTCACTCTTCTTTTTTTTTTACAGAGAATACCGCACAAGAATCTCAACTGCTCCCGTCTGGAGCCAGTGAGACTATGGCATCCCCAATTGGGGTATGTTGTGAGGCTGAAGGTAGTGGGGATGGGAAGGAGGTGGGGAGGAGGAAGGTTGGGAAGTACCTGGCTATTCAGATCTGGTCACCAAACACGGCTAAAGCCATTTTCAAGCAACGTTTCAATTCTGAATGGTGGTCTTACACCAGGGCGATACTGATAGTATCTTTCACTCTGGAACGTGCCGCAAATATACTATATATTATTTTAAATGAACTAATTGTGAAATAAGACAAATTAATCAAATAAAATTTATTTGCGCACGCCGGGTTCGAACCCGCGACCTCCGGATTGTGAGTCAAGAGTCTTAGCCACTGGACTACGAAGGTCTTCTGTTCATATAATTCATACGTTTACCGTTTTTTTGTGGTTTTTCATTAGTTTTAGTCAAATTATTAGCACAATAATCGTACTTTGAAAGTTGAACTGACAAAAACATTTTTTATAATAAAAAATCAAATTTACATTTTAAGAATCTTTATTTTATTATAAAAAGTGATGTTTTTTATAATATCTAATACATGTGTTGGTAAACGTATCATAGAAATTAACATCTTTAAAGATGCAATGAGTTACCCAGTTGTAATAATTACCCCATGATATTATGATAGAATACAGGAGGATAGAACAAAACGTGACAACAGAAAGAAGCGGGACTGAAAACAACGATGAAAGATGATGAAGTAAACAGTGATAAACTCTTCATGATGATGTTATAATAATCGAATAAAGAAGTATCATGAGAACAAAATAACTGAGGATAAAGAAATGATTGATTGTTTGTTTGTTAGAGAGAGGCTGACTGCGAACGTACTAAGTGAGTGGGGCTGACCTCCGGCAATGGAAACTCCGGTCTTGTCACTGACGCGCCTTCGGATGGGCCCCACAGGAGAGGGGGCCCGAGAGGAGCCGCCACCGAGGACTATGGGCCCTGAAACAAACACGTGGTTAGGGGGCTTAACTTCTCTGGTATGGAGGACGTCGATATAACCTATCTAAGTAACTTCAACATTCTGCAATATGGCAACTCAGTGGATTTCTACATTTGAACTGCTAACGGTCAAGAAATCTTCCATGATTTCAGAGCTTCGATTAGTTCCAACAAACTCGAACTTTTCCGACAGCCTTTTAGTTTCCATTGTCAGGACAGATATATATATATATATATATACAAGGGAAGGCTGAAAAGTAACGCACACACACTTACCTTATTTAACACATATACTGTACTACAATATTACAACTGAAGAAATTCATCAATTTTCTAAAGAAATGAGTAAAATAAATCGGTTAGTTTAGGTGGTTTCTTACCAGGTAGCTGCCCCTTGGGCGCTTCCGGCACGACGGGCGGCAAGGGCGGCGGGGGCGCGGGGGCGGGCGGCCCCTCGCGCTCCGGCCCACCCTGCCTTGCGGCGTGCAAGTGCCGGGTCATAGCGCGCAGCCGGTCGCGCTCGCGTCTCAACTGCAGCTCTAGCTGCGCGACCACTTGTTGCTGAACGCGTGCCTGGGCGGCCGAACGGTCGTCGAGCGCGTGGGCGGCGGACAGGTGCCTGCGAACACAGAGTTAAATGTAATATATCAAGCGCTGACGAATACAGGGTTAAATGTGACATATCGGGTACCTGGCGAACACAGGGTTAAATGTAACATATCAAGTACTGGCGAATACAGGGTTGAATGTGACATATCGGGTGCCTGGCGAACACAGAGTTAAATGTAACAGATCAAGTGCTGGCGGATACAGGGTTAAATGTAACATATCGGTTGTTTGGCGGAACACAGGGTTAAATGTCACAAAAGTTTATAATAATAATAATAATATCTTTATTTGGAAAACAAACAGCTTTACAAAGATACATAAAAAAGAAAGAGTGCTAAAATAAAACAGTAAGCCTAAAAACATGTTTTCGCTGATAATTTTTTTTTTAGTAGCTAGACAAGAAAAACTAAGAAAAAAATAGTTAAGAGAAGCTAAATTAAATTAAAACATAAAGAAAAACTGAGAAAAAAATAGTAGAAGCTAAATACTTAAATAGGTGTAGTAAAGAGTCTATGTCTGTCTCAGTATCATATCTTATCTGACAGCCGGCGTAGCGCAGCGGTAAGGCGCTTGACTCGCACACCAAAGGTCGCGGGATCGAATGGCAAATAAATTTTATTTGATTAATTTGTGTTATTTCGCAATTTATTCATTTGAAATAATATATAGTATATTTGCGGCACGTTCCAGAGTGGAAGATACTCCCTGTATCGCCCTGGTGTAAGACCACCATTCAGAATTGAAACGTTGCTTGAAATGGCATTAGCTGTGTTTGGTGACCAGATCTGAATAGCCAGGTACTTCCCCACCTTCCTCTTCCCTATCTCTTTCCCCTCCCCACTACCCTCAGCCTCATAACATACCCCAATCGGGGATGCCATAGTCTCACTGGCTTCAGACGGGAGCAGTTGGGACTCTTGTGCGGTATTCATATAAAAACAACTTCACTTTTCATTCTTCTAAGAGTATAATAATCGAAAGAGTATAATAAAGAAAGCGTGTGGAGGGATAAGAAGAAATTATAAAATCAACCTTACATATACGCTCACGAATTGTAATTAACTGTTAATATAAATTAAAAACCCATATAATCAATGGAGACCAAATCTTTCCCAGCTCACATAACTCTCATATAAATCTTTCCCAGCTCACATAACTCTCTGAACCTCCCTTATTATCATGAAGAGAAATATGATAACATGAAAGAGAAATCTCCACGCTTTATATCCAAATCAGAGAAACTTTAATGTGCACCTCTACGAAACCAAAGTTTCCGATACCAATTTGAGAAAAATGTATAAAATTTTAAGAAGTTTTTATTCATAATTTTCTTATGAATAGACAAAAATTGGAGTGGTAATAACGTTTATAATACATTTTCCTAATAATATAATATATGCAATTTTCTTTTTTTTTCGTTATCAGTACTGATATAAAAAACGTGAGGTGAGCCATTTTTAAAACTTAAAAAAAAAATTTAAATGTAAAACTTTAATATTTCAGAAATTATGTGTTTATTTCCAATAATAAAATTTTCTGACCTTTTGACAGGATATACCTGAGATCTGATTGGTTAAGTGAAAATAGTTTTAAAATAACTTATATAACGGAAAAAAATTATAAATTACTTTTGAACGAATTATGGAAAATGTCTATTTGCAGTAAGTAATATTTCGTAGTGGTATAAGTTGTGATTGCGCAAATAATTGGTGAATTATTAATTGGGAATAATTGGTGAATTAATTGGTGAATTATTTGCTGCGTTAGTGTTATTGGTTTCTATATGAAGTAGCGTCGTGTGCCTGTACGCCTCGTAGGAACATTTAAACAAATGACCGAGAGCAATATTCGGGAATATCTATTTTATTATTTAGCAGATTATGTAGAAACAATAGATCTGACAATCTATTATTTTTTGTAAAGTTAACACATTATCCATAGCTTTGTTGTATTTCTTACAAATTTTTTGAAAATGTATTCTGTATACTTTCTACTAAATATATATTTAAGGTTATAAGTAAAATATATAGCAATAATAGAATTAGCGGTAAATATGACTCCAAGTAAGAATAGAAATGTAAATATTTCGAGAAAACGGTATTGAAGGTATTTGTGTAATATATTATACAGGTACTTATGGTATTTCGTGTTATTTGTGTTTTGTTTGCTTTGGCTCCGACCAACGCATTCCACGGCTAACTTCGACCAGGGACTTGCGTCGGCAACCTTTTCTAAATAACTTTGAAATAATGCCTTATATAGAAAAAACCCATAAACAAATGGGATGCATTCTAGGTTCTAGGCATCACAAAACCTTTCGATAAACCTTTTACACTTGAATTATTGTATACCACATATGTTTTGCAAAAAAATGTCAAATATATTGATACTATCTGTACACAAATATGCAAAAAGTAAATTTTTATTTTATCCTGACTAAGAAACCATTAGTTCTGAAACATGTTGATAATTTTGATTAAATAAGTGGTGTGTACAAAGTAAGGGGTCGTTCATTAATCACGTGAGGCTCGAAAGGGGGGGGGGAGGGGGGAGTTCGAAAAAAAAAATCACGAAAAAATATCACAGGAGGGGAGGGGGGGGGGGGGTGTGTTTTATTTATTTGTAAGAAACAAACAGCTTTTACATAATACGCATACAGTGATACATATATAACTGAACTGAAGCAAGCCAACAAAGAAGTTTCTTATGCTAAAGTACATCGGAAATGAAGTTTTATTATATTATAATTAATTTTGGGTTATAGAAAGGATAGAGGAAGAGGAATATAGGAAATGGATAGGAGATGCTCACGATATATTTTCATATTAATAATCGATCGTAAGTGTTACTTCATATCGATATTTATTTAGGTTGTTACTAAAAATGTTAATGCTGTGAAATTTTCTATTATATTGTGCACATACACGGGGAATTAGGGAGTTTTTTCTAATGTTTGTTCTACAAGAGGGTAAATAAAATAAATCGGATTGCCGGGTCGATCTTGACGGAATATGAAAATTTATTAAATTGTTAAGTTCTGGTGAGTCTAGGCCATTATTTAGAATTAGACGATAGGATTTGATCAAAAGAGTGTTTGGAGGGATTTGAAATTGTGAAATATAATGGATTCGGTGTAATTTGAGAAGTGTTATTTGAATTTATAATTTATGTGTTTAAATTTTTTTTTAAATTAAGTGACTTGAAGTGGGACGAAGTTTTTTATGAGCTTATTACGACGATACGCCAATCCCGATAAAAATAATTAAAAAACGAGTTCAAATATTAAAATAAGTACGTTCTTAAATTGTAGGAATAAAGATAGACACTAATATACTTTATAATATAAACGATACGATTATGATCGTTATAATCTGAATTATTATAATCGTTGAGTAATTTATAAAAATAAAAAATGTTTTTTCTCCCTCTGAAAATATTTACAAAACAGCTTCAATTTAATATTCAACCATCACTATTCTGGAATGTAACTAGATTCCAGCTAATTCGATTCTTATTTTCGATATTATTATAGTGGTAGCGAGAATAATGCAGATATCCGCGATGATCAAAGTCTCCCCCAACTAAAAACATATTACGGTAATAAATGCCCATATTTAAAATGGAAAAATGAAAAATGTTAAATTATTCAAAAGATAAACTAATTCGTAAATATTAATTGCTTCGTATACCAACGTTTTCCAACCCCTTTCCTATCTTGAAAAGCGCGCGAAATCCCACCACCATCTTTTATTGTGTTGTTTTCCCGCCTTCCGTGTGTGTTTTCCCCACCTCTATGGAATCCCCTTCCACAATACATAGCATTATCTATGGTCTGTATAATGCCACGTAATATATGGTTTACTTTACAAAGTTCGCCGAAAGCGCCACAATATATTTTAATATAATTAATACAAAGTGAGATATCGCCGTACTAATAATAGCAAATCCTTTCAATTTAAATTGAAAGGATTGAATCTACACAAATACAAATAATTTAATTCAATATAAATCACTTTAAATGGATTCATTGCGACCATTTAAAATAAACATTATTTACTTCTTCAATCTTTGCAAAAGAACTTTGTGGCATTATTTATTATTTAATTAATTACTGATAACTTTGTATAAACCACTTTTTTAATAATCAATATCGACATGTTTCAATAACAATGTTATCTTCTTCAGGATATATTAATATAAAGAAAAATAAATGACAAACAAGTATAGACAAATTAGAATAAACTATAACGTAAACGAAATATTAAAAAGTAGAGGTGATTAATTGCTTAATCACCTCTACTTTTTAATATTTCGTCTGTGTTATAGTTATCAGTTATTAATTAAATAAACATTATTTCCTTACGAAAGGTAAAAAGGGTGTTTTTTTAAGATTGGGTGGCGGGTATGGGTACCGATGCCTAAAAAAACAGGGGAATAAAAAAGATAAAAGGAAGAGGAAGGTCGGGAAGTCTCTAGATGTTCCAGGATCCTAACATGGGCGATCGGTAAGGATTGATAGGATAACTTTGAGTAACTTCTCATCGTTCTCTAGGACAACTGCAGATCGCTAACGTAAAAACAACAGTTGACGTCGCGTTGTGAACTGTTACTTTTCGTAAGCGATCTTCAGTCATGCTAGGGAACGGTGAGAAGTTACTGAAAGTTATCCTACCAATCCTTATCGATAGCCCATGCTAAGGAAAGCGCAAATATTTAAATCAATAAATCCTCTGCCATGGGTCACCCTAAGTGATTCGATAAGTTTGGTGACTTAGCAGGAGTGCCCGGGTTCATGGGATGAGGTTTGTCCACGTCTTGGTGGCGGATGTGTTTGCCTATCTGCTGCGAGACGGTTTGGATGGAGAGAGACAGGTTAAGGAAGTCTTGACCCCTCCAGCCGGACTCTTTCGACCTATCGCTCCGTCTTGCACCGCAGTAGGGATGGATTGCCTGAAATGGCTTTAGCATTGTTTAGTCACCAGTTATGAAGAGCCAGATACTTCTCAACCTTCCCCTTTCACCTCTCTTTCTCTTCCACGTTCCAATAAGCCTCAAAACGTACCGCAAAACAGGGAAATTATAAATCCACAGGCACACACTAAAATATTGGACAAACATACATTGTATCAACCCAATGAAATATTCAAGAATACAGTGGCGTAGCAACAAAGTTATCTAGTATTATTATTATGTGCTAAACTTTAACAAAACTTGGCAACAGAATAGTTTCTCGAGAGTTATGTTGTAAGTTTACCGTGATATAGTAAATATTATAATGCCAGGGGGCGGTCCCTTATGCGGGTACGCCCCTAGGAATGTGACCACGCCTACCAAACAGTTTTCAAAATGTTAATTTTTACCTTTATATGCGAATTTTTGCTCGAAACTCAGAAGAGCGCGATACTCTATTTAAATGTTGGTTAGGCTAAGTTCTTCGCTTTTCGGAACATCTCATATGGGTCTCATAGAAATCGTTGTGTCTCCCTTACTATCATGGTTAGAAATATAATATAAACGGTGTTAGAGAGAGAAAACATCACGCTTTATATTAAAATCTAAAACTTAAAAAAAAAGTTAAAAAGGAGTAAAATTTCCACTTTTACGAAACCAAAATTTCGGATCGCAAAAATAAAAAAATTACTTGGGATTTTTTTATTAATTAATTAACGTCAAAAAAGTAAGTGACAATAAAGTTTATAATACATTTGTCTAATTTATTTTTTATCATTGCCAGAAATTTTAATCAGAAAGAACGTAACCATTTATAAAACTTTTTTTATGTTTGCGTTTAAAAATTTTATTATTCCAAAATTATCTGTTTATTTCGAGTTATAAAATACGAAAGCGAATTTTATCACCTTTCAAAAACCGTTTTTAGTTTTCGGATACGTTCAGAAATATTGCATTTATTTCGGATTTTATCGCAAAGTGGAAATATTTCTGAGACTAAATATGGTCATAGCCTTAGGATGTTGATCAAATTGTGAGCAGTTATGTATGCCCATTTCGCAAACCCACAATAGCAGTTTCATCAAATGGTCATTTAGCGCCATTGTCTTTCGTCAATTGAAAAGTCCATACTAAATATCGATTCTAGCTGCATTTCAGTAAAAAAAATCGAAAATGTCGCCGTAGACCAAAATTTCATTATTTTTTTTTCTCCAAATAACATAAGGAAGCAATGGTTAAAGTAGGTCCTTTAAGGCGCAGTATACCCGCTCAAAAAGAAGAATATAGAGAGATATGCAAATACGAATAAATGATGTTTTACAAAAATCGTGAAAATGTTTAATAAAACACGACTCGTTTAAAATAGAACAAAACTCTTATGGGGGTTGTCTAAAACATTATTTAAAGAAACACTTCTTATGTGTGTGTATAATAATATTCGGAGCATACTTTGCGATATTTTTCTATGGAGGGAATTTCATATAATTTGCGTTTCGGCATGGGGAATGTATAGATATTGTCTTAAAAAATAACATATATTTTTTTTAAGAGCTTAAAAACTTCAAATGTTTAAGGGAGATATGTAAGAAATCGGTAGGAATTCGGGTAGCGGCGGCTTACGGTACATACGTAATAAATCGGTAGAAATGGGGTATGCGGCGGCTTAATATCCTGTTTAATGCTTCCTTAGTAAGCAAATTTAAAAGGAAATTGAAACAGTGAAGTGAATTGTTGATTTCCTTTAAAATAAGAATAGCTCTATATTACCTTAAATTCTAAAACCATAATAGAATTGAATTAATCTTTGTTTAAATAATTGTCGCTCAAAGCAATTCCATTTTTTTGTAGAAGAATTTAAAATGAATTTGTCACTTACATTAAAGTGAAATATCACTATCAATTTCCTCGGTTCCTCTATACATATATCCAAGTTGGCACATATTTACTTGATGAAAAATGACAAAACTTTTTTCAAAAAAATATTTTTTTACGATCACTTAATTAATGTGTGTTTTAAGTTGGCGTATTAAAATCAAGCTATTTAACAACGTATTACCGGATATCTTAATGGTCAGTGATTTTTATTTAAAGTATGGATTATTTATCAACTCGGTACCGTCGCCCCGGGAACCATTCATTGGATAATCAAAACTTCTGCCATATAGGTCACCCAAAGTGGTTCGTTTAGCAGGGATGTCCGGGTTCATGGGATGCGGTGTGTCTAGGTCTTGGCGGAAGCGTCTGCCCACATACTGCTTGGTGGGTTGTATCGAGAGAGACTGGTTGAGGGAGACCTTTAGATCTCTCCAGTCGGACTCTATGGAACCATCGCCATGTATCGCAGTTGGAGGGATGGATTTATACGTCCGTCACTCCTGGACTCATTGATCCACAGATTTCTACACACCTCTCATACTTTTTCTTTACCAGAAATTCCTCTCCTTCCTTTCCTTAAAAATACCCTCCACATCACCTAAGATGACATAGGCCTTGTGGGAAATTATTTTCCGCATGGCCACCATACCACAAAGTGGTAATATGCAAAATGGTAATAGTATTTAATAAATATGACCTTTTTTATGAATTAAAATACATTTATATTTTTTTTATTTATGATCGAACCGGTTTCACATTCTGACAGACATCTTCAGATGGGTACAATTTAAACTACAACTATAGTAGGTATATAATATAGCACTTATGTCGCAATATAATATTAATAGTTACGTTAACAGAAGATTTCGGCCGAAAAAACTAACTTATTTCTAATTTTCTTAACTAATGAATCAAAATTCCTACAAAATCATAAGACTAGTAAGTTAATTTTATGATTTCGGCCTACCTACTTAATACATTAAACCATATATTATTGTATGTAACATTTTTTATCACAAATATGGAAATATTAGTTATTAACGTCTAACTGACAAGAGACCAAACAGTTTATAATGCTTCAGATTCATAGAATTATTTTTAAATTTTCGGTATTTTTAATGCAAACGGGAAGCCTGGTATTCTCTTTTTCTACGGTTGTTTAAATCAGAGTTTCCCAAACTTTTTTTTCTCGTAGACCCCTTCTCAAAATTTTAGTGATTTCGGTGGACCCCCTGCTGATGCATTTTACCATATTTACAAAACTCATCAAAAAATGTGAAGATTAGATCTAACGATTGAGATTTGCGTCGCGGTTGAGTTCCAATCCTAAATTCGGAGTGGTATAAATATAAAAGAAGAATAGTATATTTCATGTGTTCTATTTATTAAAATAATACGATTTTTTGCATTAACTTCACACAGGAGGCCCTGAGGAAAATAATTTCCCTCAGGGCCTATGTCATCTTTGGGGATGCTGTGTGAAAGGAAGGAGAGAAAGTCGTGGGAAGGAAAAAGGTATGAGGGGTAGGTAGGAGTAGGTAGGAATCTGGGGGTCAGTGTGTCCAGGAGTTACAGACGTATGAATCCATCCCTTCAACTGTGGTGCAAGGCGATGGGTTGAGAGATGGAAAGGTCAAAAGCTCAACCAGTCTCTCTCGATCCGGTCCGCCATGCAGCAGGTGGGAAGACGCATCCGCCGCCAAGGCCTGGATAAACCTCACCCCATGAACCCGGGAACCCCTGCTACGTCACCGAACGTAGCGAACCACTTGGAGTGACCAATGGCAGTTGTGTTGGTTAATCAATAAAATGGTTCCCGGGCGGCGGTACCCATACCCGCCTCCCAAATTGAGTTTCTGCCCAGAGTCGAGGGTTTTTTACAGGTATTTTGGGGCCCCAGACCAGAAGTGGCGGCCAAATTCCACCGTAGGGCGCACTGTGATTTGTACAGGGTTAGCAGTTGCAGGTACTATTAAAGTATCTGCGGACCCTGTACAGTACGCCCAGTTTTTGAGAGGCTAACTTTAGTCTGGCTTCGATGGAGCCCTCATGTCTGAGCTGGTCACTTAGAGTTACATCAAGCATATCAATGGAGGACCTGTTCGAAAGATTGATTCCGTTGAAGGATACTAGATTTTCATTTCGACCCCTTTTAGACGTAATCAGACATGATAGGGTCTTTGAAACATTAAATTCAATGAGAGTATTTTTACGCCAAGAGAAAAAAACTCTCGAGGTGACCATCCATTCTTTGCTTCAAAGCCCTCCGACCCGTTGGAATTTGTGAGCCCTTGGTTGCTTGTCAAACAAAAAGCTATCATGGACTGTAGGTACTGTCATCGGCGTAACAATGAATTGGTGCATATGTCAAAAGGTCATTGATGTGCTACAAGAACAATGTCGGAGACAGAACCGATCCCTGTGAACGCCAGCATTTATCGAGTACGAGGAAGAGGTGAAACCATCAGAAACCGCCCGAATCGACCTTTACCCTTAAAAAGTCGGCAATCTACGTACACAAGGATGCGAGAAGTTCGTAAGATGGCAGTTTGTTGCACCGAAACGTTCCAGGCACCGCCCCCAAACATGCGCCACATACGCGAGAAGATCGCCACACGATCGGTTCCGCCGGAATTCGTATTGACGGTAGTTAATAATTGTGTTTTTCTCGAGGTATATGAGCAATTTGTCGTTGACAGAACTGATATGATCGCTATGGGGCGGTAGTTGGCCGGGTTGGAGCGGTCACCCTTCTTTGAAATAGGATGGATAACCGCTTTCTTCCAACCAGAGGGCACAGAGCCCGACTTCAGGGACATTTTAAAAAGCTTCGTCAAAATTGGAGCTATTTCTGTAGCGCACCTCTGCAGTACCAGGGCAGGTATTCCGTCAGGCCCTCTAGCTTTATTAACATCAAGTCCTCGTAAAACATGGAGTACTTCTCGATGCCGGATCCTCAGCTTTTTCATATGAAAGCCGCAGTGAAGAACTGACGTCGGGATAGCACCTTGGTCATCGAGGGTGGAGTTTTCCGCAAACATTTTTCCTAATAGGTTAGCCATTTCGGTGGTGGTGTTTGCCAGCGAGCTGTCAGGTCTGGTAAGAGGTGGCAGACTGGATTTGCATAAGTTGCGACCTATTGAGCCCGCAAGCGACCAGAATTCTCTGCTGCCATGCGAGCATATAGCTAGCTTTTTGCTGATCTGCAGGTCGTTCTCGAATTTTGACCTATTTATGATTCTCTTGGTTTCCTTTGTCATTTTGTTGTAAGCTGTTCTATCTTCGGATGTCGTAGACGTGTTGTAGGCTCGGTAAGTCCCGTTTTTTTGTCGCACTGCTTCAGAAAATTGTCGACTGAACCACGGCTTTGAGCCCACACCAGTTTCTTTAACAGTGGATAATTACAGACTTAATCGAATTAAATATCAAATATGCAAGTTTTTACAAGTAACAGTCGCTGACCTTCTTAAAATACACTACCGGCCGCTGTTCCCAACTTTTTAATCGTTATCTAAGTTTAAATCTTAGTTTTTGCTAAGCCAAGCGATTTTTAAGCATTTTGTAGGGAACGTTCGATTCGCGTTGTTCCCAATCATTTTATCTTTTAAAATCTAATCTACCCATTCACAGATGGCGCCGATCAAATTATTTTAGATTTTTAATATTTTTTGCATGTTACGCTTTAAAATATTAAGATAAATTAATTGTTTGCGCCTGTACATATTTAATAAGAATATAAATGAATAGTTTTGTCGCAAATTAAAAACTTTCTATGTAAAATTAATATTAAAGAGTTCATTATTGTAGCTCTTCTTAATACACATTATTTCTTTTAAATACCGTTATTCATTAACTGGTATTTTATATATTTTTAAACAAACGTATATTAAAAATAAAGTGACAACTTGAACGTGATGCCACAATCGGGACTTCCCATTTGATTTGGCAGATCGACGTAAGTTTTTTCTCCGTGCGACAGCAAAACAAACTTTAAAATGGAAATTTTAATTCATTTTATCTTTAATTTTATTAAAACGATAATAAAATTAACAAATGCAACACAAAAAACTGAATGGAGCGCGAATCCGTCTGTCGATTGTCAGAGTGACATTTGATCATTGATTCGCGGTATTTTTTCACTCTGTGGACACTTTTTGTAACTAGTCCTTTCCTTAGATTTATGCTTAGGGCTAATCCAGCTGTCCGGCTGGCTTAGACTGACCGGCTTGCTTAAGCGATGATTGTGTGTTGGAATTACGTATTGCAGTGGTGAATCTTAGATTTCAGCTTAGAAGTTGATTAGTAGGATTGGGAACAGCGGCCGTTAGTACACTACGACCTTCCTAAAATACGGCTATCTGATCCATAAGCCGGCCTAACTTAAAAAAAAATTTCAAGGGCGTGGACCAAAAAAAAAGCAAAAAATTTGCAAAATTATTTTTTCACGCTATCTGTTAGGATTACATAAGAACCGTAGCTGCTAAAAAAATTGCCAAAAAACTGAAAATTAGAACCTTAAAGCTTCAAAATGCTTTTTAAAGTCTTAGTACGACCATTTTTCAACGAAATACAGCCTGTTAAAAATCTTTATTTATTTTACTCCCTTAATTTTTTTGAGTAGTCTGTTATCTGCTTACATTGATAGGTAAAGCCAAGCCAACATTTTTGTTCTTTACTATCGAAACCAGATAAATTTTCTTGGAGCCCCACTTACATTTTTTTGGACCCTCATTTGGACCCCCATTTTTTTATCATGCCAACGTAGACCCCCGTCGAGTCCCACCTGGACCACTTTGGGAATCACTGGTTTAAATCACATTTCTCACCATAATACAAAATGAGATAACTTAACTTTTATGAGACCGGGTTAGGCTGGAAGATAAATCTCCCGGTCGTTTGTTGCCTGTGAAGAATATTTCCTAAAATTGCCCAAGAGGTTAATTAATAAAACAATTTGAACACTTACTTAAGGAATGCTTGGAAGTCGTCACAGAGAGCCTCGCAGCCAGGCCACTTGCAGACCCCATGGCCGAACAGGGGGTGAGCTGCGTCCTCCTCAGGGGGGCCTAGCTCGGGGGGCGCAGCGCCGAACACCATGGAGGACAGGAGCCCTGGGACATGAGACATTCAGCTTAATGAGGGACAGTGCTTTTGTAATACGTCCCATCACAAGGAGTGAACCAGAAAGCTGAAAGGTTAGGGAAGAAAATAAGATTTATTCTGTTATCAATTATTCCCACTATTATCCTTATTCCTACCCACACCTGCTCCTACCTATACCTGTGAAGTCACAAGTTCAGTGCCTTGTCAGTCTTCAAAGTGACAACTGTGTTCTATGACCATTGTTCTATTGACTTCTTTGATAAAAATACGAGTTCCGTGACAACGTCGTTTCTCCACAAGGGTAGGCAGAGAGAACGGACCACCAAACAACTCGGTCTTGGCACACACTCTTTGCCACATTCATACATCGTTTCATACATACTCTTCTATTATTCTGCCTCTTGACATGGCCCGTCTCAAGTATATGATTCACTTGATCGTGCCATGTCTTCCTCGGGCGTCCCCGACTTCTTCTACCATTTACATTTGCGTCGTGTATTCCTCTTCCACTGCTTTCTTCGTTCATTCGTTTAAGATGCCCAAACCATCTGAGCGCCCCTTTTTTAATCTTACTTATTACGCTTACATCAGCCTTGCATTCTTTGCGGATCTCCACATTTCTCACACGATCATACATGGTTTTATCACACATACGCCCCAGGGATCTCATTTCAACTGCATTCAGCCTGCTTTCATCCTTCCTCTGCCAGTTCCATGCCTCACTGCCATACATCAGGGTAGGCAACAGCACTTCATTGTGGACTGCTAGCGTTTTGTTAGCGCCAACGCCATTCAGTTCTCCATTAATGGAGTTACCTGCATTTACCCTTCTTTCAATATCTCTATCAACCTTCTGCTCGTATTCCCATTTCTCGTAAACATACTACCGCGCAAGCTCATCCACCTGCTTCAACTGGTGTTAATCGGTACAAAGTGGAAGGCGATACCCAAAGATATTGGAATACAAGTGCCACCATTATTCTGCTGCTGTGAGTTTTATGCTAACCATGTTTCAGTCCTTCCAGAGAATTTCTGATGCTTAAAGAAAACTGCTAGCTTAAATGAGTGAGATCGGTGAGTGAAAGCAGGAACGTACGGCATGCCTTTGTTTGAAGCGGAAGAATGAACTCTGCAATCTGATGATGAATAGTATTGATAATTAATATTGAAATATTGACTTACCATGAGCGGGTCCATGCGCTGGAGGCCTCGGCAGTCCATGGAGGAGATATTGTCTCTGGGCTGCCTGTAGTTGTTGCACCAACTGTTGCTGAGCCCCAAGTTGCTGAAGGGATCCTGGAGGACAAAACCATGGATTACACTTTAAGGCACACAGGATCATGACAATTATTGATAAATAATAAAGAAGATAAAGAGAATCTTCAAAAACTTGGCACACAGGACAGTTTCCATCACAACTATTGACATTTCGACGAATAGAATTAAATAAAACTTGGCACAAAAGAAGTACTTACATCAAAGTCATTGCTATTTTTGGCATAAAATTAAGAGATAAGCAATACCTGGAAGAATAAATTAGTACAAGAAAGCTTTGATGAAAATTATTGATTTGTCAAAGCAACTAGAGGAATCAAAAAGGAAATCAAGAAAGCTTGGCCCAAAAAAGAGCTTTCACAGCGATGGTTGTTATTTTTGATGAAGAATCAATAATGTATATACGGTGTTGACTTGCCTGGGCCATCGGGAGCTCCATGTAAAGCATGTCCCTGGAGAATACTGAGCTGTAGTTGGTCTTGTAGCCGTTGGGCAGCTTGCTCCATCTGGCGCTTGCTGAGCTCTGATGATAGCTGCCGGGAAAAAAATATAATCAAAGCATGTTTTATTGAAAATATTTCCTCCACTTTCAAGAACCCTTGGGAATATTCATAAAGACACATTATATTATTACAAACTACGAGTACAAATGAAGAACCAATTGAATATTTCTTTGATTTAGTGAATTAATAAATCTTTGATTATGGGGTAGCTATGATGGGAATGATATGGGAGGTTGTTTTAGATTTTCGATGGTCTCTATTTTGTATTTTCCAAAGAACTGTTGATAAGTAATTTTATGAGCTCTTCGAACTGTTGAAATCTTCCTTTGGGGTATTATATAACGTTTTAATGTGTATGGGTTCTTCAGTTTTGATGATTGTGGCAGCTCTTATTGAGGGAAAATAAAAAAAAAATGAGAGGATTTGAATACATCAAATCTGAACGGCAGAAGGCTGATTAAGAAGGCGTTATTAAATGCTTATCCAAGATCTAAACCTAAAAAGCTGAAAAAAAAACGGGTAGATGAAAGAGAAGAAGAAAAATATGGACAGGCAGTATGAAAGGATGAAGGAGGAGAAGAAAAAGAAGAAGGAGGAGAAGAAGGGAAAGAAGAAGGAGAAGAAGAAGGAGAATAAAAGGTAGAAGGGGAAGAAGAATAAGAAGCAAAAAAAGGGAAATAAGTAGGAGAAAAAGGGAAAGAAGAAAGAGAAGAAAAAATCGAAGTGAAAGAAGAAGGAAAAGAAGGAGAAGAAGGAGAAGATGAAGGAGAAGATGAAGGAGAAGAAGGGGAACAAGAAAGAGAATAAGGAGAAAAAGGAAAGGGAAGAAAAGAGGTAATTGAAGAAGAATGGGGAAGATGAAGGGAAAGATGAAGGGGAAGATGAATGGGAAGAAGAAACAGAATTAGGGAAAGAAGGGGAGGAATGGCAGGAAGGGGAAAAAGAAAATAAATGAAAAAAGACGGGAAAAAAGAAAAGAAAGACGAAGAAGGAGCAGGAGGAGAAGAAGGAGAAGAAGAAGAAAATAGAGAAGAAGAAATTGGAGAGAAAGGGGTGAAGTACTAGAAGCCGGTTAGCTAGCTACCTGCTTGTGCATATGCTGTTGCTGCAGGAACCTGTGCTTCATGAGCGCCTGCAGCTGCTGCGGGGCCAGCAGGGGCTGCTCTAGGAGCTGCTGCACGGAGAACAGGTCGGGGCCCGGGCCGCCCGGCACTCCGGGGGCCGCGGGGGGCGAGGCGGGGCCCCCTGCTGGCGGGGAGCGCTCCGCCGGGGAGCCGCGCCCAGACCCATGGGAAGGCGATGGCGGGGAAGACACCTGCAATCATCATTTATTAATCCAGGGCTCTCTCTTTGCTTTATTAGATGATCTACTAGGATTAACTACTTGGGGACACTCTTGCAAAACTAATTTAAACCACCTACAATCAGTACAAAATTCAATGATTAAGTTATTAGTTCAAAAAAATATTTTTTCACAGAGACGAAACATTTCATTGTTGTATCGGAATTTAACAATATTACCGGTGCAGGCCTTATTATGGTATAAAATATTGATTCAGCATGTATCTGAGTCTGATTATAAGAAGAGAGTGGAACATAAGCATAATACGAGGTTCACAAAGAATGAAGGAATGCTTGTTCCAAAATATAATAATAACTACGGACGGCGAACCCTGGAATTTAACGTGCCAAAGATGTTTAACATGTTGCCAATTAATATAAAAAATTGCGACTCTACAAATAGATTCAGATATATGCTGAAACAATGGTTACTGAATAGAGATTGTTTATATTAATAAATGTGTGTTAATTATGACAATTAATATAGTTATAGTAATAATAATATGAATGTATGTTTAAATTGTAATTGAACATCCTGTTGACAAACTGCTTTATTGCGGTTTAACGGGATTGTAACTTGAAACAATAAAAAAAAAAATTAAATCCTTGAAATCACGACCCACCCAACATGTTAACTCCTTCCATCATCAAGAATCAAATTTTTTTCTCGTCCTTGACTTCTTTTCTATTCATTTTTGTATTGCCACATGCCTCGATCAAAAGGACTATCCCATCTAAACTGTGGTTTCAACAATACCCCAATTTAAAAAAAAAATCCTCATTCATTCGAATGAGAATTCTACAGTGTCCGTCCCTTCTCGCATTTTAAAAATTCAATCCTTCAGATTGTCTAGAAATGGGAACCTTAGATCACTTATTTTTTGGTTTTCCCTCTTTAAAAGAATATTATCTCTTTTAAAATCAAGCGTTTTTTAAAATTGTGCCTCCTATCAACATCTAACCTCTTCGAAATCTGAACTCGACTCCAATCTTTTATTGAAATTAATATATAAATCCCTCTCTGCACAATTTAGAATGATTGCCTAGAACACCCTTCCTGGCCTAGAAAGCCAGAAACATTAAAAAAATCCTAGCCACTTTTTCAACACAACACATCTCTTACTCATTTCAACAAATAAAATAATAACATAAGCACAAAAGAAGTTTGATCTCATTTATCAGTACACTCATCTCCAGTTCCAAAACTACAGATGAAGAACAAAGAACAACGAAGATGACTTAGGTTTTTGAAAATTGCACTGTCTCAAAACTTGGAATACCTGTCAAAAACTTGGAATATTCAAGGCAAAAATATGTATATTCTTCATGTGTCTTATATCACCAGGAATTTACAGGTATTAGTACAAAACTAACATGACAAACAGAGTCTAGAAACTGTTGAGTTTAGCATATAAGTGGTTTTTGATTGTTTTGAGAATAATTTTATAAAAAAGAATAAGTTGTTTCTTATATGCGCTCATACATTTCTAATCAAAAAAAAAAACCCTCTTAGAAGTTTATGCTTATATTTTTTATAAAAGTAACTAGCGAGCTCCCGGCATGTGTTGCTATGCCACTAATAAAGAAATTGTTTCTCCCTGCGTATCTTTTCCCATTCGTCCAGTTCCCCTTTCGTCTCCCTTTCCCTTCCCATGTCCCTTTCCTCTCACGCGTTCCCCCTCCACCTTCCCCGCCTTCCCTCTCTACAAACCACCCTGCCGCGATCCTCTCCCCTCTTCCGCGTAGAATATATTCAGTCCCGGTACGTTCAGATTTTCAAACAGCTCGCGTGCCACATATTGCAAATTTTTTTTATAAATTTTAATTTTTTTACATGTTATAAACATTCGTTTTTGAATATTATAAGAACAATCAATCAAATTTGGTACCTAACATAGGTACCTATTTAAACAAAGTATTCGATTTTGATTAGTACCATAAAAGAGTACTTCGATTAATTAATTTAAAAAGTTTATTCGAATATTGAATTTAGATTGAACATTTGATGTTTGAAAACAGTCATTTTCAAATTGTGACATTTTTGTAAGAGTTTTTGTAATGATTAAAAAACCTTTTCAGATGTATTGTCATGTGCTTGTAATAATCCAGAAACCTTAGCGAGGATGGAAAAACGGTATTTTAAAAGTTTGAAACATTTCCTTTGATTAATACAGCAACGCATAGCGGACATACATACGTTTTTAGATTTTTAAATTTATTGATTAATAACTTTATTTTAATTCTGCTCAAGCGAAATAATAGAAAAAGTTTCATTTTATAAGAAGCCTATTTTTTGGTATTTATATTGTAAACCGGTTTATAGTTAATGTTCTCCAAAACGAGCCTGAAAAAAATTCATTTGTCATGTTTTGGGTTTATAAATGTGTAAATTCTAAAAATAGTAGTACTTTCTCAAAGCCATAAATACACTGGGAATTTATGTCATATATGTAAATCCTAATTATACAATTGTAAATGTTCTCTATAATGACTTGGGAAGAATCTCCTACTTGTGAGCTCACTAAAGAAACCACTCATTCACTCTGAATGCAAGTATTAATGTTCTTCATAATGACCTTGAAAAAAAACACATCTTTGCGATTCTTTCAAAGACATATAGAAACCATCGCTTCGTTCAGAAAACAAATTTTAATGTTCTCAAAAGTTGTCTTGACATAGGCTCATTCCTGTGATATCTTGAAAGAAACCATTCCCTTGTTAAAAATATTATGAACTAAATATACAATTTGGCTGTCCTGAAACGGCTACCCTTCCCAGTTGGACAGACAAAGTATCCTTTTTGTAATGTATTGTAATATATACATATTTATATATATTATATATTTTTTTTACATGAGCTCCACACAGGAGACCGTGAGGAAAATAATTTTCCTCAGGGCCTATTTCATCTTTAGGGATGCTGTGTGGAAGGTTTTGTTAAGGAAAGGGAGAAGAGGAGAGTTCTGGGAAGGAAAAGGGTTTAAGGGATGGGTAGAAATCTGGGGTTCAGTGTGTTCCGGTCATCCGCCTCCAAGACCTAGACAAACCTGACCACATGAAACCTGGCACCCCTGCTAAATCACCAAACGTAGCGAACCACTTGGGTTGACCTATGGCAGAGGTGTTGGTTATCCAATAAAGGTTCCCGGGGCGGCGGTACCCATTCCCGCCTCCAAAATTGATATAAATAAATAAATAAAAAAAATAAAGTAAAGATTAATAAAAAATAATGCCTTCAATAATTAATTAAGCTTCGTTAAGTTAGTAGGGGTAAGTGGTTGGGTTACCGATATGTGATGCCGAGGGGGCGAGTGTCTGGAGTCCGGTCTCTCCCGGGCTCTCCTGCGCCCACTGCGGGGCTCGCCCGGGGACCACCTGAAACAAACAACACAGCGTTAACAAAATACACACATTACGCAGATGACACTACACTTATCGCCTCTTCTGAAGAAGCAATGAACAACCTTCTTGCTAAAATAGAGGAAGAAAGTCGTGATCTAGGTCTTCTGATCAACAAGGCCAAAACAAAATTAATGGTGATCGACAGTGCTAACCTCTTTGCAACAACAAATAATGCTGCTAGAGACTTAGAAACGGTGAACGACTTTATATATACCTAGGATCGTCTATAAGTGATGAAGGAGGTTGTGAAACAGAAGTAAAAAGTAGCACTTTGCATGACGAAAGACGCCATGAGTAAAATGCAAAAGATATGGAGTTGCAGAGGCATTACGAAGATGAGACTTGTCCGGGTATTGATTTGCCCCATATTTCTTAACATGTTGTGGAAACATGGACACTTAGAGCCAGCGAAAGAAAGCGGATAGACGCCTTGGAAATGTGGTGCTGGAGAAAAATGCTCAGGTTTCTATGGACAGCCAGATGCACAAGTATATCCATCCTGAAAGAGCTTGGCATACACAATAGGCTATCAACTATCTGTCCCACAACGCATCATAAAATACTTTGGACACGTTGCTCGCCAAACTGAAGAAAAAAAAATCCCTTAGGGCCTATGTCATCTTAGGGGATGCTGTGTGAAGGGTCTTTTTAAGGATATAAGGATAGGAAGTTCTGGGAAGGAAAAAGGTATGAGAGGTGGGAGGGAATCTGGGGGTCTGTGTGTACGGGAGTGACTGACGTATGATTCCATCCCTCCAACTGTGGTGCAAGGGTATTGGGTTAGGTTAGGTTAGGTTAGGAAAAGAGCAGAGGTGGGCGGTAATGTTGGGTTAGGTTAGGAAAAGAGCAGTGGTGGGCGGTAATGTTGGGTTGGGTTAGGTTAGGTTAAGGAAAGAACAGTGTTGGGCGGTTATATTGGGTTGGGTTAGGTTAGGTTAGGTTAGGAAAAGAGCAAAAGTGGGCGGTTATATTGGGTTGGGTTAGGTTAGGTTAGGTTAGGAAAAGAGCAGAGGTGGGCGGTAATGTTGGGTTAGGTTAGGAAAAGAGCAGTGGTGGGCGGTAATGTTGGGTTAGGTTAGGTTAGGAAAGAGCAGTGGTGGGCGGTAATGTTAGGTGCGTACCTGTCCAGACAGCGGTCCAGTTCTATCGAGGGAGGCTGGCGGGCTGGTGCGGCGCCTCGCAGCTCGGGGGGCGGTTCCAATGGGGTACCCTAACCAAAAGAACACAACATTATATATTTATTTATTTGTTAGAAAAAAACAGTTTTTACATAATATAAAATGATAAATTTACAAGAGAACTAAAGTCAAGCCACAGAAGTTTCTTATGCTAAACTTCATTGGAAATAAAGTTTTTAATATCTTAAAATTAATTTTGGGTTATAGGAAGGGGAGAGGAAGAGAAATATAGGAAAAGGACAGGAGATGCTCCCGATACGTTCCACACTCTCATATTAATAATTATAGTCGATCGTACGCGTTACTTCATATCGGTATTTCTTTAGGATATTACTAAAAATGTCAATGCTGTGAAATTTAGTATTATGTTGCGCACATACACGAGGAATTGGGGAATTTAGTATTATGTTGCGCACATACACGAGGAATTGGGGAATTTAGTATTATGTTGCGCACATACACGAGGAATTGGGGAATTTAGTATTATGTTGCGCATATACACGAGGAATTGGGGAATTTTTTTCTAATATTTGTTCTACATGAGGGCAAATAAAATAAATCGGATTGTCGGGTTGATCTTGACGGAATATGAAAATTTCTTAAGTTGGTAAGCACTGGTGAGTCCAGGCCATTATTTAGAATTTTAAACAATACGATTTGATAAAAAATTAGAGGTCGTGTTTGGAGGGAGTTGAAATTGTTAAATTTAATGGGTTCGGTATAATTCGAGAAGTGTAAGTTTAGTTACAGTTCAAATAAAATTAAAGTTTTTTTCCTATTTTAGCCATTTACTAGCTGGTACCCGGCATGCGTTGATTTGCCATTTAATAAAGAAATTGTTTCTCCCTGCGTGTCCTTTCCCATTCGTCCGGTTCCCCTTCCTCTCCCGCGACCCCTTCTCCTCTCGCCTCCTCCACCTTCCCTCTCCCCACTCCACTCGCCCCCTTCCCCCGTACCGTTAACCCCCCTCTAGAGTTCCGTTCCCCCCTCCCTGGTTCCCTTCCCTTTCTTCGGCGAACCCCCTACCCGAATTCCCCTCCCCCCTCCCGCATTCAATACATTAAGTCCCGGGACATTCAGTTTTCAAGCTCGCGTGCAACCTATTGTAAATTTCATAATGCCAGAGCTTACCAGTCCTACATATTACAAACTTTGTCCTGACAAAAATGAACACAAAAAAAAAAGAATTTTCCAATTTGGTGCAGTCGTTCGGAAGTTATGCGCGTACATACATTTCGGCGATTCGCTTACCATTATATTATGCAACCTACAATAATAATAATATGATAATTTATAGAGCGCCGTTTTTGTGAAAAATCATCTCAAGGGCACTGTGCTACTCGTATAAAATTTAGCTTTCTATTTGTTAAAGAATTTTTGAAATCTTTTTAGTGGTTTAGGCGTGAAAACAATAATAATACAAACAATTACAGGCAGATTTGCACGTATAATATTACTAGCAGACCTGGCCACACGTTACTGTGGCTAAAGAAACACAACGCCATCAACCAACCTTTATAAAATTCACACCACCCGCTTGTCAGTTGCCCGCTGCCCACTGCCCACAGCCCGCTGCCTGAATTGAATATTTGAATTTCTCGGCTTTTCTCCACTATAATAAACATGTATTATACAAATAAACCTTCCTCTTGAATCACTCTGTCTATTGGTGAAAACCGCATGATAATCCGTTGCGTAGTTTAAAAGATCTAAGCGCACATACATTTTGAGCGACTTTATTTTATACTAAGTAATGATATAGATCAGGGGTCTCCAAACTTTTCAGCCGGAGGGCCGTACTGATTACTCCAGTGAGTCCCAAGGGCCAAAACCTATAATTTAAATTTTTCCAATTTATTCTCCTATAATTTATAGACAATTCGCCGAGAACGCGCTCTGAGTGAGCACACGTGTGCTAAATTCGCTAGTTCAATTATTAATTGTGTTATATTGAATTGTCACGACTGCGACGCTTGACGACATCGCTTGACGACGTAGTGCGTAACTCCTTTAAACGTGTTTTTGTGTTTTTAAATGACATCTATGTAACAGTATTTTGATTTGACTTGTTTTTGGGTGTGATTTACTATGGAAAGTATGGCAAAGAAGCGAAAAGTAGGCCGTGAGTGCAGAACATTCCAAGATCAGTGGAACTTTCAATATTTCGTAATTGAGTCCAATAAGAAAGCACTATGTTTGATTTGCAATGAAACCATAACAGTTCTCAAAGAATATAATATTAAACGTCAATAAGATACGAAACATTTTCAAAAATTCTCAAAATGTACAGGAAGTTCGCGGACAGAAAAAATTGAAGCTTTGAAGCGTGGATTATAATCGCAGCAATCTTCGTTTACGAAACTCAATACTGAACAAGTGGCTGCAACTCGTGCCAGCTTTCGTGTGGCTCTTGAAATCGCAAAACGTGGAAAACCATTCACCGATGGAGAAATGATCAAAGAATGCGTAATTGCAGTAGCTGAAGAAATGTGCCCTGAAAAGGTAAATTTATTTAAAACTCTCAGTTTGTCAGCAAATTCTGTGGCTCGGAGGGTAGAAGACATCGCAGAAAATATATCATCTCAACTGTCTGGCAAAAATGGACATCTTGAGTGTTTTTCTCTGGCCTTGGATGAATCAACAGATGTTTCAGATACTGCTCAGGTGCTGATTTTTATTCGAGGAGTGGATAAAAGCTATGAAGTGTATGAAGACCTTCTTGATGTTGATAGTATTCACGGCACAACTACTGGTGAAAATATTTTTAAAGGAGTTGAAAATGCCATTTTTAAAAAGAATCTTCGATGGAAAAACTTGAAATCTATTACAACTGATGGAGGCAAAAACATGTGTGGTAAAAATAAAGGTGTAGTGACTCTTGTATCAAAGGCTGTAGAAAATGATGGTGGTTCAAAACCATTAGTCTTACATTGTGTCATTCATCAACAGTCTCCGTGCGGGAAAGGTTTGGATATGTCTGAAGTTCTAATACCAGTGCTATCAATTGTTAATTTCATCAGATCCACTGGACTGAATCACCGAGAATTCCGCGAATTTATTAAAGAGATTGGAGAAAATGATTTGCCATATCATACTGCCGTACGCTGGCTAAGTCCTTCAGCGCTTCTTTGAACTTCGATCAGTGATCGAAATTTTTTTGTATGAAAAGCATCGCCCTCTTACCGAATTACAAAACAGCGAATGGCTGTGGAAGTTAGCATTCTATGTCGATTTGACAAAACATATGAACGAACTGAATTTGAGGTCACAAGGAGAAAACCAACTTCTTCCTGATTTATATACTAATTTCAAATCGTTCTGGCAGAAAATAATGCTGTTTCTATCACAATTGCGTAAAAAATGTTTCACACAGTTTAAAACGTGTAAAATATTCAGCCACACTACTGAGACTGAGTTTCCCATCGATTTTGCAATCGGAGCTTTGAGTGCTTTGAAGATAAATTTTGATACTCGTTTTTCAGACCTTGATATCATTGTGAATGAAATTAAGATTTTTCAAAATCCTCTTGATATCGACATTGAAACCCTGGCCCCGGAACTTCAAATGTAAATTATTGATTTACAATGCAGTGATATAATTAAAAACAAATATAAAAACTCATCTTTGTTGGAATTTTACAAGAGTCTTCCGCTGGCACAATTTGATAATTTGCATAAATTACCAAATTGTGCTCATGGGCTGATTTTTGTTTTTGGTACTACTGACTTGTGTGAGAAAACATTCTCCAAAATGAAGTATTCAAAGAATATTTACAGATCTAAGTTAACGTATGAGCATCTAATTTTTTTAAAAATAATTGGTACAAGTAAAATTGATCCACAACTATAAACTATCGTCAGTGAAAAATCACAATTACATAAATCTCATTAGTATTTTATATGTTAACGTGTTTATACTCGTATGTTATAATTTTTTATGTTTATAAAGTTAGTTGGATTCATTACAATTATTTGTTAGTTTACTTTAGTTTAATTTTCTGCATACTTGTCATTAAGCTTTGCCTAGCCAGTAAATAAAACCGAGTTACTATCATCAAAATATCATTTTGAGTTTTTTATCCTGCATATCACAATCACAACAAAAACCTTGTTCAAAAGGGGCGAATTCACCGCGAATCGTTTTGCGCGAATATTCGGCTCAGAAAAAGCGTGAAACGCGCCAGCATTTGGAAACTTATTAACCGATTCCTAATCATAATTTTGCCGCTCCATTTCCCTTGATACGTGCACTCGATCTGCAGTTTGCGCGTACATAAACTGGACATAAGCTGGCGTACTACGGTACTACACCCGATTTACGCCCGTATTTTTCGGGCGATACTTGTGGACGCAAAGTATTGGTGCCCAGTACCTCGCCAACGAGCGTATGTATTCGCGCGAAAAAATTCGCGACTGCTTCGCCGCTTCTGAGCAAGGTTTTAGCCATTAGCTGTCGCGGGCCTGATTTATGACACTGGTCCTAAGCTGTCGCGGGCCGGATTGATGACCCTGGCGGGCCGGATGCGGCCCGCGGGCCGTAGTTTGGAGACCCCTGATATAGATTATAGATTAACGACTATTTTAAAAATACAAAGTAAAGTTATTCATTGACAGTCCTCCTCACTAAGGATTCCAGTCCCGAGGCGGACTGTAGGTAGTTGTATTGGTGTTATATAATGACTTCCCCATCTTCATGTTTGTTGACTGTTTGTTAATTTCCTTATCTTCGTGTTTGTTGATTTCACATCTTCATGTTTGTTGACTGTTTGTTAATTTCCCTATCTTCGTTTTTGTTGATTTCACAACTTCATGTTTGTTGACTGTTTGTTAATTTCATTATCTTCGTATTTGTTGATTTTTCATCTTCATGTTTGTTGAATATTACTTAATTTTCCTATCTTCGTTTTTGTTGATTTCACATCTTCATGTTTATTGGCTGTAGGTAGTGTTGGTGTTACTTCATAATTTTAATGATTTCGTCATCTTCATGTTTACTTAGCCATATTTTGATGTCGTTTTAAAACATGTTTATCTCTATGGTGTTCTTAATTTCATTGGAAAGTCATTGTATAATTTGTAGAATGGAATTTATGGTTTTTCTGGCCAAAAGTTGTTAACATATTTATGTCAGGAAAATGGTTCAAATTAAAAAATTATAGACCGGTTTTTGAATTACATAAATTATCAAACTGATTATTACTGAACGTATATTCAATAAGTGTTCGTTTTTATACAAACAAGCATGGTAGAAATAACAAATAAATTCCAGTAAAATTCAGAAGTCTAATTCAACCTTCATTGGAATTTATAATTGTTTCGCCCCGAATATTATTATTATGTCTGGAAATATTCATTTTAAAACCTAGTTTAATTTTTATTTAATATTGACGGTCGGCGTGATCTAGCGGTAAGGCTTTTGACTCGCTATCCGAAGGTCGTGGGATCGAATCCCTGCATGCGCAAATAAATTTTATTTGATTTATTTGCATTATTTCACAATTAATTCATTAAAAATAATATATGGTAAAAATACTATGGAATAGTATGAAAAGATACTCTCAGTATCGACCTGGTGTAAGACCATCATTCAGAATAGAAACTTTGCTTAAAATGGCTTTAGCTGTGTTTGGTGACCAGATCTGAGTAGCCTGGTACTTCCTCGCCTAACTCGTCCCTATCTCCTTTCCCTCCCCACTACCTTCAGTCTCACAAAATACCCCAATTGGGAATGCCATAGTATCACGGACTCCATTCGGGAAAAGCTGGGACTCTTGTGAGTAATTCACCTAAAAAAAATACAACTTTTAAGATGAAACATCCGCACCTCACCGCATGAATCCGAGCACCCAAAACGTAGCGAACCACTTGGGGTGACCCATGGCAGAAGTGTTGGTTATCCAATAAATTGTTTGCAATGCGGCGGTACTTATACTCGCCTCACAAATAAATAAAGTACCAAAATCAATTCAAAAAAATCTTTGAAAGGGTTGTTAAAATCTGTCGTATTTATTCAGCCAAACTATCACCTTGCAGTGTTTAACATAAAAACAACGTAAATTATTTGTAAAAAGACTGGCAAAAATTGCACCACAATCAACAACCCTTATGCTGAGGTGTTAATTTAACCCTAATAACAGGGCCAATTTTAACAGCCGCCCCCTCAACAGTAGCCCGGGCCTCCCTTATGAGCGCCACTCTCCACCCCTAAGACACAGGACACAGTACACAAGAAACAAGGCATTCCGTCAAGTGGCGCTTATCAGTATGTGTCTCACTTTCTATAGGTTAACTCTCACCTCACTAGGTTAATAGATTTTGTGACATTTTGCAAACATCGACTGTTCAACAAAAATTCAATTCAAATCAAATGAAAAAATATTTATTGTAGAAATAAAAAATTATAATGTTATAATGTTTATACAAATAAGAAAATACAAATAGACCAATAAAAAAAATAAGTGTTTCACTTATGTGAGGTATTCACACATTTGTTTACAAGGAAAGTATTTAGTGACGATTTGAATTTGTTTGTATCTTGTATTTGTTTAATGTTATGTGGAAGGTTGTTATATACTTTAATAGCCATGTAGTATGGTCCTTTTTGGAATATTGTTTTATTTGCTTTTGGTATTAATAAGTTTTCTGTGAACCTTGTAGCGTATTTATGTGTTGAGTTTTTTTTGTGGGAACTTGTCTGTAGAAGATCGTACTAACATGCATAACTCCATTATATATATATATATATATATATATATGTCTGTCTATATAATTTTTGAATAAACTCTTTAAATTAATGAGTTTATTCGAAGTACTCACCTATGATACTACCTAACCAAAATCGAAAACTTTGAATCTAGTAAAAAATTATATTTATTTTAAATAGGTACCTATGTTAGGTACCACATTTGATTGATTATTCTCATAATAAACAAAAATGAAAATTTGTAAAAAAAACATTGCAATAGGTAGCACGCGAACTGTTTGAAAAACCTGAATGTACCGGGACTGAATATATTGAACACGAGAGAGGGGAGAAGGAAGTCAGGGATAGTGGAGGTGGAACGCTTGAGGGTAAGGGGACATGAGAGGGGAATGGGAGGCGTAAGGGGAAAGGGGCGAATGGAAAAAAACGCAGAGAGAAACAATTTATTTATTAGTAGCATTGCAACGCATGCCGGAAACTCGCCAGTATTGCATGGATATTATTTTTAATTAAAAAAATGTGAAACAACATAACTTTAAAAAAAAAATTACATGCCGGGATTTGAACCCGCGACCTCCGGATTGCTAGTCGAGAGCTTAATGTTAATATTATTTTATCATCGCTGTTCTAAATCAAGAACGGTTTGCAGACAGATAAAATACAACGGTAGAATTTAATTACGCTTATAATAATAAGATCAGGAATCCGACAGGCACAATAGTGACTAGTGTCTCACCCTCTGTTTGGAGAATTCCCCCTCCCCCCTCCCCAACAAGTCACCCACCCTCCCGACGCCCAACAAACACGGGAATATCCACACACAACAACAGGGGTCATGGATACAGGGTCGGATAGGGAAACAACACAATTTCAAATATTTTTCTTTCTTGTCTTTTGTTTTAGCTTTCCACTAATTCCAATAAAATTAACCGCATAATATGAACTACTAATTTGTTGAAATGCATATTGGAGTCCAATCGAGGCAGGTTTTATGAACAAGATCCCCATCCGCACTAATGGTGCTTTTATATTTACCGTGACCGCAAAACTAACCTTCTTTATCGCTATAATGCTGCAGCTTTTTCTTACACGTTAAATAATGGTGAGACACACAAAATACGTGTGACCGTTTCCTCCAAAGTATTACTTTTTTCGAAGGGAATTGCGTTTCTCGTTTTTTATACTTGTAAGGTAGATATACGATAATGATTGTATGCTTCCTTTGGGGGGGTGCAGACATACGTTCATCATTTGTTTCATTTGCGACTATTGTCATTTAATGTGTAAGAAAGAGCGGCAGCATTATAAGTTTAAAAACATATGTAAAACGATCAGCACATTGACATTTGACGTTTTTGAATTTTTGGAATTCACTCACACTTAAATCTCTGTAACTATATTCCATACTTTCAAAATTATCATCACGGTAAGTAGTATTGGTAGGGATCTATGGAGACGTCACGGTGCTGTGTGTAAGAGAGATGGATGAAAATTATGACTTTTTTCCTTTTGATCTCATCTTTTGAAAGAGCTGAAGCAATATTTTGATGAGGAACGTATGTTTATTAGCATTTTTATGCTGTCACGATACCATTAGCGTGAATCGTCACTCTAAATATAAAAGCGTCGTTTGTGAAGCCCTCGTCTTTAACAGCGCGTAAGTGTGTGTGTGTTTACATTTCACAAATTTAAAATTTTCTAAATTTACACCCGAATTTTTTGAAGTAAAACTTTTTTACGCATACTTGACTTGGGGAGTAGGTAAGCTGGTGAATGCATGACGAGAGCGTTACGAAAGGTGTGATCGAGCGAGGTGAACGGAAGTTGAGAGGGAGATTAATAAGTTAGTGAAGATAGAAAGAGAGATAGTTACGTTTCGTATATTACTGTAGGGGCAAGAGAGAGAGGTGCGAGCACACATTTTCTTTCTCTTTTTCTCTCATAGCCAGTTATGTTTCGTATATCTAAGACACAGTGCAGGCCTATTGTCTATATCACACTGTAGGAGCAAGAGAGAGCAGTGCGCGCGCACATTTTCTTTCTCTCATCTTTCATAAGTTAGTGAAGTTTTACTTCAGTCGTGTGGTCTAAAGTTCTACTTTAGACCACACGACCTGCCACGCAGTTGGTGAGCAGATGCATCGACCGCCAAGACCTAGACAAACCTCACCCCATGAATCTGGGCACCCCTTCTAAGTCACCAAACGTATCCAAATTGGGTGACCTATGGCAGAAGTGTTGGTTATTCAATAAATGGTTCCCGGGACGGAGGTTCCCAGAACCGTCTCCCAAACTCAATACTTATTATTAAAACCTACTAGAATTACACACGTCTTTGTGCATTTGAGGGGTAGGAGGAAACTGCGGGCGGGTGACCCAAACTATGAAATTAGAAAAACTTTTTTGAATGTTTTGATACTATCGGTGGAGGAATACATTCAAACATGTCGTTTTTAAAATGATGTATTTTGTTAAAATACTTGACAATTGAGATTAAAACTGCTGGACTTCCTTTAAAAACCAATGCATCTGAGCGTAAGTTTGTACGTAAATAAATATTAATTGAATTTTTGTTGTTCTTGACAATGACACTTGACATTGGTTGCTAACACTTAACAGTTCTAACGAAAGCACTCATAAGTTACAAACACTGAGATCATTATAAGTGATGATTCTTAATCACTTATAAGAGATGATTCCATCACTGATGATTTCCACAAACAATTATCAGCTGAATAAAAATACAAATCCGCATTACCAATGTATTTTAAAATTAGTGGAAGAAGAGCTCCGGCAACGCCAAGGTCCTGGGTTCATTTCCTAGATGCGATCGTATCTTTTCTGTTTCAAATTTCGTTTGAGGGTCGCTAATATTGTCTTCTTCGATCAAATATTTTTTTATTTGTTTCATATTATTTATTGTGTTTGTCAATATTATCTTCTTTAATGATTAACTACGCATTATAAAGAGATTTATAAGTTTATATAAGCTATTGGTACCTAATATTGATAAAAAAGTACCTATTTTGGGGTGTTAATTTATTAATTTTAATATTTACATCAAAAACATACATACCTATAAGTTTTTTTTCGGAAAAAACATGTATTGACGCAATATATGTTACATTTTAAGAATACAAATCGTCGCCTCAGTTCTTAATTGTCCAAACGACCATTTTAGTTTTTGTTCAATCTCGACTTTAAAACTAAAAATGAAGCATAAAAAATGATATGTTATCACATAACTAAGAATTATTTAAACTAGTTAGACCGTTATCTTTACGGAAATAGCGATATTATCATAATATTTTATTGAAATAATGAAAGAAAACATTCTCCTCCTGCATAGTTTTCAAATGGTCGTTTAGACAATTAAGAACTGAGACGACGAAATGTTTATTAAATCATTATAACACGTTATTTCGATCTTCTTTGTATGGTTTATTACAATTTAAAACACTATCCTCTCTACCAACTTTTAAAAGTGTCATTTTATGAAAATTTCAGCTAGAAAATTAATTTCCCACGCTATCTATCGTATAGCTAATTCCTTAGCGCTGAATAACTCCGAACCTTAATTTAAATAATGACAAATTCATTAACTTTGTCGACATTTAAAATTGAAATTTTCAATTCAGTCAGCGGTACCTACGCAGGTAGCAACCTAATATATTCACCAGCGTAGTTGAACCAACCTAACCTCAAAACGAGACAAACGCCATCTTTTATTATTATTTCCAAACACAAATAATCGGTACTGCCATCTAGGAGCGAACAAAGTCACTAACGAGCGAGAGTGACGCACGTATGCGGGTGTTTGAAGTTGAAGGGAGACGACTGTATAATTTATGTAAATTTGATATACATGTACACTGTTTTCCAAGATGGCCGCCGCGGCGCGCGCCAATCAGAGGTCTCGCTTCCGCCGAGGGACTGGAAAATTGAAAAAGGAACATTGAACCGACGGAACTTGAAGTTTGTGTCAAAGCGTTCACAGATGGCAGCATCTACCCGTACATTAGCGCGCGAATAAATTAGCCGGAACTCATTTAAGTTTCCGGATTTGAAAATAATCCAAGAAATGGCGGACCTCGCAGACGGCGAAAACAATTTGGACTGAAATGGAAGTATTTTTGGAAAACTCTGGCGCAAGTTTATGCAGTACCTACAGGGGAAAGGTCTTTTCGGTTTTCATTTTCTAAATGCAGCGAGATTATTTTGAATGTCTGATTCGATATCTTTTTCCTTGTTTCATTTCGAAGAAAAATCGTAGGTAAGAGTTTTTGGAAACTTCATTAGAGCCGTTAGTGACTTAAAATTCGGGTGAAACGGAAATGCGTCACATCTCAGTTCTACATAATGCGGTAAATTCGCACCTCGGCGCGTGCCTTCCATAGCGTAGTTGGCAAGGTGCCTGACAAGTCTCAGCGGCCAGAGAGAAAGAAATCAAGCGAACGGGGGTTTGAATCCTACGAAATCCAAAAAAAGCATTTTTATTTTGTGAAATCAATATCCAATCTTCAAACCACTTGAAATAAATAATCAAAAGAAAAGAAAGCGACATCTAGCGGCTTTCTAGTTTCACTTCTACCGCGTGTGAATTACACATATTGATTTTTTTAATTTTACTTTTGCTTTTATTTTTTGTAACAATTATTGTAAAAACTAAAAAATTAAAATGGTCACAAAAATACTTGCTAATTCGTTATTAAACTTTGATTTTAGTTTAGTTCATAGCAAAATTAGACAAACGTGTATTTCTTTTGTATTTATTGCATTGTGTGTAACTAACTAACCATCTGTTCCTTTACCCGCTTAGCTAGACAGAGAAGATTCACCGCTGCAAAACTCTGTTTCGAACGTAATTTTTTACTCGGGCGTCCCCGCTTTCTTCTACCATTCACATGCAAGTCATGCCAAAAACATCTAAGCGTAATTTTCTAAATTCATTACGCTTTCACATTAATGCTTCGGTTATAAATGGTTTTTTACCAGACATATGGCTCAGAGATCTCATTTCTTCAGCAATCAGTCTACTTTCATCCTTCCTTAAAGCAATGAAATTACTTGCAATTTAATTGGTCTTTTTCTATGTGAACACCGCACAAGAGTCCCAACTGCTCCCCTCTGGAGCCGGTGAGAGTATGGCAACTCCAATTGGGGTATATTGTGAGGCTGAAGGTTACCGGAGATGGGGCAAGCTGGGAAAGTACCTGGCTATTCAGATCTAGTCAACAAAGACGGCTAAAGCCATTTCAAGCAACTTTTCAAATCTGAATGGTGGTCTTACGACAGGGCGATACTGAGAGTAATTTCAACTCTGAAACATGCCGCAAATATATTATCTTATACTATTTTAAATGATTAAATTGTGAAAATTCATATCAATCTTAGACCACGGAGGTTTGTTTGGGGCACAGGTTTTAAGAAAAAATGTGACATTTATTTTGTTTTTCTATGGTGTTGACATATTACATATATTTTAATACAGTTTAAAATCTAATACAGTCCTGTATTATTTTTCCGTCAAAGAAAAAAACAGAGCATCCCTCGTTAAGACAACAACTGCCATTGTATCGTTACTCCTGTATTTCAAAATAGACCTTATTCTCTTAGCTATAAAGTCCAATTTGGCATCACATACATGTGTTTACTTGTAGGGGAATTTGAGCCAATACAAACAATGCTAAATGAGCCCTGAAGCACCAGCTATTTTGAGCCTTGTGGTGTATGAGTTATTACTGTAAATGAAACTATTTTTGCTTGATTGTTTTGGTGGGGTTATGTGGTGCATTTGAAACTTTCATCAGGAAAATTCTGAATGAAAATTTCGTCAGGAATTTGAATGAAAAATGCATTCGAATATTTAAATTTAACATTTTTATAGATTTACTAGCGCAGATCCGAGTAAAATCACGGTATAGTCATGAGTCATGAAATAATTCTTGGAAAATGAGTCTAATTTTGAAAATGACGATTAAAATAATTTTATAATATGAGTATATTTTTTTTACATTAGCTCCACAGTAGATCCTTCAGGGCCTGTGTCATCTTTGGGGATGCTGTGTGGATGGTCTTTTTAGGAAGCAGAGGAAGTTCTGTTAAGGAAAAAGGAATGAGGGGTGGTTGGAATCTGGGGGTCAGTGTGTTCAGGAGTGACAGACGTATGAATCGACATCTTTGGGGATGCTGTGTGGGGGGTCTTTTTAGGAAAAAGAAGGAAAGAAAGTTTCGGGAAGGAAAAATGTATAAGGGATGGGCAGGAATCTGGGACGTGTCCAGGAGTGACGGAAGTATAAATCAATCCCTCCCGATGAGTCGAGAGTCCGGATGGAGAGGTCTAGGTTAGGTCTCCGCCTACCGATACTGTTTACAACGCAGTTGGTGAGTAAACACATTCGCCACAAAGACAAAGACAAACCTCACCCATGGGCATCACTATTAAGTCACTAAGCATAGCGAAACGCTTGGAGCGACATATGGCATGGGTTTTGGATATCCCACAAATGGTTCCCTAGGCGGTAGTATCCATATCCGCCTCCAAAATTGAACGGGATAGTCTGAATTCTTGAGAAATGAGTTTCTATTTTGAAAATAGACAATTAAAAATAATTTGTGTGCAATTCACACACGGCAGAAGTGACACCTTCATAAAACTAAAGTAGACAGGGAGATAATAAAGGGAGGCTACGAAGCACCGCACAAAGAGGAGACCGGTAGGTTACGAAGCCCTGCACTAATAATAGATCGATTATTTTCTCATTCTCTTTTTTTGTGTCGCTTTTCGTTTCATCGAGTTTAAAATCACAACGGTGCTAAAGACGTTTTTACTTTAAAAAAATGTTTGCTAAAAACGTTTTAATATTATAGGAAGGTACTTTATTTTTTTTAAGCGAGCGCTGGACGTGGCTTTTGAAAGGAAAATTTTGAGGCGTATCTTCGGACCGGTTTTAGAAAATGGATTTTGGCGCAGACGTTACAAAAATTAGCTATATAGGTACTTTGTTTAAAAACGTCACAAAATTTATAAATCTGGGAAGACTCTGGTGGCTGGGTCATGTAGAGAGAATTACCGAGCATTAAGCACCAAAGTCTCTTGAGGAGTCCAAGACCCACCAGGGGTTGTAGAGCCAAGAGTGATGATGATAATGACTTTATTTTTTAATATTTTTTAATGCCAAGCAGGAGGCCCTGCGGAAAACAAGTTTCCCTTACTGATTGACTTGGCTTATTTTAGCATGGTATCAGATGAGTGACACCTGTTGGATCTTATATGCGACAGTGGAAATGAAATTATTGATTATTCAGATTTCAGGTAATACTTTTTCGTTCAGTTAGTATCTCTGAGCTGACAAAAATAATGCTCTCATTTATTTTATTTTTTTATTATGATAAACATCATTATAATTATTATTGATTTTTCTATTTAAGTAAAATAACTCTAATTTAAGAAATTTCATTCGAATTTCTAATAATAATTATAATTTCACAATGAGCTCTTTTTGCAGTACAATTGTGATATATATTTTTAAAAGTACAACATAGCAAATTGAATTGAATTGATTGAAAATAATTTAAATAGCACACAACAAACCATTTTAAAAATTACACTAAATGACCAATTTTTAACATAACTTGTCAGGTTAGCGTGATACATTTTTTACAATATGAGGAGTTAAGGTTATACAAATTTGGAAGGCGGTGTGAGTATCGCCGCCCCGGAAACCATTTATTAGATAACCAACACCTTTACCGATGGGTCACCCCAAGTGGTTCGCTACGTTTGTTGACTAAGCAGGGTGCCTGGGTTCATGGGGTGAGGTTTGACACGGTGTTCGCGGCTGATGCGTCTACCCATCAGCTGCATGGCAGGCCGACTCTGAGAGAATGGTTGAGGGAGTGCCTTTGACTTCTCCACTCTCTCGGAAGATCGCCTTGCACCGCAGTGGAAAGGATGGATTCATACGTACGTCACTCTTGAACACACTCGCCCCCAGATTCCTACCCACGCTCGTACCCTTTTCCTTCCTAGAACTTCCTCTCCTTCCCTTTGGCCAAAAGTTGTTTTAGCGAAAGAGAGAAGTAAGATATTAATTTGGACATTTTCAAAAGCAGTTCTGTGATTGAAGAGGTATGCTGTTATATTTTTGGCATAAAGTTGCCTAATGTCCAAAATACAGATTCTCCTATTTCAACCGAACTTCTAGTGATCGGTAGTTAAAGTATAATCTTTATAATCAATTTCTGAGCTTTAAAAATCGTCCTCCATAGAAGTCCTTCATCATGGCACTGTATAATGGTAGTAGGAGGAATCCAAATTTTGCCTACTTATGTTGGTGTGTCCTAAAAATAGAAGGAGAACCTCATGACTGAAAAACCTGAGACAGTGGTTTGGCCAGTCTACTGTAGAGCTGTTCCGGGCCGCAGTAAATAAATTCTGCATAACCAACATGATAGGACAGGGCACGAGAAGAAAAAGTCTTAAAAATAAAATAAATTGGAGTTTGTGATGGAAAATTGGCTTCATTTTCAAAAGTGAAGTGGTTGCTGGATTTGAAAAGTCTACAGATTACTTTGAACAAGAAATGTTTCAATGAATGCTGTCAATCAAGATTAATCTGTATATTCTCCATTTTTATTTTACCTGATTTCACTTTATATAGCGCCATTTGGAGATTTAAATTCGCCAAACACAACTAAAAGATTAACTTAGATTATTAATTTTGTTTTCCATTTTTAGAACTTAATTTTTTTTTTATTAGTCTTTTTTTTTAATATTTTATTTTGATTTTTGGCTAATGATGCCTTTTTCAATCTAAAGTAAGTGAACTCTTCATATTTTATAAACTTGAAATCAAAGGTAAAACTCTCTTCCATATATCGGCGTAAAAGCCAATGAAGACAACATAAGCGACTCTCAAACTAATTTGTTCAATTTCAAACAGAAAAATTAGAAATTGATCAAATCGTTAAGAAAATCACGAAATGGTAGTTCCTAGTTAACTTACGATGCAGTTAAATATAAGTGAAAAAGATAAGTCGAATTAGCTCAATAGTTAGAACAGAGCCCCACCAAGGCCAAGGTCCTGGATTCAATCCTTTCTCTGATTTTTCGAGAGTCGCTTATATTTTATTCATCGATTAAGTATTTTACTAACTAACCATCACGCCGTTTCTTTGCAGGGGTAGGCAGAGAGGACGGACCGCCAAAAAATCGGTATTTGCACACACTCTTTCTGCCTCATTCACATTCATACACCGTCTCATACATACTCTTCTATTATTCTGACTCTTGACATGGCCCGACCCAAGTATCTGATTCACTTGGTCGTGCCATGTCTTCTTCTTCTTCTACCATTCACATTTGCGTCATATATTCTCTTTACACACCTTTCTTCGTTCACTCGCTCTACATGTCCAAACCATACTAGCGTAACTGTTTCACGCTTCTAATAGCCTTATTATAATTTGGTAATTTTTTATGCATAATTGTGACCTTATAAAAAATTTAAACATATCACACAGTGACATTTCTGTGCTCCTGTATATTCAGTCAAAATATTAAATTACAGGTATTGCCTACTTTTTATCGATTGTCTAAATTTTTTACACAAACAGTTTCATTTTTGTAAATGACACTTAAATTCAAAGCAAATCAGAGTTCATTGAACCATACTTACAGACATACAGCCGAAATAAGCATTTTAATTGTAGATAAAAAATGATCTTTGTTTAGGTATCTATACAAATTTCTTAGTGTAAATCTTTGATATAATGTTCATTAAAAAATCACATAACCACTTGAGCGCTTTTTGCCACAATATGGCACTATTTAAAACACCCCGAATTGCTTTGCTACCAATTTTGGCAAGTTTTTCCTTATTTGTGAGTAATTAAGTAGAAGTTCACTAGATAATCGACAAAAGATAGGTGAATTCATTGGATATATAGAACTATAATCAGTTTGTATTACTCAATATTAAAATTCGGAGGTATGATTTTTTTAATGTGGGCGCAAAATATTCAAAATGTACACCAAAAATAGTCGAGCAATCGGAGAAAAAAGTTTTAAATTGCGCTGTCGCTCCAGTGGATAAATAAAATTCGTACATTCATGCGTATTTTAAATATTAATAAAATAAAATTAAATAAAAATAAAAACATCTACCAAGCTGAAAATTTGTGATTGTTTTAAAACGTGGATACTGTGTTAAAGATCCCATTCATTCAAATTTCCCGGCGCCATGAATGAAGATCTCGCGTTCCATTTTCAAATTTGGCGTTCGGCGCCGATTTTCCCGGCAGTATAAAAGGGCCTCGCTCATGAGGGACAATCCAGTCGCTGTTGAGACACGCGACTGAGCGGGTTCCAGAGGGTGCGGCCGGTTGTTACATAAATTTACGTGGGGGAATGTAGCGAGATGAAACAGGGAGCTTATGAGAGGGTGTAAAAGAGATTAACATGATATATAAGACCGATTGTATCGAATGAACATTTTAAATTTAAGCATGATGGAAATGATGCTTTAAGCTGAAAATGCTGTATCGTTAACTTACATATGATAGTTGGGAAAGGGTAGTAATGAGCCATTTTTAAAACTTTTTTTTCAGGTCCTGAGGAAAATAATTCCCCTCAGGGCCTATGTTGTCTTTGGAGATGCTGTGTGGAGGGTCGTTTTGGGGAAAGGAAGGAGAGGAAGTCATGGAAAGGAAAAGGGTATCAGGGGTGGGTAGGAATCTGGAGGTAAGTGTGTCCAGGACTGACGGACGTATGAATCAATCCCCCCCACTGCGGGTAAGGCGATGTTCCGAGAGAGTCCTGCTGGAGAGGTCTACAGGTCAACCAATCAACCAATCTCTCCCGTTCCGGCCTGCCCTACAGTTGGTGGGCAGACGCATATGTCGCCAAGATACGGACAAACTTCGCCCCATGAACCCTGGCACCCCTGCTAAGTCACCAAACGAAGCGAACCACTTGGGGTGACCAATGGCAGAGGTGTTAGTAATCCAATAAATGGTTCCCGGGGCAGCGGTACCCATACCCGCCAAATTGAATATGTGATGTTTGCATAAAAAAAAATTGACAAATTTAATTTTAATACAAAGCATGAATATTTTAACATCCCGACAAAATATTTTTATTTTTATGCTGTACTGAGGAGAAATCTCACCCCATGAATCCGGGCACACCTGCTAAATCACCAAACGTAGCGAACCACTTGGGTTGACCTATGGCAGAGGTGTTGGTTATCCAATAAAGGTTTCCGGGGCGGCAGTACCCATTCCCGCCTCCCAAATTGAAAATTTTTGGTATTTATCAAAATAACTTTTATCTCCCACATATGAATTATAAGTTCCTCCCGCCGTAAAATGAGTTTTGTAACCCACAAGGATTGCCATAACAAGAAATAAAAACAATACAATATATATATATATATATATTATAGGTAGGTGTCTACTTTACTGGTTGACTGAATTCTTTACACAAGTAGTTCCAAATTTTGAAAACGATACTTATATTCTGTAAAATTAGAGTTCATTCAACCAGATTTTACGCAGGACGCACAGACAATCTTAATATTTTATGAACCTACAAAATAGTATGTTTGATGGTTCCAACGCGGCTCCTGTTTGTAGGCAAAATTATTAGCACGCTTGCAATTCTCAGACTTCGAATATTTGTTTTTATAACCAAGTGTCGTCGAAGGGATGTTTGGAGAGGATATACCGCCGAATAACAAAAATATAAAACGTATTTTATTTCAAATGCATCCAGGAAAATACTATTTGTGTATATATTGTATATGTAGTATTTAATCAATTAAAAATCAGTATCGCCCTGGTGTAAGACCAACAAACAAAATTGAAATGTTGCTTGAAATAATTTTAGCCGTGGTTTTTTTACTATAAATGAATAGCCAGGTAGTTCCCCACGTTCCTCTTTCCCATCTCTGTCCTCTCCCCAATTACTTCTCACCTTCAGCCTCACAACATACCCCAAATGGGGATGCTATGGTCTCACTGGCTCTAGGCATTTCTTGGGCGGTATTCACATAAAAAAAAAGATATGAGGAATACCTAAGTATAAAAAATTAATACTAGTATTTTTTTTTAACATTAACACCACACAGGAGGCCCTGTGTGGTGTTATGTTATCAGGAGGGCCTATATCATCTTTGAATATGTTGTGCGAAGGGTCTTTTTAAAGAAAGGAAGGATAGGAAGTTCTGGGAAAGAAAAACGTATGATGGGTGGGTAGGAATTTAGGGTTCAGCGTGAACAGGAGTGACGGACATACGAATCCATCCCTCCCACTGCAGTGAAAGACGATGAGTCGAGAGAGTCCGGCTGGAGAGTTCAAAAGGTCGCCTTCAACCAGCCTCTCCCGATCCGACCCGCTACAGACAAACTTCACCCCATGAACCCGGGCAGTCCTGCTAAGGAACCAAACGTTGCGAAACACTCGGGGCGACTGTGTTAGTTATCCAATAAATGTTTCCCGGGGTGGCGGTACTCATACCCACCTCCAAAATTGTAAAAATCCATACCAACTTCTTTTTACTTGTATTTTTGAAGTCGATTTTAGGTCCGGGAAAAAGAAATCAAAATTCAGGGGGCTAACTGCCGGGGGTTTAAGTATCGGCCACCCTTGTTTCATGACTAATGGCAAAGTTATTTAACAAACATTGGAATATTAAAACAATTACCATAAGGTATAGATTAGAAAATGATTGATCTTGATTCTGCTACAATAGCGGAGTACAGTTATATGCGGAGTATTGTTATAAAAATATAAAATATAACAAACCAATTTTCATGACATATCTATACCCGGAAGCATACGGATGCAAGTCCAAGAAGGTAAATGTTTAGGAGAGCCTAAAATCCTTTTTTTCTGTAACTATGGTTTCATTACTTCTTCGGATATCCATGCAGATAGATAACAAAAAAGTAATTATTATATCAATTAGTTTTGTTTTAAAATCAAGCAAATAAAATGAAATATTTTATATGTAAAGCCTTTAAAAGTACTGTTTAAAAAAAACGCTACAATAAAAACACGGACTTGAATCCTTCCGCTTCAAAATCAAATGGAATATTTTGTTATGACATGTGGTATATTATGCAAGGATCGATGTTTAAAAATTGTTTACTTCCATAGTAAGCGTAGTAATGTTAGAGGCAGAAGGATGCAAACCGATTTGAGTCGTAAAGTCTCAAAATGCAACTAAATCATAGAGATGCAAGTCCATGTATGTAGGTACATCTTTCTGCTTTTGAGATAGTTGTTGCATCAAAGGTAAATTACATTCGTATACATTTTTGAAAATACTATTTTTTTCCACTGATAAACATGATAATTTACTTCAAGTCTGCATCAAAAACTCATTTCTTCAAAATTTGGACTTGCATCCGTATGCTTCCCGGGTACAGATATTTGGTTTTCGTTGGCATCTTTATGGTGTTCGAGTTTTGAGTTACGGGCAATATGATTATTTCTGTCTGCAGGTTTAAAGTTCATGGGGAGTAGAACTATCGATTTTTTGAGACAAAAACAAACAAGCAATGAAACGTAGGAACTTATGGGAGGGGGGGGGGAGGAGAAGGTGATAGGGGTGATTATTGACACTTGGTTACCACTGAATAAGTGTATATCATATCAGAGAAGGGGATGCAGATTGTACATTTAAGACCCTGAACTCCGAATTTTATCAGAAATAAAATACGCTTCCTTTCAACACTTTTAAGTTTTTCAGCTCCAGATTTTTTTTTAGTTTTTTTTTTTACATATGCTCTACACTGGAGGCCATGAGGAAAATAATTTCTGCCGGGGTCTCTGTCATTTTTGGGGATGCTGTGTAGAGTGTATTTTTGGAAAAGTATGAAGGGGAAGTTCTGGTAAAGAAGAAGGTATGAGGGGTCGATAGGAATCTGGGGGTCAGTGTGTAGAGTCCGGCTAGAGAGGTCAAAAGGTCACAATTAACCGTTCTCTCCCGACTCGGTCTGAAAATGGGCAGATGCATCCGCCGCCAAGACCATCAAGTCAAATCTCACTCTCATGATTCCGGGAATCCCTGCTAAGTCACCAAACGTAGCGAACCACTTGGGGTAATCTATGGCAAGGGTATCTGTTATCGAATAAATGGTTCACAGGGCAGTACCCATATCCACTTCCCAAATTGAGAGACGAAATTTATTAAAACATCGGTTATTCTTTAAAACGGATACGAAATTGAAGGAATGCGCGTTTATACGACGCTTATTTCGTCCAGTCTCCATAAGAAGCGACCCGTTCTCATGTGACAAATGTCAACCATGTTAATGTACATATATTGGGCACGCGTTTGGCGTGTTTCCTGACTATGCACTGGTGCCGAAGGGATCAGTGATCGAAGGGATAGTTCCTTGGAGCAACTTCCATTGAAATACCGGTAGAACGAGGATAGCATCCCCACCCGACGCCTGTGCTCCGTTTGCAATCCGTTTGTTAAGTTGAGAGAATCTATCAAACGGACAGCCCGTTTCTGCACAGAGTCGAGGGTTTTTTCCAGGTATTTCTGTTGAACAACATCATCAATCAGCATGATTCAACAACTCATAAATATTCATCAAAATCGGGTGAATGTTTTAAGAACCGCACGGGACAAACAAAGAAACATTTATATTAAGATTTTAAAAAAAAATGATGCTAAACGTTTGTGATTTTTGTAATAAACAGTGCCCAGTATGCTTCCAAGTTTTTGAAAAATGACCATCGCAACCGTATCGTTTTTGGTTCTTATTTTAGTCTGAGCGTTTATTCATTTTCTTTTCTGACCTCTACATTTGATAAATATGTCCAAGTTCACCATATACAATATAATAACATACGCACGAAAGTGCTTTCAACCTATGTCGACTTTAGTCGCAAATCAGCTAAAAAAACGCCCTTTTTATGATTTCTCGAACAATTGCCCCATTATACTTCAAAAATTCAAAGACTTGCATTTTTAATGATTTTAAATTTATCAATAATCTAATAACCACGTTTGTTTATTGAAATCAATGGTTTAACGTGCTTTTTACTTATTTAAACAAGAGAAAATATATTCTAAATAGCCTTTTTTCTTTATATTACATCTTATTTTATTCTATACAGACATGTTGTCCAAAACTTACATTCAGAATTTCAAGTTTCGGTTAACTGTCGATAAAGAAATTTTTTTGGATAATGTCATTCGTTACGCAGAATTACTGGCTTAATAATGAACGGAGTTCAACTAACGAAGCTTTTAGAATTACAAGAAGTCGTATGTGCGATACAAAGACTTAAATAATTCAACTAAGACGCAATCAATTTTTTTAGTTCAATCTTGAGAAACGAAAGCGGTTGAAATATGATTAAAAACCATTATAAACTAAATAACCCCCATTTAGTGTCAAAACGTAATTGAGAACTGCCAATGCATATTTAGGCTAGTATTTCAATTCAACATTGCCCACTCCCATATAAAATCAAATCTGAAGAAAATTATAAAACCTTTAAATCACAAATAAAACAACTACTAGATCAACCCAACACAAATTATAAATTTTAATTTCACAGAACGAATTTGTACCGATTAGTAGTACTTGATCAAGTCATAATTATAATATTTGGTACTTTAGTTCTAAATTAATCATTTAATTCCTTCATTAATTAACAAAAAAAAATATATATAAATTAATGTATTCTTCTCATTTTTACATATCCTCTTAAAATATTTCATCAGCATTTGAACTGAAATGAAGCGATTATTGTTGTAACTTAACATTATGTGCCTACTCCTGCAATTATTATCAGCTAAACCAATTGTTAGAATCAACTATATATACTTACCATCTAACACCTACCCATTACGAGAAATGTAATAATATTATTTTTACTTTTAATTATCTATACTACATGTATCATGTATATATCTAATTTAGTAACTGCTATGGTAGTAATCAATATTTGTTATCATTCATAAGTTTATTTTCTTAATTTAAAAAAAAGATTATATATATATATGTATATTATTTTTACTTTATCTTTTTCTATAATAGCACAACTCCCCAATTCAAACACGAGAAATGTTTTCTCTTTTAAATTGGGTAGATTCATTAACAAGAAATAACTTTATCTGTAATTAGTTTTTAAGAACCAAATATTTTCTTTCTAAAATCTGTTATATATATGTATATTTCAAATAAAAAAAATAAAAAAAGTGTTGCCAGCTTATATTAATATGGTCTTATTGGATGGGGTAGCTCATGCGATTCCTCTATAAAACCGGTCCTCATAGCACAGGGTTTCTTAAACTTTTGCAGTCACGGACCACTTTCACAATTCAAACAATTCCACGGGCTCCCCCGACATAAATATTTTTAGAAATGAAAAAAACTGATTTATATTAATAAAAAATGCTTTTATTGGTACTTTCATTACACTTACTTACTAAGTTAATAAGAAGGGTACTGCTGTTTGGCCTCAATCAAAATTGTGGGATTGTCTTCGATAAGGCAAGGCGCATGTCATCTGCGACGTTCAATCGATTGCGACTTTTTGTTTTTATTGACGCCAGAACCAAAAACCCTGCCTCGCAAAGATAAGTAGTAGCAAATGGTATCAGAACGGACATAGCTCGCTTGACAAGAAGAGGGTAAGCTTAGTAAGCTGAGTTCTAAAAGTGCGCAAGGCTACTACACACTTTCCTAGTAAATATGAATACAGAGTGACCTATTGCGGACCCCTGATATACATGCTACGGGCCCCTAAGAAAACTTTAAGAAACCCTGTCATAGTACAAAGGGAAAATTTGAAAATTATACTTAGAGTCCCAATCAGAACTCTCACTTATTATGTTTTTAAAGCACTGAATTTAATATTACTGAAACAATTACATACAAAAGATATTCTAATGTACGCTTAAAAAATCAGGATAACTTTACACAGACTAACTCGGGCCGATTCACAAGATCTACATTGCAACAAAAATTCCACCAACCTACAACTAAAACGACCTTTGGACAAAGAAATATGCAATCGAATTACAAATTTTTTAATCTTAATTACAAAATTATTTAGTTTATTTCCTCTTGCAATAAAAACCATTAAACAATAACCGAATTCAAAAGAAGCGCAAAGAAATGGATTATGGACACGGGAGGGAAGATTAACAGAGGAAAGAACCTAACAAAGATTAAGAGCGTATAACCAGAGAAAACCAGAAATATGTCATTTTTAAATCAGTGTTTAGACGTATTGACTGTTTTCCACAAAAAATTATAAATTGGTTTCGAAAGATTGTGCTTTTATCTAGTAAACGTATGTTTTAAATTTTCAGAAAAAATGATAATTTTTAGTATTATAAAGTTATACCATAGGACGTTGGCAGATTTATTAAATTTTCAAAAAAGATTTTGTATTATACAACAACCATTTTAAATCATATAATCATACAGTAAAATAAATCAATACATTATCTGGTAAACGTATGTTACAGAATTTTAATTTTAGTTTAAATAAAATCATTAAAAAATGTAAACGTACATGTGTTTCTTGATGAAAATTGGTCCGTTTGTGTATTTATTTGCGCACTTACGGACTAATATATTTCAGATTTTTTACATTCTTATTCTGCTCAGACATTATCAAAAAATAATAAATACTTACGATCAAAAAATAATTGTACAAAGTATATAATTTTAATAGTTTTATCAACACGCCTTTCAGCATTTTTGGATGTAGGTATAAATTAAAGCAAATTTGGAATGAAATAAAACCGATATTGAGTTATGATTTAAAAAAAGCTGGTACGGAGGGTAATTAATCTTTCTTATTGGAAACGCCCTGTATGATCGTAAGAACATCTTTCGACGAAATGTGGATTTTCGGCCGCTGGCTGGTTAAACGCTCTTGATGCTTGTATTGTACTATCTTTTAGTTATAACTTTATAATTTTCTTCTTGTAATATTTGAACATAGGTATTTACGTATATTTCAATGTGACCTTAGAACGGGGTGCACATGCTCAGGACATTGATATAAAATCATCGAAAGTTACGCCTATTGATCCAATATTGTAAAGTACATAATCGATTTCACTGTGCTTTGAGCTCCAGACTTTTCAATGGCGATATTTTAGCAAAGCAAATGCCAATCTAATGCGTTGTACTAATAAATCAAATAAAAATAACTGTTAAATACAAAACACGGTTTTGCACACGACTCTCCGTGGTGTGAACAGCAATGCTTTATATTATATAAAACAAAATTTATTATTATATTATATCGGCATGTTTTATTTGGTAAACATAGCACTATTGTTTGCCGGGCCGTGTTGATGTTTAGCTGGTCGGCTGTTTATTAAATTTTAGTTTATTGTTTATTATATTTCAGCTTATTGTTTATTCCTCGCCTTGTGTTAGCCGATTGGCTTGTGTTTATAGAAACAGAAGTAAACAGCCACTGTTGCTGGGAGAGGAGAGAATACAACTGGAGATGAATCTACATCGCTGACTTACATCACTCGGTAATTGTTAAATCATCAGCGGCCGAAAGCGTGTAACACTTGGACCAACGCATGGATTAGGTAGCACTATTGGAATTTATTGAACGCTTTCTATAATTCCACAAGGATCTGTATTAGGTCCTGAACTGTTTGATTTTTTTAATATAATTTGAGATCGGTTCCTGCTTCTACGTGGCAAAAATTGTTCAGCATCATAAAGCGTGTAACACTTGGATCATCGCATGAATTAGATAGCACTATTGGAGTGTATTGAGCACTTTCTAAGTAATTCCGCAAGGATCTGTATCGGGTCCTGCACTAATTGCGCTTTTTTTGTAAATTTCACACAAGAGGCCCTGAGGAAAATAATTTCCTTCTGAGCCTATGTCTTCTTTGGGGATGCTGTGTGGAAGTATTTTTTAGGAAAAGAAGAAGAGGAAAGTTCTGGGAAAGAAAAGGCTATGAAGGGTGAGTAGGAATCTGGGGGTCAGTGTGCCCAGGAGTGACGGACGCATGAATCCATTCCTCCCACTGCGGTGCACGGCGATATTCCGAAAGTTGACGTACGGCTGGAGAAGTCAAAGGGACTCCCTTAACCATTCTCTCCCGATCCGGCCAGCCATGCAGCTGGTGGGAAGACGTATCCGCCGCCAAAACCTGGAAAAACCTCTATGAACCCGGGCACCCCTGCTAAGTGACTGCAAACGTAGCGAGCCACTCGGGATGACCTATGGCAGAGGCATTGATTATTCAAAAAATGCGACTTATATTTAATGCTTGTTTAATAATTCAGCAAGCTAAACTTAAATAATTAATTTAATTTTAATTTTAAATATATATATTTATTTTAAATTATTTAATTTTAATTTATTTTAAATTAAATTAAGGAACATTTCAATGATCAGTGCAGCATCGTTAAGTAGTTGGGTCGCTCTGCTTATTAGCGAGATATTTCTGATATAATCTGTTTCAACACAGGTGGATCAATCACTCAGGCCAAAATATTTCGCGTTTGCAATAAAATCCAAATAAATGGAATATTTCTGAACGCATCCGAAAACTATAAAATGTTTTTGAAAGGTGATGAAATGAGATTTCAAATTTTATAATTCGAAAAAAACATATATTTTTGAAATATAGACATTGTGGAAGCAAACATTAAAAAGTTTTAAAAATGGCTAGCGTTACGTTTTTTTAAAACTAAGAAATAGGATGCGGGTCACACCCAATCTATCCTATCAATATAATAATGCGTGTTCAAAAATTATATCTATAACTATTTTGAAGATACGCAACAGATGGTAAGTTAAAAAATATGGGGGGCCGCTAATTTTTGTATAGATGGGCTGTTGTCGAAATGAGTTTGAGAACCTGTGATCTAAAGACATCATAACTAAACACATTTTAAACACTAGATCTAAACACATCATAACACTTTTCTTATTGAATTTAAATTATTCGAATCCTTACACAATCAATCTGTCTCTTGACGAATCACATTTAGGAAGATCAAAACCTTGTACTACTACTGCACCGCCCACCATTAAATGTTGCTTTTACTTTCTAAAATACACTCATTAAAGAATAAATTATATATTAATAATATATTTCAGCATTAAATAACATGTGTTCACAACTATGTCCTCTACGTGCGAACTCTATCTAAATTTCTTTAAATGGACAATAAACAGTGTTGTTAATTTCAAGGGACCTCCCAGATAAATATGGTCCTGTAATTCATTCATTTTTAGGCAGCGTCGGGTTCATTGGTCAAAAAATTGTGCATATATTTTCGTATCAGTGGTCAATGAACCGGTGGATGCAATTTTTAGCCATAAGTTGTTTTTAATTGTTTGTCTAGTTTGTAGTTTTCCTACAATTTAGAAATATGTTATAAGTTTATACAGCGCCCTTGAGGTGATTTTTCACAAAAACGGCGCTACATTAATCAATGCTTCCGATTTTGCTGTCCGGGTTAAATCTTCCACACAGGAAAAACTAAACCCTTCCACACACTTTTCCACAAATGATCATCTAGTCAATCCACGCTTTGTAAGTGCAGTATAAAAGTATAATAAATACAAAACAATACAAGAACAACTTGTCAATCTACCAGAGACCAAATGGAAAATAATTCACCGACTTTAGATATTTTCATATCAGAGGGTTCGGCTCGGCAGAACTCCTAACTGGACCGATAAATCCTACTGATCCCTCAATATAAATATTTAAAAAATCTTCCGTAATCCTACATTTATTTAAAATGACTGATTTTTGCATTTTCACATATAAATTCTTTGACAAATCTAATAAGTCTAAATTTTGAATAAGAGAGCTAGGTATATGCCAGTAGCCGAAATAATAAATAATAATAAAAAAATAAAAATAATAAATGGTAATATTTTTATATTCTGAGAATGCCAAATTCTTTTAATCTCATTTCCTAAATCTGTATATTTTCTTATTCTTTCAGAAACAGTTTTCTGAATATATTTTACAGGAATTTGGAATAGCGACATCAATGATATACTTAAGTTTTTTTATTTTTTATTTTTTTATTATTAACCCCAATATCAAAACACAACTTGTAACCCTTATTACTGATTAGCGAGTCCTACGTCACTGTTAAGCGATACACTCCCCCAATCATCCCTTATGACACCAGAAGCATCCCTAAAGAGGGAGGGGGTGGAATGGAGTGCCTTCACTTGCAATTCACAGTCGCTTCACAGCGGGGGGAGGGTCGCTTTACAGTGACCTAGTCTTTATTCAGGAAATCAGGTTGTATCAGGTTCTATAAGGGTGGAAGAACTGTTATAAGTTTATTGTTTTTGAATTAAATGAAGAAGATTTTAGCGAAACTCAATCGAAAATCCGAAAACAGAAAAATCAGGAAAACACACGGTCACATCGGGCTAATATGTCCCTATCCCATTCGGTCATGTTTATTCATCATATTTAGACAAAGAACTACCAACATCAATTTTCTTAACGCATATTTTTATTGGCTGCTTTATTTATTGTTTTTTTTACATTAGCTCCAAACATGATGCCCTGAGGATAATAATTTCCCTCAGGGCCTATGTCATCTTAGGGGATGCTGCGTGGAGGGTTTTTAAAGGAAAAAAAGGAAAGAAGTTCTGGGAAGGAAATAGGTATGAGGGGTGGGTAGAAATCTGGGAGTCAGTGTGTCCAGGAGTGACGGACTTTTCAATCCGTTCCTCTTACTGTTGTGCAAACCGATGTTCCGAGAGAGTACGGCTGGAGAATTCAAAGGAACTCCCTCAACCACCTCTTCCGATCCGGCTTGCCAAGAAGCTCGTGGGCAGACGCATCCGCCGCCAAGATCCGGACAAACTTTACCCCAAGAACCCGGGCACCCCTGCTAATGCACCAAACGTAGCGAACAACTTGGGACAACCAAATGGCAGAGGTATATCCAATAAATGGTTCTCGAGGCGGCGGTACCCATACCCGCCTAAAAAATGAAAAATTGAAAATTTCCTTGCATCACTGACAACGCTTTCATTAATTTAAAGAAAGATACCTCGTTTTTTTTTCAGATGTAGTCGCTGTAAATGAGAATAAACAATCAATAAAACTCACCTGTCGTATGGCGTACAGCATCTTGTGTGTATTGGTGTATTGTTCTTCAATAACTTTGTTTTAAACCGTTCGAGAACTATTTTTATTAATAAATTCAACACATTATTATTTATTATCTCACTAAGTCCTTTTTACTATTGGGGGAAATATTGTAAACATTAATTAATTAATTATTTTAATTTAAAAAAATAAAATCCTTTAAAATAATTTTCATTCCAATGCTCTTGACTGTTAAGGTTGTTGTTTTAGATCAAATTTTAGACGTATTGTCTCTTTTCCACAAAAAATTATAAATTTATTTCGAAAGACTATTCTTTTATCTAGTAAAGCTATGTTTTGAATTTTGAGAAAATATGTTTATTTTTAGCACAGATTTGTTAAATTTTCAAACAAAATTTTGTATTATACAACACACATTTCAAATCATATAATCATGCAGTAAAATAAATTAACAAATTATCTGGGAAAGTTGTATTTCAGAATTTTAATTTTAGTTTAAATAAAATCATTAAAAAAAAGATCCGCACACGTGTTTTGTGACGAAAATACTTCATTTATTTATTTACGGTCTTACAAACTTAAATATTTATTTTTTATTTTTAACTTTCTGAGTAAGAACTCAAATTATAATATTTAATTAAATCAAGACAATTTTATTATATTCAATAATATCTAAGCAAAATAAGAATGCAAAAAACATATTAAATATATTATTTAATTAAATGAAGACAATTTTAGCGAAACTCAATCAAAATCTGAAGACAGAAAAAGATATTGTTTCCACTGGGACTCGAACCCAGATACCTTAGCATTCATGGCCAACTGCTCTACCGATTGAGCTATGGAACCCATTTCCAATTCGGTCACTTTTAACTGTATCGTACTTCGACTAAGAACTACTAACACTATCTTCATTTTTCTTAACACACATATTATTGGCTGCTATCTTTATATATGATTACAAGATTGGCCGTGAGCAGTTGGCCATGAATGCTGAGGTATCTGGGTTTGAGTCCCAGTGGAATCAATATCTTTTTCTGATTTTTCTGTCTTCAGATTTTGATTGAGTTTCGCTAATATTGTCTTCATTTCATTATATAATATATTTAAGATGTTTTTTACATTCTGATTTTGCTTAGATATTATTGAAAATTTTTAAATACTTATCAAAAAATAATTACAAAAAGCACATAGATAATTTTAATAGTTTTATCATCACGCCTTTCAGCATTTTTGAATGTAGGTATAAATTAAAGCAAATTTTGAATAAAATAATCAATATAGAGATAGAGTTTTCATTTAAAAAAAGCTGGTACGGAGAATAATTAATCTTTTTCATTGGACCCGTCCTGTACGATCGTAAGAAACTCTTTCGACGAAATATGAATTCTCGACCGCTGGCTAGTCACCAGTTTTCCGCTTGTACTATGAGTTTCCGGACTCTGTGTATATTTTACCCTCCTCAAAAACGATCTGTTTTGGTACCTGATGAAACAATTTAAAATGTATGAATGTGGGTCGAGAGGATAAACTGATCTCTCCCGATTTAACCTACCACGCAGTTGTTTTGACAGACGTTTCTGCCACTAAAATCTGGACAAACATAACCCCATGAACCCGGTCACCCCTGCTAAGTCATCTAACGTAGCTTGCCACATGATGTGACCTCTGGCTGGTGTTAGTTATCCAATGAATGGATCCAGTACTCACCTCCTAAATTGAATTAAAAATATGAAGAATAATGATGTGTAGAAAAAATTGTGATAAATTCTATCGATATCACCATAACTTTGGGAGGCTGATATGAGTACCGCCGCCCCAGGAATAATTATTTCCGTCCATACGAATGGAGGGAAATAATTATATAAATTCAGAGGACAAAAAAAATCTTCAATTTGTCACTAAATAAATACAAAAAGTTTTTACTGAAGCAATTAAATCGTAATATACGAGTATAAAACAAAGTCGGGTTAGTTACACCATTTATAACTCGAGGACGGCTGGCCAGATTTTTATTATATTTGATTTGTTTGATTTGTCTCCGCCCAGAATAGCAGAATACCTTTTAAAACATCAGAAAAATTCACCAAAAAAATAATTATGAAGAAAATTCTTTTCCTCATACATTTTGTATAGAACGAATTCTCATCTTTTGAAAGAGCTGCAGCAATTTTGTGATAAATATAATATTGAAAAGTGAGTGAATTCCAAAAATTCAAAAGCGTCAAATGTCAATGCGCTGATTTTTTATTTTGTTCTTTAACATATAATGCTGCCCCTCTTTCTTACACACTAAATGTCAACAAATGAAAATGGGACAGACGGTGAACGTATGTCTGCACCCCTCCAAAGGTAAAATATGATAATGATAACAAATCTCCCTCACAAGAATAAAGAAAATGAAACGCAATTCCCGTAAGTTAGTGGAAAAGTAAGAAAATCACAAAAAATATAAATCCGTACACAACGCCATCTCTGATTTTGACAAAAACAAAACACGGACAGTTCCGCATCTATAATTGCTTCATGGTGTAATGTTTAACTTAATAAAAGAACTGAATTTAATTCAGCCAATAAGTTAACACAACAGGGCGGTACGAAGTTATCCGGGCCAGCTAGTATTGTAATTTTTACTATTCATACGGGCGTTAAGAAATAAATTTAAAAAAAAAAAAATTAATAAATATGTATTTCTCTTAATATTCATATTTCCGTGGAAGAATACTGGTTATTTTAGTGAGGTATGCGGGTGTAGAAATGTTTACACAATAATTTTAAAATTGCTAAATATGCCCGACAATAAATAAATAACATTATTTACTGATTTGCGAACGGCGCATTTACAGTTTAAAACAAACAATGCAGAAATACACCAAGTTAAGGTAAACAAATTATAGTTTATATAAATAAGTAAAGAAAAGTTTGGAATTGCCACGAATTAAGACGATCGAAGAAATGTAGAGGACATGTTCTTTTGTACTTGATCCTTCAGCCCTCGACCGTGTTCTGTCAGTAGGTCATAATATTTCCGGTTTGCAGTAAAATCCAAATAAATAAAATATTTGGGAAAGTATCTGAAAACTAAGATCTGATTTTGAAATGTGATGAAAAGAAATTCAATTTTTATTATTAGCGGTTTGAAAATTTGGTGATAGACTAGCCGTAATTTGGTGAATGATTTTGAAAATTTAGTGATAGACTAGCCGTAATTTGGTGAATGATTTTGAACATTTGGTGATAGACCAGCCGTAACTTGGTGAATTATTTTGATTTCAGGAAAGGACAAAAAAATCAATGTAATTAACACCAACCTTTGAGTAAATATTTTAAAAACAATTACAGGAAAATGAGATATAAAATATTATGGACAAATATGAATTGGTGATAGACTTATTTTACATTTGGATAATCGCTAATTATTCTGAGGAAATGAGCCATTTCATCGGAAGGAATTTGGATAAGGTGACCCAGATATATGGCAGCGAGGCATGGAACTGGCAGAGGAAGGATGAAAGTAGACTTAATGCTATAGATATGAGATCCCTGAGGCGTATGTGTGTAAAACCATGTACGATCGTGCGATAAATGTGGAGATCCGCAAAGAATGCAAGGCTGATGTAAGTGTAATGAGTAGATTAAGAAAGGTACAAGGGGAAAGGAGTGTATGGAGAATATATGACGGTAATGGGAATGGTAGAAGAAGTCGGGAGAGTAAGAATAATAGAAGAGCATGTATGAGACGATGCACGAATGCGAAAGAGGCAAGTAGTGTGTGCCAAGACCGAGTTGTTTGGCGGTCCGTTATCTCTGCCCAGTTAGTTTACGTGTGAAAAATTCACATTGTTTCTTTAAATGATTCTTTAAACACTTTTCAAGAGATTTTCGCTTTATTTGAAATTAGTCTTGCTTTATCCTCATCGTTTTTTAGCGTGCTTTTCTCTAACATTCGTAATTTCAAACATCCCTCTCAATACGGAGCCTTAACAGTTATAAAGTCATGGATGTGTTGAACTAACAATAACAGAACAACAAAAAATCGCTTCCCGCGCAAAATTGGACCCGCCCGGCAAACTTTAGCTTTACTGCACGTGTTTCTGCTCTCAAATCCAAACACTCGGCAGCCTTGTTTAGGTTCTTATTGTTTAATTGTTTATGTTAACTACTGCACAGTTTACAGCCGCCGAGGTCTGATGTCATGTGTTTGTTAAACAAACCGCCGCAATCAGGCACGAATGCTGCTGGCCAAAAGATTATAGGTTTCTGCTGTATTAAGGTACAGAAGCAGAATATTAAAACAATGGAAAAAAGGACAAGAAAACATCCAAGGAGGAAAGAACATGTTTGATCTGATTTCATATTGTGTTTGTTGGACAAACTGTCACGATCGAGCACAAAATAACAATGGGAAGAAAAAGGGAAATATCAAAAGAGGAAAGAACATGTTGATGTGATGTCATATCTATTGTGTGTGTTGAACAAACTGCCGCAATCAGGCAGGAATGCTGCTGGCCAAAAGATTCTAGGTTTTTGCTGTATCAGAATCAGAATATTGAAACAATGGGAAGAAAAGGGAGAATGAAGTATCGAAGGAGGTAAGAACATGTTTGATCTGTTGTCATATTGAGTTTGTTGGACAAACCGCCGCAATCAGGCACGAATGCTGCTGGCCAAATGATTCTAGGTTTTTGCTGTATTAAGAGTACAGAATCAGAATCTTAAAACAATGGGAAAAAGGGACAAGGAAATGTCTAGATATAGAACATAGAATTAAAGTAATGATCTTTAAATATTGAACAAACTGCTACGATCAAGCGCAAAAGAATTATGGTTTCTGTCGTTTGAAGAATCAGGGATTCGAAGCATAATATCACTACCGGATAAAAGATACCAGGTAGTGTCCTCGGAGGAAATAACATAGAAATAATGGTATGTTCTTGAAATAATGAAACCTGATTTCATGTGTTTGTTAAACAAATTGATATGACTAAGCACTACTGCCGTTGGCTACAAGATTCGAGTTTTCTGCTGAATTAAGAGTACAGAATCAGAATCTTCAAACAATGGGAAGAAAAAAGGGACAAGGAAATATCCACGGAGAAAAGAACGTAGAATAAAGTTATGTTATTCAAAAAATGTGGTATGCTGTCATATTGTGTTTGATAAACAAACTGCCACGAACGAGCACTACTGCAGGGCAAAAGAATTGTGATTTCTGTCGTGTGAGGAATCAGGGAATTATCTGAAAACAGGATAAAAGATACCAGGAAGTTTCTTAGGAAAAATAACATGGAAATAATTAAAGTGTGTTACTTGAAGATTGAGGTCTGATGACATATTGTATTTGAAACAAACTGCCTCGAACGAGCACTACCGCTGGGCAAAAGAATTGTTGTTCTGTCATGCGAGGGATCAGGGAATTAGAAGAATGATATGATAATTAATAATATGCGCTGGATAATTTTACTGTGGTAAAGTGGGCGATTCTTTCAATTCGGTTAAGAAACACTGGTCTAGATTGTTTAAATGTAAGCTCAGTAAATTTGGAAAAAAACAAAGATAGGTTAGGTTAGGTTTAGTTTTTCTTGATATGTGTAATTCCAATAGGTGTAATTATCTCCATGAGTAATTCTGGCAGTGTAATATTGAATGAGAAATGCACGCATGTGTTATGGTAATAACCACAGTGGAAATAGAAAATGTCAAACGAGAGCAAATCACAGATAACTTTTTTGAAAATTGGACGCCGTAAGGGGCAAGGGGTTCAAAATAATAAAGAAAATGAGCTTTTTTTACAGGAGGCCCTGAGGATCAATAATTTCCCTCTTTCATCTTTGGAGATGCTATGTGCAGTTCTTTTTGAAGAGAGAAAGGAGTGAACACTGATTTTGAAGAGATCCATGTCGTACTAGGGATTCAGACTCCCTCAAATCACAGCAGAGCTGTTGAACTCAAGAACGAATCGTAGAAACAACCCTCGCATTTGGGGTGTTTCCCGACTATGCACCTGTGCCGATGGGATCAATGACCCTAGTTCCTCGGAGCATCTTCTATTGAAGTACTAGTAGGTGTAAAATAAAAGAAGTATTGAAGAACCAGCATTCCCACCTGACGCCTGTGGCTTAAAAATTTAAATTGGTTTGTTAAAGTATTTTTGGAGTGGCTGCAAAATTCGACAGTGACGCACTTGCCGTATGTACAGGGTCAGCAATTGTGTATTGTATGCCAATGGCTTCGATGGAGCCCCGTGCCTGAGCTGGTCACTTAGAGTTAATTATTATTCACACACTATTATCTGGTCTTGAGGGTCTGAGGAAAATGATTCCCCTCAGGGCCTATGTCATATTTGGGGATGCTCTATAAAGGGTCTTTTGAGGAAAGGAAGGAGATGAAGTTCTGAGAAGGAAAAGGGTATGAAGGGTGGATAGGAATCTAAAGGTTCAGTGTATCCAGAAGTGACGGACATATGAATCCATCCCTCCCACTGTGAAGCAAGGAGATTTCTCGGCCTGCCTGCTGGTGGGTAGATGCATCCACCTCCAAGACTTGAACAAAGCTCACTCCGTGAACTCGGGCACCTCTGCTAAGTTACCAAACGTTGGGGTGACCTATGATAGATATATCGGTTATCTAATAAATGGTAGTACTCATACCCGCCTCCCAAATTGAAATGAACTCATTGTGGGATCCGAAAAAGCTGATAATATTGGAAAACACACAATGAATTATAAGATTTTCATCAAGACTGTTGCCCCAGACTAAACTGAAAACAGTTAAAAAGACTGTGCAAGAAGAGGTTGGATCTGAAATGGATGAAGCCATAGATAGTGGATAGACCAGGAGGACAGGGACACATGAAGGCGCCTTATCGAAGCGATAGGTCCTTGACCTGCATTGGACGAGAGGATAAAAACGAACTGAAACTGCAGTTGACCTAGTTTATTAGCAAAGACCAAAATTTTCCAGGAATCCCTGGTTAAAGTAAGTCAAGTACGTCCCTTAATACCCTGCATATATATATATAATCTAGGACAAATTGAATCGAGGTTTTGTGGAACTTATTGCCACATTTAAGGTTATAGTAATTATAATATGACATAACTGCAATTTATTTGCAACAGATGTCATCACCTCTTTGAGCGCAGTACCTGAAGTGGTAACTTATGAGCGACAGTACCTACACTCGAGAAAAGCGCGGGAATCGCCGGTTATGAGCGACCGCCATGATGGATTTCAAATTACGTCAAATTTGAATTTCAAGAAAAGAACGCTGCAGAAATTTGAAACGTACACACATTATTCGACTTATTTAAATTATTAAAAGAAAGAAATCTTTTGAAAGAAAATAGATGTAAAATTTGCTTGAAGCTTATAAGCGACCATTGCAAATTCAGTTTGAAATAACAGTAATGTTTAACGAAAACATTAGAAATTATATACAAAGGATGATTTTAAAGAATTTGAGGTATTTAGTGTTTCAATGGTTACAAAAATTAATTAATATGAGAAAGAATTATGAGTGACAAAAAAAAGGTGAGTGATAAATTTGTCATTTAAAAAAGAAAATTCTGAATCAATTGAAAATTCAATGCGATAATTCAATAACATGTTTAAAAATCAAGTTTTATTTAAGAAGGGAATTCGACCAAATTTTTATGATTTTATGTAAATTTAAAAAAGAATTCGACAATATTTTGATGAATTCATTTAAATTCAAAAAAAGATTTCGGCAATATTTGATGAATCTTTTAAAATTAGAAAATAAAATTAGCCGATAATTTAAACCTTGACAAATAATTCACGCAAAATTTTAAACCTTGAAATGAACAAAATTATCTCAAAATTCAAAGATAATCTTGCAAAATTTTCTTTAAAAATACAAAATTAGTTAAAAGATTGGTGAAGAAATTCAGAAATCTTATCCGATAAATAAATATTCGAGTATCCTTGAGATAAAGAGGTATAATTCGGTAAACACAAACAGGCCAGATAAGGAAATTATAATGTAACTAATTTATCCGCTAGCGTTATTTACAATAAACAATATAGATAACTTACTATCAGCAGCTCCCCGTCACTGTTTATTAACAAAAAACAATCATTTAAACACCAAAAGAGAATATCGAATTAAAACATTGAAACAAAACTTAATTTTCAGAAAAGTTACGCAAAAATGAAAATTTCGCGCCCTTATGAGCGTCTCGAAAAGTTTTCCGCAAATTTTTGATAATAAAAATGATTTTAATTGTAGAAAACTTGAAGATTGTGGTTTATTTTAACGTTTTTATTATTTGTTTTATATTATTTACGCATGTTTTTATTTATTTAGGGTGAGGTTACCATAAAAAAATAAACAATAAACAATATTAATAACACTTAAAAAAAGATCGACCAGCTGATAAGCGATGACTGTTGATGATTTATTAATCAATGTTACTAATTATTATTATTATTGTTGTAAGGCAAATAAAAACATTAATGATATCAATGTTTATGTAATTACTTTTGATTTTTAGTTATTGTGGGGTTAATGTTGTTGGAGCAGCTAGGAAAGGACCGTTCGGTGAACACAACAGCACGCGACTGTGTTGCGCCCCGTTCGCCCACAACAATGCAGCATAAGCAAGGCAATATTTAACCAACATCCATTCGTGTTGGCGTTGGTAGTAGTTAGTTTACAAGATACACAGCTGAAATACAAATAATATAAACATTGCCCGTTGGAGGGGGGCGCTTGCGCAGCATACGCAGAGTGGGATAGAGCATGCGCGCGCAGCTTGTTGTCTATGGTGGAGAGCGATTTGGCGGAATGCGCGTGCCCGCTAGTAAGGGAGGGGGCGGCAGAGAAGCTCGCGATTGCAGGGGCTCTCAATTGCAAGTCACTTTCTGAATGATTCTGCTAAGATTCTAAGTGGAATCTAAGAAAATGTGCCATGAAAATCCTGATTAATTTAAAATTATTCAATATTAATCAGTTTTAATTAAACCCTGAAGAATTGAGCGTTGTTCATAAAACATTTTGGTTTTTATAAACAATAATAGTAATAAAAACTAACTTCTATTAATTTCGAATTAAAATTATTTTATTTATATTAGAGGAAAGTAACCTAATATGGAAGAGTATCCCTAATATGGATTATATCGTCTATCTCTTTGAATTACTATACGTTTCAATAGGTTTCAACTTGTTAGTCGAACGAGTGCTGTGTTCACGGTGAGACGGTTTTATTTTCTGAAGATGGTACTCGAGGTGAGACCTGGATAAAATGACCCATGTGAGGAGTAGTTTAAGTTCCTTTTAATATGTGATCAAAGTTCCTAAAGTATCTCACACCTCCAAACAACGGTCAGTGGCTGAGTTGGCATCGCGTTTGGGTCCAACTCGGGCGTTGCGTATTTGATTCCTCGGCTGGCCAAGTCCCCATCACGACATAGGCAACATTTTCAGTCAGATAATTTGTAACCCGGAAATGTTTATCTTTCATTTTTTTTAAAATTTATAAAACCTGTTCTCGGTGGCTGGGTCATTTAGAGAAAATGACTGAGCACCAAGCACCAAAGTCCCTACTGAACTCAAGACCGACAGGGAGAAGGAGCCTGGGAAGACCATGTTTAAGATGGAGCCATAACGTGCTCAAAGATTTATCCACCTTGGAGATTGTAAACTGGAGAGAGCTGGCACTAAACCATGATGAGTGGAGGAAGACTCTTGAGGAGGCCAAGACTCACCAGGGGTTGTAGAGCCAAGAGTGATGATGATGATGTTCTCAGAGAACCGATAAAAGTTATTGTTAAAGTTTATTACACTCTCTTGCTATTGTTGAACTTTTTTTTCATTATCTCCACACAGAAGGCCCTGAAGAAACAAAAACTTAAAGGTCCTTGGTCATCTTTGGGGATGCTGTGTGGAGGGTCTTTTTAGGAAGGAGAAGAAGTCCTAATATAAAAAAAAGGTTTGAGGGATGGGTAGGATTCTGGGGTCAATGTGTTCAAGAGGGACGAACGTATGTATCAATCCCTCCTACTGTGGTACAAGGGTCGAGAGAGTCCAACTCCCGATTCGGCCCACCGCGCAGTATGTGGGCAAATCATCCGCCACCAAGACCTAGACAAACCTGTACTGCGAACCACTACGTCAGAGATGTTAGTTATCCAATAAATGATTCCCGATGTGGCGGTACCTATACCGGCCTCCAAAATTGCTTTCAATACTTGACATACTTGCAAATTAATTATACCCAAAATAAAACTAATTGTGTTTATCGTTAAAATTGTGCATTTGTATAATAATCGCGTTACAAAAAATATTTAACAAAACACCCATAAAATAAAGAAGGAAAAAAAAATAATAGATTAATAGAATATATATTACAGTGAATGTATTTTCAATGAAGCCTTGCTTACATAGGCGGCTCTAGGGGTCCAGAAGTGGAAGGTAATTTAAAAAATGATATTATGATATAATATCAAATTAAATACGGTAATATATATTCATTTGTAATTACCTCACGAGTTAAAGTCAAATTACATTTAATATAGTAAATTATTTCATGCAACAAGCCCACAATATGCAAAATCAACCTAGGTTTGTCAAACCATCTCTTTCAGATGCATAATATTCATTATGCTTTCTCTCGCTCACGGCTATGACCCAAACTGTCTTCAGAATCCGAAAACATTTCTTCTAGGCGGTATAGTGCCATCTCGTTTATTGTATGGCGCGTAAAGAGACAGAAGACATGATATTGGGACATTTGAAAAATTCACCCAATCATAGTGCGTGAGAAAGAAAGCTTCCATTTAAGACGTTAGATGTCACTGTTTGCCGCTGCCGGCAATCTCGCGGTGCATTTCAAATACATTAGAATAATATCAGTTGCTGTTTTGATAAGCATAATATTTCACAACGTTTTACTGTCATGTTATAATTTTGGGAGGTTTTTGACCAAATACCCTGAAGGAAGGACCGCCACTGGTTGTATATGTGTGTTTATTATTGCTATTAAATAAACAAATTTTGTTGAATGTAAACATTTTCCTTCTCCATGATGTCATCTCCTAATCCCGGTTATGCAAGCAAACAAACTTACAGGCAACTATTTATTGTGGTCATCATATTAATGAAGTTTTATTAAAACTTGTGGTTGACGCAGCCATGACCATCTCCATTTTAAAGAAAAGTTATAGCCACTGGATAGATCAAGCGAAATAAATAAATTTGCCTCGATTACACAATTTCATAGAAGATATATTTTTTTTAATTTTTCGCAAACATTAAAAAAATCTTTCCTTCGAATTTTAACATGGAAACATAAAAACTCATTATAGTGCTATATAGCCAATGAATTAACCTGTATTTTACCGCTTATCTCATATTTTTAGGATTTATAAAAAAATATATTAAAAAATCGTAAAGTTTATAACCGCGCGAATCTTGCCTGTTGTTACTTTGAAACTGCTGTGAGGGGTATTTATTCGAGTCAACATAGAATATTTTCGATTTCTGTATGTTGTCTGCGGTATACTTGATAACGAAAGGTGCAAATCTATGGAAAAGGGACTTCATTTTAACCGTAAACAGCTGATTAATAATTCGAAGTGAAAAAAATATTTTTAACATCTTTCTGAATAGCCTGCAAAGTTCGGATTTGCGACATCTATTGTCATAATAAATAAAGCATTTCAATAGCTTCGTTTTAAAATAAATGGCTGGCCAAGGAAATGTTTTAAATAATTATAGGGAAATAGCTTTTAATGCTTTTGGGAGTAGAATGTTTATTTATTTATTTGTACACGCCCAATTAGGGCTTTTAAATATGATTAAATCAAAGAATTAAAGAGATATAACAATTAATATAAGTATCAAGTGTAAAAATTTTAACTTAAGGCGATCCACGAGTACAGGAAAAAATCGAAATCGGAATTCACGCCCTTTTATGGGAGGAGTTTAAAAATACTTGAGAAAAAGCTTTTGGAAAGGTTGGAAAAGATATTTGAGATTTTTTTTTTACATGTTGATTTCGTAAAGGCCTGTAAAAAACATTAATTCCTTTTTTATGCATTGTTTATTGTAATAAAACGGAATTTTTAAATTGATTTCACGAAAATAAGCGGCGCGGAGCATAACACGTCTTCTCTCCGCTCCGTTCGGAGGAGTAATGACAGAAAATCGGGGCGGCTGCCAGTCGTTCTTCGGTAGACGGTATAAGGTTCACTTTGATATAACAAATTCGTCGACTGCCGTATTGTCGCCGTGATGTCAAAAATACCAACGCGAAAATGCATATTATATTTTATTTTGTGAGGTTCGGGCGTAAATATCATTTTTTTTCGCGATAATTATATAAGAAACTAAATTTGCCACATTATGCAATAAAACCATATCCAAAAAAGTGTTTATAAGTAGGAGAGTTTTCAGTTAAAAATGTTTTTTATAGACCTTATACTTTTTTTTTCTAAGCTTATTAAAAGACTTATTAAAAAAAGGACCGATATTTTTAAGGGCCAAGGTATGTTCTACACGCAGTATTTAATTTAAGCATCTATAATACTTCTAAGCGGTCAAATTTTCAAAAGTAAAACATACGATTTTGTATGATTTTGCATTATTTAGTATGGCTTCATCTTAAAAACAACAAACAGAGTAAAATTTAGGATACACATTCATATAATTTTCGATACATATTGAAAATTTTAAAACATTTAAAAGCTATCAAGATAGACATACACATTTAATTACAATGTTTTTATAGGCTGATAGATATTCGGTCCAATTTTGGACCGATGTCAATCGCAGAAAAATAAAATTGGTCCATTTTTCGACCGTAAACGTTCCAGTGGATATATATGATATCAATATCACAATATCAGATTTACTAGCTTAATCCCTCAGGCTTGGGGCCTATTTTGTTGGAAGAAATACATGGAGGAAAAATTTGGAAAAAATATTTCCGCTTTGCAGAAAAATTCAAAGAAATGGAAGATTTCAGCGCGCATCCGAAAGCTAAAAATTGTTTTTGAGAGGTGTTGAAATACGCTTTAAAATTTAATAATTCGAAATAAACACATATTTTTTGGTGATGATGGACAATGTAAATCTTTCCGAAACGTTGAATAAAGAAGGAGGTAGCGCAACACGGCAAAACACCCCAAAAATAAATAACGAAAAAAACGTACTTTTGATTTATAAAAAAATTGAATGTAAACATAAACAATTTTGAAAAATGGCTCACCTTACTTTTTTTCTAACTTAAATTACTGATAACAGTGATAACGAATAAAAATAAAAACACATTTTTATTAGGCAAATGTGTCAAACGTTATTGTCAACTCACTTTTTGTCGTTTTATGTAAAAATATTTAATAAAATATTAATATCTAAAACTTCAATATCTACGCATAATGTAGTAAACCAAATTAATAATAATATATATCTTTAAAATCGATCGTTTTATCTCAATTATTGTCTTTGTTTTATCTCTGGTTTAATTAATGTCATAGTAGAAGGTTAGTTAGATATGGTCGTAAACACATTTCAAAAATGATGTGATCTTATCTCCATGTGAATTTTAGATACAACGCTAAAAATATAACCACGGTATTCGACAAGGTATGTAGGTAACAATATAATGAGAAGATTAGGTTGGTTCCATTGACGTAACTTAATTGATCGATGGTTGGTTCTTATTTTTTTTACTTATTTTTTTACTTGGAAACTTTAATTTACCTATTTTTATATATATAAAAATCTCGCGTCACAATGTGAACACAAGATAAACTCCAAAACTACTTAATCTGGCTTACTGTGTGTAATTTGGTCAAACTTAAAAGATAGAATAGTTTTTATCTGTATTATTGACTTCACTATTTATTATTGCGAATTAAATTTTTGTTATAGGACAATGCTTTGTAATTATTTGTAAGTTCAATAAGTTTAAAAAATACAAGAATAGATAAACAAATACCTACAGACAAAAACATTACATTGTTATAATGTTTTATGGGAGATATAAATATAAATGTATTAATGGGTGACGTGTATAAATCAAATGAGTAAATACACTGTACATTCAAGTTTAATATAAAAATTTACATATGTACCATAATTCGTGTTTATAAAATATTCGTATATGAAAAGTTGGAGCGAAAAAGTAGCAATTTACAAAGCTGTTATGCCTTCGGCAATCTGGAACAGAATGGTTCCACTTAATTTGTCCCGGCAGACGGTGATTATGTGGAAATGTTGAGGGATCGCTATTGACGTATGAGGAACCTAGAGGAATGCTTCCACGATTCAAAAATAAATAAATGTTACTTTGCAAAAACGACTCCAAATTTGATGTATATTCATCAGTTTATCGCTTATACGACGAGTTTCCGGTCACTGTGCATAATAATACTTAATATTTGCCATTTAGATTAATTCCAAATATTAACTTTCTCATTCTGAACGTAGACTTTATTGATTTAAGCGTGTACAAAATGACAGCCTCCGTGATCGAAGGGTAAGGCTCTTGACTCGCAATCCGAAGGTCGCGGGATCGAATCCCGGCTGTGATATGTGATTTCACAATTAATTCATTAAAAATAATATAAAGCCTATTTGTGGCACGTTCTAGAATAGAAGATACTCTCAGTATCGCCCTGTTGTAAAACTACCATTGTGAATTGAAACGTTGCTTGAAATAGCTTTAGCCGTGTTTGTTGATCGGATCTGAATAGTTAGGTATTTCCACACCTTCCTTTTCCCCATCTCCTTATCCTCACCACTGCCTTCAGCCTCACAGCATACCCCAATTGTGGATGCCATAGTCTCACTGGCTCCAGATGGGGAGTCCAGCCAGGACTCGTGTTAGGTATCCACATAAAAAAAACAACAAATTATAACATTTTCTTATTAAAAAAATCGGGCCTGAATTCCGTCCGCGTCTCACAATTGACCTGCCCTGCTCCACGGGAGTTGCAGAGGCAGACAGGCAGTACAAATGCAGCAAACGGCCGCCGTATCGCCCCTACACACAACGGCGCCCCTGGCCTGCCAAGATGGCGTCACTTCTCACTGCATACCCCCGCGGGGACACACTCCGACTCTTAAAAATAGGCTCTCCAACTCTGAAGACTGAATTGTATGAAAAAAAATCTTGATAACAAAGCTAATTTTAGTGTTTGCAGGACTTTTATTTTGGGAGGCTTTTATTTCGGCATTTTTTACGAAAATCGTTGAATTTATGCAAATAATTTAAATACAAAACAGGGATTTTGTTGTCAATTTCTAAATTTATTTATAAAATTTTTTAATTGGTTTAAAAACAAATCCTGCCATTTTTTGTGACTCGGTGTCCGTGGAACTGCGGTAATCCTATTTGCTGCATAAAAAGGGAAATTATAAAGGGGACGGCCGGGAAGTGCCTGGCTGTTCACTAAACACGTATAAATACCTCACAAGATTCCCAGCTGCTCCCTTCTGGAGCCAGTGAGACTATGGCATCCCCAATTAAGGAATGCTGTGAATCTGAAGGTAACTGGGAGGGAAAGGAGATCGGGAAAAGGAAGGTGTATGGGAAGTACCTGGCTATTCAAATCTAGACATCAAACATGGCTAAAGCCATTACAAGCAACGTTTCATTTGTGAATGGTGGTCTTACACAAGGGCGATACTGAGAGTATCTTGCACTCTGGAACATGCCACAAATATATTTTTAATTTATTAAATCGTGAAATAACACAAATCAATCAAATAAAATTTACTTCGTACACCGGGATTTGAACCTGTGACCTTCAGATTTCTAATCGAGAGCCTTACCCCTGGACCTTTCTTAGATCACAAAATTATTTAAAAAGATTTTTATTTTGTAGCTTTTAAGCATCATTTGAAAATTGATGAGTGACGCGTTGGTATTTATGAGCAACATTTAAAAAAATTGCATAAATATAATATTAAAATCAACAAATTTTCAAAAAAAAATTATTCAGATCGTACTTATTTTTTACAAAAGCTGTTTTAAAAATTGAATTGAAATGAATGTTTTTGAGTTTGAATCAACAGCGACTTTTCAAGTCATCATAAGCAACAATAAATAAATAAATAAAAAACTAATGATTTCGAAATCTTCATTTTCGGTTTATTATATTTTTCTTGGGTTTCTCTTTCTTATCGGAGGTTGGTTATCTCCACCCCGCAGACTGCACGCTGAATGTGGAACTGCATTCGTAACAGCTACGATGGTTTCGAAGTGATGATTGATGTTTAAAAACATTCTACTACTCTGCCTAATAAATCTACCTCTGTATTACGATAACCGAAGATTTTTTTTTTACTTTAAAAACTATTACACATTATATTATTAACATTTAATTTAATATTTTCTTTTAAGTTGTTTATCTGTGTCTTCATTTTTAGGCAAACGCGAAGAATGCATATTTTTTTAACATTAGGTCCATACCGGAGGCCCTGAAGAAAATAATTCCCATCAGGGCCTATGTCATCTTTGGGGATGCTGTGTTGATGGTATTTTTAGGAAAGGAAGTACTGGGAAGGAAAACGCTATGCGGGGTGGATAGGAATCTGGGTGTCAGTGTGTTAAGGAGTGACGGACGTATGAATCTATCCCTTCCACTGCGGTGCAAAGCGATGTTTCGGGAGAGTCCCGGTGTATAGATCAAAAGGTCTCCTTTCACAGTCTCTCCCGACCCGGCCTGCTATGCATTTGGTGGACAGACACATCTGCCGCTAAGATCCAGACAAACCTCAACCCATGAACCCGAGCACCTCAGCAAAATCACTAAACGTAGCGAACCACTTCGGGTGACCTATGACAGAGACTTGGTTATCCAATAAATGGTCTCCGGGTCGGTGGTACCCATAACCGCCTCCCAAATTATATAGTTATTTAGTAAGGGTGTCTGGGTTTTGATTGAAGAGGTTTTTTAGAACTTCGTTATCAGAACAACGACAATAATTGCTGCAAAATGATTTAGAAACAATATTTACAGCAACAACCTCGTAATAACGAATTTTTTTCTTTATGAGTTGTGTAAGTTATTAAATTATGTTAAAATTATTAACACATCAGTTCCAATTTCGAAATAGACAAATTAAATATCTGAATTTTTGACAAAATCTGTTGCAATAATTTAAAAAATAACACATAAATTCAAAACAAATTCGAATTCATAGAAGTTTAAATAAAAGACAGATATTATAGGTTAGGATTGTCACAATTATTTTTTGGCTTATTATGTGGTGTTGTGTTTCCTACTCCTTTAACCAGCGTTTCCGACAGCGTTACAGTGTCTAACATCAAGGCAGAGGACAATTTACTGCTGTCCGAAACGTTTGCTAAAGAATGAGTAAGCGCAACACTGCATAATAACCCAAAAATAATCACTATTAAGGTTAGATTAAAATTCGACACATTTTTTGATTTTTTCCTCACAATAATCCCCAAAAATTTGGGATGCTATAATTCCACTGGCTCCGAACCGTACTTCGGAAGGCGGGTATGGTGTCCGGGTTCATTGGGTGAGGTTCGAACGGATTTTGGATGGCGGGCTGGATCCAGAGAGACTGGTTGAGGGGGTTTCTTTGATCTCCATATCTTTCGATTCGTCATCTTGCACCGCAGTTGGAGGGATGGATTCGTACGTACGTCACTCCTAGACACACTGACCCCCAGATTCTTACCCATATCTTCTCATATCTTTTTCCTAACCAGAACTTCCTCTCCTTAAAAATACCCTCCCCACAGCATACAGACGACATAGGCAATGATTTAAATTATTTTACTCAGAAGTGTGGAGCTAATGTAAAAAAAAGTATGACTTAAAAGTAGCATTTCTAAAATAAGTTTTAAAGATTTTATCAAGAAATGAACATGATAAAGTTCTTACTTCCAAGAAAAAACTATTTTCTTCCAATTAATGCAACAGTTTAACAGTTTATCCATCTACAGGCGAAATAGCTGTCCACCAGGAAAACGAATTGCGAAAAAGCTGTTGTACAAGTTGCAATATTATGATGGAAGTAATCGGAGTTTTTTCATAAAAACTTACATCAATCACATTTTCTGGCAAATCATTCTGACTATCAGTTTCTTTGAAAACTCTTATGTAATGTTCTGAGTTGTGACTGAACTAAAATTTTATTACTTCTTACGTTTCCAGTGTCGGTTTTTAGTTTAAGAAAAGATTTGTTCATGAATTTAAAAATAAATTATTGTTGTTTGAAATGATTTTCACCGTATAAAATGATGAGGGCTGAATAGTTAAGCACTTCCTAACCTTCCTCTTACCATCTTTCTTCTTCTCCCTACTCCCTTACCCCAAAGTGGTGTAACCCCATATAATGTGTTATAACGGTTACCTCGAGAGTGTTTTCTTTTGATTTTTCCCTTGACTCTGTGCAGAAACGGGCGGTCCGCTTGATAGATTTTTGTGGAAATACTGTCCTTGTTCTACCGGTATTTCAATGGAGGATGCTCCGAGGAACTAGCGTCATTGATCCCTTCGCACCGGTGCCGTAGTCGGGAAATACGTATACTTCGAGGGGAGAAGTATCTTGCTCCAAGTAAGATGCTCCAATTAATATTGAAAGGCAAGATAGGGTGAAATGTACGGGAGTGGAACGGCATTAGAAGTGTGGAGGAGCTATTCCGGGCAGCGCAAGACAGAGATACATTTCCAGAGTGATCGCCAACGTTGGGGGGATCTGATAGGGCACACCAAGTAGAAGAATAATGAGTAAAATCAAGAATAAATATAAAGCTGAAAGAGGCAAATGAAAAAACCCTAATTAAGACACTAAAAACGACATAGAAGACAAATAATCTATAATTAAACAAATTTAGTCCATCTTGGCTCAGGACCCAATAGTGAAGAGGACTAAAACATACAATATCTATACTTAACTAACTAACTAACCATAACGCCGTTTTCCCGCAGGGGTAGGCAGAGAAGACGGACCGCCAAACAACTCGGTCTTGGCACACACTCTTTGCCTCATTCACATTCATACATCGTCTCATACATACTCTTCTATTATTCTGCCTCTTGACATAGCCCAACTCAATTATCTGATTCACTTAATCGTGCCTTAATTGTCTTCCTCGGGCATCCCCGACTTCTTCGACCATTCACATTTGCGTCTTTCTTACACCACTTTCTTTGTTCATTTGCTCTACATGCTTAAACCATCTGAGGGTTCTTTTCTTAATCTTACTCATTACGCTTACATCTGCCTTGCATTTTTTGCGTATCTCCACATTTTTCACACGACCATACATGGTTTTATCACACATACGCCTCAGGGATCTCATTTCAACAGCATTCAGTCTACTTGCATTCTTCCTCTCCCAGTTCCATGCCTCACTGCCATACATCAGGGTAGGTACCAGGACTCCATTGTGGACTGCTAGCTTCGCTTCTTTTGACAGTTTTTTTATTAGCGCCAACGGCATTCAGTCCTCCATTAATTAAGTTACCGGCATTTACCTATATCTATACTTAATTTCACCATTATATTTTGTACATGTAATTATTTAATATAATCGCTAAAATGAAAATAAAATAAAATAAATAAAAAATGTGTTATTTGCATTAACTTCCAACTTCACAACTCCTAAAATTATAATAAATACGCGAATTAATAAAATACAAAACTGCAGCCTGACTAAACAGCTTTTTAAAACCGACTCTAACCAATAATATTATTAAAAGACAACCACACGAATCAAATAAAATAACTCTTCAATCGCGAAACCGTAACCCAGCGTAGATCGTAGAGCGTAGAGCGTAGAGCCAACGCCCTTTAGACCCGTATCGCCGGAGCATCGTAGTACCGTAGCAGGTAGCGTAGAGCTGTGTACTGTAGACTCTGTAGAGTGACAAAGGGAGCGAGCAGGCGCTCATGAGCGCTTTGCAAAGAGCTTTTCAGTGACATCAACGAACCTAACAAGCGATGTGACGAACCCAAATTCGAATGAAATTCACGCTGAAAATTTTCAGGAATATTTTGTTTGTTTGGTAGATTTTTGATGAATTTTGTAGCATTTAGTTTGGCGTTTTTGATATTATGAGAGAGTTTGAATTATTGGTGATATTTTAAAAACCTAATTTAAAGGTTTTAAAACGAGTGAGTTTAATATTATTCACATATTTAACGCCTGTAGGGGTTTCACAAACACAAAATTCGTTACAATCAAAAACAAGTCGAAATTTTACATAATGCAGCAATATAATAATATATATATATTTTTTTACTTTATGAGTAAAACCTCAAATTGTAATTTTTCATTATGTAAATGAAGACAATATTAGCGAAACTCAATCGAAAATCTGAAGACAGAAAAATGATAAAAAGATATTGGCACATCTGGGACTCGAACCCAGGACCTTCTGCTTTCATGGCAACCTTTTACCAACTGAGCTAAGGTGTATATATCCAATTTGGTCACTTTTAACTGTATTATATTCGACTAAGATATATAAAGAAAACAGCCCATAATATGTGCGTTAAGAAAATGAAGATAATGTTGGTAGTTCTTAGTCGAAGTATGATGCAGTTAAAGGTGACCGAATTGGATACACCTTAGCTCAGTTGGTAGAGCTGTTGCCATAAAAGCAGAAAGTCCTGGGTTCGAGGCCCAGAGGTGCCAAAATCTTTTTCTGATTTTTCTGTCTCCAGATTTTCGATTGAGTTTCGCTAATATTGTCTTCATCTAATTAAAAAATAATAATATTTGGATGATTTGTATAGCGCTGTTTTTGTGAAAAATCACTAGAAAGGCGCTGTACAAACATATAATACATTTCTACAATCTTACTTCTAACTTCTAATGTGACAAACCACAATGACAACTTATGGCTAAAAATTGCATCCACCGGTTCATCGATCACCGATACGAAACTATATGTACAATGATTTGATCAATGAACGCGATAGACGGAATATAACGTACGAGTATATCAGTAGATACATACAATAAATATCAGTAGGTACAATAAATCCTTTTTTGTTCCTTTGGAGTTATAACTAATTTGGGAGGCGGTTATGGGTACCAACGCCACGAGAACCATTTGTTGGATAACCAACACCCCCCCGCCATAGGTCACCCCAAATGATTCGCTACGTTCGGTAATTTACCAGCGACGGCCGGGTTCATGGGGGTGAGGTTTGTTCAGGTTTTGACGGCGAATGAATTTGCTCACCTACTGCGTGGCGGGCTGGATCGGGAGACTGGTCAAGGGAGGCCTAACCTAGAGACCTAGACGTCTCCAGTCGGACTCTCCCGACCCACCGCAGTGGGAGGAATGCGCTAAACAAAAAAAGTTAAACCACAAAATCGACTGCAAATATGATGTACATTCACTAGTTTTTCTCTTGTACTACTAGTTTTCGAGCATCATGTATATTAGCGTTAAAAGGCTTCTATCTCGGACGCCCGAGGAAGATATGGCAAAATCAAGTCAACAAATACTTGAGTTAGGCCATGTCAAGAGTCAGAATAGCATATGTGTATATGTGCATGTAATCTGTCTGTATGTGTGTGTACAAGTTTTGTGAATTAGCCAAAGTGCCTAGGTTCATGGGATGAGATTTGTCCGGGTCTTTGAAGCGAATTCGTCTGTCTGCCCAACAGCTGAAAGACTGTTTGATGGAGTCATTTAACCTCTCCACGAACACGACTTTCACGGAACACCAACCTTGATTATTATATAATTCACTCCTAGAAACACTGACCCCCAGATACCACAAGCTGTGTGGCGGGCCGAATCGGGAGAAGCCGATTTTGGAAAACTTTTTAACCTCTCCAACCGGTCTCTCTCTACCCTTGCACCGCAGCGGGAGGGACTTATTCAATCTTCCGTCTCTCTTCAACATACTAAGATTCCCACCCATTCCTCATACCTTTATCATTTACAGAACTTCCTCTCTTTTCCTTCCTATAAAGACCCTCCACACAGCGTCCCCAAAGATGACATAGGCCCTGAGAGAAATTATTTTCCTTAATGCCTCTTCCTTAATGTTAAAAAATCGAAAGTTAATTTTCTTCTTTTGAAAGGCAATGTTTCTGTTCAGTTTCAATTGATAATTTCCCGTTATATTTGATAGTAAAATATCTATTGACAAGATGTCGGTATTACGGTTATGATAAAATAAAAATCCATCATGATTTGGTCTGTAATGAAGGCAGTATGTCTAATCTCTTTTATGGGAATTGAATGAAACTTGAAGTGTTGCAAGTTGGAATTTTGCCAACGACCCTTTATACAGTGCTGAAAAGCGACAGTCAAATCGCTGAAAAGTATTCTACTGAATAAAAGCCTTGTTAAAATTGTAATAGGATAATTAATATTATTTACAACATGCCAGAATTTACTATTTTTTACTATTACTACCCGGTTTCGTTTAAGAGTAATGTCCCTATTTTTTTTATTTTATTGTTGTGATTTAAAACTCTCTACGGACTTCACACTAAAAAGAGACAAACACATACATCTAGGATTTTGCCAGCGAGAGAATGAGATAGTATAATCGATCTACACTTTGTGCGGTGCTTCGTAGCCTCCCCACTCTTGTCTACTTTAGTTTTCTGAAGGTTTTATTTTATGTTTGTTTTACAATTATCCCACACGCGAGACATTGAAAAAAAAAATTCTCTCAGGACCTTCGTCATCTTTTGAGATTCTGTTTGGAAGGTGTTTTTAAGGAAAGGAAGGAGTTGAAGTGATGGAAAGGACAAAGGTATGAGGGGTGCGTAGGAGTCTATGGATCAGTGTGTTGAAGACGGACGTTTGAATACGTCCCTCCCGCTGCGGTGCAAGGCGATTGATGGAGAGAGACCAGTTGGAGATGTCAAAGGGTCTCTTCAAATCGGCCTCTCCCGATCCGGCCCGCCATGTAGCTGGTGGGCAGGCGTAACCGCCACCAAGACCCGGACAAACCTCACCCTAAGTTTGCGAAGCACTTGGGGTGACCTACGACAGAGGTGTTGGTTATCTAATAGATGGTTCTCTGGGCGGTGGTACCCACACCCGCCTCCCAAATTGATTTAAATGTTTTTAACAAGTCTGCAAATAGTTGTATCTAACTAATTAACAATTACACCGTTTCTCCGCAAGGGTAGGCAGAGAGGAAGCATCATCAAACAACTCGATCACTTACTCGCTTCATTCACATTCATACAACGTCTCATACATACCCTTATATTACGCTGCCACTATGCTGACATGGCCGATTCAAGTGTTTGGTTCACTTGATCGCGCCATATCTACCACGATGGCCTGCGACTTCTACTGCCTTTCACATTTGCGTAATATATTCTCGGCATACAATCATTTCTTTGCCCATTTTCTCTACACACCCAAATCATTTAAGCATCCCTTTCTCATTCTAACTCATTACGCATACATCAGCCTTGCATTCTTTGCAAATCTCCATATTTCTCACACAATCATATATGATTTTATCACACATACGCCTTGGGGATCTCATAATTTTCACTATTTCGATTTACGACTTGCGGAAGTATCCATGCTCAAACGCAATCTGGCAGGATAAAAAGGCATTATCTAATACGGTCACCATCTTGAACCGGAAACGGAATGTATAAACATTATTTAACTAAATTTTCTCTTTCTAACACCGTTTATACAATATTCTAACCATTATAGTAAGGGAGAAACAAAGATCTCTACGAGACCTGTTTGAGTTGTTCCGAAAACCGAACAAATTAGTCTGAGGTTAACGAAACGTAATTGCGTTAAATGGCCATGTGAGGACAATGTTATATTTGTATTTCTGTGAAACAACTGGCCCTTAATAAAATAATTAAAAAAAAGTATTTAATTAAATGACGACAATATTAGCGAAACTTAATCGAAAATTTGGAAAATGAAAAATCATAAAAATATATTTTCACCTCTGGGACTCGAACCCAGGATCTTTCGCTTTACGAGCAGACGCGCTGACCACAATATCTTAATTAAAAAAAGTATTTTTTTCTTACCTGTGGAGGTAGATGAACCATGAGCATCAGCCCTGAAAGCGAAAAGACAAAATTATTATTAAATGTTTCTATTTTTTTAGACTGATTCATAGTGGAATTCCAGTATATGTAATGAAATATATTACAAAAATACAAATATAAAACTTATTTCCAGTTTAATTAATTGACCGTAACCGGTTTCAGTCTGTTAAGGCCATCTTCAGACTGGTACAAATTATTCTTAACTAAAGGTTTAAATATGTACACAAATATGGGTAGGGGCAGAGGGGTGGTCTACAAGGATTTTATTCGAATATATGGGTTTTCTTACAATTGTTACTAACTTACTTACTTTGGCTGTCGAATTTCTAACTATTTTGATTTTTTCCAGTAGGCTTAATTACCTCCAACTTGTAGCCTTACTTCAATATTGTTTGGGAAAAACCTTACAAGTAATATGCATTTTTAATGACCTTTTTTTAACATTTAATTACAGTTTATTGTAGATAGGTACATGCACATAATTTATTTTACTTTTATTATTTTTTTTTATACACTTTACAAATACAAGACAAAATGTCCCGATAAACTACTTTTTAGCAGTTTGTTTAACGGGTTCTTTACGTTAAATATCTTATAATAGTGATTTAATTGTTACATTTTTACAATTATATAAAATAAAATTTAATTTTTTACAGAAATATAGATAAAAATAAATTTTTGAAAACATAAATAACATTTTTAAAGTCTTTAGAATAATATGTCATTGTAAGCTAATACAAATTAATTCTTTCCGTAAGCCAAGTCTTCAGTAAATTCATCAATTGTTTGTTTTGGGCACAGTTTTTAATTTCAGCAGGTAACATATTTAAACAACTGGGAATCATGTAATTTAACGTTCTTTGTCCATACTTATTTGTATGCTTAGGTACAATTAGCCCTTCATTAAAGTTAAAACGAGTATTATGGTTGTGTTCCAGCCTGTTAATATATAATGGATTATTTATGTGCTGAAATAATTTTTTTTTTGTCAAATCGTTATTATATTTATGACGATATGGAATTTTTTATTGAATTTTGAAGGGCCCCATGTTTTACATCGGACTTGAAATAATCTTAGAAATGGTCATTATATTATACATTAGAACAAATGATTTAAACTACAATGGATGTAGAAGCGGAGATTTGTAGACCACCCCTCTCCCCCTTCCCCATATTTGTGTGTATAAACCGTGAGTTATGAATAATTTGTACCAGTCTGAAGATGGCCTTAGCTGAAGCCGGTTACAGTCAATAAATTAAAGTGGAAAAAAGTTTTATATTTGCCTTATTATGATAAATTATTAAATGACTTAAATTATTTGATAAAATTTATTATATCAGTGTAGGCAAAGATTTTCAGTGGATTTCCCTAGGCAAAGTTGTAAGAAGCACCTCAGGTGGTGTTCGAGGAGAGATTGGGGCTCTTATGGACTGACCCGCTGAAGTTATACATGACAGGAACGCTTGGTAACGACCCAACCACTCAGGCCTCCGCCGTATTTTGTCAGAGGGTCAAACTATATCCGTTTTGCAATAAAATTCAAATAAAAGTATAGCACGAGTTTACGGACACCGTGCATAAAAACTAATATTGGTTTTTTAAATTAATTCATTGATTTGTCTGTAGCTGTGTATAAATGGTCACCGGACAACTCATAACCATGCATCTCCTTTGAAATGTCATTAAAAATTATTAAAAAAAAATGTTTTGAAATATTTATCAATTTTTTTCACAACTTTTAATGACTTTTCGAAGAGGTGTTGAAATTGCATGATTCTGAGTTGTCATATAATGATAAAACCGTATTAATAGCACTGTTATGACGTAATATGTACCTACAAACGAAGAGGTGTGGACGCCTGATGTACAGGCAATATGCATAGCATAGAAGTTATCAAGTTTGCAAACAATTCAGATTCAAGAGTTCTCGTTTTTATTTTTTATTAAATTATTAACTAACTAACTAACCATCACGCCGTTTCCCCGCATGAGTAGGCAGAGAAGACGGACCGCCAAACAACTCGGTCTTGGCACACACTCTTTGCCTCACTCACATTCATACATCGTCTCATACATTCTCTTCTATTATTCTGACTTTTGACATGGCCCGACTCAAGTATGTGATTTACTTGATCGTGCCATGTCTTCCTCGGACGTCCCCGACTTCTTCTACCATTCACATTTGCATCGTATATTCTTCTTACACTACTTTCTTCGTTCATTCGCTCTACATGCCCAAACCATCGGAGCGTTCCTTTCTTAATCTTACACATTACGCTTACATCAGCCTTGCATTCTTTGCGGATCTCCACGTTTCTCACACGATCGTACATGGTTTTACCACACATACGAATCTCATTTCTACAGCATTCAGTCTACTTTCATCCTTCCTCTGCCAGTTCCAAGCCTCACTGCCATACATCAGGGTAGGTATCAGTACTCCATTATGGACGGCTAGCTTCGCTTCTTTAGACAGTTTTTTGTTGGTGCCAACGGCATTCAGTCCTCCATTAATAGAGTTACCTGCATTCACCCTTCTTTCAATATCTCTATCAGCCTTCACATCTCTCGTAAACATACTAAGTATATAAATTATAAAGCACAAGAGTCCCAACTGCTCGTATTTAGTGAGACTATAATCCTAGTTTGAGGCAAGTCGAGGATTGCTTAGAGGCCGAAAATTGTAAGGAGAAGTAAAAGATCAAAGTTAGGAAGTTCCTCGGTATTCATACCTCTTCACTAAACACAGCTTAACCACTGGAGCAACAGCGCAATTTAAAACTTTTTTCTCCGATTGCTCGAGATTTTTTAGTGCTCATTTTGAATATTTTCCACCCACATTAAAAAAATCATACATCCGAATTTTAATATGGAGACATACAAACTGACTGTTCTATATAGCCAATGAATTTACTAAAAAAAAAAAAAAATTCGTAAACTTCTACTTAAATACTTACGAATAAGGGAAAAATTGCCAAAATTGGCAGCAGAGCAATCCGAGGTATTTTAAATAGTGCCATATTGTGGCAAAAAGCTCTCCAGTGCTTAAGCCGATTTAGGTAATGTTATAAACGTTAATGGTTGTTTTTCACCACGGCGATACTCACGTCATCAAATATTCTACTTGGTGCAAATAATATAATTTTTGTAAATTCATTTATGTTTATATTTTCAAATAGAAAAAAAAACGGAAAAACTGAACGATTTTATATTTTTCCGAGCAGGGTTCTAAGCCAGCGGCATTTGGATACCGTAGCCAAAGAGCGCACGTTTCAATCAAGGTGGTGCCAAGATCTAGACAAACCTAATCCGGAAATAAATAACCGGAAATATGTCACTTTTAAATCTAATTTTAGACGTATTGACTCTTTTCCACAAAACATTATAAATTATTTCGAAAGACTGTTCTTTTATCTAGTAAAGCTATGTTTTAAATTTTGAGAAAATATGTTTATTTTAAGTAAAAAAGGTTTTACCGCAGGTCGTTAGCAAATTTGTTAAATTTTCAAACAAAAGTTTGTATTATACAACACACATTTCAAATCATATAATCATGCAGTAAAATAAATCAATAAATTATCTGGGAAAGCTATGTTTCAGAAGTTTAATTTAGTTAAAATAAAATCATTTAAAAAATAGATCTGCGCACGTGTTTTGTGACGAAAATACTTCTCTTTGTCTATTTATTTACTTACTATGATCAAAAAATAATTACAAAGGGTTCATAACTTTAATAGTTTTATCATCACGCCTTTGAGTATTTTTGAATATAGTTACAAATTAATGAAAATTTTGAATGAAATAAAATTAATATTGAGTTATTCTTGAGAATAATTAATCTTTCTCATTGGAACCGCCCTGTACAATCGTAAGAACGTCTTTCGACGAAATATGAATTCTCGGCCGTTGGCCCGTAACCCACAAAGAGGAGACCAATTATTCTATCTCATTCTTTCGCAGGCTAAAAAATATAGACGTAGTATATTTTTGTCTATTTTTAGTGTCGTTGTTTCATTTCATCGAGTTTTAAAAAGGTTTGTGTGACGTTCTAATCTCCCTGCTTACCCCTGGAGCGAAATTGCGTAATAGTCAGATAGTTATGTAATTTCACTGATTCTAACAAAGTTTACAGGAAGAAAAGGAACCATATTTCAACATAATTTTATTATTTTTAGACTTTTACGAGGAAAAATATAATAAAATTGTGGATCAATAGACAAAAAATAGCAAGTTTTATTCCCATTTTGCTAAATTTATTGCAAAAATAAAATATTTAGAAACATAGGTGCCCGCTAACTTACAAATATTCCCAAATTTTGTGGCCTGCATAAATCACCCGTAAAAAACAATTTTCTATACAAAGTTTAGGGAAAGTAACGGTCTTTGTTACCCTACCAATGAAAATCCTAGGGAAAGTGGAATTACAATACCTTTAGCTAGCCTGAGATTCGTGATCTGAAATTATGATATCTAATAATTAAATCCTTATTCATACATATATATGTTACAGCAAAAGTAACAAATCCGGATATTATATATACTATCCAGCCATTATTTTTAATGTCTATCCAATTTGGACAAAGTGATAATTGAAACAGAATTAATCACTTTATCCGGATATTATTCATAATATCGGGTCAAAGTTAGCCAAAGTAATAAATACGGTCCAACTGAACCTAACAACCTAACCTAAACTAACACAACCTAACCTAACCTAACCTAACAACCTTTTTTTTACATGATCTACAAACAGGAGGCCCCGAGGAAAACAATTTCCCTCAGGGCCTATGTCATTCTTGGTGATGCTGTGTGGAGGTTTTTTTTAAGGAAAGGAAGGAGAGGAGAGTTCTGGGAAGGAAAAGGGTTAAAGGGGTGGGTAGGAATCTGGGGTTCAGTGTGTCCTGGCCATCCTGCTAAATCACCAAACGTAGCGAACCACTTGGGGTGACCTATGGCAGAGGTGTTGGTTATCCAATAAAGGTTCTCGGGACGGCGGTACCCATTCCCGCCTCCCAAATTGACCAACCTAACAACTTAACCTAACCTAACCTAACCTACTGACCTAACTGACATGAATTAAAAACAACTGAGCTATAATTATTATTTATTTATTTGGTTAGGTTGTTAGGTTAGGTTCAGTTGGACCGTATTTATTACTTTGGCTTACTTTGACCCGATATTATGAATAAAATCCGGATAAAGTGATTAATTTATCACAATTGTCTAAACAATTTTATTATTTAATGACCAGTCATTATGTATAATAGCTATTTAATCACTAATACTGTAACATATATATACATATGTATATAAAAATCAAACTATGCTTGTTTGGGTACATGTATTTATATGCGTATGTATATGAGATGACTATGTATTGCTATATTAAGCAATAAGCATATAAAATGTTTGAAACTTTCAAAATATCTTCATGAAACCCCCGCGAAGGTTTCTGGATTATTACAAACACATACATCTGGAATTTTTTTTAATCATCACAAAAACTCTTGCAAAACTGTAAAAAATGTTAAAATTTGAGAATGACATTTTGCAAAACAATGATTGTTACAACCAAATTCAATTTTCGAAACACTTTAAATTGCTGAATTTATTTGAAGTAGTGTTTTGTTAGTGAAGTTTTACTTCAGTCGTGTGGTCTAAATCACACTCGTTTTTTCAGGTATTTTGGGAAAGACCAAAGGTGGCTGGTTGCGATTTGTACAGCATTATCTGCAGTATCTGAGATGCTAACTATTTTTATAGAAAAATAAACAGGTTATATGCGCGTCTTGATTTGAATTCGTTCTACCATCTTTACAGTGCGAATTTTTGCTTGTGCAATGATGGAGAACGTAGCTAGTAGAGGATTGAACTATTAATTACATATTTGGTATTCTTCATGAGAACTGTAAACAACTGTCGCCCCACAGTGTCTTCATTACGGTTTTTTCATTGACCTCTTTCAGCCATGTTCTCATAAAATTATGTACTCATCATTTTCACATATGTACTTATTTATTTTATTCAGGTTCTCCATAAAACAGTTACACACTAAAAAATATTAATTATTTAAGAAGATTACAATTTTTAAAGTGTTTCGGGGGCAGTTTAACTATGTTGTGACATATATCAAGAGATAGTTACTGAATTCTCTGTAGGTGACATTGAAGATGTCGATGCTCAATACAGAGTCGTTAAGCAGTTAAGTCTCCCTGCTTAATGGTGCATTCTGGACAGGCAGAAGTTCGCTTTCGGAGCATAAAAAAGTGCGTGGAATCTCCCACGAGTATACGCGTTAGAGATAAATAAGTTGATCTCTTTCAATATTGGGGGATTTAGTATGGTACCGGTGATTAACTTTAAAAAAATATTTGCCTAAAAATATTTTTCGGCAGGCTTCTAGGGTATTAAAATCGAGCATTCCTGTTAAAAACAATGATGTATACAGGAATGGGTAGTATGTATGTTCCCTCATATAGGTACACGTAACGCATAAACCTTTGGTGCACTTTTTCTATTTCTAGGATATAGTTTTGTTCAGAAAGGGCCCGAATAATGGAGCTATATTCCAGGATGCTGCAGACTAATAATATGTAGTATAATTTATTTATTAAGAGTTTAAAATAGATATTGTGTGTTATTAAATGTTTAAAGTAAAAAAATGTACATTTGGTATTATGGTGTTGTAATACTAGTTAGTGTTTTTAGTGTAGGTAGTTGCTCAGTGTTGAGGAATTCAGGAATGTACACTTAATGCCCCCACAGCCTCCGAGTCTCGTGTCCCGGGGCATTGATCGGGGGGCGTTCCCGCAGGGGGGCGTGGTCTCTGGGTGAACGCCCCCCTGGGGGTGCTAGGACCTACCTACCCCTACAGGGATGGGGAGAGAAAATTTTATAATTAAAATGATTAAATAATGTTTTTAATAAATCTTGTGTCGGGAAATTTTCATTTTGAATTACAGGTAACTAACTAACTAATAAAGCGTTTCTCCGCAGTGGTAGGCAGAGAGGACAGACCGCCAAACAATTCGGTCTTGGCACACACTCTTAACCTCATTTACATTCACAGATCATCGTCTCATACATACTATTCTATTATTGACATTCTAACTATTGACATGGCCCGACTCAGGTCCCCGACTTCTTCTATCATTCACATTTGGAACTTGCTTCGTAACCAAACCATCCATTTCTTAATCTTTTTCATTGTGCTTACATCATTTACGGATTTCCACACTTCCCACACTATCTTACATGCTTTTTCCACACATACCTCTCAGGGATTTCATTTCTACAGCATTCAGTCTACTTTCACCCTTCCTCTGCCGTATACCAGGATAGGTACCAGCACTCCATTGTGGACTGCTAGCTTCACTTCTTTTAACAGTTTTATTATTAGCACCAATGGCTTTCAGCCCTCCATTAATGGAGTTACCTGCATTTACCCTTCTTTCAATATCTCTATCAGCCTTCCCATCTCTCGTAAACATACTACCCAGACAGGCAATTCAATTATTAAGGGTGATTATTTGAAATCTATACAATATAAAAAAGAGTGACCTGGGCCACTAGCACGGTCAATCGATAAGGATTGATAGGATAACTTTCGGTAACTTTTTATCGTTTCCTAGCTTGATTGCAGATGAATATTGTACAAACAACAGTTGATGTTGAATATATTAAGAGCACTTAGTCATTGTGAGCTGTTACTTATTCGTTGGCGATCTGCAGTCATGCTAGGGAACGACGAGAAGTTACCGAAAGTTATCCTATCAATCCTTATCGATATCTTATCGACAGTTTGTGATTTTGTTGTTGTTAACAAATACATTTTCAATATATATGTATATATATTTTTATGTAAATACGGGATAAGATTCCATCTGCTTTCAACTGTCCCCTGAACCCCACGTCTTACACCACGTGACCACAGTGGTAGGGATGGATTCATACACCCCTCCCGGACACACTGATCCTTAGATTACTACCTACCCCTCATACGTTTTCATTTCCAGAACTTATGTTCATTAAACAGACCCTCCCCACAGCATCTCAAAAGATGATAGAGCCTACTATATAAGGTTAATGTAAAGTTTTTTTACACTAGCCACACACAGGGGGCCCTAAAGAAAAAAATCCTCAAGGCCTATGTTAAATATGGGGATGTTACGTACGTGGAGGGTCTTTTAAGGGAAAGAAAGTTCAGGGACCGAAAAAGGTACAGCGGTTGGGTAGGAATCTGGGGTCAATGTTTCCAAGAGTGACGGACGAATAAATCTATCTTTCCCACTGCGGTGCAAGGCGATGGGTCGAGAGAGTCAGGTAAAATGTCTCCATCAACCAGACTCTCCCGATCCGGTTAGAACACGCAGTAAGTGAGCAAATGCATTCACTACCGAGACCTAGACAAATCTCACCCAATGAACCCGGGCACCCCTGCTAAGTCACGAAACGTAGCAAACAACTTGGGGTGACCTGTGATAGGTGTTTTTTCGTTATTTGTTTTTGGGATGTTATGTCGTGTTGCGCTACCTCCTTCTTTAGCCAACGTTTCAGACAGCGTTGCAGTGACAGATGTGGATCCGACAGATCCGACACATCTGTCCGAAACGTTGGCTAAAGTAGGAGGTAGCGCAACAAGGCATTACATCCCAAAAACAAATAACGAAAATACTTTTGGCCGTGAAAATCTAAAAACGCTCCGACAGTGGTGTTGGTTGTCCAATAAATGGCAGGTACCCATACTGGCCTCCCAATTACTACCAACACTATAAATTTTAAATTTTTAAATTGTAACATTTATTTTATCACGAGACGCCTCTGTGAATGTCCGTCCTTTGCAAATTTCAGACCAATCCCAGAGCTGCGCTGAAATATCTGTGAGAAAGAAACTGTGCAAAAAAAACGGTTCTACATTTCCCTTTGCGTCTCTCCTCCCTTCATCCCAACCACCCCTTCCCCTCTTTACACTCCACACTTCTACAGTCTCTCTGCCATGTTCTGCTTCTACTGTTCCATCTCTAGTCTCCAGTTCTATTTCTACTTACTTCTAGAACACATTCTGCACTTATTGCACAGTTGGACGAGTCCTACCAAAGTCTGATTACGAGAGCTCAGAGCTCTCGCGTTACTTTTAAATGTGAATTCACAATGCAGAGATAACCAAAATGCGGTGTTTATTAATTAGCACGCTGCAGTATGAAGGGAGCAAATATAATTTATAAAAAGCTTAAATTCGTTCTGAAAGGAATTTTTGTAATCATTGAAGAAAATATTAGCTCTCTCAATCGAAAATAAAAATTAATCGCCGAAATTTATGTACGCGCATAACTTCCGAACGACTGAACTAAATTGAATAATTCTTTTTTTTTGTGTTTATTATTGTCAGGACAAGGTTTGTATAAAACTGCTGGTGAGCTCTGGCATTATGAAATTTGAATAAAAAAATTGCAATAGGTGGCATGCGAGCTGTTTGAAAACTGAATGTACCGGGACTGAGTGTAACGAATGCGAAAGGGGGGAGGGGAACTCGGGTATGGGGTTCGCGGGAGGGGGGAAGGGGGAAGGGGAAGGGCAGTGGGGAGAGGGAAGGTGAATGAGGTGGGGTGGGAACGCGAGAGAGGCAGAAGGGGAACGGGACGAATGGGAAAGGACACGCAGGGAAAAATAATTTCTTTATTAAATGGCATAGCAACGCATGCCGGGAAGCAGCTTGTTTGAAATGGAAAATGATACGGTCGCATCTAATATGAAGTCATTCGAAAAATAAATAAAATATTCATACTAGACTTGCATAAAGCCAATAGATGTCGCACATTAAATAAAAATGGGTATATTTTCCAGTTCACTATCTAGATTGCGTTTAGTTCTAGTCTAGCTGTAAGGCTCTTGACTCACAATCCGAAGGTCGAGGGATCGAATCCCGGCGTGGGCTAGTCAATTTTATTTGAATAATTTGTGTGAAATGACGTTAGACGTATTTGGTGACCAGATCTGTAGAGCCAGGTACTTTCCCACCTTCCTCTTACACATCTCCCTCCCCTCCTAACTACCTTCAACCTCACAACATACATCAATTGGGGATGCTATAGTCTCACTGGCTCCAGACGGGAGCAACTGAGACACTTGTAATGTATTAATATAAAAAAAAATATATTTAAAAAATCATTCATAAAGATTAATTTAAAAGGCTGGTATGGGTACCATTTATTGGATAACCAATACCTCGTGATTCATAGATGCCCTCAGTGGTTCTCTACGCTGGATGACTTATTAAGGTTGCCCGGGTTAAAGATGTGCCAAGGTCACAACGGCGAATGCGTTTGCCTACCTAATGCGTGGCGGACCGGATTGGTAGAAATTGGACCTCTCTAGCCGGACTCTCTCGACCCATTGCCTTCATGCATCACATTGGGAGGGATCGATTCACCGTGGCGGAGCGGTAAGGTTCTTGACTCACAATCTGAAGATCGCGGAATCGAATCCCGGCGTGCGCAAATAAGTTGTATTTCACAAATAATATATAATGTATTTGCTGCACGTTCCGGAGTGGAAGATACTCTCAGTATCGCCCTGGTGTAAGACCACTATTCAGAATTGAAAAACTAACTAACTAACCATCACGCCGTTACTCCGCAGGGGTAGGCAGAGAGGACAGACCGCCAACAACTCGGTCTTGGCACACACTCCTCGCCTCGTTCAGATTTATATACATCGTCTCATACATGCTCTTCTATTATTATCTGATTAACTTGATCGTGCCATGTCTTCCTCGGGCGTCACCGACTTCTTCTACCATTCAAATTTGTTTCATATATTCTACTTACACTAATTTCCTCGTTCATTCGTTCTACATGTCCAAACCATCTGAGCGTCCCTTTCGTAATCTTACTCATTACGCTTACATCAGCATTGCATTCTTCGTGGATCTCCACATTTCTCACACGATCGTACATGATTTTACATGTACGATCAGACGCCTCAGGGATTTCATTTCTACAGCATTCAGTCTAATGTCATCCTTCCTTTGCCAGTTCCATGCCTCACTGCCATACATCATGGTAGGTATCAGGTATTCATATTAAAAATACAGTTGAGAGCAATTGGGACTCTTGTGTGGTATTCACCTAATAAACTTACTTATTGTAGTAAGTACACAATACACATGTCATTGCTTTCCTTGTCAAATTTTCACGGTAAGGAAAAACGTAAAACTTGCGTCGCATCATCTATCATCCCAAGTGACGGTTAAATTGTTTCGTTTACAAAGGAAGCGTTGAAGGTGGTTGGGATATGATACGTTTTTAAATTTAAGTGTGATAAGTGATTAATGTTTCTTCTTCTTAATTCGGTTCCTCAATGCAGAGGATCGTGACCCCTACTCCAATATCCATGTGGACAAGGCTCATCCACTCCTCGAGGTTCTGTGCTGCGTGGAGAGCCAAGGACACCCTGATACCAGACGCCAGTGATACTTTCTCACTCCAGTGCATTGGCGACCTTCCTCTGCCTCTTCTGCCAAACGCTTTGCTAGTGACTATGAGTTTCTCCAAGTTGGAGTCCTCAGATTGGCGAGCAACGTGTCTTAAAATACGTTATAGGCAGATGTCTGTCGTGGATGCCTAGCTCTTTTAAATGCTTAATAAACCTGATTTATATTTTTTTAAACTAGCTACACCGTCAGATATGATTAGAGATCTTCTCAACCATTTGGTTTTTCTCTCATGTTGAGAAAAAATTGTAATTTATTATTTTATATTTAACTTTATGAGTAAAAAATCCTCAAATAATTGTAATATTTAATTAAATTGAGAAAATATTAGCGAAACTCAATCGAAAATCTGGAGAACTTTACGGAATTCAATACTTCGTTTGTTGGTAGATCTGTTGTCATAAAAGCCGAAGGTCCTGGGTTCGAGTCCAAGAGGTGCCAATATCTTTTTCTGATTTTCTGTCTCCAGATCTTCGATTGAGTTTCGCTAATATTGTCTTCATTTAATTAAATATTATAATTTGTAAGACCGTAAATAAATAGACAAACTGAAGATTTTCGTCACAAAACATGCCGGGAATATTTTTAATGATTTTATTTGAACTAGAAATAAAATTTTGAAAAGTAGCTTTCCTTGATAATTTATTGATTTATTTTACTGTATGATTATATGATTTGAAATGTGTGTGTATAATATATTTTATTTAAAAAAAATAACAAATCTGCCAACGACTAACGGTTTAACCATATTATTACAAAACTAAACACACTTTTTCAAAATTTAAATCAGAACTTCACTAGATTAAATGACAATCTTTCGAAATCAATTTATATTTTTTTGTAGAAAAGAGTCGATACTTCTAGAATTTGATGTCGTGTCTGGTTATTCTGTCTCAAAAACAATGTTTCTTTTTTTTTTTTAATCGAGTGAAATACCTTAAATTACGGTTTCCGTAATCTAGTGTATCAAATTATATTTTGTACTTTTTGAGGTAATTTTTCTCAAAATACGGCGCTTTACAAATTATCCAATTGTCTCACTTACTAATAATCTGACAGAAGCGATAAGTAGTCACCTATGTAAGTAAGTCGATTGTATTTTTTTAGCTGTCAATATTTATAAAATAAAATATTTAGAACATTTAAAATATATTTGTTTATTTCATTAACAACACATTTTTTGACAGTATCGGGCAATATATATTTTTTAATTTTTTTATAATCGTATTTATTTAAAAATTTCTTTATGTTACATGGGTATTATAATGTCGAACATTACGCCAAGCAGTAAAATACCTGATGCGGGTGAGATCGGGTCACTTGGAAGTGCATATAGAGTTTATAAAGCTTCACCAACGAATAGGCCTCAACCGACACACAGACCAACCAAGAAGCGTTACCATATGAGAAAGAGAGATTTGTTAGGTAAGGTTGTAAAACCAAAATCTGCAGTTCAAGTACTGATGCCCGCAAAAAAGCAAGGTAGGCAAAATTAAGAACGCAAAAAATCAAGATAGTAAAAATTAACATAGTAAAAATCGAGGTAGCAAAAACAAGACAGCAAAAATCAAGATAGCAAAGATCAAGACAGCAAATAAAAACAAGCTAGAAAAAATCAAGCTAACAAAAATCAAGACAGCAAAAATCAATGCAGCAAAAAATCAAGATAGTAAAAATCAAGGTAGCAAAAAATCAAGAGAGCAAAAAATCCAGATTGCTAAAAAGCAAGATAGCAAGACACATTTTGTTGTTGTTTTATAACATTAGTTTTCTTAAAAATAAATATACTCTTTAATGTCCAATTTGTGTCTAATTTTCCTGTCGGTAGAGTGTTTTTCAAAAATAATAAATAACTAATACTTAGGTAAATCCATTTTCTCCGCCCGAATATTATGGTAATCCTTCGATCAAACTGAACAATAAGAATGTTTTTTAGAATCACCTTAACTAGTCGAGGGGTAAGGCTTTTGACTCGCAATCCGAAGGATATCGGGATTGAATCACGGCGTGTGCAAATATTTTTAATTGATTAATTTGTGTTATTTCACCATTAATTAATTAAATAATAATGGTTAGTATATTTGCGTCACGCTTTAGAGTGGAAGATACTCTCAGTATCGTCCTGGTGTAATACCTACTCAGTATTGAAACATTACTTGAAATGGCTTTAGCCGTGTTTAGTGACTAGATCCGAATAGCCAGGTACTTCCCCACCTTCCTCTCCTATATCTCCTTCCTCCCTTACCTTCAGCCTTACAACATATACCATTTAGGGATGCCGTAGTCTCACTGGCTCCAGACGGGAGCGGTTGGGACTCTTGTGAAGGTAGTCACATAAAAAATAATAAAAGTCAACTTTTTGAATTTGAGACGATGGAAAATAATGCATTAAAAATTTCAATTGAGTAAAATGAAAATTTACTTTCACTTATTATTATAATAATAACTGTAATTTTGTTATTTTGGTATTACTGATACTACACGCAATAAACCAACTGTTTTTATAAATTAAATAATAATATTATTCAATACATAAAAGAAATTAAAATGGAGTTCTACACATTCAACTTAAAAATAGATGGACATACCTACTAGGGTAGGCTGAAAAGTTATGCACACATGATTATACAGTACGAACAAAATTACATCTAGAAGCGCGCCAGGTGGAATATGGAAGTGACATTCTTCTTCTATACGTACGCGCAAGTTTGAGGTCATTGATTTCATCCAGTGTATTTTGAGAAGCGGAAGTATAGAGACGTATGCTGTTGTCGAATTTTTAACTGCTAAATAAGATTTAAATTTAAAAAAAATTAAATCTGGATTAAATGAAAAAAAAAACAGAGACGACTACATCCAAAGCAGGACACCATAAAGCATATGAAAAGAATAAATAATTTAAAACTATTAGTGAAAATCTGACCCTCGAGGTTGCTAAGGTACGGATTTGTGAGAAAACAACATTTTCAGAAGAAAACCTCACAAGAAAAATATTGTTCAAAGAACGAGATTATTTTTTAAACGATGCCCCGAGTTTCCATTAAAAATAAATTCGCACCACGCTTTCGGCGCATTTGAAAATATTTTTGTTTTCGTTTTCCGAAAAACAAACTCGCGTTCAGTTAGAATGATTGATTGAAAATTTAATATACGTAAAATGTTTTTTGAAGTTAAGGGGTCTCCACACGGTACTGCCGCAGTACGTACTGCCGCAGAACTGACTAAAAATCGTATGGTCTGTAGTCGAAACCGCCAGCCGTATTGTTATTATTCACCATTCATTTCCATTTTAAATAATAAAGGCTGGTGAATAATAACAATACGGCTGGCGGTTTTGACTACAGACCATACGATTTTTAGTCAGTTCTGCGGCAGAACGTACTGCGGCAGTACCGTGTGGAGACCCTTTAAAACTTCTTTACACACGCTTGACTTGGGGGGTAAGCTGGTGAATGCGTTACGAAAAAGTGTTATGCGAACGGTAATCGATGCGAACGGTGATCGAGCGAGGCGAACGGTTGGGCCTTTACGCACGCTTGACTTGGGAGTGATAAGAATGAGGATAAGGTCGTAGGTAACCCCACGTTCGTAGGTCACCCCACGTTCATAGGTCACCCCAGGGTCGTAGGTCACCCCATGGACATATCTCAATGTCAATATCAATGTCAATGTCAATGTCATTAGTCACCCCAATGTCATAGGTCACCCCGAGGACATAGGTTATCCCAAGTTCATAGGTCATCCCAAGGTCATAGGTCACCCCAAGGTCATATGTCACCCCACAGTCGTAGGTCACCCCAGGTTCATAGGTCACCCCATGGTCACATGTCACCCCAATGACATCCCAATGTCATATGTCACCCCAATGTCATATGTCACCCCAATATCATATGTCACCCCAATGTCATATGTTCTTTTATAAGTTAGTGAAGTTTTACTTCAGTCATGTGGTCTAAAAGTCTAAAGCACGCTCTTTTTTTTACATTACCTCCACACAGGATGCCCTAAGGAAAAAAATTCCCTCAAGGCCTATATCATCTTTGGGGATGCTGTGTGAAGGGTCGTTTTAGGGTAGGAGGCTCCTCACAGAATATTGGCAGAGGATGTCATAGGCTTTGAGGGATTTTTTTATTCCTCAGGGCTTCCTGAGCTAATGCTAAAAAATGTATTTTCTCAGTTTCAAAGTTTCGTGAAAAATCACGGGATGTTCTGATTTCTTGACAAATCAGTTCCAATTTTGACCATAGTGACAATTAAATTACAGGTAGGTACTTTATCGCTTGTCTGAATTCTACGTACTCAGTTACCATTTTGAAAAAATTGAGTTCATTGCACCAGATTTCATTGCATGACTAATGCACAACTGAAATTGTAAATTGTAATGTATATGATACTCGTAATATAGCCTTTGTCTTTTTTTCTACAGTAAAGTGGACACTACAAAGTTTCTTAACTTACAATGGAAATGGCGTAATGGGCTGAAAATAGTTGCCAGTACCTGAAAAGATTTTATTGCTCTAGAATTCCAACAAACATATTTTCCAATCAGTGTATCACATTTAATTGGTTTTCTTATTTATGTGGTAAAATAAATTTATGCACTGAATAAATAAAATAAATTTTATTTACTCAGTGCAAAAATTCTGGGACTAACTACCATATGTATTCCTCTTTGCTCAGAATACTAATGGAGGGAAATAATTATACCAAGTCAAAGGACATCTTCAATTTATTTTTAAACAAATATAAACATTTGTTACTGAGGCAGTTCAGTTATGTACAATAAATACTGTATAATTTTAACTCTACATATGTAAAATCCCCTACAAAGGGCGTAAATAAACAAATAAATAAATAATTAAAAATTTCTAGTACAATAGTACTTTAAAAGTTTTTTTAAATTATCATGCGATAATAAAATACCCATAATAATATATTTATTTAATTCTGAAGAACGTCAATATCGACCTGAAATTATTCAACCTTTATATCCGCAAACCAAATGTATTTATTTATTATTTAAAAAAAACGTAAAAAGGTACTGATTTAAAATTAAAATTGCTGAGGAATCATTCCAAAAATTACCAACGCTGACATCTCTTGGGGGAAATTATAAGCTTATAGCAAGCTGCGCAGAGGCACAGCAATTCCCTGTTTTACCTGCATATTTTCATGACTGGAAAACCCGCTCTAAATTTTCATGTTCTATATCGTCACCTCACTTGGATAGGGTTTTAACTTAAATTTACCATGTTCTCAGATAATATGAGATATCAAAGTTTGCACATTTTCTCGTAATCTATTTACTAATTTCTGATTCTGAGGTTCAATCTTATGTAAAGTATTGAAATTGAACATATTTTAAAGAAAAATATTTAAATAGGACGTACACTTATGAGCGTATAACCAGAGAAAACCAGAAATATATGAAATATATCATTTTTAAATCAGTGTTTAGACGTATTGAATCTTTTCCACAAAAAATTATAAATTGATTTCGAAAGATTGTTCTTTTATATAGTAAACGTATGTTTTAAATTTTGAGAAAAAAATGTTTATTTTTAATATAAAAAGGTTATACCATTGGTCGTTGGCATATTTGTTAAATTTTCAAAAAAGATTTTGTAATATATAACACCCATTTCAAATCACATAATAATCTAGCAGTAAAATAAATGAATACATTATCTGGTAAACGTATGTTACAGAATTTTAATTTTAGTTAAAATAAAATCATTAAAAAATATATACGTACATGTGTTTCTTGACGAAAATTGGTCCATTTGTGTATTTATTTGCGCACTTACAGACTAATGCATTTAAGATTTTTTTACATGCTTATTTTGCTAAGACATTATTGAAAAATGATAAATACTTATGATCAAAAAATAATTACAAAAAGTTTATAATTTTAATAGTTTTATCAACACGCCTTTTAGCATTTTTGGGTGTTGGTATAAATTAAAGCAAATTTGGAATGAAATAAAATCGATACTGAGTTATAATTTTAAAAAGCTGGTACGGGGAATCAAGGCCGTAGCCAGAGAAAAAATTCGGGGGGGGTTTTGTTTGGTGGAACAGTGTTTATAGAAATACGCAGTGGTGGACTCAGGGGGGGGGGGGGGGGGGCGGAGGGGGTGACCCGCCCGGGCTACTGGTCCTGGGGGGCCCCCAAACGCCTTCATGTTGCCTTGATCAATTCCTAAACACGGCTTTAAGGCACCAGGACACTGTAATTTTTTTGTCATTTTTTAAATTTCATTTACCTAAAGATTTACTTCTCAAGGATGCTCTCACCAAATATTTTAAAGAATTTCGTATAATTGACGGAGATACAGCATTTTATGTGAAACCGTTTGAAACAGTTTCTATGTTGAATTATCGTTCAGAAAAACTTTCAACGCGTTTTTAAAGAACTTTTTCACATGTTTTTCAACCTGGTTGACAACCTATAAAACTATATATCCGATTTGCATGCACCAAGTCTTATACTGTCCGAAAATCGAGTGTCTTTGGCAAAACGTAAGGGAATTTTGGTGTCTAAAAAAAAAAAAAATGGCGGACCAGCGAATTTTATTTTCGATTTTTGTGTGGAAAATTTTCAGCGTTCATAAAAAAATAGGATGGGTCCCTCAAACGTTTGATAATCAAGAACAGGCAACTCGCAGCGATGTTTTAACTTTAAGCGGTGCGGTATTGATTTTAGTGGAACTGAATTGAGTAAGATAGAGGGCACACAATCAGAAGTTCGAAAAGAGCAACATACAACAATAAAAGCATGAACATGCCCTTCCGCCTTGACCAAGTGGTAAAAAAAAGACAAATACAAAAAAAAGAAACGCGATGCGATTTTTTTCAATGAACAATTGACGTTTGAAAATAAAATAAATTGAGCATAAGCATTTAAAAATATAAATAAATAAAATACCAACAATAGAAGGCATAGACCCCAATGGTCGCCAAGCAAAACAAAAAAAAAAGAAATAAGTATTTCTATTTTAGATATACACCTGAATTAATACTAATACTAATTTTATTCTACCGGTAGCGGACACAGTTTCACTACTGGTCGAACCAACGAGCCAGTTTGAGCCTTAAGAGTAGCTACCCTAACTATCCCATCCTTACCGGGATGAACATGAATAATTCGTCCTAACACCCACTTCATAGATGGAAGACGATCGTCTTTTATTAACACTAATTGTCCTAACTTACTGTTTGGATTAATTTTGCACCACTTTGCTCGATGTTGAATCGCATTTATGCATTCTAAATGCCAACGTTTCCAGAAATGGATCTTTTGGAGATGTTGCCACCTACTTAATCGATTAGACACGTTGTCAAAAAAGTAATATTCAGGCAACCCCAATAGGAATCCACCGATTAAGAAATGGCCTGGGGTAAGTCCATTTAAATCCTCAGGGTCTGAGCTCAATGAACACAAAGGGCGGGAGTTGAGAATGGCCTCAATTCTGGTGAGAACTGTGATGCAAATTCTTCATAATTAAGAACTGTCTCACCTATTACCCGCTTCAAATGGTATTTCACAGATTTTATTCCTGCTTCGAAAAGACATCCAAAATGAGGACTAGCTGGAGGGTTAAACGACCAAATGATGCCACTTTGAGCTAGATGATTCGATATAACATCACGCTGTGATGCCAAGAATTAATTTATATCGAAAAGGTACCGATTTGTACCCATGAAGTTGGTTCCGTTGTCGCTTTTAATTTCTGAGTATAACCCTCGACGATCCGTAAATCGGCTAAGGGTTGCGATAAAGACTTCGAAAAATAAATCAGACACGATTTCTAAATGAACTGCCTTTGTCGCCATACACACAAATAAACATAAATAACCCTATGACGTTTTGGCTCCCTCTCGTTTATGATCTTTCAAAGTGAAAGGAAAGGACCTTCAAAATCAATCCCGACTCGAGAAAAAACACGGCCCTGTTGCACTTGAGAGGGTGGTAAATCAGCCATTAATATGGGGGGTGGTAATGCTGAAGATTTCAGCTTTGGCACCCCGGCCTCTGACGGGCTTAGTCCGCCACTGGAAATACGTGAATTTTTTTTTTTTTTTTATAAAAGAAATTAAATGGTGTTATGTATAAATCTTATCATATATTTTTATAACTAAAAAATTAAATTTAGTCTTTTCTTTGCAACGAGCAAATCAATTACCTCGTCGGTGTCAATGAATCGACCACCCCAACACGGGCATCAGCCTAGCATGGTGGTAGAAAAATCCACAAATAATGTAACCATAATATTTATGCCATGAATAAATAAAAATTAAAAAAAAAGTCAATTCTGCGTTGACTTTTGTGGCCTGTGGAATTTCTTAAATAAGTTTTGAGGCGTTTAAGATAATAAAAAGTCCTTTCAAGGGTACATGAGGCAGTGTCGCCAAGATTTTTAAAAGTTTGTGAATGTTTGGAAAAAAGGGCTGGTTGCATTCTCCGAGAGCTGCAAAATCACATGTTGGTCGATTTAGTTAAGATTATTTCAGCCATTTCATCCTCCACATTTCTAATTCAGCTTTTATAGAGTCCCATTCCAAATATTTTTTATAGAGCTCAAAGTAGTATTCTTGATCATTAAGTTGGTTTTTGCAACGTTGAGAGATGATAATGTGGATTTATGATTTTGGAATCTAGAACGAAACTGTTCAATCGAATCATCCAAAAGTGAAATCATGACAATAACTCTAACATAAGTTTCGGGACAATATTTTGCGGAATTTTGATTTTCTCTTTACATTTCTGAGCAAATTCCGAGCGTTCTTGTAAAGTTTAGCAACTTTGGAATCGGTTTTTTGACGAACATCTTCAATAGTTTTTAAAATTAAATCAACATGTTGATGTAAAGCAGCTGCCAAATAGTAAAAGGGAGATTGAAGTATTTTGCATACAGTAAGTGTGTATGGAAACAACGAAGTTAAATTTTTTTTTTAATATTTTTTAGCAAAATTTTTGATCAGCTGTGATCGGATAAAATAAGGTCCTTTTTCCATAGATATGCACCTTTCACTAGCAAGTATACCACAGACAATATACAGACATCGAAAAATACTATGTTGACTCGAATGAGTATCCCTCACGGCAGTTTCAAGTAAAAAACACGCAGGATTCCCGCGATTATAAGCTTTGCGATTTTTTCATAAATCCTACAAATGAGAGATAAACAGTAAAATACAGGTCAATTCATTGACCATATAGCACTATAATAAGTTTGTATGTCTCCTTGTTAGAATTCGAAGGTAAGATTTTTTTAATGTTGGCGAAAAATTTTAAAAATGAAATTCTGGGAAATCGCGAGAAATCGAGGAAAATTTATTTATTTCGCGTGATCTCTCCAGTGGCTAAGCAACATAAGCTTATAGCAAAATTACTTGAAATAACTGGTCTCAGAAAAGAATAAGCCTTTGATGGTGTTTCATAATCCATGTCACTGTTTTAGTCTTCGAGTGTATCAAAAATAACTTTATAGATTTCCTTGAATCTTATCAACCCATCATGATTTTCAACGGGTCTCGCACATTGCCGTAAGGATTTTCCATTGTGTTTCAGGGATTTTTTTTTCAATATTTACTCCTAAGCACTTAACAATTCGTTTTGCCGAGGACATGATAAAATTTCCAATCAATGTTTTAGTACCAATAGAATTTCGAATAGGCCAGGCCCGGACTGGGACCATTTGGGGCCCTCCGCTAAAACCTGTAAAGGGGCCCCCTAACGTGGGGTGGGATGGGGGGCTACAGAAAACGGGGGGTCCGGGGGCCTCCCCCTGATAATTTTTGAAAATTAGGTGCTTGAAAAAAATGAAAACGCGTTTCTACGCTATATTGGCACCTATTAAGAAGAAGAAATTCGGATAGGTTTTTATACGAATATTATGATTTTCAATTTTTGTTGACTTTATTATTTATTGAAATAAGAAATTCACGGTATTTTTAGGATACCACAACACTACTAAACACATGCTGTAGAACTGCCAATAATTATAACGGAGTTGAAAATAAAGGCTCGATGACACACGGCGAGTTTACAAGCTACTATCTACTAAATTTAAAAGTGGGTGAATCGGCGAGTGAGATTGTCATGATGACACACAAAACTGTCCACTCGCTCAGTAGCTCGCGACATTTTTGTAGGAAACCGGACTCGCACGTAGCTGCTAGCGCCAATAGCGGAAATAACGTGAACTAATCCTTCAGACAGTTGACAGTCGAAATCAGCTGGTTTTTGGCAGCCATATTGGAAACACAAATAAACCAATCACGAGTCGGCTTGTAGCGTGTAAAGTTGAGGACCTTTCAACTTTTTCCGTGGATTGTCAACAATCTGCTAGTTAGCAAGTAACACGATGACACTGAGCGAGTTTACTAACAGATAGTGAATTTCCGAGATAGTAGCTTGTAAACTCGCCCTGTGTCATCGACGCATTAAAGGCAGGATTTTATTCTCACAAAAGCATTAATGAATTATGTCAAAATTATTTGTATAGTAAAAATAATGACAAACGGATTTTAGGGATTAGAAAAATAATACAGTTGTTGGACATGTTCTACTTTTGGAAAATGTAATTTTTTTTTCGAAAATGTAAACAAACATTACCAAGAACACAAAATATCTACCAACATGATAAAAACTTTTTTTTGTACGTTTTTTGGGGCCCCCTCGCGCTGGGGGCCCTCCGCGATCGCGGACCAGCGGACCTGGCCAGTCCGGGCCTGGAATAGGCTGAACCTGGCAAGAATGATATAGAACCAAATTCAACTTCAGTGAGCTGCAATAAACGTATAAGACTTCTGGATGAGACTTACAAATTACTGCCTGCACATCTTTAAAACTTCCTTTCATCGAAGAAGCTCCATCATATCCTTGTCCAATTAAATATTCGCAAACTACACCCAAAGATTTTAATTCAGATAAAATTGCACTAGCGAAATACTTTCCTGTTGTATTCTCAACTGTTAAAAAAAGGTAAAAGGTTAAAAGTTCAAAAATCTTCGGTGCACCGTACAGTCAATTTCGGGGGGGGATCAAACCCCCTCGATCCCCCCCCTGGCTACGGCCTTGCGGGGAATAATTAATCTTTTTTATTGGAACCGCCCTATACGATCGTAAGAATGTCTTTCGACGAAATGTGGATTTTTGGCTGCTGGCTGGTTAAACGCTATCTAAACCTGCAAATAGAACCATATGCAATCAACTAGGAATAATAATTCATTGCATAAGGTTCTAATTACATTTCCCTAGTGCAATTACAAGCTAGGGCTACGTCATATTTAAATATTTTTGCATTAAAAGATGATAAACTGGATACTTTAGACAAAACTGAACCTCAAAATTAAAAATTGTTAAATAGATTACGAAAATTCATCTTTGCAAACTTTGAAACCTCTGAACATGGAGTTAGAACCCTATCCAACCAAAATGACGAACTATAATTTGCCTCGTTATAACAATCAACAGTCATATATAGTGTGATGTTAGAACCTTGTAAAATAAATGGAACTTGATTTTAGAATTTCTTCATACATCTACGGAAATACAACACGTGCGGTTCCGAAAATTATTTTGGTTATAGAAATGAGCAAAATAAATTTAGGTTTTGATAAATTATTATTTTGGAAAAAATGTAAATTAGAATCTTGTCCAACAGAATGAAGATATCTAATTTATGTATTCTCTAAATACATTATTTAGTTATATTATAAATTAGTCCCCTAAGACGTTTACAATAATTATAGAAGGGTGAATGCTGGTAACTCCATTAATGGAGGACTGAATGCCGTTGGCGCTAATAAAAAACTGTCAAAAGAAGCGAAACTAGCAGTCCACAATGGAGTCCTGGTACCTACCCTGATGTATGGCAGTGAGGCATGGAACTGGCAGAGGAAGGATGAAAGTAAACTGAATGCTGTTGAAATGAGATCCCTGAGGCGTATGTGTGGTAAAACAATGTATGATCGTGTGAGAAATGTGGATATCCGCAAAGAATGTAAGGCTGATGTATGCATAATGAGTAAGATTAAGAAAGGGACCCTCAGATGGTTTGGGCATGTAGAGCGAATGAACGAAGAAAGTAGTGTAAGAAGAATATACGACGCAAATGTGAATGGTAGAAGAAGTCGTGGACGTCCGAAGAAGACATGGCACGATCAAGTGAATCAGATACTTGAGTCGGGCCATGTCAAAAGTCAGAATAATAGAAAAGAATGTATGAGACGATGTATGAATGTGAGTGAGGCAAAGAGTGTGTGCCAAGACCGAGTTGTTTGGCGGTCCGTCCTCTCTGCCTACCCCTGCGGGGAAACGGCGTGATGGTTAGTTAGTTAGTTAGTCGTAATTATAATTTTATTTATTTATTTATTTAATACATCAATTATCGAAAGTACAAATAGTTTTTTTTTATGATATTTCACCTTCCAAGCTAGGGATGACCCTGTGTTATGGCGGGTGAAGTTTACAGTTTGCCGATATACATTCATTAGTATGGGTTGAAAATATTTACTAATTAATACTATGCACACAGATACTTCTACAATAAGGGATTTTATGTTGTTATTTTTGATTATAAGAATAAGGTGAAGAAGTTAAAGAATTATTGGAAAAGAGAGGTTATTATTAATTATATTAAGGAATTATTGGTTTATAAATCACAGTAATAAGTCTTATACATACAGACAAAGCTGCTTAGATAGTAAATAAATATATCATAATAATAATTTATTAATTTATAAAATATAATAATAATAATTTATTAATTTTAATTTGGGAGGCGTGACCCATTTATTGGATAACCAATGGCCTAACAATGGATTAACGTGGCAAGTTACGTTGGGAGACTTTGTAGTGATGCCCAGGTTCATGGGATGAGGTTTGTCCAAGTATTGGCGGCAGATGCATCTGCCATTTTACTATGTTATGGTCTGGATCGGGAGAGACCGGTTGAGGGACCTTTTGACCTCTCAAGCAGGACTTTTTAGAGCCATCGCCTTGCACGCAGTGAGAGGGATAGATTCATACGTACGTCACTCCTGGACACACTGACCCCCAGATTCTTACACATTCCTCATACATTTTTCCTTCTCAGAACATCGTTTCCTTCCTTTATTTAAAAATACCCTCCACACAGCATCCCCAAAGATGACTCAGGCCATGTGGAAAAATATGTTATTCAGAGCATCGTGTGTGGGAGCTAATTAGCACGCAGTAGAAGAGAAACCTTTAGAAAACTAAAGTAGGCAAGAGTGGGGAGGCTACGAAGCACCGCACAAAGAGGAAACCGATTATATTATCTCATTCTCTCGCAGGCTAAATGCTATAGATGTATGTGTTTGTCTCTTTTTAGTGTCGCTATTTTTCGTTTCATCGAGTTTCACAACGGTGCTAAATTTTGACAAAATAAATAAGAAATAGAAAATGGAATATGGAATTGAAAAATGTACAAAAAAATACCACGAACATAGCTTCATATATACATACACGACAAAATACACTATTCTACTGCAGCATTCATAAGCGGATCTACATTGCCCACTCACATTTCACACTATGGGAAATCAGTACTTACACATGACATATTTAATATCAACTTGGCGAGTTTTGTGGATCATGTAAAACATTTATTCCACTATTCCTAAACACATCTGTATTTTTGGATTTTTATTACTTGTATGCATATTTTATATTATTTCTTTGTTTGCTTCAAAATTAACTGTCATGAATTAATTGTACTGCCAAACGTGTAAAAGCTCACTGGGCGTTAAATAAAAAAACTAAATAAAAATACAAAAAGTAAAGAGACTTAAAATCTATATCCGAGAAGCATACGGATGCAAGTCCAAAATTTAAAGAAATGAGTTTTTTATGCAGACTTGAAGTAAATTATCATGTTTATCAGTGGCAGAAAGATACAAGTCCTGTCATGAAGAAAAATAGGATTTTAAAAAATGTATACGGATGCAACTAACTTTGATGCAACAACTATCTTAGAAGCAGAAAGATAGATGTACATGGACTTGCATCTTTATGATTTAGTTGCATTTTAAGTACCTATTTACATTCTCAAAATCATTTGCATCCGTCTGCCTCTAACATGTACGCTTTCTATGGAAGTAAACAATTTTCAAACATAGATCCTTTCGTAATACACCACATGTCATAACAAAATTGAAAATATTCCATTTCATTCTGAAGCTGAAGGACTCAAGTCCGTGTTTTTTGTAGCGTTTTTTTAATATAAAATATTTCGTTTTATTTGCTCGTTTTTTAAAAAAAAATAATTGCATTAGAATAAAATAACAATAATAATCTAAACGAAAATATAAAATGTGAAAGAGAACAAGACACAGAAAAACAGAAAAAAGACAATGGTCGCAACTGGGACTCGAACCAAGACCTCTCCGTCTAACCGGGACTCGCTATTGCCACATTCTGTCAAACCGTCATATTTGTCAATCTCATATTTTCAAATTTTAGAATTAACATTATTATCGACTAATTATTTTTCTCCATATTATGGGCAACTACCCTTTTCATTGGAAACAATCATTCTAAGAATTGGTTTGTAACCTGGATAGCGTCTCGGATTGATATATCCGAATTTATTTATATGGAACAATTGACTTTTTATAAAAGTCTAAATGAATATTCAATTCAAGAGGTCTGGGTTCGAGTCCCAGTTGCGACCATTGTCTTTTTTCTGTTTTTCTGTGTCTTGTTCTCTTTCATATTTTCGTTTAGATTATTATTGGTAACTTATTATAATATGATGGGAATAACCTTCAAAAAAGTAATAAAAAGAAAGTTTTTCTTATAAAAATTGAAAACTAATTGATTTAGTATTTTTTTTGTTATCTATCTGCATGGATATCCGTAGAAGTATGAGACCAAAGTTACAGAAAAAATAGTTTTTTGGCTCTCCTGAACATTTCCCATCCATATGCTTCCCGGGTACAGAAGTAGTGTGCTTTGAAAATAGTTAGTTTGTAAAAAGGAATGTATTGCTTTTCTCTAGATCTAGATGTTCGGTGTGTTCAATATTTCTTGACTGACGTTTTGGCAAACAATTTTGCTTTTATTTGGTTATTTAGCATAAATTATGTATATTTAGAATTGAAAGTAACGCGGCGCTGTATTTCCTGTTGACGTTTGTAATTTAGTCATTTGAAATAAAATGATAATGACTCCTTAATGTTCATTAGTTGATTTGCCATTTCAGAACTATTAGGAAGTCAGTTCAGTCAGAGACTTGAAAATTTTGCAATTTCAGGCAAATAACGCGAATTTTCGGTGACACAAATCAACACCTCCTTTGAAAGGTCATTAAAAGTGATGAAAATTTTTGTTAAATAGGTTACGTTATGTTAGGTAATGGACTATTTTTCTTTTTGAAGTGAAAAGGAAAAAACGACACTAAAAAGAGACAAACACATACATGTATAGGATTTAGCCAGGAATGAGATAGATAGTATAATAGCTTTATAGATCGTATAATCGGTCTCCTCTTTGTGAGGTGCTTCGTAGTCTCCCCACACTTTGGTTTTCTGAAGAATTCCTTTCTACCGCGTGTGAATTGCACACTCATTTTTTTTTGTTATCATAATTTTAGTTAGAAAAAATTTAAGGTAAGGTGGATTTGGAGCCGCATTCTCTGGTTGCTGGAGGTCGTCGATGAATAAGGCAATTGTCCCACAGGGATATGTGAGTATCCGATACTCGACGATTGGCGTCTTCCATCATAATATATCTGCACATAATACACACACGTCGCCGACATTTCGTAAACTCGTCGGCGACGCCAGTCTCCCGCGACCAGCCGAATGAGGTTATTCCTACTAACGTCGTCGAGACTTTAAACACGACGTCACTTGTGTCAGATATTTATTAACAGTGCGTATGTTAGGAACAAAGAATGACAGGATATTAAAGTACATCCCGTAATAATTTTTTTAAACTATTATTTCAACTGCGACATAATTTCCATGCGACAAAATTATATTCCAATTGAAACTAAGAACACCATGGAGATACAAAAGTTTATAAAAGACATCAAATTATGATTAAGTAAACAGGACGATGAGGAAATCATTAAAATTATGAAGTAACCCCAATGCAACCTGCAGACAACAAACCAATACTTTTATTTTATTTATTGTTTGTTTTGTGATAATCAAGAAACTAGAAGATGAGGAAATAAAGATCAGCACCCATTCAGCAACATACAGTCCGCCTCGGAACAGGAAAACCTAGTGAGGAGGACTGTAAACAAACCACATAACTTGGTATTTTTACTTATTGTGTAATTTTACTTTATCTTATATTGTCATTAAATAAAAAATAAAAAAAAGTTTAAAAAAAACTATTTAAAATTTTCGGCCATCTCTTGAACCGGCTCGTAACCTTTTTTTTAACATTATCTCCTCACAGGAGCCCCTGAGAGTCTTTTTGGGGAAAGGAAGGCGAGGAAGTTCGGGGAAAGAAAATGCTTTGAGGGGTGGGTAGGTGTTTTATTTTATTTTGCGAAGCTCAGGTACAAATATTTTAATGTTTTACAATAATTTTCTAAAGAATTCAATTTTCCACATTATATGTATACATAATAAAACGATTACCGAAAAGGGGTTGGTAAGTAGGAGGTTTTTGAACTTTAAGGCAGTTTTTTATAAGCCTGATACTTTATTTTGTCTAGGTTTATAAAAAGAGTAATAAAAAAAATACTCGACTATATCAGAGGCAAATACGTGTTCTTTTTTTAAACGACTTCGAAAAGGGGGAGGTTATCAATTCGACAGTATTTTCTTTTTTTTTATGTTTGTTACCTCAGAACTTTCAATTGGTTGAACCGATATTGATGATTCTTTTTTTTATTAGAAAGCTGGTGCTTCCCGTGTGGTCCCATTTTAATTTGGTCCAGTTCTGACAATGGGATCCATGAGAAAACCATATATGTCTTAAATTTGCAATAAGTATGTGCGCGACAAATGGACGAATAATTAAATATTACGCCAACAGATTTCGATGATTCTTTTTTTGAAGTAAAATTTCTTTACGTAGCTGGTCACTAAAAATAAAAAAAATAAACAAAAATTTTAACAAAACAAAAAACGTCTTAAAAAAATGCACTAAAAACTAAAAAAATAATTTCGTACGATTGTTATTTTTGGAGTCGGTGTCAGCCAAGATCTCCACATCTCACCTATAACTACCTATGTATGTAGTTACCTTGGCTGACACCAACTCCAAAAATAACAATCGTAAGAAATTATTTTTTTAGTTTTTAGTGCATTTTTGAAGTCGTTTTTTGTTTTGTTAAAATTTTTGTTCATTTTGAAAGAAAGAAAGACACGGGTCCTGGGTTACGAATAACCCAACAATGTTTTAAAATCTCCCACTACCCCACCACAGTAAGCGGAAAACGTTGCTTGTGTCGTGATAGAGGACTTAGCCAGCCGAGGAATCGAACACGCGACAACCTGGTGGGACCCAAACGCGATGCCCATTCGGTCACTGACTGGTTTAATTAAAGTATCTAAAATATTTCTAAGCTATCTAATTTTCAAATCAAAATCATATTAACGACGTAAGTACCCCACATGAATATCGGATATTTGCATATCCCTGTGGAAGACGGGCCTAATACTGCACAAAATGTATGTTTTTTACAAATAAATAATAATATGTAAATATTATAATAAAATTATCAAATATATAAAATAAAATAGAAGTTAGATAATATATTATAATTTATGTAATATGGTGACGCAGGTAATCATTCGACATCTAAAATCATTCAACAGTTTTATCATCTTTAAAACAACAAGTCCACGGATGGCCAAGTAAAAACAAGATGAAAGATATACTAGTGAACGTTTGATTTATATTTTACAATATGTTATTTTTATTTTAAATATTTATTTATTTATTAACGCTCTTTTTCGGGGCTTTTACATATAATAGTAAGAAATATACAGTATTTATTGTAACTGCCTCAGTACCAATAAAGGCACATTTATCATATTCTATAAAACTCTTGTCAGATGTCAACTAGAATATAACTCCACGTTATGGACTCCATTTCACAATATTCATTCCGACAGCATTGAAAAGATTCAACATAAGTTCCTGAGGTTTTTAAACTATAAATTGCATCTTCTTCTTCGATGGCGCTACAGCCCATATCGAGCTTGGCCTCCTGCAACAGTCGCCTCCAACTCCTCCTGTCATCAGCGGCTGACTTCCAATTTCATACCTAGAGAAGCTTTTTTTTTTTTTTACATGAATACCTCACAAGAGTCCCAACTGTTCCCGTCTGAAGCCAGTGAGACTATGGCATCCCCAATTGGGGTATGTTGTGAGGCTGAAGGTAGTGGGAAGTGGAAGGAGATAGGGAAGAGGAAGGTGGGGAAGTACCTGGCTATTCAGATCTGGTCACCAAACACGGCTAATGCCGTTTCAAGCAACGTTTTAATTCTGAATGGTGGTCTCACACCAGGGCGATACAAAGAGTATCTTCCACTCTGGAACGTGCCGCAAATATACTATTTATTATTTTAAATGAATAAATTGTGAAATAACACAAATTAATCAAATAAAATTTATTTGCCATACCGGGATTCGATACCGCGACCTTCGGTGCGCGAGTCAAGCGTCTTACCGCTGCGCTACGCCGGCCGTCAAATTCGGCTCACATAACAATTTATTTCATAGTCAGCTACGTAGCTTTGATATATACATATTTATGTCTACAATAATTTATACAAGGCACAATTTTTTGTTCATAAAAATTATATAATTATTACCAATTATGTTTGTTTGGTTTTTGAATGAGAATATGCCTAATTCCTATCGGGATATCATTTATCCAGTACCTACCTACCCTCGCTAACCATCACCTTTCTGGAAAAGCATTTTGAATTTGGAATGAAATGAAGCATAGCAAGCAACAGCATTTGATTTTTGAAAAACAGAAGACAAATTGGGACTACCTTGGAAGCAAGTTGTTGGTGTTTCTTATGTACATAATCTCGTTTTTGAACTAAAAAGAAGTTTTTTTTTAATCAATGAAGATAATATTAGCAAAACTCAATCGAAAATATGAAAACAGAAACATCTGAGACTCGAACCCAGAACCTTCACTTGTCGGGGCGCAACTCTACCAACTGAGCTAATGTGTTCTTATCCGATTCGGTCATATTTAGCTGTATCATTCTTTATTTATTCTCAATTTAGTTTACAATTAAAATAAATATTCGTTAATAGATGTCGCACATTAAATAAAAAGTGTATAGATTTATCCAAGATACTATCTAGATAGTGTCTTGGATAAATTAGTTTTGGTTGAATCTTGCAATCATACATAAAGATAGCAGCCGATAAAAAAATGCATTAAGAAAATTAAGATAATGTTGGTAGTTCTTGGTCGAAGAATGATACAGTTAAATATGACTGAATTGGATAGGGACACATTAGCTCAGTTGGTAGAGTACTGACAAGTCATAGGTCCTGGGTTCGAGTCCCAGATGTGACCGTATCTGTTTCAGATTTTCGATTGAGTTTCGTTAAAATTGTCTTCATTAGTTAAAAATAAGGTATTTGACCATCTCGAAAGTAAACAATATCTTTTTGTGCTTATTGTGTTGCTGTGGCGATAATTCCCTCGAAGTATCGCGGTAGAACTATATAATTATATTGTGATTGTGTTGTGTGCTCCTTCGCAGAGATACAGTGGTAAGTGATTGGTTACCATTTTTCCTTGCATCCCTAGTTTTTCCTACACATATTATCATCCAAACTCAGCAAACACCATTGTTAGTATGTATAGTTCTTTTTTTTTTTTTTTTTTAATTCACTAGATTCTTATGTTCTTGAGGAGATGAATCATTTAAATTTACTGAATTTAAAGTTAATGTTCTTTATACAAATAGAACGGCGTCATATGCGCCTTGCAATTTTTACCGCTTGTGGGTATTTTAAATGTTACCTGGCTATTATAGGCTTAAAGGTCTTGTGTTTTGTCGGTTGGGAAAAAGTGTTATGTAAAAAACCCAACTAAAATTGCATGTTTGGCACAGCCCAACAAGCAGGATTGCAGCCAAGCTCGGGGGGAATATATACATACGTGTGTATTTGTGTTATGTTGGGAGTGGGAAGGAGTCGGTCATGTCCTTTTGTTTGGAGCTCTTCCGCATTTGCCTTCGGGAATGAGGAAACCATGAAAAACCTTATCCGGGAAGAGTCGGCCGAAAGTCAACATGAAACTTGCCGGCCTTCAGTGATTTCAGTGTATGAAATCCTGCATTCTGTGGTGAGGGGTGTGAGTGTCTGTTTTTATGTGAAATACATACTTTAGTGGAGATTTAGGATAAACATACATAGACATATATAAAAATAAATATTATTATATAAATATATAAATAGATATATAAACATAAGTTGGGGGAGGGGTCTGGTGGTTAGGAATCCATGGTACGTGTTGAGAGCAATAGGCAAAACACATTGGTTCGTTTATGTACGCCATTAATGCATACCAGTTTTGCACAACATTACTACACATACATATAATGGAGTGGTATGGTTTAATCAACTGGCTGCGATTAGAACCTGACTACAATAAATTTAAACACAAATTAAACAATAATATCTTAAATAATTTAACTATTTAGAATCACAATTCATTTCTAAGTCCATCTGAAGCTGTAATTCCTTTATTAAATTTTTTACATGAATACCGCACAAGAGTCACACCAACTGCTCCCGTCTGGAGCCAGGGAGACTTTGGAATCCCTAATTGGGGTATGTTGTGAGGCTGAAGGTAGTGGGGAGGGGAAGAAGATACGAAAGAGAAAGGTGGGGAAGTACCTGGCTATTAAGATTTGGTCACCAAACACGGCTAAAGCCATTTCAAACAACGTTTCAAGTCTGAATGGTGGTCTTACACCAGGGCGATACTGAGAGTATCTTCCACTCTGGAACGTGCCGCAAATATACTTTATATTATTTTTAAAGGAATTAATTGTGAATTACCACAAATTAATCAAATAAAATTTATTTGCGCCCACCGGGTTGGAACCCGCGACCTTCGGCTTGTGAGTTGAGAGTGTTACCTCGAGACCACAAATTCCTAAGCAGTTTCAGATGCAACAATGTTCATTGCTTATAATTTCGTACAGTTTTTAAATCTCTCGAATTTTCAATCAATAAACATTTTTGCCAGTTGTTGGTATTGCATAAAATCAGCATACATTATTATTTTCATGTTTTAGTTTTAAAAGATATAGATCAGTGGTACAAAACTCTATGTCTGCGTGCCGCATGAGGGCCAATTTTTTTAAATTATTTTTATTATACTATTAACCCATTTGCACGCGGCCAAAATTTTCGTACACGGGAACTGTTCGTTTTTACGACTAGTTTTTGCGCTCAACATCTTAGCTGTATCTATATGTCTATATTTAGGTTCACACCTTATTTCTACGCATAACCGAATAACCCGACAATATTTGAAAATCAAAAGTAAGCGGAAAATGTTGCTTGTGTCGTGATGGATGACTTAGCCAGCGGAGTAATCAAACACGCGACGCCCGGGTGGGACCCAAACCGATGCCAACTCAGTCACCGACCGGTGGCGATTTGGGAATCGCGTATTAATTTGGGAAGCAAGTACGGGTACCGCTACCCCGGGAATCAATGAATGGATACCAACACCTCTTCCGTAGATCGCTACTTTTGGTGACCTAGCTGGGGTATCCGGGTTCACGAGGTGAGGATTTCCGGATCTTGGTGGTGGTCTGCCCACCAACTGCTTGGCAGGTCGGATCGGGAGAGACTAGATGAGGGAGAATTTTTGACCTATTCACCAGAACTATCTCGGAACATCGCTTTGCACTGCAGTGGGAAGGATAGATTCATATATAGCATGATTGCAGATTGCCAACGAATAAGTTACAGTTAAAAATGACTAAGTGTTCTAAATATATTCGAAGTCAACTGTTGTTTGTACGTTAGTGATCTGCAGTTGTCATAAGGAACGATAAGAAGTTACCGAAAGTTATCCTATCAATCCTTATCGATCGACCATGCTAGGACCCCAGGACACACTGACAGACCCAGATGCGACGCGGTAGAAGTAAAACCTTCAGAAAACTAAAAAAAAACAAGAGTGGGGAGGCTAAGAAGCACCGATTATACCATCTCATTCTCTCGCAAGCTATATCCTATAGATGTATGTTTATGTCTCTTTTTAGTGTCGCATTTTCGTTTCATCGAGTTTCAAATCACAACGGTGCTAAAGAAGTTTTCAATGCAAAAACTTGTGTGCTTTAGACTTTAGACCACACGACTGAAGTAAAACTTCACTAACTTATAAAAGAACATATGACATTGGGGTGACATATGACATTGGGGTGACATATGACCATGGGGTGACCTATGACCCTGGGATGACCCACGAACGTGGAGTGACCTACGACCTTGGGGTGACCTACGACCTTGGTGTGACCTACGACCTTGGGGTGACCTACGACCTTGGGGTGACCTACGACCTTGGGGTGACCTACGACCTTGGGGTGACCTACGACCTTGGGGTGACCTACGACCTTGGGGTGACCTACGACCTTGGGGTGATCTACGACCTTGGGGTGACCTACGACCTTGCTATGTACGCCTTGCCTAAGTTGTGCAGTTTGTACGCCTCGCCCGATCACCGTTTGCATCGATTACCGTTCGCATTACTCTTTTCGTAACGCTTCACACTTTTGGTAACGCATTCACCAGCTTACCCCCCAAGTCGATCGTGCGTAAAGAATTTTTACTTCAAAAATAATTTTCCATTGGAATACCGGTAGACAAACAACTTGCATTGGCTAGTCTCAGGTAAATTGTAATATATTTCGAATTCCAAAATCTAGGAGTTGTCTGATCATTGGCATGGTTTATTTTCACAGGAATTCTTCAATAAGTATTATAAGTATTAGAACCATTAATATTCATATGTCTATGATTAGAACACAAAACCCAAGGAAAAAATACATTAAAACTAGTTGTCTACCGGATATTATGAACAAACCAAACATTGAAAGCATACAAAATTATTTGTATGTTTATCGAGTGATAAGAAACATTTAAAATAGTTACACTGAATTCTTTGATAAGGACAATCTTGTGTTTCGGTTTTAAAGTGAGTAATTTATACTCAAATTTACTTAGTAATAAAAAAATGGCGAAAACCACTATTTGGGCTATTTTTGTAAAAGTGAAAAAATCACCATAAACCAGTTTTGTTTGCAAATCAATTCTACATAATTATATGTTAAGAAAAATACAAATAGATGATGTACGTGTTCGGTGGTTCCCATTGGATATAATGTTAACCACTCAGGCATCGACGATATTTTGTCAGAGAGACAAAATATTTCCGCTTTACGATAAAATCCATATAAATGGAATCGAAATAAACTTATAATTTTTAAAATGGCTCACCTTACGTTTTTTCTAACTAAAATGACTGATAACGAAAAATATACTTTACTAGCTGGTTCCCGGCATGCGTTGATATGCTATATTCAAATAAATTAATTGTTTCTCCCTGCATGTCCTTTCCCGTGCGTCCCCGTTCCCCTCCCGTATGCCCATACCCTCCCGCGTTCCCCTTCCACCTTCTCCGTCCACCCTCTCTCCTCTTCCACTCCCCCGTCCCGCAAACCCCCCTCCCGGGTTCCATATATCCAGTCCCAGTACATTCAGTTTTCAAACAGCTCGCGTGCCACCTATTACAATTCTTTTATTCAAATCTTCATTTTTCGTGTATTATAAATATTCATTTAAATATTTTAAGAACAATCAATCAAATTTGGTACCTAACATAGGTAAAATATCTATAATTTAATAAAAAAAAACGGCTGCCAGCTAAATTCAATTTCATCAAATGCGCGAACTGTCAAACGTACGAAGTTAAAACCGTCGCGCGTCGTTAAGTTTTTTGAAATTATTCAATATTCTTAATTTTTCTTTCCGTAAGAAGCTTCTACAAAGTATTAGAGAACTTTAAAAAAATATTCTAGTAAAACTTCATATTTAGACTTCAAAAGAAGCATTAATATATGGATTATGGACATGGGAAGGAAGAATATAGATACAATTTTGCAACCTAACAAAGATTAATGCTTGTATTGTATTATCTTTTATAATTTTCCTCTTGTAATATTTTAACATAGGTATTTACTTATATTTCAAACACAAAAACATGTACAATGTGACCTTGGAACGGGATACCCCAGTAAGGTCACATTTTTCTACAAAATTGTAAAACAAAGAACAAAAAAAATTATATATCTATATATGGCGATGTAGGGCACACTAAGAATACATACATTTTTGGGTGCAATGATTCTGCTATTTTTTGTGTGCAGTTTGTGCAAAATAATTATAAAAATTAAATATACCGCAATACTCATTTTGAAGTTTGCTTTCCACGATTTTTTTAATGAAATTATTCTCTTGAATTTGGAGAGGATAATTAAAAAAAATATTTTAAAAAAGTGTTGCTAATTATCTACATAGATAACTGTGGAACTATCACGAGAGAAAAGGGAGTGTAAAGGCAGTGTTACCGACTCAGCTCCTTTAGAGCTAGATAAAGCTCCAAAATGAAACCGTCGTCTTCAAAAATAAAATTTTGCTTCTTAGCTAGTTTTTCAGATTATCTAACTTCTTTTTTGTACAATACTCATAAACTAAAGAAGTTTTGTATTCCCCTGTTTTCTCCTCCAAAACTAGACCAATTTTAAAGTTTTTTTTCAGCAACTGTATTCGAAGAATAATATTCAAAGTCTGACATTTTGCTTTTTTTAAAATACATTGTCGATATAATTGTATATTGAACGCCTGTTGATGGCGTTCAAACCAGGCAATTTTAAAGATTTTTGTAGGGTTCTTACGCCTATAAGTAATAATTTATCAAAAAAGTCAAAACGTAGGGACATGCCAGTGGTCTATATGTATATTGGGTTAAAAAATATTTGCAATTGTATCTAAATCCAGAGAGGAAATAAGGGAATACGTGTGTATAGACAAAACGCCGACCGCCTTTCCTCCCAAATGATAGTATTTATTGCATGCAGATATTATAGCTGCTTTACATTTTATTTACAACATTGATAACAATGCTTTTGAGACAGTATCTAACACAAATTAAAGACTTAGGCATCACTTTTCAATTAAATCAAAAAAATTTATAAAAAAAAACTAAAAAAACTCTCATTTGTTAAGTTAAACACATAACGGAAAAATCTAAGTAGGGCTTACAAATGTTGAGATTTATAACTTTACTAATCTAATTAGAATTTTCAACAACATTAAGTGTATTTAACTGCTATATTTTGCCTTTGTTAGAAGTCATCTTGAGTACAATTCTTCAATCTTTCAAATTCTTACGTTTTTTAATCTTTAAAATGTGTAGGTATTTCAGCAATTTGGTTGAATGATGAATGAATATGCTTAAATATTAGACAGAAAGATTTTCACTTAGTTTTACTGTATGAAATTTTAAATGATGTAGTTGATAGTCCAGAACTTGCATTGATAAACTTTCGGAAAGAGTGGTGTGCTACGTTAGGTGACTTATCGGGAGTGCCCGGGTTCATGGGGATGATGTTCGTTCGAGTCTTTGGATGCGTCTTTCCACCAACTGAATCGCAGGCCGAATCGGGAGAAACTGGTTGAGGGAGACCGGTTGACCTCTCCAGCATCTGAATCTCTCGGACCATCGCCTTGCACCGCAGTGGGAGGGATGGATTCATACGTCACTCCTGGATACACTGACCCCTAGATTCCTCCCCTCATACTTTTTTTCTTCCCAAAATTTCTACTTACTAAAAATGCCCTTCACATAGCATCTTCAAAGATGACACTAGCGCTGAGGGAAGTTATATCCCTAAACACGGCTAAATCGATTTCAAGCAAAAGCGTTTCGATTCAGAACGGCAATCTTTCACCAGGGCGACACTGTGAGATCTACCACGCTTAAATGAGACTAACTACATTTCAAAAATCAAATCAATACAAAATCGTGAAGAGGCACAAGGAAACGTGAAAAAATGATATTTATAAAAGTTTAACATCTTTATTCATGATTTATAAAGTTAATAGCCCAAAATAATCCTTTGAATGACGTCATTGAGCGGTGACGTCATGAAATGCGTCATGAGTTGGTTTCAATCACAATAATAAGTGTTTATGTCAAGCTAAATAACAAAACAACATGGCGAAATTTAAGAACTGAAGGAAGCAGCAATACGATGAAATATTATTTTTTTGGATTTTTTTTGCATTTCTTTTTTTAACTATTTTTTTAATCCGCCCGACTCTCCCCCAACGACATGCGTAGACCTGAGGCGTAACCGCGCGGTCTCGATGCCCTTTTGCCCCCCCCCCCCCTCCGGTAACCCGACGCTCATCTTTTCCTCAGGGTCTTCAAAAACTTCCCCTTCTCTCCCAACTACATTTCTTCGAGGCAAAATCGGGGAACCGGCTAAAGGGCGCGGACTTCGAGCATCGTCTGCGGTTGCGCCGATAGCTATACGCATTCTCATTGGGACTGCACGGTGGTGGTCTGTGGAATACCTTCTCTGGCTATTATTTTCTTTTGATATATTTTATTTTCTTTCTGCTATTATAGTTATTATTTACTTTATATGATTATGTTATAACTGTTTTTTCCTTGGTTACTTCCTTTATTTTCAGAAAGTTTCTTCGACTGGTTATAGCCGTTATTTTTCTTTTTCTTTTACTAACACTATTATTTCGATTTTTATGTTACCTATTTCAGAAGAATTATTCTACGGGCTGCTACGTCTATTTATATTTTGTGTAATATTAATTAAAGTACTTGCATACTGCTTACTGACCCCGTATGCATGGACATTGGAGGGTCTAGAGTCGTTCAAATAAATGTAGCTTCGTTCAATAAAAAGTAGAATCTTGACGTGTGCGGTGAAGGAGGAAACCATATTTTTCCTTATAACGCCCTTGGGAAAGTGGTGGGGACCCCTCCAATATTGTTTTAATAAAGAGAACAACATAAAATACATGAAAAATTAAAACCATCTTTTTGACCAAATAGCTTTGGCTCAGCAATTCCTCAAGGTACCCCAATGAGACCTGTTCTATAATTTATCAGTCTGTGATCAATGCTCACAAATAAACTGAGATTTTCAACAAACTACGTAATACTCATATATGAACCGAGATCATCAACAAACTACGTAATACTCGTGGATGAATCGAGATCGTCAACAAACTACGTATTACTAATAGATGAACCGAGATCGTCAACAAACTACGTAATACTTATGGATGAATCGAGATCATCAACACACTACGTATTACTAATGGATGAACCAAGATTGCAAACAAACTGTGTAATACTCATGGATGAATCGAGATCGTCAACAAACTACGTAATACTCATGGATGAACCGAGATCGTTAGCAAACTACGTAATACGAAAATAGATAAATGAAAATACTCTATCTAAATAATGTTGACCAGTTTTGGGAAATCTAGGGTTTTTGAGTATGATCGTAGCCGATGAAAACGTTTATAAGGTGCCCATGGTCACAAATAATTGAATAAACATACATTTTTAAAACGTTAACCCAATACAAGAGGCCCTAGGCAAAATAATTTCCTTTGAGGCATATGCCATTTGAGGATGCTGTGTGGAGGGTATTAACGAAAGAAAGGAGTGAATATGATTCTTGAAGAGACTTATGTTGTAGGATTTAAGAAACAAAGAGGCCGAAAATCGTTCCACTGTTGAACCAACCCTTACAGCAACCGTACAAATGTTTTTTTTTTTTAATTTTCTTTATTCATTACTTACAAAATAGGGTTACATTATTAGATGATTTTTCGACCACCATGCTAGGCTGATGCTCGTGTTATGGTGGTCGATTTTACATCATTTAGTGCAATAACAATCAGACGTCCGTGTAATATTTGTGACAAAAATAAATTTAAAAACTATGTCAAGAGTGCATTAGAAATGTATTAAATGAGTACAAAAATGCATAAATATATTGACATATATTTTGTACTACTTCCCTCCTATTATACCTAATAATGTAATATTTTTTAGTTGCAAGTTTACTGTTTAATTTCTAGACACAATATAATGGTATGATGAGGAAAACTATAAATGGTTTCTCAGTTTGGTAAATTAAACGTGTATAAATTAATCCAATTGTAATCTGTAGATTTGCCTAAAGTAGATAATAACTAAAAGGAGTTTAAATTATTATTTTTGTACAAATAAATTCATGTATTCAACCTATCTATACTGCAGTGAATTCTTATTTTAACAATTTTGTCTCAGCAGAATACAAATAAGGCAGAATGCAAATAAGGCAGTAGAGTACATCGGACATATCAGTGGTGCCGAACAGTTTAAGGTCATAAATGGAAAAGAAGATGATAAAAAGTATTTAATGTAAAAAAATTAAATAAAAATATTTTATTTTTTTTTATTTTACGGCAATTTAAATGTTATTTATCTGCGTTCTTTGAAGAAAATCTTTAAAGAAATTTCGCCCCTTTCCGGATATCCTTGTTGAACACCGCATGCAAAACGAGTAATTGTATCAGATCTTTTGATGTCGTTATTTAATGCGTTGACTATTTTAGGTGCGATGTTTGAGTATTGTCTCTGTGAAAATATTATTTTTGGTTTTGGGTATTTTGCATTTTCCATGTGTTGAGTAGCGTGTGTGTGTATATCTTTTTGTGTTAGGTGCGCATTTGGCGTTTTTTTTAACTATGCACCGGTGCCAAAGGGATTAATGCGACAAGCTACTCAGAACACCTTCCAATAAATACAGGTAGAACAAAGAAAGCATTCCCACCTGTTAAGACCTTAAAAAGATGTCACCTTTTCGTAAAAATGGTAAAACCTTTTAAAAATGATAATCAATATCGATAGATTTTCTGTTAATTTGATCTTTGGTCAGTAGATTCACTACAGAAACAGCATAAAGTAAAGCACATCAGAGCTTATGTAAGAATTATACAATAATTTCGACGAACCACTGTTTATTCACACTGAAATTGTTGAACGTGGTGATAAAAAAAATTGGGAAATATGAAAAACTGTTTTCTCAGCCATTTCAAAATTGCCCGTTATTCAGCTCCATCCTATATATTGGAAAAGACAGCACGAAAAACATTAACCCAACATAAAACACGTGGATATACCACCTTTTTGGCCAAAAAGCTTTTGCTTAGGAATTCCTCAAGGTACGCCAATGAGTCCTGTTTTACAATTTACTAATTAGTATATACTTGTGAATGAACCGAGCATGTTATAACGTAACCTTTTACCTGTTACTCACTCACCATATTTGCATCCTTCCTGGAATTATCATAAGCCAGTCCGCTACAGAATAAAGTACGGTGAAATGCTGGGCCACCATGATGGCGTCAGTGGGTAGGAATTGCAACAATGAAAGAGCCAGCTTAAACAATTTGTAATCAATATGCAACAATTTATTGTGGTAAACTTCTGTACATAGCAAATGAGACTATTCAAATAATCAATCTACAGGGGTGGTCAAATATCGCCAATACCGCGATATTCAACTGAAAATTTCAATGGCACTACACGCGGCATACGCGTCCGACATTTGTAACATAAAGTATGGCAAAGAATCTAAATAATGGGCGCCTGTAAAGAACATAATTCTTACATATTTGTAATAGTGATTCTAAGCTACTCCATTAAATACAAAACATGATATCTCGCACTGATTACTCTCTATTAATTATCAATCTCTCACGTGAGTTCGGTCCGACTCTTCCTGGCTCGTCGCCCAGCTGCTCGCCTCCACCACTAGAATCCAACTCATTAGGCAAGAGGCCTCAAGCTCCTCCCCCCTTCCGTTCCGGAACCCGCACCTGTAGAATGCGTTAGGGATACGAGCGGCTACAGTTCCTTTGTAATAAGGTAGGAACTGTTTGCTACCGTTGCAATGTCAACAAACTACTCAACACGAAAACAAATAAATCAAAATACTGGCAAGTGCCATTATTATGGCACTATCATAATACGGGCATTTGCCTAGCTTGGTAGTCGAAAACCCATGTAAAAGAAACCTGTAATAAACAAAATGAATAAAGAAAATTAAAAAAAAAAAAAAAACTGTCTCTAAATAATGTTGACAACCACCTAGGCCAGTTTTGAGAAATCTAGTGTTTTCAAAATGACTGTTCAATCTACGTAACGCATCCTCCAATACTTATGGACTCATTGAAATAAAGAGTTATAATACTTCTCTATTGTTACATGTTAAATAACATTATCAACAAAAAACTTGTAGCAACTCGCTTAAATAAACAATTTTCTGTACAATGACAAATATTGCAAGATTGGCAAGGTTTTGCAACGAACCAAAACACAATAATTAATATAGCCTTTACCTCTCAAGAGTTCCAACTGCTCGGTGGAAAAGTAAGGAGAGAAAGGACGTTCTCCGTGGCTTAGCGGTTAATATCATTGACTAGGAATCTAGATGTCGTGAGTTTGAATCTTGGCGTGCCTAAATATATTTGATCTGATATTATGTGATATTTCATGTATACTTTATAGGTGTATTTAAAATAATCCATACTAATATTATAAATGCGAAAGTGCGTGTTCTGTTTGTTATGCTTTCACGCCTAAACCACTAAACCGATTTTTAAAATTCTTTCACCAATTGAAAGATACATTATTAGCGAGTAATAAAGGCTGTATATAATGGTGAGATCTGGCGTTATGAAATTTATATAAATGAAATGTGAGTTTTTTTATATTTTAACGGCAGGGAGGAAAGGAAGGGGGGAAGTGAGGTTCGCGGAGAAGGAAGAAAGGAGGGAGGGGGAAGGCGGGGAGGTGGAAGGGAACAGGAACGCACGGGAAAGGATATGCAGGGAGAATCAATTTATTTCTTTGAATGGCATTGCAACGCATGCCGGGAACCAGCTATTGGCATTATAACTTGGGTTGGCTGTGCTCAATCAATTGTCGAACCTCTACTAAAAGCCCAAAAAATGGTAATACGTGTCATTAACAAGCGACCGACTAGATACCCCTCCAAACGACTCCTCATCGAGTATAACGTCTTAAACGTACGGCAACTCCATCTAAAATTTATGCTAATACATTTCCTGTTCAAATACAAAAACAAAACTCTCTTACAACACAACTACACCACCAGAACAATAACCAGCGGACACTACAATGTACCTAAACTACACACCACGACAGCTCAAAGACAATTTTTCTTCCTAGCTCCTAAAACCTTTAACCTTATCCCTGAAAACTTAAAAACGTTGAGCCAACCCCATTCCTTTAAAAAACAAATAACGAAATGGATTCTTACACATGGAATACATTACAATTTTAATACCCATTCACTTTACTCTCTATCAATTTAATCACCTTTCAGACAAAACATAATATATCTCTATTTTCTAAATTAGCGGCATTGTACGTACAAGATTAATTAATAACTTAACTTAATTAATAAATAAATTAGTATGATATATATTTAACAACTCCTCAAATTTTTCATTTTCTAAGAATTCTCTAACTTCCTCATCTTCTTGTAACCCAACCTAACTATATATCATTTTCTTATAGAAGATCTGTGTGCATAGTATTAAGAGCAGGCATAACATGATAATTTTTTTAAATATTTTTATTTACTATCTAAGCAGCTTTGTATGTATGTATAAGACTGATTACTGTGACTTAATATATTAATAATAACTTCTCTTTTCCAATAACTCTTTAACTTCTTTACCTTATTCTTATAATCCAAAATACCAACGTAAACTCTCTTATTGTAGAAGAATCTGTGTGCATAGTATTAATTAGTGAACATTTTCAACCAATACTGATGAATGTAATCCGAAAACTGTAAACTTCACACGCCATAACACAGGGTCATCCCTAGCATGGAGGGTGAAATATCATAAAAAAACTATATGTACTTTCGATTTTTCATGTATTAAATAAATAAATAAATAAAATAAATTATATATATTAAAAAATGCCGTTTTATTATTATTTATTTATGAATCGACAGCCCTATTTGTCCAAACAAAACAGTGTCCAAGGACACTGCGCGAATATTACCGCCAACGTTAACGTAATGTAATAAAATTATATTATAGTACGTACAGTATACAACACTGTACATGTATAGCGTTTAGTACAAGTACAGCGTGTAGTATACTCACCACTTGAGCCCGCAGTACTTTATCTTTAAATATTATTTGTTTATTCATATTTTTATTTACTGATGTAATTTACCGACGTTGTTATAAAATTTAATAAGTCGGTCGTTGAAAAAAGGTGACAAGTCCATTTTTATAATTTTTACAACTGTGAGATTATATGTAATTTTGTTCATATACTAGCTGGTACCCACCATGCGTTGTAATGCCATTCAAAGAATTAAATTGATTCTCCCTGCATGTCCTTTCCCGTACGTCCCCGTTCCCTTCCACCTTCCCCGCCTAGCCCCTCCACGAACCCCACCTTTCCTCTGCCTTTCCTCCCTGCCGATAAAAATACACACATTTTCATTTATTAAAATTCCATAACGCCAGCGCTTACCATTATATACAGCCTTTGTTACTCGCTGATAATGTAGCTTTCTATTAGTGAAAGAATTTATAAAATCGGTTTAGTGGTTTAGACGTGAAAGCGTAACAAACAAACACACGCATTTTCGCATTTATAATATTAGTAAATATATTTGAATTTTAACTATCAAAGAGATCTCCATAGTAACCTCATTTTTCTAACAAATAACAAAATGACAGCGCACGTCAAATAATACAATAATTACATACATTTTCATTTATACAAACTTCACTACGCCAGAGTTTACCATTATATACATATATTATCCTTTGTTGCTCGCTGATAATATAGCTTTCTATTGGTGAAAGAATTTTTAAAATCGGTTTAGTGGTTTAGGTGTGAAAGCGTAACAAATAAACACACTCACTTTCGAATTTATAATATTACTAGCTTTTGCCTCCGGCTTCGCTCGCATATTTGCCCTCCCCCCCACTCCACCCCCCGAATTTTAGCTATCAAAGAAATTAACAAAACGACAGCTTACGTCAAACATTTACTTAGCAACACGCTTTGCCAATAAACGTATAATCAATAATTTCATAACACCATAGTTTATTCATAACGCCAGAGCTTACCAATATATATACTCGCAAATAATGTAGCTTTCTATCAGTGAAATAATTTTAAAAATTCATTCAGTGTTTTTTGAGTGAAAGAGTAACAAACATCCATACAAACATTCGCCTTTATAATATCTAATGTATAAGATTAGTACAGATGAAGTTGGCTGCATAAGTTAGTTTTTTTCTTCTTCTTTTCAATCTAATGAAAATGATGTAAAATTGGTATAGGTCGGGAATTTTTTTAAGACTGTAATTATCTTGTTAATATTAAGTATGTTCGCGCTTGGATTTTATATTTATTTAAAAAATTGTAAAATCAGAAAATTTTTGCTAGAAAATTGTCGGAAATATGTTATAAAAAAATGACGACATTTATCTTTGATTTTATTATGTGAATTTTGTAATCTTTTCACGCTAAGAAATTTTTTAACTTAGAAAATTTTATTTTTCGGAATATTTTATTTACCTACTAAGAAAATCGGATAATTGTTCGGAAAATTTTTGAACACATTTTTGATATGAAAATTTTCTGGAACCAATTTTTATACGTCACCTATAAACTTCAAATTGATTTAAACTTCGATTAAAATAATATAGAAAACACAAATAGTAAGACCAAAAGTGGTCGATGTTATTTGTCTGTTAGGTTAATCTCGGCAAAAGCTTTAAGCAATATTACTATTTTAGATTAATCTTTACTACGAATTGGTTTATATTATAAATACTAAAAAATATGCTTTGGATAAATTGAAGCTTTTCCTACCTTTTCCATTGAGTTGAATTAAAACTATATTGTTAATTTTTTCATTAAAAATGTAAGCGTGAACAACTAAAATAAATAAAAAAAATCAATAGAAATGTATGAACGCATATAAGAAAAAATTTAAAAAAATACTATTTTATGGAAAAAAATGTCTGTGACAGCTTCCGTTGATAAACTTTTTTCTTTCTTATAAAATTATTCAGAAAATAAATAAATACCACTTTTGAGTTTGAAATCGTGACCTCTAGACACCGTTTGTAAAGCGATTATTATGTAAATTACCTACATTCTTGAAAAGCCATTGAAAATCAAAGAAATTTGACAGCCGATAACGCGCGACGGACGATGTCCGAAGGATTTTGCTTTTTGTATTAAGAGAGAATAACCAGACAAAACCGGAAATATGTCATTTTTAAATAAAATTTGAGACAAATTGACTCTTTTCCACAAAAAAGTATAAATTGTTTTAGAAAGATTGTTCTTTTATCTGGTAAAGTTATATTTTTAATTATGAGAAAATATGTTTATTTTTAGCATAATAAGGTTATAACCGTAGGTCGTTGGCAGATTTGTTAAATTTTCAAACAAAGTTTTATATTATACTACACACATTTCAAATCATATAATCATACAGTAAAATAAATCAATAAATTATCTGGGAAAGCTAAGTTTCAGAATTTTAATTTTAGTTTAAATAAAATAATTTTAAAAAAGATCCGCGCACGTGTTTTGTAACGAAAATACTTCAGTTTGTCTATTTATTTACGGTCTTACAGACTAATATTTAAGATTTTTTTTACATTCTTATTTTGCTTAGACATTATTGAAAAATTATAAATACTTATGATCAAAAAATAATTACAAAAAGTACATAATTTTAATTGTTTTATCATCACGCCTTTCAGCATTTTTGAATGTAGGTATAAATTAAATCAAATTTTGAATGAAATAAAATCAATATTGAGTTAAAAAAGCTGGTACGGAGAATAATTAATCTTTCTCATCGGAACCGCCCTGTACGATCGTAAGAACATCTTTTGACGAAATTTGAATTCTCGGTCGCTGGCTGGTTAATGGCCCTTAATTGTCTTGTAACGTTACAAAAGGTACAGAATTACCCTTCTGAAAGGTGACGTCGCTAACAGCGTGTGTGTCGTTACCTTTACCACTATACCATCGTGCATTAGTCCTACATTTGTGGATACATTGTTATAAAACACTATGGATTGACCCCATAGAATAAAGAAAATCATTAGATATGTCTTCCATATAGATTTGAATGGAACTGAGTGTCGCCACTTATTTAGTACCTGTTAAAAAATGATGTTATTATGATATAATATCAGATTAAATACTATAATATTCATTTGTAGGTAGATACCTCACGAGTTTCCAAATTACATTATTTAATGTAGTAAATTATTTCATGCGACAAGCGTACAATGTGCAAAATCAACCTACGTTTATCAAACTATCTCTTTCATGCCTTCATCATGCCTTCTCTCGCTCACGATCACGACCCAAACTGTCTTCAGAATCAGAGTAACATAGGCTGTGTATAAAGGTAAGCTCTGGCATTATGAAATTTGTATTTTATATATTTTAGCGGCAGAGAGGAAAGGCAGGGGGGGAAGGTGGGGTTCGCGGAGAGGGAAGAAACGAGGGAGGGGGAAGGCGGGGAAGGTGGAAGGGAACGGGGACGCAGGGGAAAGAACATTTTTATTTTATTTATTTTTATCTATTTATTCAACACCCAGAGGGCTTTTCCATGTTTGGTAGTACAATTAATTCATGAAAGATGATTTTCAAACAGATAAAGAAATTAGAATTAAAATTAAAAAACTTTTCACTTTGTTACACTTATTTATTTTCACCAGGACCGGTTTCATCCTACTAGTCTGAAAATGTCCGTAGTAGGATGAAACCGGCCTGGTGAAAATAAATAAGTGGAACAAGGTGAAAAAGTTTTTAAATTTCAATTCTAATGAAATGAAATTCCACCACGAATTAACAGTCCAAAAACTAGACTCATATACAGAAATAATAAAAATAAAATTAGATAAAAAAATGCACAAAAGTCACAAAAATACAAAAAGTCCCCAGCAAGCGTTGCAATGCCATTCAAAGGAATAAATTGATTCTCCCTGCGTGTCCTTTCGTGCGTCCCCCATTCCCTTCTACCTTCCCCGCCTTTCCCCTCCCTCGTCTCTTCCATCTCCGCGAACCCCACCTCCCCCGTTCCCTTTCCTTTCCTCCCTGCCGCTAAAATATATAAAATACACACATTTTTAATTACACGAATTTCATAACGTCAGAGCTTACCATTATTATAGCCTACATGTTATTCTGATGTATGAGCTATATTATTGCAAAGTTTCATTAAAATCCATTCAGTAGTAATTTCGCGTTTATAATATTAGTAAGATTATTTTTAATTAATAAATTTTGAAATGAAACAAAATAATCTAAGAAAAATTATTACGTTTATGTTTTGGTTTAAATTTTTTTAAATTTATTTACGTTTTTGTCGAATTTTAAAACCTCGACCTCCAGCTTCGTGGCCAATTATCGTAACCTCTCAGGATTAACAAAATTGCTTGCCTCATTAATAATTGGACAATTTATAGAGCGCCGTTTTTGTGAAAAATCACCTCAAGGGCGCTTCACAATTCATTATGAATTCCTAGGTTCTATTTAATTTTATTATTTACAGATAGTTACAAAAACATACTTACCTGCAGGTCACTTCCGAAAATCACCCTTTATTAGAAAGTTAATGCTTGGGAAAAATACGACTTTGCATCTCAAAACTTAGTATTTGGAGATGTCTGACTAATCAACTGAACGATCGATATTAATACTCGTAATATGAATAAAACGATTACTTAATTAGTCACTATTTTACCGCAAAGGCCAGTCTACTGTAGTCTATATCTCTGCGTAGGTTTGTTGAATTTGTTACGAGTAGGTCCAAGCTGCATTAGTGTGATGGTGTGTATGAAGTGACGAGTCCTTCACTCCGAGTAAACTCCACGTGTATGTATGTGTGTGCGTGTGTAGTGTGTGTAAATAAAAACAGGATGTGCCAGACAATACACGTAAATAAAACAGGATGCTAATGTTTACTTTGGCATGTAAATACCAACAATGCGCCACACTGTATCTAAACAGGGCTGCAAAAACTGTTTTACTGTTTTTCGAATCGAATCGAAACATGTTGTTTGATTCAATATTCATAGATCAAGGACCACAAACGACCCATGGGTTAAATTATCGTTAGGGCAAATGCTGGATAAAAACAAGTAATAAAAATATATTAGTAATAAAAAAATTCACAAATTTAAAGAGAGACTAAATTTAATTACACAGTTGGAAAGGAATGTATGGCTAACGCTGCCAAATCGTTCGCTACGTTTGATAACTTAGCAGGAGTATCCAGTTCAATGGGTGTGGTTTGCCCGGGTGTCGGTGGCGGATAAATCTGCCCACCAACTGACTGTGATACACTGGATCGGGTGAGAGTGGTTGAGGGAGACCTTTATACCTCTTCAGCAGAACTCTTTCGGAACATCGTCTTGCACCGCAGCGGGAGCGAAGGACTCATACGTTCGTCGCTCCTGATACACCGACCCCCGTATCCATACCAACCCTTCATAGTTTTTTCTTCCCAGAACTTCATTTCTTTCCTTAAAAAGACCCTCCACACCGCATCTCCAAAGATGACACAAATCCTGATCGGAATTACTTTCTCCAGGGCCACCTGAGTGGATCTAATGTAAAAAAAGCTAAACTGTCGTCTTATAACAGCTTACTACGCTTAGTCAATTATGTTCCAACTAGATTTTCTTTTATATCCGCTTTATTTTTGCATAATACTCAAATTTGCTACGTGTTTTTACTACATTTCTCTACAATATGACAGTAAAATATACTTTTATATACTTTCCCTACCGATAAAATACACGGCCTCTTAATTCTATAATAGCCAGGTTACATTATAAACACCAATAACAGATTAAAACTGCGAGGTGCGCATGACGCTGTTATATTTGTGTAAAGAACTACAGTTTTAAATTCAGTCATTTAAATGAATCACCGCCTTATCGAATATAAGAATCAAGAAAATAAATAAAAATATGCTTTTATAATCTTAATAAACAAACAAACAAAAATTATTTATTTTTTCAAATTTTTATATTTGATAAATATTATACATATTATGAAAATCATACGTGGGTATTATAGTAATATACATTTTATTATTGTTATAGAAAGAACAAACAGTGGGCATTTAAAGCAAAAACATAATTAAAATTTGTCTAAGCAGTTTATACAAAAATATACAATAGTACAATAATAGGTATACAATAGTGTAATAATAAGTGTAAATATATATATATATACATTGTAATAATAAGTGTATATGTACATTGTAATAATAAGTGTATAGTTTGTGAAAAAAAAAATTTAAACATCTGATTTGTTAAGTCATAAGTTCTTTTAAGTATTGAGGTAGTTTAGTTGTCAATTGATTTTTTTTCGGTAAAAGATTGAGAGTACAAAGTCCTATAAAACTGCTGTGTGTTTGGATTTGTTTGGTATTCGTTTGGGGGTATAAAATACATTGTTATTTCCAATGTTGATTCTGTTTTAATTTTGTTCGAATTTGTTTTTGTTTATAAAGATACATTTCATTTGAATTATCCATTGTTGTCTCAACCCTGGTTCTGGTGACTCCGCGAGCAACAGTGGGTCGGTTAGTTGAATGGAGAGGACATGTGAAAAATAGATTAGGCACTAAACATTAAAACCTCTTCTCATCTTCTCAGACGTTCACACTTCTTCACTTCTACAATTCCATCCAACACACTTCCAACGGACTAGACTCAAGTAATGACCCTCCATCATTTTTCCCTCCCACACTCCCAAGAGGCGATTCGTATAATTTTTTTTTTAAAGTGAAAACTTCTTTAGCGCCGTTGTGATTTGAAACTCGATGAAACAAAAACAGCGACACTAAAAAGAGACAAACACATACATCTATTCTCTAGCAGGATTTAGACTGAGAGAATGAAATAGTATAATCGGTCTCCTCTTTGTGCGGTGCCAGCCTCACTACTCTTGCCTACTTTAGTTTTCTGAAGGTTTCACTCTAATTTTTTTTTTTTACATTAGCTCCACACAGGAGGCCCTTAGGAAAATATTTTTTCCTCTGGGCCTATGTCATCTTTGGGGATGCTGTGTGGAGGGCATTTTTAGGAAAAATAATTTCTTGGCATAAAAAAAGTATGAGGGATGAGTATATACGAATCTGGACGTTAATCTTGTCCAGTTGTGAAGGGCGAATGAATCAGTCCCGATGGATCGAGATCGAGAGAGTCCGGCCGGAGAGGTAAAAAGGTCTCCATCAATCAGCCTCTACTGATCCGGCCTGCCGCGCAGTTGGTGGGCAAACGCATGTGCCGCCAAGACCTACACAAACCTCACCCCATGAACCCGGGCACCCTTGCTAAGTCTCCAAACTTGGGTGTCATATGGCAAGGGTGTTACAATACAATATGCAGTCGGTTTAGGGAAAATACGATTTACCAATACACAAAATATAACTAAGTGACACCGAAGGGATATGCAGAGAGAGTGTACCGCCGAATAACAAAAAAATACATTTTCAATAAAACATAATTTCATTCAAATGCATCAAGGATAAAACTACTTGTCTTTATACTGTATACTAGCAGACCCGGTCACACGTTGCTATGGCTAACGAAACACAATGCCACGCCATTACCCAACATTTATAACCAACGCCATCTTGTAATTTGAAGTTAAATCAAATCCACACCGCCCGTTTGCCAGCCCGCTGCCCGCTACCGCTTGGCCAGATATAGTATAGTATATTTCAACCAATTTACACAAAAACTTGACAAATTATAAACCTTCTTCATGAATCATTCTATCTATTGGTGAAAAACACACGAAAATCTGTTGCGTAGTTTAAAATATCTAAGCGCACAGACAGCGGGAGCGACTTTATTTTATACTATGTACCTAAAGATTAAACCAGTGTATGAGTACAAAAAATCGACACTGTACATACATTTCCTTACAAACTTATTAAATTGGTAAATAATGCACAACAATTATAATTTTATAAAATTCATAATTCCGAAGGTGCAACTGTCTATGACAGATCTTCAACATTTTAGGTTCGAAAAATAACACGTTTCCACAGAATATACAAAAATATCGACCATTTTCAATTTTAATAACACTTCCTTATGTAGATGGCGATAGGGGTTAAATTCCCGTTTAACATCAGCCAACTGTTTTCATTTATTCAAAAAGAAAACAAGATCATAAAGCGTATTTTATTTTATTTTGCGAAGCTCAGGCATAAATATTTAAATGCTTTACTATCATTTTCAAAAAAAATAATTTCACACAATCTATATTGTCTATATATGTATATAAAAATCAAAAAATGTTTGTATGTACGTATGTCCGTTATGCGTTGCTATATTAAGCATAGGAAATGTTTCAAACTTTCAAAATACCTTTTTTCCATCCTCGCGAAGGTTTGTGGATTATTACAAATTACAACCACATGACAATACATCTGAAAAGTTTTTTTAATCATTACAAAAACTCTTACAAAAATGTCTCAATTTGAAAATGGCATTTTTCAAACATCAAATTGTTCAATCAAAATTCAATTTTCGAATAAACTTTTTAAATTAATGAATTTAATCGAAGTACTTACTTATGGTACTTATCAAAATCGAATACTTATCTAATTGAAAATTATATTATTTTAAATAGGTACCTACGTTAGGTACCAAATTTTTTTGTAACATGTAAAAAATAAAAATGCATAAAAAAATAGCATCATCTCAACATACATAAACATTTAAACATACACTTCACAGAAATCTACATATCTGCCCTGACGTTGGCTAAAGAAAGACGAAGCGCAACACGGCATAATTACTCAAAATTAATCAAATAAAATGTTGAGTGCTTACTTAAGAAGATGGATGTATTGTGATTTAAGGCTCCGTAACCGGGCTCGAAAAGAAGAAGATGGAGAGATACGAAATTACGAATGTTAGAGGAGAGCGCTAACATTTACAGTCCAAAGTCGATGCGAAAATTGCGAAAATGTTTAACTAAAACACGACTCGTTTAAAATAGAGCAAAAATCTCTTGGGGAGCATCTTAAATATCATTTAAAGAAACATTGTAATTTTTTTCACAAAAATATAATTTATAAGATAATAGAAACAGACTTGTTTTTAATATTTTTTGGAGCATACTTTGCGATTTTTTTCTATCGAGGGAATTTCATATAATTTGCGTTTCGGCGTGGATCGCGTCTAGACATTATCTTCAAAAATAACATATATTTTTTTAAGAGCTTAAAAATTTCAAATGTTTAAGGGAGATATATAAAAAATCGGTAGAAATTCGAGTTGCGGCCCCTTAATTTGCCGTGTTGCGCTTCCTCCTCTTCACACCTGCCTGATGATGGACACTGTTACCGCTGTACGAAACGTTGGCTAACGAAGGAAGAAGCACAACATGCCACAATAACCCAAAAATAAATCACAGTAAATTAATACGCATAGTTCGACACACTTGATTTTACAGTCGGTGGCGTCGCTTGTATGTACAGATTTTCAAAATACAAAATATCTGAAGACTAAAAAGTTAAATGAGTCAAGCTGATGTTATTTCGTTGTCATTTCACACCTATCTATTTTTTTGCAGGGAGGCCAAATCACGTAATGTCCAAAGAATTTAAGTATACGTTTTCGGCACATCTCTCATTGACCAAATACTGAATTTGGGATGCGGTTTGGGTGGCGTGTCGCGTCCGATAACAAACACCTCTGACATAGGTCAACTGCGTGGCAGGCCGGATCCTCAGGGAGACCTTTTAGCAGGACTATCTCGGATCATCGCCTTACGTCTGTCACTTCTGGACACACTGACCTAAGATTCCTAACAACCCTTCATACCTATTTCCTTCCCAGAATTTCCTCTTCTTTCTTTCCTAAAAATACCCTCCACACAGCACTCCCAAAGATGACTTAGGCCTTGAGGGAGAAATTATTTCCTCAGGGTCTCTTGGGTTTTGTGATGAGCTAATGTAAAAAAACTTTCCTTTTCATACCATATTTTTGAGGGTTTATTTGGTCTTGCCACTTACTGCCTGGCAGGTCGTACCGGGAGAGACTGGTTAATCTAACCTAGATCTCTCCAGCAGGACTCTCTCGACCCATCAAAGTCAAAGTGGTCGGTCACTCACGTTGACCCACAGTTCGATGACCGACATGATCGAGGGGTTAGGCTCTTGACTCGCAATCCAAAGGTCGCGGGATCGAATCCCGACGTGGGCAATTAAATTTTATTTGATTAATTTGTAATTTCACAATTAATTAATTTATAAGAATATACCTATAATCTATAGTATATTTGCGGCACGTTCTAGAGTGGAAGATACTCTCAGTATCGCCCTGGTGTAAGACCACCATTCAGGATTGATATGTTGCTTGAAATGGCTTTAGCCGTATTTGGTGACCAGATCTGAATATCCAGGTACTTCCCCACCCTCCTCTTCCCCGTCTCCTTCCCTCCCCACAGCATACCCAAAGATGACATATATCACATGATCCTCGACGAGCTAATTTAAAAAAAAAAAATAGTTTTAATTTTTTAATGTGTGATAAACCCTAAAAATACATAAAAAAATTAAAACTATTTTCGCGTTATGAATTTTCGAATAACTTGACAATATTTGAAATCCTTATACTAGCATTGTAGAAGTAGAAAAGTGTTAGTAAAAAGCAGTGATGAAGAACTTGGCTAGCAGAGGATCTAACGCCCGACGGATGCGAATATTATTGACTGAGCACCGTTTGGCATTTCATCTGTCTGTAAATAAATTTGCATAATACTTTTAACGGTTTCGAAAATCTGATGCATCAACATTATTATTATTCAAGAAAACCTTACTTTGACTATATTATGGATAATTTTGAATTATTATGGTAGATACCTACCTTCCTGAAGAAAGTTTGAAAACAGAATTATCGCTGAGATTGCGACGTTTCTTTGGAAAAATTGTTTTATTCCTTATTTGAAATTTAAAAAAATGTTTCCTAAATTTTTTTTTCACATTAGCTCCACACAGGAGGCCCTGAGGAAAATAATTCCCCTCAGTGTTTATGTCATCTTTGGAGATGCTGTATGAAGGATTTTTTAAGAAAAGGAGAAGACGGAGTTCTGGGAAGGAAAAAAAACACCTTTTTGTGTGAGGAGTGGGTAGGAAACTGTGGGTTAGTGTGTGCAGTAGTGACGGACGAATCTATCCATCCCACTGCGGTGCAAGGCAATGTTCCGGGAGAGTTCTGCTGGAGAGGTCAAAAGGCCTCCCTTCACAAGTTTCTGCGATCTAGCCTACCACGCATTTGGTGGACAGACGCATCCGCCACCAAGATCCGAATAAAATAAATCCTTTCCTTATATGTTTTTCCTTCCTAGAATTTCCTCTCCTTCCTTTCCCTTAAATATCCTCCACACAGTTTCCCTAAACAACGCATAGGCCCTGTGGGATTTTTTCTCAGGGCCTCCTGTATGTAACTAATTTTAAAAAATCGCTAATGAAAACAGTAAAATTTTGAGCGCAAACATAGATAAAGTTTTTTTAGAAGCTTTCCAATGGTTGAAGTGTAAACTGAATTTACCACTCTACACGAAAATAAAAATAAAAATATTTAATTAGACAAAGGTATAATAAAAGTTATTGTCACTTCACTTTTTTTGCACACCTTCCCCGCCTTCCATCTCCCGCACCCTGTCCCGCGTTCCATATATTCAGTCCCAGTACATTCAGTTTTAAAACAGCTGACTTGCCACCTAATACAATGTTTTTTTTTTTTTTTTGAATATATTACTAATCTTCATTTTTGTATATTATAAGAACAACCAATCAAATTTGGTAACTAACGTAGGTACCAATTTAAAATAATATAATTTTCAAGTAGATTCAAAGTATTCGATTAGTACCATAAGTGAGTACTTCGATTAATTAATTTAAAAAGTTTATTCAAATATTGAATTTTAAGTGAACAATCGATGTTTTAAAAAAGTCATTTTCAAATTGTGACATTTTTGTAAGAGTTTTCGTAATGATTAAAAAACTTTTCTGATGTATTGTCATGTGGTTGTAATAATCCAGAAAACTTCGCGAGGGTGGAAAAAAAGTTTGAAACATTTCCTATGCTTCGTATAGCAACGCACAGCGGACATTCATACATACAAACATTTTTAGATTTTTTATATATTTTTAAATGAAACGAAAAAAAATTGAGTTGACGATAACGTTTATAATACTACAGTAATTTTAGTAAATAAAACGTGAGGTGAGCCATTTTTAAAACTTATTTATTGTTGCACTAAAAAAATTTTTATTTTAATAATTATAATGTTTTATTAATGTAGACAATATTAAATCGAAAATCTGAAACAGAAACTTCAGAAAAAGATAGGTCAAATCTGGGGATCGAACCCAGGATCTATGACTTGCCGGGTCAGTGCTCTACCAACTGAGCTAATGTGTCGAAAAACCTCAAACTGTAATAAATAAATATAATAATTTGAGGTTTTACTCATTAAGCTAAAAATAAAAACAAATATTCACCATAGACTTGCAGAAAAGTCAATAGATAAAATATATACATTTATCCAAGACACTATCTAGAATCTAGATAGCATTTAGTTCCGGTTGATTGAAGAAAATGAAGATAATGTTGGTAGTTCTTGATTGAAGAATGGTACAGTTAAATGTGACCGAATCGGACAGGGACACGTTAGCTCAGTTGGTAGAGTTGCGGTCTGGAAAGCCGAAGGTCCTGGGTTCGAGCACCAGATGTGACTCTATCTTTTTCTGTTTCAGATTTTCGATTGAGTTTCGCTAATATTGTCTTAATTTATTAAATATTATAATTTGAGGTTTTACTCATTAAGTTAAAAAAATAAAATAAAATACTTATATGTTTATTACGAATTATAAATCTGAAAGCCTATTTCAACACCTTTCAAAAACAGTTTTTAGTTTTCGGATGCGTTCAGAAATATTTCATTTATTTGGATTTCATTGCAAAGCGGAAATATTTTGACCTTCCGACAAAATACGGTCGAGGTCCAAGAGGTTAATGCTATAATAATAATAAGTATTGGGGGATTACCCTTATTGCAGCTTCAGTGTTGCCAGCCGCCTCCAGTTCCTTGGGTAAATCCTGCAGCACTTCACTGTGAACACTTCACCTCACCAACACTGGCAACACTTAACAAACAAACGTCCCAAACACCACTTCTGATGGCTAGTCAGTCACTTTTGTCACTAGTCACTCCTTTGGTAAATAATCCTATGTCACCAGTCACCAGTCACCAGTCACCACTGTTTTCCGCCATTTTAAAACAAAAATTTAACATGCCACACTCCGAAGAAATACACTGAAATTTACATGTACATACATAATTAAATTGATATGTCTATGTGTCTTGTATTAGAATTTCGCCGGTTTTTACTTTTAAAGTTTAAACACAATGATCGTCAAAATTTAAGTCAGGTAGGTAGGAACTAAAATGATTAAATAATATGTATTTGAATTTGGCGCCTTTTCAGTTTGAAAGTATTTAAAAAATCAAACGAGTAGAATTCTTCAAAATAATTTTAATAGTTATTTAGGTAGGTACTTGAATTTGTGTTAGAATTCCGCGGCTTTTCAGTTTAAAAATGGTATTTTAAAAATCTAACGCATAGCTTCATAATAATTATAATTACCCTCCAGGAACTAACGTCCGTGCCGTTTCATTGCGTCACACTACATAATACATGGCACACTAACTTCAGTTGTGAGTGTAAAACAAATAAGCAATGTCAAAATAGCCGCGTGCATGTGTGGGTAATTTCTTAAACAAACAATTCACGCCCGTGTGCGTTCACCCACACAGCCATAGACGCGGGAAAAATGTGCACAAACTTAGGCCATAGATAACGACCGTACGCACTTCTCAGATAAAGAACCGACCAAAAACGACGAAAATATTCGCGAACACGAGATAAGTCGTCCGCCATTCGATGTGTGTGAAAAAATCACGAAAAAACCAAAAAACACTTAAAAATCAACTTTGAAATCAAAATTTGATCAAACATTGTTGATATTTAAAAATTTCTACAGTGTCTTGATTGATGGGAAGATATTTCAATTGCAAAATGCTAACGAAAGCATCTATAAATAGACTAATGTCCGAATTTGTATTAGTTTTGCAAAGTTTCGAGTTAGACTCTCTTGTTGTCTTGTCATTTTTCATCTCAGCCGCAAGCAGCATTCGCTCTAGTATAATTAATTTGCCGTACTCTCCGGCATAATGAATAATACAATTAGATCGAGAATGAAACAACTACCATAAATAATTGTTTGCATTGTAATGATGTCACTAATCATATTGTAAAATTGTTCATTTCTTCCCGCCGAAAGTGACAGTTAAAGCAGTGTTCTACCGCGCGAATTATTTGAATGATTGAGTTTTGGCGCGATCGCCGTTTCAAAGATGGCGCTTGTTTTTTTGTTTTATTAATTCGTCTGTAATTCGGCGAGTACTTGATTGATTTTTGAGTAACTTTCGGTGTTTTGTCGAAGCGTTCGCGGCGTAATGTTTGAGGCGGTGGGACTTACACTGAACCGGCCGAGCACTGAGCATGGAACAGGCCGCTAGAGACGGAACAGCGCTGTCGAATAAAATAAACAACAACATACCTAAATAAGCGACTTGTGTCGTTCGGACTTGTGTGCATGTGTGGATGTGTGAAGAGTAGTCACGCCACTGTCTGACTTCAATGCTTTTCTGTATTTATTTATTGATAAAAACTTCTTTAGCAATGTTGTGATTTGAAACTCGATGAAACGGAAGCTAAAAAGAGACAAACGCACAGATCTAAATATATGATTTAGAAAATGTTTATTTATTTCAACGGGTACTCTACGGGTACGGTAACTCCTTTTGTGTAGTGGTATAAAGCGCCTGACGACCTCTGCAGACATTGGTCTCGAATCATATAACACACAGATCTATAGGAGTTTCACGAGTAGGTAGGTACTCCGGTTCCAATATAATACGATACATAAAACAACGGTCCCGCGCCGGTCTCCTTTGGCCTAGTGGTATAAAGCGCCTGACGAACCTGTGAAGACATTTAGCGGACCAAGAATCGAATCATATAAAATAAAATAAAAAAACAATGCAGTGTGTGCAATTCACACGCGATAGAAGCAAAGATTTACCAAAACAATCTCAACCAATAGGAGACTTGAAAAGTGACATCATACTTAAGCTAACTTATGTACTCTCTTTATAATGTGTTACTTATAATAATTATTAACTCCGATACAGGCAAACTCCAGTGGAGTTAATAATTTACTTTCTAAAAATGTATTTAAATTGTGAAGAAGGAATAAATAGATAAATTTTAAAAATCAAAGGGGCCAATGAGCGCAGTTTGACGCTTCGTGGGTACTGTAATGCGTCATTTCCGTTTCATCCGAATCTCAAACCACAACGGAACTAAAAAGTTTCACTTAAAAAAAAATGTAAAATCAATATCCAAACTTCAAACGACTTCAAAATGAATAAGGTAAAAGAAAACACAGCATCCCAAAAGATGACATCGACATTTGGCAAATCCGAAGAAGAAAACACAAATACTAATAAGGTGACCAAAAGTTTAGGAAAAGGTGCATAGGAATTCTACGACAAAAATATGGAAAAAAAATCCTCCTAAACATTGATCACATCCTTAACATTTTTCGTTTCTATTATATTGGTCATTATACTATTTAAATTAGTGATCATGACGACTGCCTATACGACACATAATACATAACTGAATCACCTCAAGACACTAATAAAACGAAACACAGCACAATTGTTGAGTTGTGCCGATAAAGACTAAAGGTAACTAGACCAGACGTTCACAAAACTTCTGAATAACGTGAAGGTTTTCCTTTGAGGTAAAGTGTTGTGGTAGCGAAGGTAAGATATCACTTGTTGAAACATGTATTAATAATTTATGTAGATAAACATAATCGATAAACAAAGCGGAAAATAAGTTTTCCGTGATGTTTTTCCTGTCAAACTTAAGAAGGAAACCCGGTTGTGAATTTTTTTTAACAATAACTATTTTACCAAATTGTTGCTAACACTGTCCCTCTACTCCTCCGAATACTGAGCGAAAGAGACAACTGCATCTCAGGCTAATGTTATCTAAAAAAAATTATCAAAATCGAGATTTGTAGCCCCCATTTTTCCTCTCCAAAACTGGGCCAGTTTTTAATATTTTTTTACTAACTGTATTAGAAGAAAATACTCTATGTCTGTACGTTTTGCGTTTTTAAAAATACTTTGTCTAGTTTGTATACTAGACGTCTGTTGATTGCGTTTAAACCAGTCAATTTTAACGATATTTGGAGGATCAAAATACCTATAAGAAGTAACTTATCAAAAAACAAAACGTACCGACACGTTAGTGGTCGATATCTATATTATATCAAAAAATATTTGCTGTAGTGTCAAAATTCAGAGAGGAAATTGGGGAATTCTTTTGAAAGGACGAAACGCCCCCCAGTTTCGTCTTTATAGATTCATACGTTTTAGATGAGTATACTTATAAAACTAGGCATATATGGTCGTATTTGCGTTGTCTACATGAGCGTAGTTATGATAAAACTGGGATGTATAGTTGTATAGATGGAACTCGGCAAGTAACACTCGGAATCATACGAATTCAAGCCCTCCTTCCGCAGATGGTTATAAGGTTGAAATTCTAGCTAAAATCGGTCATCCATGCTGATTTATGCCAAAAAACATCGCCAAATCACATGTTATATTTTATTTTGTGAGGTTCGGACGCTAATATTAAAACGCTTTCAGATCATAATCTAAAGAAACTTTATTTGTCATATCTCTACTGTAACGGACGTGTTATTGGGGAATTAGAAGACGAGGAGTGTTTGCTAAACTTCCTCGTTTTCTAATTTCCTGTCGCTCGGCGGGCACCCTTACACGTCAGCCTTCATTAGTTGTATGGTAGCGGGAGCGGGGGGGGGTGCTGGCTATATACGCTAGACTGCCGTACCGTTCCCCTCTCCGCTTCCCGCTACTCCCCGCTGCTACCGCATAGCCGACCAATCAGAGCGCCGATTATCATTGGTCGGATCTGTGCGATAGTTTGAATTGTATGTTTGAATTGAGTAAATGTTTATGTTTGAATTACAGGAGTTCGGCCTATTATTTGGACTAATAAATGATAATGGAAGATAGGCCGAACTCCACTTTGCATAATTACTTAATAAGATATATTGTAAATCTAGTTATAAGTTGCATATGTTGAATTCCCCTGAACATTGTAGGGCCGGGGACCCACGATCATTTTTTGTATTTTATGTTCTTTTATTAATAAACATGCTTGAGAGAGATGGTTTTGGTCGGCAGAGAGAACACGGAAAAGAGGGTAGTTCCAGAGGTCCTAGCGCCCGTCACGCCAATGGTGGCGGAGGTTATGACCTACACATTTGATTGCCTAGGGTCGCGCCGAATCCTTCACTCGGTTGAGGTAGGATTTGGTATAAATAGAGGTGCGACCCGGGAACGAACGCATTCCAGCACCAACACGACAGCTACCCTTTTCTCTCTGCAAACCGGACCCATTTCTCGACGGAAATTAATTGCAATTTGGCTTTTATTTCACGAGACACAGCGGCTGACATAGACTACCCGGCGCCCTATCTTACAGTCTGTGTGAGGGACGGAAACGTCGCTTACATCTACTATTATAAATGAAAGTCATGCGCCGCGTCTGTCTGTCTGTTCGCGATAAGCTCAAAACTTTCTTAACTCTGTCAAGCTTTTGTGTAAATTGGTTGAAATATATAATTAAACGAGAATATCTGTATACCTATGGTGGACGAGCTGGCTGGCAAGTTGGCGGTGTGGATTTGATTTGTATGCAAATTTACTATTATTAAATTGTACTTAAAATATACTAATTTATATTATTTATAAATGATTAAATTGTGACGTAATAAAAAAAATCAGAGTGCAATTCACACGCTGTAGAAGTGAAACCTTCAAAAAACTAAAATAAACAAGATTGGGGAGGCTACGAACCACCGCACAAAGAGGAGACCAATAGATAATCGCATTCTCTCGCAGGCTAAATCCTATAGATAGATGTATGTGTTTGTCTCTTTTCGCTATTTTTCGCTTCATAGAAATTCAAATCACAACGGTGCTAAAGAAATATCACTTCAAAAAATTTACTTGCTTATAATTAATAAAATTTACGTTACAGTGTCATGACGATGGACACTGTAACGCTGTCCGAAAAGTTGGCTAACGAAGGAGGTAGCGCAACACGGCATAACACCCCAAAAACAAATAACGAAAATACTTTTACCCGTCTGACAGACCTGAAACAGTTAGCTAATTAGAAGCTTATGTTTTTATGTATTTCTAATTTTTTCAATAAATAAATACATGCTTGGTAATTCCAAACAATGATAACTTTGAAGGTAACAATAAACTCAATAAAATTTTACTCTACTACTTAGTGTCTATAAATTTAATACTGTTGACAAATTTTCTGAAAAGTCCCCTTTGTTTACATCTTTTTTATTCTAAATAATAATAAATGTTCTCAGTTTTATTATAACATTGTTTTATTAGTTTAGTAACACATACTAGTATCCTATACCTGAATACTTGCTTTTATCATACATACTTTGTTAAATGTACATTCATATTTTGTTATTATTGTAATGCTGATAAATAATCTCATTTGTACCACTCTATACTTATAAAATCATGTACCTATCTATCACTTGAATGCAAAAGCCATTCTATGGCGTTTAAATAAATAAATATTTTTATAAAAGTAAAAATAGTTTTGTGCCTGGCCAGTCGCGGGTATGACCCCCCTTTCAGAATAAACACGTGACGTCACCCGGCGTAAACAAACAAACAAACACACGCGTCCCGCTTTTAACGATCCATTAGCGCATTCGCGGGCACTAACACTAATATAAGACGGAGCACACACACTCGCAGCCGTATGATAACAGTCCCAGTCGACAGGCAACATCACAATACCTCGCAGCAAGCACGCGGCTATATTACTAATATAACAGACTCAAACAAAACTACTTACATAACAGCGATCAAGCAAGCTTATGACGGTACTGTCTATCATTATTCTTATTATTATTATTTGCTGGTACCAGAATCAGTGATGTTCATTCTCCTTCTTCTGCAAGCCCTTGATTGGACTGATTGTCATTGAAGAGAGAATCCGCCAGTCGGAAGGAAAAGCAGTCAAGGTCGTGGCTGGTCAGTGACCAAATGACTTTAAATCAGGGCAAATGGATGCTCTGCTATAAGGTATCTACGTATATTGTTTGGTATATTGTTAGCATTATCATTTACTGGTACCAGAATCAGTGGTATTTATTATCTTACATCTGCAAGTCCTTGATTGGACTTGTCATTGATAAGAGAATCCGCCAGCCGAAGGAAAAGCAGTCAAGGTCGTGGCTGGTCAGTGACCAAATGACTTTAAATCAATGCGAATGGATGCTCTGCTATTAGTATCTACGTATATTGTTAGCATTGTCGTTTGCTGGTACCAGACTCAGAGATATTCATACTACTGCTTCTTCAAGTCCTTGATTGGACTTGTCATTGATGAGAGAATCCGCCAATCTGAAGGAAATAGCGGAAGGAAAAGTAGTCAAGGTCGTGTCTGGTTATTGTCCGAATGACTTTAAATCATTGCTACTCATTATACTCTACTATCGGGTTCGGATGGACTAACTTAATGGGAAAGTGGTTGGCTTATTCTACAGTCTTCAGCTAAATAAGAAGTAGATAGTAGTTGATGCTCTACTGTGTCTATGTTTATTGGGTTGGTATATTGTAAGCATTGTTATTTGCTGGTAGGTACCAGAATCAGTGATATTCATTCTCTGGCTTCTGCAAGTCCTTGATTGGTCTTGTCTTTGATGAGAAAATCCACCAGTCGAAGGAAAAGCAGTCCAGGTCGTGGTTGGTCAGTGACCAAATGACTTTAATTCTGAGCGTATGGATGCTCTGCTATTAGTAGGTATCTATCTATATTGTTAGCATTATCGTTTGCTGGTACTAGACTCAATGATATTCATCCTCCTGCTTCTGCAAGTCCTTGATTGGTCTTGTCATTGATGAGAGAATCCATCCGGCTGAAGTTAAAGCGAAAAGAAAAGCAGTCAATGTCGTGGCTGGTCAGTGACCAAATGACTTCAAATCAGGGCGTATGGATGCTCTGCTATAAGTGTCTACGTATGTTGGGTTGCTATAGTATTGTTATTATGATGTGCTGGTACCAGAACCAGTGGAATTCATTCTCATGCTTCTGCAAGATGTATGTTTGTTTTTTGTTTTTGATTATTTATTTAGATGTATGCAAAATTTTTTTCATACATCTAGTAAGAAAATATAAACAAATACAATTGATACAGTTACATTTTAAAAATACATTTTAAGAGGAAAAAAAGAAAAGATTACATAAATAAAAATACATTTTGAGGAAACAGATATGACAATAATATTGGTACGATTATTATGAATCAAAAAACATTCTTCACATATAATGCACACATCCTACGAAAAGTGCTAAGACTTGAGGCTTCCTTAACGGCATTCGGCAGGCTGTTAAAAAGTTTTTGTCCTTTATAAAACGCGCTATTTTGTGTGCACGAAAGTTTAGTTTTGGGAAGCCTAAAGTCTCCGCGTCTTCTCGTAGGATAGTTGTGAACATTTTCGTGAAACATAATGTTACTCTTCAGATAATTTGGTAGCATATTATTTTTCAGTTTGTAAATCATTGTTAATACATTATATGTTATATGTTGTTTTGTCGTCATCATATTTAGATTTTGTAACATAATTTTGACTCTTGTAAACATATTGTATTTTAAAATCATCCTCATCCCCCTATTTTGTATAACCTGTAGTTTATTATTTTGGGCTTCGTTACATAGGAATAAAACACTAGAACTGTGAGTTTGTTAATCTTTCACGCAAAAACTACTGAATGGATTTTAATGAAACCTTACAATAATATAGCTCATACATCAGAATAACATATAGGCTATATAAAATGGTAAGCTCTAGCGTTATGAAATTTGTATACTTAAATTAAAATGTGTGTATTTCATATCGAGGTTCGCGAAGAGGGAAGAGACGAGGGAGGGGGAAGGCGGGGCAGGTGGAAGGGAACGGGGACGCACGGGATAGGACATGCATGGAGAATCAATTTATTTCTTTGAATGGCTTTGCAACGCATGCCGAGGACCAGCTAGTATTCAATAATATAATTTTTCAATATATAAAACCATTTATTGAAAAAAAAGATCTGCTGTGTAAGTATTATTACGCGTGACAGCTGTTTCGCCTTCGGAAGGCAGAAAAGGCGAAACAGCTGTAACGAACTTGTTTATTAATAAATTGTATATAGGGAGCGGGACGTCATTGAATTACTTTAACCAGTGATTCCTGACATATTTGGAGTAAAAAATGTTAATTAAATTTTGATCTCCGGTGACTTTTTTTATGTAATTTTTTTTTCTTAAAAACCAAATAACAAAAAATATTCTTCGTTCATATGAAGAAGTTACTTTGTGATGTGACATTATAATTTAAAATAAAACAATAACTTTGTAAACACCACTTTTATTTTTTATACTTTATGCCGACCGGGTTTCGCTACAACCGTAGTTTTAGTAGAGATTGTACTGCCCTGAAGAAGCTGTAGGTTGGTTAAACCCGGTCGGCATAAAGTATAAAAAATAAAAGTGGTGTTTACAAAGTTACTGTTTTATTTTTTTTTTAAATATTCTGCTTGTCACTGGTCACTCAGCCAAGTTACCACCCTACCCCTCATCTCGACCCAACCTGTCCACCAGACCCTACTATTTTTTTTTTATGATTCAAGTTTAAAAAAACATATAACAAATTTCGTTTATATACTTTACTCCGAATAATGTCAGCAATCACTGGTAAGTCAAGTCCTTAACAAGCTGTACATGTAGCATTAGTTAAAAGTAATTTGGACAATGACCAGCCATGACCCAGACCTAGAACCTAAACCCTAGACATCTTGGATCTTATATCTACCGCCTATTTAGCACTCGGCAGACTCGCATACTTCCAAACCAGCCTATTACAGTCCTAACTAATACCAATGGACACTCTTATAGTATAAACGAGTTGTTCTGTGAACAGTAGTGGACCTTGCCTCTAAAAAAGTACGTTTCTAATTTTCTCTTCTTTGGTAAATCAAAACCAAAATTCACTCGGAAATTGTAAGTGTGAGTAGGTACTTAAATACCAACAAACTTAATTATATAACACGTAGGTATATTTTTAAAAATTGAAATAAGTTACTATACAACATACTCGTATGTCCAAAGAAACGTCACCATCTTTTTGACAATTATTTTTTTCAAACACTCTTCGGTGCCATAATACTCGTAACTCAGTTAAAGTTTGCCATTTGAAATAATGATAATTGAATAATTAGATGGTGAAGGAAATTTTCAAAAACGCAAATCAGTCAATTATTTTGTGAAAGTTAGCCATCTAGTCAACGTTAGTCATCTAGTTAAAGTTAGCAATCTGGTTAAAGTAAGCCGCCTAGTCAAAGTTAGCCATCTAGTCAAAATTAGCCATCTAGTCAAAGTTAGTCATCTGTAAAAGTTAACCATTTAGTCAAAGTTAGCCATCTAATTGAATAATAAAGTTAATGCAAAAGATTTACAAAACCGTAATTTTAAGTAATGTATGTAAGGTATAATAATAATAATAAGGTCTTTATTCCAGGATATAATAAAATCATAGGTATTTGTAAATAAATATTAAGACGCAACAGAGTCAAGGCTAAAAAATAAAAAAAAATAGATTAAAAATAAAAAACGAAAGCAAAGAAAAATAGGAAAGTAACAATAATATAGTAAAATTGAATTTAGAAAGTTATAAATAAAATAAAAGAAGTAATATCATTAGATAATAATAAGGATTCAAAGATATATTACAAAATCTTTTCTGAGATCTTATTGGTCTATCGGATTTGATATTGTGGGAGCCAATGTCTTTCTCCAGTTTCTTCGATGCTCGAACCTGAAGTCAGACGGGATTCTATGATGAGAATATTTCTGGAGTAGTTTATCCTTCCCCTCAGTCCTGCAATCCTGGTTCTTAATAGAGCTTTAAATCCTGGAACTCGCCCTTCTGTAAACATTGAGGAGGCACTGCAGTGCCTGGGGAGTCCGAACATCAGACGGTAAGCATTATTATATTGTACACGAAGCCTTTCCATGGTTCTTTTCACGTAACGAAAATTTACGGACATATGAAATGCAAAACGGTCGCGTTTTTTGTGAATACCGCACAGGAGTCCCACCTCCCAACTACTCCCAACCGTCTGGAGCCAGTGAGACTACGGCATCCCCAATTGATGTACGTTGTGAGGATGAAGATCGCGGGGAAGGGGATGGAGATGGGGAAGAGGGAGGAGGGAAGTACCTTGCTGTATAGATCTGGTCACCAAACACGGCTAAACCAATTTCAATTCTGAATGGTGGTCGTACACCTTACACTAGGGCGATATTGAGAGTATATTCCACGTTGGAAGTGCATAAAATATACTATATGTATATTATTATAAATTAATTAATTTTGAAAAAGGACTTCTCTGTATTCAGTTTTTTACATTTTATTTTTAAAAGTGAAAATTGCAGAATTATTTATTAAATCGATGACAGCTAAAATGGCGGGAACCGGAGGCCGGAGAACGGAACATAATTTTCGCGCTTATTTTCAAGGTCATGGTCGATCCCAACCAACTACAGCTTGTTGATCGGCTCTATTATATAATGTTGTTGTTCAGCTATAAATTATGACGATTGGGGCCAGTGGGGTTGTGAGAATATTATAGGCCCCTGAGCAAAACATCCTAATAATACATTATAGAAAAAAAAATTATTGGCAGTCGGCATTGTTGTCGATCTTTTAACAATAGGTCTGATACTGCTAGATACATGAATAGAAGATCATTTTTCAAATATTTCATATTTATTTTCTTAGGATAAATTCAGACTAACTAACTAACCATCACGCCATTTTCCCGCAGGGGTAGGCTGAGAGGACGAACCGCCAAACAACTCTATATTGGCACACACTCCTTGCCTCGTTCACATTCATAAATCGTCTCATAAATTCTATTATTCTGACTCTTGATATGACCCGACTTAATGATCTGATTCATTTGGCTGTGCCTTGTCTTCTTCGAGCGTTCCCGACTTCTTCTACCATTCACATTGCGTCCTCTCTGCCTACCCCTGCTGGGAAACTTCGTGATGGTTAGTTAGTTATTTAGTTAGGAATTACACTCGTCCGCCAACCTAATTATTATCAGTGACTGACCGAAGGTTCGGTTTCGGGTTCGGCAAGTTTCGGTATCAGTTTCGGTTTCGGCAGAAAGTCTGCCGAGCCTTCGGCCGCACTGAAACTCTGCGTTCGTGAATTCGTTGGGCTGATTTCGGGTGAGTCGTGGCTCGTATGTAACCCTCCATCATCAGCTGAGTTCGCCGGCCAGTCCGTTAATTAAAATTCTAAATGAATGAGGTCCTTCCTTTACTTTGTAAGTGTTCATTATTGACAAATTTTTGTTCCAAAAAGTAGTTACCATGTTTTTAATTTTTATAAATTTTGTTTGTTTTATAGCACATCAAAAAAATAAATAGCTTTTTTTTGAGATACTTCAATTATAGTTTATCTATTTCACTAAGCATGTGTTAACTGTCTGTATAAGTGTAAAAACTAAGCCAAATTTCAGTAAACAATAGATTTTTAACATGCCTAAAAAAGTTTTGGTTTCGGTAGAAAGTCCTGTTTCGGTCGGACACTAATTATTATTACAGTTTAATAAAAAATTAATCCATTTCTTTTAAATTCCTTCAGATTAGCCATAATAAAAAAAATCGCAAATTATATGGAAATGTTTATAATTTTATATTCGATTTCAGGCGGCTACTCAGAGCGGTTGCCCAATCGGCTTCAATAGTCGTTACGCCACTGAAACATGCTATTTTGACGGCACGAGTTTTTTTTATTATGTTGGAAACCTATTACAAGTGGGAAACAATTATATTATTATATATTTTATATTATTATTGATGGTGATGGCTGTAAATATACATATACAAAAGGTAATATGCCAAAAATGAACTTTGTTTTTAAATTGTTTGAATATAGCATAAGAAACGATCCGGAGCCGTTGAATTTATATTGGATGACTTGTATAGGGCCGTTTTTGTGAATAATCACCTCAAGGGCGCTGTACAAACTTATAATACATTTCTACAATCTTACTTCTAACTACAAACTAAATAAACCACTATAACTTATGGCTAAAAACTGCATCCACCGGTTCATCGATCACCATCATGAAACTATATGTACAATGATTTGACCAATGAACGCGATGCTTCTGTAAAAATGTACTGTATAGGCAGAAAATATACAGGACCATACTTTTTCGTTATTTGTTTTTGGGGTTTTATGACGTGTTGCGCTACCTCCCTCTTGTTGCAGTGGCAGCAACGCTGTGCGGAACGTCGGCTAAAGACGGAGGTAGCGCAACACGGCATAAAACCCCCCAAAAAAAGGAAAATGTTTTTGGCCGTGAAAATCTTAAAACGTATAGAATCATACTTACCTGGGAGGTCACTTGAAATTAACACTGTTTATTGTTTATTGCAACCTGTATTTGAATTTATTTATTAATACACCCATTGGAAAAAAGAAAATCTCAGGGCCCATGTCATCTTTGGGGATGCTGTGTGGAAGTCTTTTTAGGGAAAAATGTATGAGGGGTGGGTGGGAATCTGTTGTTCAACGTGTTCAGAAGAGACGAACGTATGGATCTATCCCTCCCACTGCGGTGCAAGGCGATGGGTCGAGTGAGAGTAGACGATAGGTCTCCCTCAATCAGTTTCTCCTGGCCCGCGACGCAACAGGTGGGCAAACTCATCCGCCACCAAAACCACATGAACCCGTTTATCCTTGCTAAGTCACAAAACGTAGCGAACCACTTGAGGTGACCTACGGCTGGGATGTTGGTTATCAAGAAGTAAAAATTAGTAAGAGAAATTATAAAATAGAACCCATGCAGAAGAACAATACATTTAAGAAGTCAGTTATTAAAGCCTTCATGCAACTAAATTCCGTGCCGTTGAAAACATCTACTATTTCTAAGTATTGTCAACTGGATGCAATCTAGGTACAAGCGAATATCTAAATAACTCAGCCCTGATATTTTTGTCACAATTAAAAATATCTTTAATCGAGTATATCTAGTTTTTATATGGAAGGTAATTAGACTTAGTAAATCAGGGCTGTCAATAATACCATTAACAATTTAAAAAATAAAATTCAAGTCGAAAGCAAGACTTCTATCTGAAAGTTTTAATAATTTTAATTCTTTCATCAAGTGGTTTTAATTTATGGTTTCTATAGGTAGGCCGAATTTATAATTAATATATAAATGAATCCCTGTTTCCCTAGGTCACGCCGTAACTTCAGAACGACTTTACCTATTGCATTAATCTTTTTTTCAAGGTTTTCTAATACTTCGTAGAAGGTTCTTACGGAAAGAAAAATTAAGAAAATTGGATTATTTCAGAAAACTAAACGACTATTTTAACTTCGCACGTTTGACAGTATTTGAATATTTTAAATATGAAAAACGAAAATTTGAATCAAAAACATTGTAATAGGTGGCACGCGAGCTGTTTGAAAACTGAATGTACTGGGGCTGAATACAATACATATTTGTCCATATTTTTTTGGGGATGAAGAGAGTGGGGAGGTGAGGGAGATTGGGAAGAGAAAGAAAAAAGCGTATAGAAAAACAATAAAAAATTGTCGCAGCCGGTAGGATTCGAACCTACGCTCCCAGAGGGAATCTGATTTCTAGTCAGACGCCTTAACCGCTCGGCCACGGCTGCTTTTTATTTATAGATTGTAACGGCTCTTGTATATTGGAATTTTTTATATCTATTTTCGAACATATATAACTTTCAGATGATTATCTACGTAAATAATTAGTTCCTGTATTACAAATTGTCGTTAAAATCAGTAAATGTTTGTAAATAGGTTAGTAGTAGTTTTGTGAACACCTCAATAGAAGAACCTGTGGTGAGGTGTTCGTATGTTTTAGATTTATTATTATTATTATAAGAAAGCTTTGACTGTCCAACTAGGAGATTTCCAGTTTTAGTACAGACCTAGAGTATTTTTTTCTAATACAGTTAGAAAAAAATCTTAAAAATCTGTCCAGTTTTGGAGGAGTAAAATGGTGAAAACCAAACCTCGATTTTGATGATTTTATTTAGGTTTTATCAGCCTGAGGTGCAGTTGTCCCTTTCGCTCAGTATTCGGGAGAGTAAGAGATACAGCAACAGTTTGGTAAAGTACCTATTGTTCAAATTTTGACAAAGACCTGGTTATAATTATTTAATGTATGTGCCACACGCGCAGTTAAAAGCGCGATCAGATATCTGTTTTGAACCGCGAGCGCTTATGTGTTGTGCCGTCACACGACGGTATCAAATATTTATTCCTATGGTAGTAGAGGGGGTCAGTTGGATTACAGAGCTGCCACGAAATGCCATTTCTTTGTTCTGAATCTTTCAACTTGACAGCTGTCATCCGCCCGTTTAGGTGGCTCCGTAATTAAAATGACCCCCTCTCCTGTTTTTGGCGGAGAGGGGGTTGCAATTTATTTATTTATTTATTATTACATTTATTACATACAAGAAATAACAATATAAAAGGAAGCTTTGACTGCCCAACTAGGAAGGTTTCCCGTTTTAGGACAGTCAACTTGGCAGGTTGCGTGTACATAATTTCACATTAGTGGATTCAATAATAAATAACAATAATAGTACATATTGGGGGAGTTACTTAGATATTAGGTACAATATCGGATATAAGTTGTGTTATTCTAGGTATACAGCAGTAATAAACAATAAAATCCAGATAGGTACATGTAAAATATAAAGTAAAATCTATAATAAAAAAATATAAAATAGAACTAAAATATAACAAATGTAAGAAAGAAAAATAATAAAAAAAAAGATTTTTTTTTTTTTTTATGAAAATACAATTTAGCAGTAATAAGCAATAAAATCCAGGTAGGTATATGTAAAATATAGAATAAAAATATAATATATAAATATAAGAAAGAAAAATAAAAAAGAAAAAAAAAGAAGAAAATAATTTATAGGAAAATACAAATACAAAATCGAAGAAATCAACTCAGTCTACGTTTTTTAATAATTTTTCGGAATCTGTCCTACCTAAGTCTAATAACCATTTTGTAATTTTAGTACCGAAGGATGATAATTCACACAGTTTCAATTGAGAGGGGATTTTGTTGTATATTTTTGGTCCCAGGTATGAGAAAACTTTTTGATAAGCCGCAGTATTGCTTGTTGGAATAGAAGAGAGCGTCGCTCGAGTATCTGAAGGGTTTCTTCATAATGACGCGTAGAATGGATTTCTGTGCCTTCAGTAGCGGGTATAATGTTGTTATACCTGTTCCACCCCATCCAATGCAACCGTAGGTTATGACGGAGTTACAGAGCCCGTAGTATAATTTTTTAATGTCTTGAGTTTTTATAATTTCCCGCAATCCTATAAATATATAAATAAGCTTGCGCACTTTATTAGCTGTGTTTTCAATTTGTTGTTTCCATTTAAGGTGGTTATCCACTATTATACCTAAATATTTAATAGATTTAACACATTCAAGGGTTTCGCATTTACAAGTATGGTTATTATTTCCAAGGCTACACTTAATATTATGTATTGTGAGGTGATGAGGTGTTTTGGGTTGACCTGCAAGGGTAGCGCTAAATGTGAGATATTTTGTTTTTTGTATGTTTAGTGTAAGAAAATTAGTGTCCAGCCACTGTTTTACTCTGTTTATACCCGTGTTCGCAAGGTGGTGTGTTTCTTTGTGATAACTTTGCCACCAATGTGTTGGTTACAAAGTTCGTTTATGTATATAATAAAGAGAAGGGGCCCAAGTGTACTTCCTTGTGGTACCCCAAAAGTGTATTTTAGTGAAGTGCTAATAGCCTCGTTAATTCTGGTTTATTGAAATCTATTAGATATATAACTTTCTATCCATTGAAAAGCTTTTCCTTTTATTCCTATATTTCTAAGTCTCTGTAAAAGAATTTTGTGAGATATTGTGTCAAATGCCTTGGCCAGGTCCAGGAAAAGGGCAATAGTTTTCTTGCCACGGTTCATATTCCCTGCATTAGTTTCAGTGAGACATGCGATGGCATCATCCGTTCCCTTACCCGACCGAAAGCCGTATTGGTTTGGACTTAGAATGTTATGTTCCTCCACATATTCGTTTAACCTAGTTTTGAAAAGCTTTTCAATGACTTTGGATATCGCGCTTAAAAGTGATATTGGCCTATAGTTTTCTACAAGAGATTTAGGTCCACTTTTGTGAATTGGGACAATTATTGATTTTTTAAAGTGATCAGGAAATATTCCTGCTGTAAAACTCAAGTTGTAAATATATGATAGCGGAGCAGAAATCTGATTTTTAATTTTTTTTAGTATTTGTGTATTTAGACTATCTGGACCCTTTGCATGTGTAGTATTGAGGCTGTTGATAATTTTTAAGACCTCTTCTACAGTAGTTGGTTTAATATTAAATGAAAAAGATTGTTCCTTAGTTTCAATTGTCGATGCTAAAGAGTCTTCCGTTTTCTGGGTTTCTAATAAGATTTTATTTGCTAGATTTGACCCACAGATGCAAAATATTGATTAGTGTGACATGCAATTGATTGATTGTCAGTTATAATGAAATTTCCGGTATTTAATTCTGTTACAGATGCACTAGTATTTCTTTTACTTTTAGTTATTTCTCTGACAACATTCCACATGTTTTTGCTGGAATTATCCTTATCAAGTAAGAATTTATAATAACGCTCTTTACATTTGCGAATAACGGTTTTGCAGATATTACGGTATCGGTAATAGTTTTGCTGTTTAGTGGCGTTCAATGGGTCTCGTTTAGCTATTTTATGAAGGTGATTTCTTTTGTGTATAGATTTAACAATGCCGTTTGTAATCCATGGTGTGAGATGTATTTTACTATATGGAATGCGTTTAGTTATTGTGTGTTTTGTTATGATTATATTGATTTCATTAATAAAATAGTTTAGAGCATTGTTAACTTCAGTCTCTTTGTAAACATATTCCCAATTTTTATTATTAAGATCATTTAATAAACCCTCATAATCGATAATCTGTTTGTGATTAATTTTATGTTTTTTGGGTGTTGAGTTTGGGATACTGATTGCAGTGGTGTAATGATCAGTGATTGTATTATGTATTACAAATGCATTTGAATTTGTTATATTTCTGGTATATATATGATCCAAACATGTGCTAGAGCTATCTTGTACCCTAGTTGGAGAATTAATATTGGAAATAAAGTTACTTTCAGCCATAGCACAAAAGTAGTCGTCGGACTGCCTATGCAATACTTCTCCTATAGTATTTATATTCATGTCCCCGATCAGTATATATTGTGCATAATTCTTAGTTTTTTTTAACTCACCAATAAGATTATCCAGGAAATCTTGGATGTCATTGAACGATGGTGATCGGTAGATAGCTAGGCTACCTAAATTCTCATTAATGTTGATTTTTAAACAATTACACTGATTTATGTTAATTTCTTGTACTAAGAAATTTAATGTGATGTCGATATATACTACTATTCCGCTATTTTGGTTAATATGCGATGTTGTATGGTATTCGTTATAGCCTGAAATTTGTTTGGCTATGTATGAATCATTTAAACTGCATTCAGTGAGAATTAGTACATGGAACTTTACCACAGATTTTATTTCTTCTAAAAATATAAGAAAATCATCCAAGTTTCCCATCGTTCTAATATTTTGATGTACAATATTAATCCTATTTGATTCCCAATTAAATTGCATAAATTTGTTAGTGTTTTCAAAAATTATTTCAGTATTTGGCACTATGATACTGTCGATTTCATGTTGAAGATCGTTTATTACCATTAGAATTCAAAAATTAATTGTTGTTTTCTGGGTAAAGTTTTAAAACAGTATTTAATTATCATATAAATACTTGTAGTACGAAATATGTAGCGACAAAACTGTAAACAAAATGATGTAATTAGGAAAAATAAAATATATCTGAGTAAGAAATAATATCTGAAATAAAATCCAGGAAATAAATAACGTATGTAGTTAGTGTGTGGCATTTGCTCTTTCAAAAAACAGTAAAAATTAGTATAAGTATGAAAAATAAGTAGTATCTGGGTTATATAAAATATGTTGATTAGAGTTCTCTTTTGCAGAATTATTTGTAATATTACTAATAAATCAATTGATAATCTTATAATAAGTGTAGTTACCATTCTAGAGAGAATAAAGATTGCAATTAAAGTTAATGTTAAAATTAGAATTAAAATTATTCCAGTGCAAATAGGAGTTATGCAAAAACCTAGGTGTTTATATAAAATAGTGATGTTATGTAATAGAGAAGGAAATGGCGATATAAAGCGGTAGAGAGTTGTTTTATCACGATAATTAGAATAAAGAGCAGATAGTCATAGTTTCGGTATAGCTTGTTCTGAATCAATTAATATAGGGCGAGAAGAGTCATCTTTTTTCATGTAGATTAGACCTGCTTTCGTCCAGACGTACCTATATTTACATACAGTCGCACGTTGGCGAGCTAGATACCAAAGCCGTTTGCCTTTAGACGTGAGGAGTTCTGAGACGTAGATGGGTGTAACGGGGCCAGACAGTCCGATTGATCCCGTGTTTAGTTTGTCACCAATCTTTTCGCATGACCTGTTATATTTTTTTATAGCATTAAGGAGCTCCTCTTTTAACGCTATTGAATTAAAATTAATTACCACTGACCTAGGTTTAACTGTTGGAGGAATATTTTTGTTTCTCTGTGATACTCTGTAATGATTGGTTTATTTATGGGGTTGCATGACTTTTCGTATATCGCCTCAGGAGCGGCGATATACGAAAGATCTTACGGCGTAAGATCTCTATTGTCTATGGTTGATCTGCGCGTAAACCGCTTAGGTGTATGTGTACACGCTGATGGGATTGTATGGAGAGCGTTATTTGATGATCTTTCATCTGCGCGTGTGGCACCGCTTTAAAACTGAAATTGTAAGGTGATATGTAGTTTGTATTTGAAGAGATGTAGAATAAACGATCTGGCATAATATTGTCTAATTGACAAAACGTCAAGAAGCTTCTATATAATATAAAGTTTTTTCTTCTGAGGAAAAAATAAAAAAAATAATAAAAATTGTCGCAGCCGGTAGGATTCGAACCTACGCTCCCAGAGGGAATCTGATTTCTAGTCAGACGCCTTAACCGCTCGGCCACGGCTGCTTTTTGTTTGTAGATTATAGCGGCTCTTGTCTATTATAAATTCTAAATAATATTTAAATAATCATAGAACATCTTCTTCAAGTAGGTTACTCATTGCTGAGGATCGTTTTTTTCATCCAATTTCCTTGGTGGATAAGGCTCCTTTACCAAACCAAGGAAACCCTAGTACCGGATGCCAAAGATACTTGGTAACTCCAGCACATTGGTGACCTTCCTCTGCTTTTTCTCACTTCCACTTTGCCAGTGATTATGAGTAAATTTTCTCCAAGTTGGAGTCCTCTGTTTGGCGAGTAACGTATCCAAAGAATCTTAAAATACGTTGTAGGCAGATAGTTAAGAGTCTATTGTGAATGCCTAGCTCTTCCAGAATTGGCACATTTGTGCGTTTGGTTTTCTAGTCGTCAGTCCATGGAATCCTGAGCATTTCTCTCCAGCACCACATTTCGAGGGCATCTATCCACTTTCTTTTGCTGGTTCTAAGTGTCCGACACGAGTCTCATCTTGGTGGTCTTCGGTATGCGTCTGTCACTCCATTTGGCATTTTACTTATAGCATCTCCTGCATCATCTGCACAATATAATACAAAATTTCAGCATTGACATTTTTAGTAAAAACCTAAAGAATTATCGATATGAAGTAACGCGTACGATCGATTATTAATATGAGAATATATCGTGAGCATCTCCTATCCTTTTCCTATATTCCTCTTCCTCTCCCCTTCCTATAACCCAAAATTAATTATAATATAATAAAACTTCATTTCCGATGTACTTTAGCATAAGAAACCTCTGTGGCTTGACTCCAGTTCAATTATATATTTATCACTGTATAATATGTATTATGTAAAAGCTGTTTGTTTCTTACAAATAAATAAATAAATAAATAAAAATCTTTTGTCATGCAAATTCTTTTTTTCACTTCTGTTTCATAACCTCCTTCAACACTTATAGACGAATCTAGGTATATAATGTCGTTTACCGTTTTTAAGTCTTTGAGAGCATTGTTAAAACAATACTAAATACTAAAACAATGCTTAAAACATACAGGTAACATATTATTATACGGTATAGATAATGAAGGCGATAAAAAAATGTTATAAAGTTTTCATTTATGTTCACAATAGGTATGGCTAAAATGCAATGGATAGTTCGTGCTTAAAATTGTTGTAGGTCATGTAGAACATGTAAACATTTCCTGCGAAGCGTTAAACGAGCCTGGTAAGTCTTCCCAGAGTTACCTGTATTGCTAAGTTAGTTATTCACCTGGTGAGAATCGGAAATCATAAGTCTGTGTTGATGGCCTCGCGTGAAATTATCTATTTCAGCCAGGATGTCAGGTTTTAACAATTTTACTGTTCATGAGTTTTTGAGGGAGACGTCGATTCAGATGGTTGATGGTGGTTTCACCTCTTCCTGCAAATCGTTAAGTGTTGGCGTCCCACAGGGATCGGTTCTGTCTCCCACTTTGTTTTTGTTGCACATCATTGATCATTTGTTGTGTGTATCAATTCATTTTTACGCGGATGATAGTACAGAGTACAGTCCATGAAAGCTTTTTGTTTGACAAGCCCCCAAAGGGCACACAAACTCCAATGGCTCGGAGGACTTTGAAGCAGAGAATTGTACGGTTACTTTGAGAGAGTTTTATCTTGGAATAAGAATAACTTCGTCAAATTTAATGTTTCAAAGACCCAACTAGACCCAATGTCCGATTAAGCCTAAAAGGGATCGAAAAGAAAATATAGTCTCTGCCAACGGAAGCAATCCTCCCAACAGGACTTAATATGTTTGGTGTAACTCTAAGTGACCAGCTCAGATACTAGTTAGCTTCTCAGAAGCTGGGGGTTCTAAATGGGCCCGCAGATACTTTAAGGTTCATAACTGCTTACCCTGCACCAATCGCGGGTTCGCTCCACGGTTGGATATAGCAGCCACATATTATTATGGTCTGGGGCCCCCCGCAATACCTGAAAAAAAAACCTTGATTCTGTGCAGAAACGGACGGTCAGTAAGGTCCGTTGGATAGATTCTCTAATCTTAACAAACGGATAGCAATTTTTAGAGCACTGGCGTGGGGTGGGAATTCTTTCCTTTTTTACAGGTATTTCAATGGAAGATGCTCCGAGGAACTAGCGTCGTTGATTCCTTCGGCAGCGGTGTAAAGTCGGGAAACACGCCTAACATTTGTAAACAGTTGACATTTGTCACATGACAGTCATTTTTACAGCTCGTTCTTGAGTTCAACACCGCGCCTGTGGAACGATTAGCCGGCCTCTGTGTTTCCTCCCTCCTACAACAAGGGTCTCTTCATGACCCAGGTTCATTCCTTCCTTTCCACAAAAAGACCCTCCGCACAACATCTTCAAAAATAACATTATTTTATTTTTTTATTATTATTATTGTACAACAGAATAATTCCAATTACAGTACAATTTAGTTACCCTATCAGCATTTAGGCAAGTGACTCTTCAATAATATTTTTAAGGCATATAAAGAAGTCACTTACATCCAAATGTTTTGCAATTTCATTTAACAGCACCATTCCCCTCGTCATGCTATGCTTTGTCAAGACGTCTGATCTGCCGTTCGGTACCTTAATTAAGTCATGATGTCGTGATCTGGTACATATAAATCATAGCATCCCAAGAGAAATGGGCTATTGATGAAATTGTTCCAAATTTTGAAAGACAGAATAGCAAGACTTGCTTTCCGCCTAGTTTCTAGACTCACAGAATCAGTTTCCTCGAGTAAGTCAACATAGGCCCTGAAGGAAATTATTTTCCTCAGGGCCTCCTGTGTGGAGTAAATATTATTTAAAGAAATAAAATAAAAATACTGAGTTTCTATATGAAGAGTTGTATTAGGATATTAGGAGTGTATTAGATGAATATGTACTCATATAGATAAAAATGTCTAATTACTAATTGTCTTTAGCCCCCATATCTGAGATCCACTCTCGATAATACCTACTACATACTAAGGGTGAAGTGAGAAAAGACTCCTTTAAATTGTGTATGACAAAACCTAATGTTTTTGTAACGAGTATCATACACATTTACCAAATCCTCACAAGTCATCATGTTCTTCAGAGACGTATCTTTTTAACTAAGTAATTAAAATATATGGTCTTGAGTGTCCTCTTAATGCAAAAAACTGAACTTTTTATTAGTTAAAACCGAGTTAATTTGCATTTACCTACCCCAGTAATAATTGCTTTAATATCTTCCTGACGTTGACCCTGTTCTCCTAATTTCATCGATAAAAATGAAAAACTGAACGAATTTACCTAATATGGTTTCGAATATTGTTTATAAAAAATAAAAATAATAATGGTCCCAAATTGGATCCCTGTGGCACACCAGAGTTTGAATGATATGTACCGGAGTTGTATTCACCGCAGGATAAGAATTGTTCCCTTCTGTTCAGATATTTGCTAAAGATTTTCAATTAATTTTCAGAAAAAAACAATTCCTTCAAGCCTACTAAAGATAACCAAGTGATCCACATTTTTGAAACACTTATTCGCCACGGCTGCTTATTATTTTTTGCAGATTGTCTATCGAGACTTGTCTTTTTTATTTTAAATTATCTTTTTCTTCTGAGAAAACATAAAAAAGTAATAATAAAAAGGTCGCAGCCGGTAGGATTCGAACCTACGCTCCCAGAGGGAATCTGATTTCTAGTCAGACGCCTTAACCGCTCGGCCACGGCTGCTTATCATTTGTACATACATTGTAACGGCTCTTGTCTATTGCAAATGCATTTATTTATTTATATTCTCGTACTTATATTTTACAGATTATTACAGTTTCCGTAGATAATAAGGTCCGGAGATACAAAAAATGTTGATAATCAGTAATTTTGTGTAAATAGGGGCCAGGTATCAAACCGCGCTAGCGCTGCAGTTAGGTATTTCTTGTACTTGTAGACAAACACGGCCGCAGCTGGCCGCCTGCGTCTGACTAGAGGAGATGTGGGTATACTAGACACTACGGACTTACGAAATAAAAATATACTTGCCTTATAAAATTAAAATTTAGTTTCTACTATAATGGATACAGCTTAACATACTAAGAATCATATTGTGGAATAGCGTGGATAACTCATAGAGACATTTGCGCCTGGGTCAAACTGCCCATTCACTGCAGTTAGGTATTTTTGGTGGTTGCAAACAAGCTCGGCCGCCGCGAGCCGCGAGCCAGCCGCTTGATCTACTGTGTATTTCGGTTAGATTCAGGCACAACTGGTCAGCATTTAGATAAAATACGGAATAAAAATACACTTGCTTTATAAAAAAAATAATTTATTTGCAACATAATTGATACAGATCGACAGATTATAAATCATATTATGCAAGGGCAAGGATACATAGACTTTTTTTTAGCCCCTGGACCTTTACAGACGTCTTAGTTTTTGACTCAATGTGACATAGAATCTCATGGTGTTTTGATGTGGAAAAAATTTCTGGTTCATATATGGTTTGTTTTCAATTGCAGCCAACACTTTCCTAAAACAACATTTAAAATAAATTTATTTGTAATAATACAACCCAGAATTTACCCAACATCGAAATTCATTCGATTTATCAATGGATCTGACAGCCGTTGTTTTCAATAAAACTTAGTGACTATTTGAACGGAATCGGTAGAGAACTCAAAATGGTCGTCGAAATTATGCATTTTGACATTAAATTCGAGTTCGGTGAACCTCAAACTCCTTAAACCTGATTTTGAACCAAATCGTCAAAGTACTTAAGATATTCAAGATGGATGCCGAAATTTTGCATTTTGACATTAGATCCGAGTTCAGTGCACTTCCAAACGCCCGAATCCTGATATTGAACCAAATCGGTAGATAACTAGAGAAATTCAAGATGGATGCCGAAATTTTCCATTTTGATATTAGATCCGAGTTCAGTGCATGTCCAAACGCCCTAATCCTGATTTTGAACCAAATAGGTAGATAACTAGAGAAATTTAAGATTGATGCCGAAATGTTGCATTTTGACATTAGATCCGAGTTCAGTGCACCTCCAAACGCCCTTATCCTGATTTTGAACCAAATAGGTAGATAACTAGAGAAATTCAAGATGAATGCCGAAATTTTACATTTGGACAGTAGATCCGAGTTCAGTGCTCGCCAATACTCCCTAATACTGATTTTGAACCAGATCGGTAGAGAACACGAGAAATTCAAGATGGATGCCGAAATTTTTCATTTTGACATTAGATTCGAGTTCAGTGCACTTCTAAACGCCAGAATTCTGATATTGAACCAAATCGGTAGATAACTAGAGAAATTCAAGATGGATGCCGAAATTTTTAGATGTCAAAATGCAAAATGACTTCAGTCCACCTTCAAACTACCTTTGATAGAAATCAGTAAAAAATTTAATTGTTGACATTATTACCTTATTTTCCTTTTCTTCCAGTGGGTGGGTCTATTTTTATGGCACGGTAAGCAAGGCTTCCTTTATTTTTACCCATTTTGAAGGTACCTGAAGTTTAAAAAAAAAAATAATAAATAAAATCTGTAAAACTGTAAATCAAGTTAAAAATAATTTATTAGATAATAATAAATATATTTTATTTCTACTTACCCGGTTTCTGTAACACCTATCTCCTCAATGATTCCTTCAAAAATCAAAGACACAGCGAACAAAATTGCCGCGAAAAAAATATGCGTGCTCCCGCCGTGACCGCTTTCTCACAACTGAATGAATTCTGTGAAATTCTTAGACATCGCGCGGCTATTATTCCGCCATACATTTTTGTATGGCGGAGGATAGTTGAAAAATTCAGAAAGTTTAGGCGAATTACAATAAAAATCTAGAAACACTGAAGTGCTTTAAATTTAATAGCGTGTTTTAACATAATGTTTACTCTGAGATTACGGAAGGATTTTTGTTAAAAACGTTTACAACAGGTTCAGGAGAGATAATCGCGAAGGCCTTTTTCAACGTTTTAACTAAAGTTGCAGCATGTATAACTTATAGAATTTGTAAGATTACAGTAAAAAAAGTTTAATCACTAGTAACTTTACACATTTTTCTAACTACCCCTATATAATTTTCTAGTATTGCTGCTACTAGATGCGGATGCTACTGATAATGCGGAGCGATGTTTTCCAAACCCTACCCTTAATAGTAGTGTTTTGTGAACACCTCACTAGGAGAACTTATGCTGAGGTGTTCGCATGCTTAGATAAAGTATTATTCTGCCATCATAAGTAAAAACATAGTATTCTCGTTGAGACTCTCAAGGAGGACATTGCGGTTTCATCAATGACGGCGGCTGTAGGTATTCCATATTAGGATAAGTACATCTTAATAATTAGCCTTAAAGATATATGTGTGAGAAAAAAAACAGAAGGATGCTTCATGAAATCAACTTACGGCCGCTGTTCCCAATTCTACTAAGCCAAAACTAAGGTTCAAAACTGCTTAAGCATCACTTAATCTAGACTAAGTGATGATTAAGTGATACTTAAGCAGTTTTGAACCTTTGTTTCGGCTTAGTAGAATTGGGAACAGCGGCCGTTAATGATGCAGTTAAGACAAAAAGAGAATAAAACAAAATATATACATATGTACATAATTGATAACAGAGTCCTAATTCATACATATCTAATAATAATTTATTTATTTCAGAATGCGGGGAGTTTAGTGCGATCCCCCATAAATATCTAAAGGTTTTTCAAAAACTACCGAAGTCAATTTCCAACCAATTTGCCTAGCTGTAATTTTGCAATATTCCAATTTTCCCGGGAGAATTTTTTCTGAAAAATGGAAAAAGTTAAACTTTACATCATATCAAAAGGATCTTTAAAATGGTCTACTAATTTTCCGAATTTCCCAGAAGAAATTTTCAGGGATGCCACCAATTTACAATTTTGTAAGATATACATGTTTCGTCCAAATAATAATAATAATTGGACAATTTGTAGAGCGCCGTTTTTGTGAAAAATCACCTCAAGGTAACTAACTCAGAATGAAATCATCTCAGAACATCATTTGAAAAGTCATTAATAGTGAAGGAAAGAAAAACATTGGTTAAATAGGTTTTACGTTAGGTTAGGGTTATGGGCTATTTTTAAATTATTGACTTTTCAAAGAGGTGTTGAGTTGACCTGATTCTGAGTTGATATGAAACCTAAAATTCATCGGATCAAAACATTTCCAGCATGAAATATTTCCAAAAGCATAACAAAACCAAAAAGATAAATTTTTTAATAAAAATTTCCCGGCCCGTTTTCGGAACTAAAATTTTCCGATTTTCCACCAATCATTTGACAAATTTTTAGATTTTCCCCAAAAGAAATTTTTAGGAATAATAAAATTTTCTAGGATAAAAAATTTCCCAACATGAAAAGTTTCCAAACTTCAAATAAAAAAATATTCTTACCAGAATTTCCCGACCCATTTCCCGACAAATATTCCCAGCTGTAGTTGTACAATATTTCAATTTTCCCTGAAGATTTTTCCGAAAAATAAAAATTTCACGATGCGATTGTACCACCCCAGTCAGGAGCATTCCTGTCCCGTTGAGACCGGTACACCAGTGGGCACTGTTTTGTTAGGACTCGGAACACGTGCTATGAGGATGGGAAGGAGGTTGGAGTTTAATCGACCGGTATACATGGCAACCTAATAAGCCAATATTGGAAAGTATGATGGGCAGGAATAAAGGAATTGGTTGTAAGCTTTGGTTTTCGTTTCTCGCATTTCGCTTATTTTGCTTCCCGTTTCTTCTCGCTTCCAGCTTCCTGCTTTCCGCGTCCAGCTTCCTTCCCTGCTTTTTTCTTTTGGTTGTTGCTTCTCCCTGCTTCTCGCTTCTTGTTTCCAGCTTCCCGTTATTTGATGCTTTCCGCTGCACGCTTTCAGCTTGCCCTGCTTCTTCCTTCCTATTTCTTATGGATTCATGCTTTCTGCTTCGATTGCTTCTTGCTACCTACGTTCTGCTTCCCACTTACTGCTTCTTGGTTTTCTTACTTCCCGCTTCACGTTGCTTCTTACTTCCTACTAATTGTTACCAATCTTCCACATGGGTTTCCACATATTTCCAGCTTCCCACTGCTTCTCACTTCACGTTTCTCGCTGCTTCTTGCTTCCCGCTTTCCGCTTCCGTTGCTTCTCATTTTCTGCTTCTATTACTTCGCGGTATTCGCTTCGCCATATCCCGAGTGGGAGAAAAGTTCTAGTCTACCGTGACTAGATCCTCCCTGCCTCACCATGTATCCAAATCATTTTATCTTCATATTAGTTCATAGGTGTTCTGTTACTTAATTTCCTTGTTGAAGCGGTATTATGAGTTTCGATGGCTGGTAAATTCCCTTCACAAAAAGCAAAGTTTCGTCAACCTTCATAGCGCTTTCGTGAATTACCCACCTAAATGGATAGGTACCTACTTGGAACGTATTATGTAATCGTGAGATTATTGTATACTCGTTCAGATAGACTAATCTATGTCTCTCGGTGGATTCAAAATGTTTGTCAGAGTTCAGTGTTCCACAACCTTTCCTGTAATAGTAAAAAATCAATCAACCAGAGCCTGCCTCAATGAACGCAAAAAATAATTCTACCTTCGCCAATAGTGACGGGCCACCGTTCTCAATATCCATATTGAGTTTGTTTTGAAAAAACGCTGAAAGAAATAAACATCAATTTAGTTGACGAATTTATCTGCTTCACATGAAGTGGCTTTATCTTTCGGCACCAATAATTAATAACCATTAATTACATAATGGCACTTTATTTGCCCTCACAACTTAATTATACAAAAAATAAGAGTTTCCACATAGAAAACTGAATTTATTAAATAAAATATGTAATTAGGCAATTTTTTAGCCCGAATGGAAAAATTCCAAACTTCACATAATATCAAAAGGATCTTTATAATGGTCTTAAAAAAATACCTATCAAATTTCCAATTTACCGAGAAGATTTTTTTTAGAAAAATATAATTTTCCTGTATCAAAAATTACCCAACATAAAAGTTTTCAAAAATTCAAATATTAAAATAAAGAGATAAATTTTATTTCCAAAAATCATCAAATAAAAAATTCGTTTTCCAAAATCAATTATTTTATTTTATTAATTTGTGTAATTTCATAATTAATTCATTAAAAATAATATATAGTATATTTGCGGCACGTTCCAGAGTGGAAGATACTCTCAGATCGCCCTGGTGTAACACCACTATTCAGAATTGAAACTTTGCTTGAAATGGGTTTTAGCCGTGTTTGGTGACCAGATCTGAATAGCCAGGTACTTCCCCAACTTCCTCTTCCCCATATCCTTTCCCTCCCCACCACCTTCAGCCTCACCACGTACCTACCTCAATCGGGGATGCTTTAGTCTCACTGGCTCCAGATGGGAGCAGTTGGAACTATTGTGCGGTATTCATATAAAAAAAATATATATAAAATATTAAAAGAAAATAATCTATCTAATGAACCCAAATTCATGTACGACGATAATGTCATTTGTTGTCCCGGTGACTTTGCTGTCACTGGATACACCGATATTATTTTCCCATGGAAACGAATATAATTTTGGAATCGTTTCATTTTGGTTTTAAAATTAGAGCTGTGTCTACGAACAACCAAATGTAGAATATCCATACTAATATTATAAACGCGAAAGTGCGTGTGTTTGCTTTTTAAGCTTTCACGCCTAAACCACTGAACCGATTTTTAAAATTCTTTCACAAATAGAAAGCTACAATTGTATATAATGGTAAGCTCTGGCGTTATTAAATTGGTATAAATGAAAATTTGGGTATTTAATATATTTTAGCGTCAGGGAGACGGGGAGGGAAAAGACGAGGGAAAAGAGGGAAAATACGAGGGGGGAAGGCGGGGAAGGTGGAAGGGAACAGGAACGCACGGGAAAGGACATGCAGGGTGAATCAATTTATTTATTTGCATGGCATTGCAACGCATGCCGGTTACCAGCTGGTATTACATAAATGGAAGCCTTGAAATTTAAGATGAAACATGAGATTCGTCGTGTTTTAGAATTGTGCGGCTATATTTTGAATATATATTTTCATTATAAAGTTTACTAAAGATGTGAGATGGTATGGGCACATAAGACGGAGACCACCAGACCACACAGTGAAGCAGGCAATGTCTATGGAGCTTCATCGACAGTCATCCAGAGGAAGACCAAAGAACTCCTAGACCCACTGAACCCCGGATTCTTTCCCAACCTCACACCTTTTTACTTCCCAGAACTTCCTATCCTAAAAAGATCCTCCACACAGAATCCCCAAAGATGACATAGGATCTGAGGGGAATTATTTTCCTAAGAATCGCCTGTGTGGAGCTAATGTAAAAAAAGAACAAGAAGATGTGTGATGTTGGAACAGAGTAAGAACTTATTTAATTTTCTGACTTTAAATTAATTTAATTAGAATTTTTTATTAAATAAAATCCAAAATGGTTCTGAAATCGTAAGATTTGTAAAGTAGGGGCAGAATTAAGAAAACCGTGAATTTTGTGTAACATTTTTTTTTAAATTTAAAATAAGTAAATAAATAATTTGTTCAGAAAAACGTCACTATCTCAATGACAATTTATTTTACATTTCCACAGACAGCTACCAGGTGCCATAGTATTGAAAAAAAGGCGAATAAAAAAAGTACAAATATATGTATATTATGACGATTTCACCTTATAAAAAAGAATCTTTACTAACTGTTACATTTAAAAAAGTAAGTAACAACCATAATTAATTTCAGACATTTTATTCGGAAATCAATAAGGTCATAGATAATAAAAATAAATGCAATAGGTTTTTCACTACAAGCACCGATACTTATTGTTTTTGCAAAAAAAAACGGGTATTGAGGGACCTACTTGATTTTCTTTAGCTAGTGATTCCTGCCATTATTTGGAGTAAAAAATGCAAATAAATTTTTTGTCTCTCGTGATTTTTTGTGTGAATGTCAGTGTCACCGGAGACCAAAATTTCATTTACAATTTTTACTCCAAATAATGTCAGGATTCACTGGTTGTATGTCCCTCCACAACACCCTGTATAGAAATATATCGCCTGTAATTACCTAACCGAATATTGATAATGACTTCAGAAGGCGAAACAGCTGTCACGCCTAATAATCATTAGACAGCAGGACTTCTTTATAAATAAGCTGGTTTTAGAAATTGAGTAGTAATATTATTGAACTAGCTGGTTCCCGGCATGCGTTGCAATGCCATATTCGAAGAAATAAATTGTTTCTCCCTTCATGTCATACCCTCCCGCGTTCCCCTTCCCTTTCCCTCCCACCCTTTCCCCTCTCCAACTTTCGCGTTCCGCGTTCCATATATTCAGTCCCAGTACATTCAGTTTTCAAAAAGCTCGCGTGCCAAATATTAAGTTTTTTAATTCAAATTTTAATTTTTCGCATATTATAAATATTCATTTTTGTATATTACTCGAACAATCAATCAAATTTGGTACCTAACCTAACGTAGACTATCTATAATTTAATAAATCCATAGACAATTCTTTTAATACAAAAAAAACTGATGCTTGCTAAATTCAATTACATCAAAAGCGCGAACCGTCAAAAGTGCGAAGTTAAAATAGTAGTTAAGTTTTCTGAAATTATTCAATTTTTTGCGCAATTTTCCTATTTTTTCTTTTCGGAAGAACCTTCTACAAAGTATTAGAAAACTTTAAAAAAATATGAATGAAATAGGTAAAGTCGTTCTGAAGTTATGGCGTGACCAGGGATTACTTTATATATATTAATGTAAAAGAAAAATAAAATTTACTGGACTGTTGAAACAGCCGCCATCTTGAAAAGGAATGTACGAACAAATTTACAGAACGTCGGAACGCAAAATGGTTGAGTTAAAACAGGTTAGTTAATAAAGTAGGAAAGCAAAACCAATTTAAAAAACTAAAAAAAAGATCGCAGCCGGTAGGATTCGAACCTACGCTCCCAGAGGGAATCTGATTTCTAGTCAGACGCCTTAACCGCTCGGCCACGGCTGCTGATGGCTCCACCTGACGAGAAACTGATCGGATTCTGTTCTCGTGAAAGTATGTTTTACATTAATTTGGTCGATGACTATAATTTGTTTCTTATCTTGTCTGTCACGAAAAGGATGATTTTCGCCATCTTGTAATACTTTGTATGAAAGGCGTGTAAAAAGTTATTTGAGTTTTAGTTGTTTCATTACAACGCCGAGGTAAAGTAAAATTTGTATTTACCTATAGGTCGCGTAATTATAGAGTTGATGTGATCAACCAGATCAACACAATACAGGGTAGTAACTTAGGAATGTGTATTGGTAAATACCTAAGAGTATGCCCGGCTGCTGATCCGCCACTACCACGAGAAGGCAGACCATCCAAGCACGGAGAAAACCGTTGCCGAAATCCGATGCAGTTTCTTCATCCTGCGACTCCGCACCGTCAGCAGGAAGATAAATCATGACTGCCCCACCTGTCACATACGACGGAGCAAGCCCGCTCCACCACAGATGGGAATACTGCCGCCGTCTCGCGTGGAACACCATGTCCCGACCTTTACAAACTGCGGGCTAGACTACTTCGGGCCGATGGAGGTCACAGTTGGCAGACACCGAGAGAAGCGCTATGGAGCCCTTTTTACCTGCCTCTCCACCCGCGCCATCCATCTAGAACTGACGACCTCACTGTCTGCCGACTCAGCCATCATGGCGCTGCAACGGATGACTGCCCGAAGAGGTCAACCCGCGGTGCTGTACTCGGACAATGGGACAAACTTCCGTGGTGCTGACACGGAGATCCGGAATGCCGTGGAATACCTACAGCAGGATGCCAGGATGACGGATGCCATGGCCACCAAGGGCATCGAGTGGCGCTTCAACACCCCCCTCAGTCCTCATATGGGGGGAGCCTGGGAAAGGTTGGTCCGCTCGGTCAAGCTGGCCCTGAGCGCCACACTAAAGGAAAGGGCGCCAAGGGAGGAAACCCTGCGCACAGCACTGGCAGAGGCTGAGTTTGTGGTCAATAGTCGGCCACTGACTCATATCTCTGTCGACCCGCGGGACGAAGAGCCCTTGACCCCCAACCACTTCCTCATGGGATCTGCAGGAGGCCGCCCGCATCTGTCGCTCTACGACAACAAGGAGGAGGAGGTATGTCTCCGACGACAGTGGCGTATCAGCCAACAACTGGCGGATATGTTCTGGAGGCGGTGGCTCCGTGAATACCTCCCCACCTTGGGTGCCCGACAGAAATGGCACCACCCGACTGAACCCCTCAAGGTCGGTGACCTGGTGCTCATCATGGACCCCGCGCTACCACGCAACAGTTGGCCGCGCGGGCGTATCATCGAGGCCATCCCTGCTGCTGACGGCCAAGTGAGGACCGCCCGAGTCCAGACAGCCACGGGAACTTACACCCGTCCTGCTGTAAAACTGGCCCTCCTCATCCCGGCACCCGCACCAGTACCAACCTCGACCGTAGCCGGACCAAGGACCAAACAGCCCAAGGGAACCGGACTTCGAGGATCCCGCCGACCTGTACGTCCTGACAGCTAGGTGCAGCCGTGACTGCACCAGGGGGAGGATGTACCGGACGTATTTAAGATTAATTGTAGTTTAATTTCATGTGTAATTTAATGTAATATTTATGAAAGAATAAAAATATTTACGGGGTCAGGCAGTCAGCCTAAGACAAAAAATAAAGCTTGACCCCAACCCTCAGTGTACATACCTACACTATTTAAATTATTTAAATTGACTTTTTCCTTTGCACAAATTCGATCTGTGCGAAGCCGTTCCTATACAAACCTTCGCACGGGTCCAATTTGTGCAGATCTCTATTATTTACACTTGCATAAATTCAAATTTGTGCAACCTATGTATTTTTACCTTTATAAACACTTGCACAAATTCGAATTTATGCAACCTATGTATTCGTATAACAGTTTTGCATAAATATAAAATAATTCCAATTTGTGCAGACTGTTCATACCCTATGTAAAATATAAAATGTAAAATGTGCAAACTCACATAATAAACGAATGATCGGAGAGGCATCGAGAGTAGGTCGAGATAAAACTCTGTGGCGTTCTCAGCTTCGTTGCGCAATAGCGAAACGAACGCGGTGGCGTTTTACAACTCTAACAGTCAAAATTCTAAGAATTTCATCTCAGTTCGTAGAATTGAGATGAACAAAGGACTGAGACGGGCAGACTCCCGTCTCTGGACCCTTTAAATACGGCTGCTAGACCGCCAGATCGGCAGAGTTCCAGATCTCACCGCTTCAGCAACATCTCGCCTTCTCTTCTGCCTTCTCCGATCTACCCCTGGAAAACTTGGACTTCTTCTTCTCCGCCCTGGTTGGACCGCCCTCCAAGAAGAAAGCATTACAATAAATTGGTCGATCGCGCAAATTTCCCCTCTACCTCCCTTCTTCCCCTCTACTTCCCCTCTACCTCTACCCCCCTTCCGCCCCCCTTGCCTTCTACCTTTCTCCCTACATTTACCCAATTTTCCTGAAATCTCCCCACTTTTCCCTCTCCCTACATTTTTTCCTCACTTTCTCCCTAGGTGTCGAAGCGGCCAGCCGGCAACTTCCCACTTCATCGTCTGTGCGGCTGGCGACTACAGTGCCTGTCCCGTACACCACCAGACCACACAGTGAAGCAGGCAATGTCTATGGAGCTTCATCGACAGTCATCCAGAGGAAGACCAAAGAACTCCTAGACCCACTGAACCCCGGATTCTTTCCCAACCTCACACCTTTTTACTTCCCAGAACTTCCTATCCTAAAAAGATCCTCCACACAGAATCCCCAAAGATGACATAGGATCTGAGGGGAATTATTTTCCTAAGAATCGCCTGTGTGGAGCTAATGTAAAAAAAGAACAAGAAGATGTGTGATGTTGGAACAGAGTAAGAACTTATTTAATTTTCTGACTTTAAATTAATTTAATTATTATTTTTTATTAAATAAAATCCAAAATGGTTCTGAAATCGTAAGATTTGTAAAGTAGGGGCAGAATTAAGAAAACCGTGAATTTTGTGTAACATTTTTTTTTAAATTTAAAATAAGTAAATAAATAATTGGTTCAGAAAAACGTCACTATCTCAATGACAATTTATTTTACATTTCCACACACAGCTACCAGGTGCCATAGTATTGAAAAAAAGGCGAATAAAAAAAGTGCAAATATATGTATATTATGACGATTTCACCTTATAAAAAAGAATCTTTACTAACTCTTACATTTAAAAAAGTAAGTAACAACCACAATTAATTTCAGAAATTTTATTCGGAAATCAATAAGGTCATAGATAATAAAAATAAATGCAATAGGTTTTTCACTACAAGCACCGATACTTATTGTTTTTGCAAAAATAAACGGGTATTGAGGGACCTACTTGATTTTCTTTAGCTAGTGATTCCTGGCATTATTTGGATTAAAAATGCAAATAATTTTTTTGTCTCTCGTGATTTTTTGTGTGAATGTCAGTGTCACCGGAGACCAAAATTTCATTTACAATTTTTACTCCAAATAATGTCAGGATTCACTGGTTGTATGTCCCTCCACAACACCCTGTATAGAAATATATCGCCTGTAATTACCTAACCAAATATTGATAATGACTTCAGAAGGCGAAACAGCTGTTACGCCTAATAATCATTAGACAGCAGGACTTCTTTATAAATAAGCTGGTTTTAGAAATTGAGTAGTAATATTATTGAACTAGCTGGTTCCCGGCAAGCGTTGCAATGCCATATTCGAAGAAATAAATTGTTTCTCCCTTCATGTCATACCCTCCCGCGTTCCCCTTCCCTTTCCCTCCCCCCCTTTCCCCTCTCCAACTTTCGCGTTCCGCGTTCCATATATTCAGTCCCAGTACATTCAGTTTTCAAAAAGCTCGCGTGCCGAATATTAAGTTTTTTAATTCAAATTTTAATTTTTCGTATATTATAAATATTCATTTTTGTATATTACTCGAACAATCAATCAAATTTGGTACCTAACCTAACGTAGACTATCTATAATTTAATAAATCCATAGACAATTCTTTTAATACAAAAAAAACTGATGCTTGCTAAATTCAATTACATCAAAAGCGCGAACCGTCAAAAGTGCGAAGTTAAAATAGTAGTTAAGTTTTCTGAAATTATTCAATTTTTTGCGCAATTTTCCTATTTTTTCTTTTCGGAAGAACCTTCTACAAAGTATTAGAAACCTTTAAAAAAATATGAATGAAATAGGTAAAGTCGTTCTGAAGTTATGGCGTGACCAGGGATTACTTTATATATATTAATATAAAAGAAAAATAAAATTTACTGGACTGTTGAAACAGCCGCCATCTTGAAAAGGAATGTACGAACAAATTTACAGAACGTCGGAACGCAAAATGGTTGAGTTAAAACAGGTTAGTTAATAAAGTAGGAAAGCAAAACCAATTTAAAAAACTAAAAAAAAGATCGCAGCCGGTAGGATTCGAACCTACGCTCCCAGAGGGAATCTGATTTCTAGTCAGACGCCTTAACCGCTCGGCCACGGCTGCTGATGGCTCCACCTGACGAGAAACTGATCGGATTCTGTTCTCGTGAAAGTATGTTTTACATTTTTGGTCGATGTTTACTATAATTTGTTTCTTATCTTGTCTGTCACGAAAAGGATGATTTTCGCCATCTTGTAATATTTTGTATGAAAGGCGTGTAAAAAGTTATTGGAGTTTTAGTTGTTTCATTACAACGCCGAGGTAAAGTAAAATTTGTATTTACCTATAGGTCGCATAATTATAGAGTTGATGTGATCAACCAGATCAACACAATACAGGGTAGGAACTTATGAGCGTAATACACGAGCCCGATTTTCAGCACGATTCCAATTAGAGACAAAAGTGCATGAATGGGATGCAACAAATAAAATTCGCACTCCCAGCCAGAAATAGACAAAAGTTTGACTCATGTTCTTTCTGTTATTTTAACAACTCTGATAATTTGATTTGCTTCTAAGTATGTACTGTGATGGAAGGAATCTCCACAGTACACAAAAATACCATCCTGGGGGGGCACGTGCCCCCGTGCCCCCCCCCCCCCTAAATCCGCCCTTGATCACAACAAACAGTATGGTTCATGTCTTGTTTGCAGTGATGACAATTGAAATCCTAGATATGAAAATAGAGGTGAAAATAGCGATCGCGCAAATCGAAAAATGTTGACTTTTGTCTCTAATTGGAATCGGGCTGAAAATCGGGCTCGTGTATTACGCTCATTAGGAATGTGTGTATTGGTAAATACCTATAAATTTACACTTCCGGCAGGGATATCCTTGCGAAATGTCATTGAGAAACAGCTTTATATTTTGTATAAGTACCTTGATCTCATTTGAATATTCCAAAAGTTTTAGGTAGCGCTTTGATTATACCTATATATAATCAAAGAGGTAGCGCGATAAATCACGGTATAGACGTAGAGGCGCTGTTGCGTACTAATAACTCGTTGAAACGTATTCCACTATTATCACATGAGTAGCAGTTAGCGGGGACCGGATTTGTCGGATTGAATTTTCGGGCTAGAGCGAAAGTGCAACCATTTTTTTCGATTTGTGTCTCATCCAAATAGGTATAATACCTCAATAGGAATAGTCTGAATTAGTTCAAATTATGAAATATGAAAATTTCTGAAAAAAATAATATATTATAGTGTTGTACCGTACTGCTTGTTGTACTGTAACCACTGTTGTACTGTACCGCTTGTCATGATTCTTCAAATAGACACTTCCAATTTTGAAAATGAAACTTAAATTCAAAGCAAAAGTTCTAGAGTTCATTGAACCGGAGTTAAATACACAAACAAAATTAATGTATTAAATATGACATTTTTTTCAATTTTCCTGAGAATTTCTTGAAGTCGAATTAGAGATAACGAATAACAAAATATTTAAAACATGTTGTAGCAACTATTTATTTATCTGAGCATTTTCTGGCTATGACACCTTTGGTTTTTCCTGCTTTCGAATCGCTTTAGAATTATTGTGAAAAGGAATTAAATGTTAAAGTGACCTAACGCATCAAGAATTAAGCTATTACAAAAATCAGTGGCGGCTCGAGCACTTCTTTGATGGTGGGGATCGACATTTTTTACGTACTGTACCCGCTGTACCGTAATCTCACCACCCGTAGAATATAATATAAAATAAAAAAAAAAAATAATATGGTCTAATCTTGCTAATCAAATATCTAAAAACAAAACAATATAAAATGTCTATTTTTACCAATTTACAATATTGTACAATTAAAATAAAGCTTTATCTTGCAAGATTATTATCGAACGCGAGCGATTCCCGCCCGTAACTCCGCAAACAAATGGTTCAGTGGGGATACACAGAATTGTCCCCGCGAGTATTCGAATTCACATACGACTGCGCATGCGCGGTCGCGTACGATCGCGAAACAACGCAAGGAATCTATGGGGATAGCTCGAATCGTCCCCCAAGTGCGCAGTAGATCTGCGCACTGAGAAATAGACCCGCTGTTCTCATGCGCCGTACATTGTTCGCTGTACGCGCGTCGTTTCTTATTAAAATCATCCGGATTATTTTTTTGTATTTTATTTCTGCAAATTTTAATTACGAGTACTTTTATTTTTAAAGAATTCATTCATTTTGGTGAAGACCGACTGTTTTTTCCTTTAGTACGTTTCGGGTGTAACTGGTGGGGACTATCCCCATTGTCCCCCTGTGAAGAACCGCCACTGACAAAAATTATATTTATATACTATAGGCTAGTGGAGTTTGTTTTGTATTAATTTACTGGTTTCAATTACTAAAAAAACATTTTTATTCAAAGATATTTTTTTGGGAAACGTTGTTTTCTTTACCTATTATAAAAAATAATGAAATAGTAACCTAACCTATAGGACCAAAAAACATAATAACCTGCGTAGGTTCCTAGTTCCTACTCCAAAAATTGCCAACTCGGTACTTATTTAATGGAATGACAACACTTTCAGCGCTCTAGCAACACCTCAAACTAAATTTCAACAACATGGCGTCACAAGAGTTGACTCCGGTAGAAAAGAAGAATAATAATGTTTTCGGTGCTTCGCCGCTAAAAGACGACTCCAGGCCCGCGAATTGTGCAAATAATTATAATGCCGCCTCCCTGCGCCATATTTTCCCCAAGGAGTGCGGCAAGAAGCGGGAAAATATGTGTCACGATCTGATGCAAACAATGGCGTCCGAGGCACCTCCATCGTCAGAGAGTAAACGGGACAATTCACCTCTCCCGAAAAGAGAAAAAAGTCACCCAGACAGCAAGAAGGATTCCGGGGATAGTGGGAAACGTCGAAGAGTGAACCACGACTACAGAAAACTCTCCAACATGGGTTATTATACGTCCGGTGTTTCTGGCTCCAAATCGCAGCCTGTGTCGCCAAATAATGACATAAAAGGTATTTTTGCCCTTATTTTAATTTGAAACACAGGTATATTCCATTTAGACCATTCCCAAAACCTGAAAAACACCTTACAATTGATCGATTTCATATTTGCACAATTAGCTTGATATTTATTATTATGTTATCTCGACCTTATCAGTAAGAGAATGGAGAACCACATTTTGCACTTCTGAGTAATTGGGCAGAGTTTTATTTGAAGACAGTTAACCTACTTTTTACGGTGCAATAACTCCTAACAGATCATATCACCGACTGTGATAATAATACACTCAAAATAACATGTAAATTTTTCTCTCAAATCAAAAACAAACAAAGCCTTTGAAAGTATGTCAAATACATACTACACAATATAATAAACCTAACAAACAACATACAATAATATATTGGTTTATTTATAATATTTTTTTGTAATGAAGAATAAATGCAACACTGATTTAGCGTAATGTATAAGATTGAGAGAAAGGGTCGTTTAGATAGTTTGGACATGTAGAAGAGACAAAGAAGAAGGGAGTATAACGAGATTGTATTACGGGAAAGTGAATGGTAGAAGTCGGGGTCGTCCGATGAAGACGTCACTATCATGTGAATCAAATACTTGATTCGATCATGCCAAGAGTCAGAATAACAGAAGAGTATGTATGAAACAACGCATGCATTTAAATGAAGCAAGGAATGTGTGCTATGATAGAATTATGTGGTGTTCAATCTTCTCTGCCTACCCCTGCAATAAAATAACATGTTAGTTAGTTTATTTTAAAAGGCAGGATAATTCATGCTTCTATTATTATTGCAAAAGGAAAAATAAAAAACGTATTTCATAATAACGGTAAATAATGAAACAATCTAAACGAAACAAATACTGCAACATGCTTTGTGTACAATTTCACATCGTTGGGGTCAATGACCCCTTGAAACTATTGTTTGCCTGAAAATGTACCGAGTCGTGATTTGCCCCAATGTCATGGTGTGTTAATAAAATTGTTGTACAAATGTCTGAAAAAGCTGTACGAATTTTAAGTTAACTGTTAAGATGTGGTTTTAAACATTTCTTGGTTAGGTTATGTGATGTTATTGTCTACGTAATGTAATAATGTTTTATTTATTTTATGAATATTCTTTTTTGTATATCTTACGGATTAGTAAGTATTTTATAATGACAATAATAATATTTGGATGACTTGTATAGCGCCGTTTTTGTGAAAAATCACCTCAAGGGCACAGTAATATTCATTAACCACTCCGATATATTGCGAGTATGCAAGTTTTTCGTCTTAAATGAAATGTCATATTTACAAAAACTTATGTGTTATTTCCGCTTCACAATTAAAGCTCTATAAATGAAACATTTCTGAACGTAGCCGAATACTAAAACCTGTTTTTGAAAGGTTATGAAATAAACTTTAAAATTGTTATATTACAAATAAATATTAAAATTTAGAATGAAAACATTAAAAAAATGAAAAAATGACTCACGTGATGTTTTTATGTGAAAACGGTACAAAAATCACAGATTATATAAAAGACAATATTTATTCTATCTTATAAATGTATAATAAATAATTTGGTCACCTCGCTTTTTTATCATTTCATACAAGAATATTTAATAAAAAAATAACGATGTCGAACAGTGGATAGGCAATTTGGCAGTCTGTCATGTATCTGACAGAAAAGATTTTTTTTATCTATTTCTATGGACATCTTGCATAGTGATGGGTAGGTTGATTTACTACGGAGCTTCTACTTTTTGTTTTAGGGATGTCACTAGAACAATAACGGAGTTATAACGATTTCTGTGGAAACACACGCATTGACGTGAAAACATGCTTATTTTACTTTACTGCTATAGTCATATTAACGTGTAAATCTGATTACGTTGCTGAGTGAATAAATCAAATCCACTTCCGCTTGGCCAGATATATTATATATTTCAACCAATTTTCACAAAACCTTGACAAATTATATACCTAAAATCCTAAAAACCTTCCTCATGAATCATTCTATCTATTGGTGAAAACTGCATGAAAATCCGTTGCGTAGTTTAAAACATCTAAGCACACAGACAGCGTGAGCGACTTCATTTACTATGTAAAGATAATAAAATTTGGATGACTTGTATAGCGCCGTTTTTGTGAAAAATTACCTCAAGGGCACATTAATAATTAATATTTATACCACGGTAGTCAAAACTGAAAACTTTGCTAAATAAATGTTTTACAAATTGTGCTAAGAACCCGCAACCTCTGGATGCGTAGTCGAGAGCCTTACCCTACGATCACAGAAGCTGGCGAGCATTCATACATGTCTCGTACATATTTTTTGTTTGTTTTTTGACTCTTGACATGACTTGAGTTGAGTATTTGGTCCACTTGATTTTGCCATATTATCTAACTCATACTACTGGTGACTATCCACTGGAGCGATTTCGATCGAAAAATGGACCACTTTTATTTTTCTGCGATTGATAGCGGTCCAAAATTGGACCACATTTTCCTACCATTCGTAAAACATTAATTCTAATTATTTAAAACATTTCCCCGGCCAGCCATTTATTTTAAAATGAAGCTATTGAAATGCTTTATGTATTATGACCATAGATGTCGCAAATCCGAACTTCATAGACTATTTTAAAACGGCTGGGGGGTACAATCGTATCGTATCGTAGCTGTTTACGGTTAAAATGAAGTTCTTGTTCCATAGATTTGCACCTTTCATTATCAAGTATACCACAGACAACATACAGAAATCGAAAATATTCTATGTGGACTCGAATAAGTACCCCTCACGGCAGTTTCAAAGTAATAACACGCAGGATTCACACGTTTATAAACTTTCCGATTTTTTTTAATCCTACAAATATGAGATAAACGGTAAAATACAGGTTAATTCATTGGCTATATAGCACTATAATAAGTTTTTATGTTTCCATATTAAAATTCGAAGGTATGATTTTTTTTAAATTGGTGAAAAATTAAAAAAAATGATCTGTGAAATTGCGAGCAATCGAGGCAAATTTATTTATTTCGCGTGATCGCTCCAGTGGTTATACAAATCGCAAGTGCGGCTCACTGTTGAATGTGGCACCTGTCTCTTGTCTGGGGCCTCAAAATACCTGAAAAAAAAAGCATTGATTCTGTGCGGAAACGGACGGTACTTTTGATAGATTCCCCTACCTTCACAAGCGGATTGCAATTTTTAGAGCTTGAGTCCTTGTTCTACTGGTAAATCTACTATTTTTCTGACACCCTTTCTATTTTCATTAACTCAACAAAGTCCAAAAAATCTAAACATTGCGTTTTACGCGAGGAAAGTCCATGCGAACTTGATTGCAAACTGCCCATCCACTGCGTGTAAATTTTAAACCAATTAATTGCACCAATGATCTCATGAGTTGCTATGCAGTGAATGCTGTGGCATGTTATTAATTGTCCTTTTTAAGAGCGGAGACGATTTACATATATTTAGTTCCCGTGAGCACTAAGGCCATATGCCCATTGTGCTATCTCCTATTTTACCTCATTCCTATGACAGTAACCCAGCCCCTTTTATAAAGTTCACCAGCGTCATTGGAAATTAAGCTATATCTTCTGGTTTGACAATGCGTCTTCCCAGGTCTCATTTCTCCTCTTCACTCCTCCTTGGTTCCCTGAAGGCCCCACGAGGGAAGATGGCTTCATCTCTCCTTTCAAGTCCTTGGTTCCCTGAAAGCTCCACGACGGAGAGTTCACCTCCCCTTGGTTCCCTAAAGGCCCTACAAGGAAAGACTCCACTCCACCTATGTTCCCCGAGGGCCCCAGGAGGGAAGAGGACTTCATCTCTCCTCTTCACTCCTCCTTGGTTCCCTAAAGGCCCCACAAGGAAAGAGTTCACAGAGACGTTTTCATTTCTCTTCTTCACTCTTACATGGTTCCCTGAAGGCCCCACATGGGAAGAGGACATCATCTCTCCACTTCACTACTCCTTGGTTCCCCCAATATTAATTGTCACATAGCTCTGACATTGACGTAGCGCTGACAAGCTGGACGAACTGTCCTCGTATGCATCGTTTAACGTCTCGCACGCAGTTTTAACTGATGCCGTTGACTGCAAAGTTATCCATGTCATGCTGTAAAAGCTTTTAAGGCTTTGCTTATGTTCAGCACTACAGTGAAACCCTCTTAAGAAGTTCCCGCTTAAGAAGTTTCGTGGCTTAAGAAGTTTGGTTTTTTCAGTCCCTCGGTCCAAAATTGGCCCAATTTTTCCCGCATATAAGGTTTTCCTGCTTAAGAAGTTTGTTTTTTCCGGTCCCTTGGAAAACTTCTTAAGAGGGTTTCACTGTATTCTCAAACAATACTTAATTTAATTTATTAGTGTTACCACATCTCTATAATAAATAATAGTTCTGATAAGAGTTCAATGGACTGCTTGCCTCTATGTAACATTTATTACAGCATTAATTATTAAGTACACATATATTATGCTTCTAAAGCACTTTTCCTTCCAGGTTCAAGGTTACAATGTGCTGTTATTACTGTTCTATTTGCTCATGAAGTATATTTCACCAGAATCTTGTTTAATACTTGCAATATTGTCAGTTTTTATTTTTAATGTCAGCTTTTTCAAAAAAATGGTGCACTTTTGGGGGGTTTCAAACACTCCAGATAGTAATATCTACAGCCTGTATATCGGACGAATATCTACAGCTCATATGTTGGACAAATATCTATGAACTTCAGAGTGAAGACTAATATCTACAGAGCTAAGGTCGGATAAATATCTATGACTGTCCCAGTGGTGACGAATATCTATGAAGCGTAGGTGGGACTAATATCTACAGAGGGCAGCTGAGCAAGAGGTTGTATGGAAAAGCATAAATTACTTCAATTACGTAATACTAACCTAACTTAACATAAATTAAGTTTTTTTAAACTGCATACGCAATATTATGTTATGCCAATATGCTATACAAATCCAATCTCTGCCAGTGCTGTAGTTATTCGTCGACATCACCTGTTCCATAGATATTAGTCAGCAGTTTGAGCTGTAGATATTCGTCCTCACTTTGGTTCCGATAGATATTGTTCCAACATATCTCGTATAGATATTAGTCAGAACATGGATTCTCATAGATATTAGTCCGGTTTGTTCAGTTTTTGGAATTCCTGTAGATATTAGTAGACGCCTCCGATTCAAAGTGTTCCCGCCTAGAGGTTTATATCAAATATTCGGCAATTTAGCAACAAAATGTATAGGTAGGAAGTAGGAAACACTCCCGGAAAAAAGAAGGAGCAGGTTCATCTGGAATGTAGTTCTTTGCGCGATGAGATCACCATCTGAGCTGCAGTTCACTTTTTGGCACTGAATTGTTGCAAATGTTAATATGTTTTACAATAATGCGATGCGACAAGATTGCGATAGTTTTATGCAATTTATATTAACTAGGATTTCGTCCCACTGCGTTAATTGTCAAATCTTCGAGCGATACTTGCGAGTCGATAGGAATTGTGACATGAAGGAATCATCCGGGGTGTGGGGGACGGGAGATAATCATTGCCATAGGAAATAAATAGTATTTAACCACTCAGCAACATAAGCAGATATACACGTTAATATGCCGACATCAGTTAAGTACAATAAGCGTGTTTACACATCAACGCGTATGTTTATACAGAAATCGTCATAACTCCGTTATTGTTCTAGTGACATCCCTAAAACAAAAAGGAGAAGCTCCATAATAAATCAAGCTACCCATCACTATGCAAGATGTCCATAGAAATAGATAAAAAAAATCTTTTCTGTCAGATACATGACAGACTGCCAAATTGCCTATCCACTGTTCGACATCGTTATTTTTTTATTAAATATTCTTGTATGAAATGATAAAAAAGCGAGGTGACCAAATTATTTATTATACATTTATAAGATAGAATAAATATTGTCTTTTATATAATCTGTGATTTTTGTACCGTTGTCACATAAAAACATCACGTGAGTCATTTTTTCATTTTTTTTATGTTTGCATTCTACATTTTAATGTTTACAAATGTTAATATTTATTTGTAACAACAATTTGAAAGCTTATTTCATATCCTTTCAAAAACAGTTTGTAGTATTCGGCTAAGTTCGGAAATGTTTAATTTATAGAGCTTTAATTGTGAAGCGGAAATAACATAAAGTTTTCGTAAATCTGACATGTCATTTAAGACGTAAAAAGTGCATATTCGCGATGTATCGGAGTGGTTAAATCCAAATAAACACAAAAATAACTCGCCAAGTTATTACCTATAAACGGCTCGAACACAAAGACTGTCATATTTTTCAAAAAGCTCTCAAATTCTCAGTGTCATTGACTGAATAATAATTATAAGAATATAATTTAATAATATCGCACAATAGTCCCAACTACTCCCAACCACCTGGAGCCAGTGAGACAGAGACAATCCCCAATAGGGGTATGTTGTGAGACTGAAGGTGGTGGGAGAGGAAGGAGATAGAGAAAAGGAAGGAGGTGGAGGAAGAGAAGGTACCTGGCTATTCAGATCTGGTCACAAATCACGGCTAAAGCCATTTCAAGCAATGTTTCAATTCTCAATGGTGGTCCGAGAGAGTGGCGATACTGAGAGTGTCTCCCACTCTGCAATGTGCTGCAAATATACCTTATGTTATTTTAAATGATTAAATTGTGAAATAACACAAATCAATCAAATAAAATTTACTTATGCATGCCAGGATTTGAACCCGTGACCTTCAGATTGCTAGTCAAGAGTTTCCCCTCCACCTCGAAGGTCAAAATACATATACAGTAACGCATAAGATTCAGAAAATTATGCTTATATGTTTTTGGACATGTAGAGAGTAGATGTACGAAAAATCAGGAGAATATATTATGACACTTCAATGGATGAAAGAAATGGGATATGTTTAGAGACATTGATTCATAGCTTGAATTTTTAAAAAATGTGGCATTAATTATTGAAAAAATTGCTTTTATAGCTTTAATTTTGCGTTTTCGTAGCGTTTATAGCTAAATAGGATAACATCAAGGAATGGGAGTCGGCAAGAGGGGGGAAAAACAGTTAAATTAGCAAAATTACTTGAAAAATGTTTACATATTGTATTATTGATTGAAACTCAACATGGCACATGTTTCTACAGTAGAGTGTCTCATGTTCGTTCTACGATCCGTCAATATAAGATTATAGCGACTAAACTACTGCGTCAACACTATTCACAGGGGCCCACACAGTCATTAGAGCTGCCTCAGCAAATTCTCTGTGAACAATTTTTACAGCTAAGAGTAGCTGAATTATGTCTACAGTGACTCCATCCCTCACTTGCTCTACAAGCTGTCTTTGAAAATAGCTGTTGCCTTCCAGGAAGCGTATTTCCTTTTCCGTGTTCAATACGATGCAACCATGCCTCCAACTCAACACTGATTTGTAATGCCATTTTTTCTCCAAACCCGTATCCAGTAGAAGGCAACCGGCATCCTACTGTGCACGGGTTTGTAACGCCGATTCCCCTCCCAAACCCGTGTTCAGTACGAGGCATGTTAAGTGAATGCATTATAGACAAGTTTGTACCTGTATTTATAACAGCAAAACATGGAAAGAAATGTATTAGAATAATTACACATACCCGCTAGACAAACTTTGCTTTGCCAAACAAACCATTCAAAACCTGGGATGGTTTTTAAAATTACGATTTTATTTTAGAGAATTTATTTTATAAGTACTATAAAGTGTTATAAGTACTATATTATAAATACTATATTATTTTATTAATAAGGCTATTTGCATTTTATTGCCCATCCATTATATTGTGCGTATATGCACACACTTCCTTTTTTATGTTATAATCACGTTTGGAGGACGCGTGCCTCGTACTGTACATGGGTTTGGGAAGGGAATTGGCGCTACAAACCCGTTCACAATAGGATGCCGGTTGCCTTCTACTGGACATGGGTTTGGAGAAAAAATGGCATTACAAACCCGTGTTGAATTCGAGGCATGGTTGCCTCGTATTGAACACGGAAAAGGAAATACGCTTCCAGGAATTTACTGTCATTAACAGATTTGAATGTTGGTGCAAGTCTACTTTTACTTGCTAAAAGAATAGCGTCTGATCGCTGGACATTCTGACCTCCAATCGCAGGATTGAATATTTTACCTGCTTGCTCAACAAATAGATTAGTGCTGTTGTCTTGACGGTTCAGCATATGAAATGCCAGTGCCTAACAAGGCACCCGAGGTGCTTGGTTCAAAACCCCGAAATTTGTACTTTTGCTCGCATTACTGAAAAGTTCGCGCAATGTTGAGTTTTGTCATAAAAATCGCTGCTATTTCGCATTTTAACATATTTATCATTTTAATTCGCGAAAATATCGTTAATGCTACGAATCACTGTCTCTAGGTATGTTTCAGGAACACACAAAATTATGCCGAGAGTAGAGAGGACAGATGAGTAAGAGATATTATATGAATGTTGATGAAATAAGAAGTCTGCAACTGTCTGGTATTCCATCCTCCTTACCCACCCCTGTGGAGAAATGGCGTTGTAGTTAGGTTAGGTTATTTACTTTGGACTATAATTCATCTTGGAGACTTTAGTTGTATAAATACATACTGTATATGAAGGTGTTTTGTATGAATTTTTGAATAGCTTCCCAACAGTTGCAGCGACTTAAGTCCGCGGGAACCCTTTATAGGAAAACAAATGCCTTAAGTTTTATAAAATATTTTTTCACTCTGGTATTAATTGACCCCTGTAAGCATATTTCATTGCAAATACAGTACAATCTCACTAAGCCGGCACTGTTTAAAACCAGAGGGTTCCAGATTATTGGAATGTTCGGATTGCTGGATCGTGTATAGTAGCACACCCAACACCATATTTTTTGCCAATTTGCACATGTTTTCTCCACTATCTAACTTCTTTAACATTTCAAAACAACATGAAAATACGTACGCACGTGCACATGAGATAAGTTTTGAGGCTAGACTGCTAGACGACGAAGCGGCGATGGAGCGCATAGGCGTAGAGGGGCGAGGGAGTTGCGGGCGGAGGGTGCTGGATTATTGGATGTTTCGGTCTATTGAAGTGCCGGATTAGTGAGATTGTACTGTATTGTTCTGATGGGTGTTTCTGTATCTTTTGCGTCAGCGTAACGCGTGTTAAATCAGCTGAATACAACAAAAATTGGCTGTTTAAATGTAGTATTTCGATGAGATAATTCCGGCGCTTGTGTTAAGACACCAACTCTTAAGTGCCCTAATGCTAGAGGCGACAACGTGTTTTGCCGCGTAATCCTTGTGAAGAGATGTCATCGTACAAACATCAAATTAATCATTTATAAACGCCTATTAGGCTTATATTTAAGTAGTTTTAATAAAAAATGGTAATTTTATGTATGTAATGGTGTTTTTATGTAGGTAATTAATCTACTTAACACACATGACAAGCATAGACAAGCCATTGAAAGCCATATAAAATCACAGAAATTTGGCAGCCGATAACGCATGACGGACTCCTTCCGATTGATTTTGCCTTTTGTTTTAATTGTCTTAAAATGCTGACTCAATGCAAAAGATACGGAATCATCCTTCCGCTATAATGATTATCGGTACATAGGATTTTATATAAAACTTATTGTTGGTTTATTATTTTCCAGGACGCAAGCGCAAGAGGGATGACGACACAGAAGACGTTTCCAAATCCCCCAACGACTCCATCTGCAAACTACCCAGAAAACCTGGAGTCTGGCCAGTATTTGACTCGGGAGGATTTGGCTTCAAAGCCTCTCAATCCCGACCCAACACAAGCTTCAGCAACACCAGCTCCGACAGCAACACCCTCGAGACCATATCTTCGGATCCGCCTCCACGTCTCTCGCACCACTCCATCATGGAAATATGCACACACCTATTACTGGAGCTCCAAACCTCCGTCAAACAAAACGGAATGAACAACGTTTTCTTCGTCAATTCAACAGTCTTCAAAACACTCGGTTCCGTCACTAAACAAATTCGTTTAATCAACAACTTTTTGCAAACCAAACTGTTTAAATTCAAATATCCTAAAGTTAGTAGGGGAAATGTTGTGGCTGCGCCGATTGTTATAGGCGAACGCTTGTTTTTTAACCACCGCGGGGTTTCGGTAAGCGCCGTGAAGTTTTCGCATCTTCCGAAGATACGCCAGTTACCATGCTACGGTAACCTGGAGATGCCGCATCGGATGAAGCAAGACAGGGCCACGATGCTCAACGGAAACTGCGTCAGAGGCAGGAAGAGGCACGCAGAGACTCAGTGCGCGGTGAAGGTTGAAGGGCCGTCGGAGCAGCGTGCCGTGAAGACGGTGTCTGTGAAGATGGAGCCGGTGACGGTGGAAGGTGTGAAGCGGGAAGTGGGGGTGATGACGGAGATAAAGATGGAGAAAATGGAAGAAGACGACTTCATCCCCAGTAAGGAGATTGCCAGGGCCACAGAAGAAGAACTCGTCAAGAGAGGTGAGATATTGATTGATTTTTTCAACGCGTGGCAGTATTTTTGTTAAGGATTTTGAAGATATTTGGTGATAATATTAAAATGCCAATTTTGAAAATGGCATTTATAAAATAATTTTCTTTAAAAATATTATAATATTAGCCCAGACCTGTGGTTTGTGTGAATTCTAGATGAATCAATTTTAATAACTTCCATTGATGCTTTTATCTGAATTTTTCAAACAATTATTCAATTTGGGAGGCGGGTATGGGTACCGCTGCCACGGGAAACATTTGTTGGATAACCAACACCTCTGCCATAGATCACCCCAAGTGGAGGGGTTAGAGGTTTGTCTAGGTCTTGACCCCCAGATTCCTACTGACCCCTCGTACATTTTCCCTTCCCAGAACTTCCTCTTCCTGCTTTCCCTAAAAAGACCCTCGACACAGTATCCCTAAGATGAGGATATGATCATAATCAAGGCGTCCTGTGTGGAGCTAATGTTAAGAAAAAAATCAGTTCCATTTTTTTTAAATTTGAGTTCTTTGAACCATAATCACGCAGGACTGAATAACGCACAGACAACAGCTCGGACAACCCAAAATAGTATGTTTAATATTTCAAAACCATTTGAGTTTTCTTTTAAAAATTATGTGCATACATATATTTTTTTACATTAGCTTCACACAGTTGAGGAAAATAACCTATGTCATCTTAGGGGAAGCTGTGTTGAGGGTCTTTTTAAGAAAGGGAAGTTCTAGGAAGGAAAAAGGTATGAGGGGTGGGTAGGAATCTGGGGGTCAGTGTGTCTAGGAGTGACAGACATCTGAATCCATCCCTCCCATTGTGGTGCAAGACGATGGGTCGAAAGAGTCCGGCTGGAAAGGTCAAAGGGCCTCCCTCAACCAGTCCCTCGATCCGGCCCGCCACGCAGCAGGTGGGCAGACGCATCCGCCGCCAAGACCTGGACATACCTTACCCCATGAACCCGGACACCCCTGCTAAGTCACCAAACGTATCGAACCACTTGGGGTGACCTATGGCAGAGGTGTTGGTTATCCATTACTCATATCTTTGATAAATCAGATTCTTACTAACTAATTTGCTCCCAGACAACTATTGCCCTTAGTCTATGGCGATTCGTACGCGGAAATACTTACAAGCAACACGATTTTAGTACGCATAGCTCGTGAGTATCAGCCATACTGTTTTGCCAGCGTTCGCACACAATTCGACGACAACGGGTTTGATGTCAGTTGCACGTTACTGACACTAGTGATAGAACGCTAGTTGCATATGCATCAACCTCGTTTGACAGAAATGGTGTCTGAGCATAATTTGAATGTGGGAAGAAAATATCCTTGGGATGCTGTGTGGAGGGTCTTTTTGTAGAAAGGAAGGTGTGAACTTGATGCTTGAGGGGGGGAGGAACGGCTGAGGCTGGCAAATCGTTCTGCAGACGAGCTGTTGAATTCGAGGACGAGTAGTAAAAACAACCCGTGTCCCCAAAGTTTCCGATAGAAACATCCGACCTCTTCTCCAGCAGCAGACGCAACATCTTCTGCATCTGGAACATTTGCTGCACGAGCACGGCAATTCGAGGGTTGCCGGGTGTCGGCTCATAAAACCTTTCGCGTGTCCCTATGAATCACCTTCATAATTTCCGCTCTCGAAAACTCGGCTTCCCCTCGGTCTGAACTACCGAAATTCAATATAATAAATACACAAATCAAAATCACACGAAACCGAAATCCTAATTTCGGGATTCAAACAGTACCATAATAATTAAAGTTAAAAATATCCTTGAAAAAAATCAAAAACTTACAAAGCACAAAATACTGTATAATAGTTGTTATTCAAGGAGATTTGGTGTTTAAAAACAAAAACAAATGTGAGTAACTAGTATCACCGCCTGATGGATACATTTGGAACTGCCAGGTGACATTGGCAGGAGATTTAAACTGAGAATTTTACACCGTAAGAAACGTAGATTTGGCAGCAAAATGGTAATGTTTATCTCACTTTATAGATTTTAAATAAAGCCTGTGCTACATAATAGTAATTTGAGTTTTTAACTCTCGACAGGCCAAGTTGAAAAACTAATGTCGGTAACCATGTGGGTCGGCCGACGACCCCATGCATTTTTCTACTTATTTTGTGGGGATCTTGACCGCCTTCCCTCTCCCCTTCCCTGACTAAAAAAATTTTTTTTTTTAATTTTTAATTTTTTTTTATTTTTTATAATATGTTTTATATGGTACATAATGATAATTTTACATCTTAGGTTTTTTTTTTTTTACTATTCCATTGAAAGCATTTGCTTGTGGATGGAAGGGGAGTGTTCATAAATTTTAGTTAGTACTTAAATAATTCATTGTACATAAATATATGTTTGCTGTAGTATTTATTTTGATAATAAAGTGTGTTTAAAAAAAGAAAGAATGTTATGGAAAACTAAGGATATTTGTAAGATTAATTAAGTGACAGTGGTTTTTAACTAACTAACTAACTAACCATCATGCTGTTTCCCCGCAGGGGTAGGCAGAAGGACGGACCGCCACACAACTCGATCTTAGCACACACTCTTTGCCTCGTGGTTTTTTCTTTATATATTTCATGTATTTAAGTAGATGTAAGAAGGATAGTAATTTCGGGTACTACCTTCGGTTCTAGTTGTCTGCGGGAGAGTTAATTAGGTAATTAATCCACACCAACTGACATCAACACACAACAGGCAATAGATAGACAAGCCATTGAAAGCCATAGAAAATCACAGAAATTTGACAGTCGATAACGTATGACAAGACGCCTTCCAATATCAGACGGATTATGCGTTTAAAACCTGTTAAATGAATGCCTTGTCATAGGATTTATTCTACGGGAATAAATCCGTCTTAGATACACAATTCCCAGATGCATATTTAGAGTTAGAAGGGTAGAATCCAACCAGTTTTAACCGCTGAGAGATCCGTTTTGTTTTGACATCTCGGATAACTACCGAAATACAGCGCTTTAAACACCTTGGCAGACCTTCGTTGCCAACCGTGTCTCACAGAGCTGGTCACTTAGAGTTACACCAAGCATATATGTATCTAAATTCTTTCTTAAACAAGTATCAATTATATTTATTTTTACTCAAGCAACTAAATGTAAAAATATTGTTGTTAATAACTCTTTAAATATAATATATTTTAATCAATTCCCGTGTCCCTCTGATTGCCGGTCAGCTGCTCTGACCACTGAGCTATGGCGGAGCCGCCCGGGGCGGAGGAAAATTTTGCCGCCCCCCCCCCCCCTATATAGGTACTTCTTCCGTTTTATTGGATTGTTAAACCCCTACCGTAACGCACGGGAAAGGACATGCAAGGAAAATTAACCATGTCTAATAACACCTACATAAGTATAAGTTTTCATCTGCAGTAAAATTACCTCCAAGTATCCCCAGATAAAAATAGTATTTTTATGGTTGTTCATTGCTCAGAATTCATCTAGAGCATAGGTTCTCAACGTGGGCGATAACGCCCCCTTGGGGGCGTTTCAGACCTTCAGGGGGGCGGTAGAAGACCGAGAGAAAATTGGGGGGCGTTTCAGAGTTTTAGGGGGGCGGTAGGAGACCCAGAAAAACCCATCCCACCCCATCAGTGCTCCAGATAGTTCGCCGGCAGGACGTACGTCTTTTTCGCCACGCGCGTAATTTTAAAATTATTAAAATCATTTACAAGCTTATCTTAATGGATATCAACGAGGAAACGAGTGCGCTTCGTTTGCTAACGACAGTGGTGGTGGTCGCAAGTACCGAAGTGGTCCCCGAGAGAAGTCACCTCGAATATAGATATCAAACATGCCCTCATAAGCGTTGGAAAGCTGGAGGCCTTCAAAATGAATACGATCTGTTAAGTTTTTAACGTTAGTTAAGCGCGAAGTTCGAATGGCCTATTGAGCTTACGTGTCTGAAATCGAGGAAAACATCATGCATGATCCCAAGATGTTTTGGCACTATATAAAATCCCTTCGGAAGGATGGTGGTCTTGAATACACCATGATGAAAGGTAATCAGGAATTTCGTGGCTTGGGTGTGGCTAACGCATTTGTTGATCGTTTTCAATCGGTCTACAATAAAGACCCTCCACTTCTAGATATTAATAATGCGGCCATATTTAATACCAGAGGAGCTTCAAACGTCGATTTAGATATATTAACGGAATCTGTCGTTATGAGTGCCATAAGTCTCATGAAGAACTCACACTTCATCGGACCAAACTTCGTTCAGGTATTATTTTTATTGAAGGGTTCGCCGAGTTCCTAAAAACGCCATTATGTCTTATCTTTAACTTAACTATGTATTAGTACTTCCACTTTTCATGAAGTATGGAAAACTTCCAAAATATATCATATTTTTAAGAAAGGTTCGAACCAGTAAATCGAAAATTATAGACCAGTTGCCATACTATCAGCTCCTGCTAAACTATTTGAAAAATTAATTCCTAAATTTCTTATGCCTCAGACATTATATCCGGAACAGAATAGTTTCAGGAAAGGAAGATCCACTGAAACCAATCTGAAGGTTTTTACCGACTATTGTGCTAGGTCCCTAGGCAGTGGATACCTAGTAGACTGTTAGTATAACGACTTCTCCAAAGCCTTCGATACTGTGAATCACGATTAGTCATAAAATTCATTAGTCACAAAACTTGCCCAGATGGGTTTTTCCCTTCGAATGTTAAAGTTTTTTAAGAGTTACCTGAAGAACAGAAAGCAATTTGTCATACACGGAATTTTCCAATCTGCTGAATTTCTTGGTTTTTCTGGGGTTCCCCAAGGATCGATGCTGGGGCCTCTTCTCTTTTCCATTTTCATTAATGACATTGTTGGAGTCATCCGTTTTTCTCGCTTTTTGCTGTTCGCTGACGATCTAAAATTATATCTTCTAATGAGAGATATTGAAGACTGCCTGCGCCTTCAGGATGATGTTGAAAACATTTCAGAATGGAGTCAAAGAAACCAGCTTCATTTCAATGTCTTGAAATTCGTAGTTCTGACTTTTACCAGAGCATTTAGTCTCACCTACGGCAGTTACACTATGCTCGGTCATAATTCGGATTATGTATGAACGTAAGTTGACATTTCGCCCTCATATCGAAGGAGTTTTCCAGTCAGCATTAAAAATATTAGGGTTTGTTCTCCGAACCGTCAGAGTTTTTCGGGATACCCATTCTCTGAAGATTTTATACTTCTCCCTGGTCCGCAGTAGGCTGGAATTATCTGGAATCCACATGAGGTGAGGTGCTCCCTCATGTTGGCGAGGGTTCAAAAAAGTTTCGCGTGAGTCTCTATGTTCCAAATGACTATCTTAGACAGCGTCATCATAGATTATTCCATCTTCTTGCCTGTAGGACTAACCAGCCAATGGTTCTCCCGGTAGGGAGGAGAATATTGCTCCTAAACCAAATCTCCTCCGAGATTGATACATTTGGCGTCAGTGACGACAGATTCAAAAGGGAAATTATTTTGACTCTTGAAAGAGTCTCTCCACATTGACGAAATTTTCACCACCACCTGAATTTTTTTAAAAAAATTGCAATTTTTCTTGAAATTTCTTTTGTGTATCTATAAATATTTGTACAAATTTTTTAAAAATATTTATATGGCATTATTTCTTATATGTAATAAACTCAAATTTGTAATGGTGTAAGAAATTAATAAAAATAATTATTATATCCCATCTTTCCCCATCCCATTACGCCCCCCCCCCCCCCCCCCCGTTGTGGTAAATATACGACGACAATTGCGTTCTTTGCGATTTAGGGGGCGCTAGAAAAAATAATATTCTCAAAGGGGGCGGTGGGCAAAAAAAGGTTGAGAATCTATGATCTAGAGTTAATTGGTTATCTACCATTGAGACTTAAAATTACGAGTCAGCAACCACATAAACAAAAACCTTTCTACATTTAATAACTTATTGAGTTAAACCTCAGATGATCCAATGTATTATGAAATTGATTTAATTTATTTGGCATATATATGTATATAATTCTAAAATTTTTTTTGTCATTTTCTGAAAGATGCATTTGTTAAGCATCATCAGCATACAAAAGGCAACTTGGGGTGGTTTCTTGAAATGTTTATGCCTTTTCGTAGACTTAAAGCAAAAGATACAGAGATATGAATGCATTTCTTCATTATATATTATGTTTATACTATGTATGTGCGTATATGTACAGAAATTTACTGTGGCAACATTGTGTAAAATGAGCATTATGACATCAGATTACATCCATTGAATTCAGAATCATAAAAAATTTCCTTGTTGTCAAGATTGCAGTATTGAGAAATATAGAAAATTCTCTTTTTAATATTTTTTATTTCTAATGTATTGTTTGGCAAGAAAGTGTAGAAATTAATTAATTTGGAACTAAATTTTTTCATTACTATGGTAACACCGAAATACTCGTTTTGTCAATGACATTTTGTATGGCTCTTGGCTTTACTGACTTTAATCATGTAGAACACACTGAAAATCGCTCGTTTAGTGTTTTTTTTTTCATTGTTTGCCTGTGCATTGTTTGAATTGAATTAAAATGAACAAACCAATACGTAGTGGTGCAAGAGAAGTTGTAAACTGCGTGTTTCAACAATGCCTAGCTGAATATCGTGCGAAGAAGCTCTTATCCAATTTGAAAGAAGTTTACAAACGAACTGCAGAAATGAATGGTACGTGGTATAGTTTTTTTTAATAAATTTCATTAGTATTACAAGATTTATGCCATTTTTTGTGCGATTATAACCATTACAATCTGATTTGAGGTTATGTTTAAAAATCCGAATTTGACATTTCCATTTGACAGTTAATATTAGGCCACAAGAAAAATGGAATAACTCAATTTAAAAAAAAAATAATAATATGCAACTTCAAACTCATAGAAATGTAACTTGTTCTTAATTTTCTCTTTCTTTCTTTCTAAATGAATATTATCAGGTGTGCTTTTTTAAAACTACCTTCTATAGAATAATCATTTTAATGATGTTTTCCACATACAGGTAAATCTGAAAAGTAAGATCAATCGTCAAGGAAGGGAAAAGGCAGATGGAAAATTTGAAACACCGGGAAAACGGAAAATAGCATAAGTGTTGGTGATTAAAAAAAATTGTTGCAAAAACGTGATGAAAATCGAGGCAGATTATTATGCACGAGGAAGTACTCTATATGATGATATAGATGAACTGATAAAACGTTTAGATGAAGATGAAGATATGGAAGAAGAAGAATCATATGAGGACTAAGACAATAATTATTACATGTCTGGTGTTGAATAAATATACTCAGATTTTTAAATACCTATGTACCTACGTTTTTATAACAAAATAAACGCCCACTAAAAACCTGTTTTGTTTTATTTTACTTCTATTAAATTATGTGTTTTTGTGCAAAATTTATGAAAATACAAACACGTTATGAAATATGCATTTTGGCTGAAGGGTTTTTTAAAACATACATTCATTGTCTTATGAGCCATCACGGTGTTGCCATTTAAAACCAAGAAATCGATCGCAGCGCCATCATTTATTTTCTACACTTAATTGCCAAACTGTACTACTTTTATTGTCTTTTCAGTACTTATCATCTTTCTTATTCTCATACATTCTAAGTGTAAAATTCCAGCCTGTACTGTATCACATAATTCCAGTAAAATAACAGTCAACTTAGTTACTTTTTATTTTTAACTTTATAAGTAAAACCTCAAATTGTAATATTTAATTAACCACTCCGACACGTAAGCGAATATACATGATAATATAACGATAGCAGTTAAGTACAATAGGCGTGTTTTTCCGTGTGTTTCCACAGAAATCGTTATAACTCCGTTATTGTTCTAGTGACATTCCTAAAACAAAAAGTAGAAGGTCCGTAATAAATCAAGCTGCACATCTCTATTCAAGTTGTCCATAGAAATACATAAAAAGACCTATTTACGCGCCATTAGACATTGTTATTTTTTTATTAAATAGTCTTGTATGAAATGATAAAAAAATGAGGTGACTAAATTGTTTATTATACATACATAAGTATTGTTTTTTTTTTTATATAATCCGTGATTTTAGTACCGTTTTCACATAAAAACATCAAGTGAGTCATTTTAACTTTTTTTTTATGTTTGCATTCTAAATTTTAATATTTACAAATGTTAATATTTATTTGTAAGGTAACAATTTTAAGTCGGAATAATAGAAGAGTATGTATGAGACGATGTATGAATGTGAGTGAAGCAAAGACTGTGTGCCAAGACCGAGTTGTTTGGCGGTCCGTCCTCTCTGCCTACCCCTGCGGGGAAACGGCGTGATGGTTAGTTAGTTAGTTAGTTAGTTATTTCGTAATCTTTAAAAAACAGTTTTTAGTATTCGGCTACGTTCAAAAATGTTTCATTTATAGAGCTTTAATTGTGAAGCGGAAATAACACAAAGTTTTCTTAAATCGGACATGTCATTTAAGACGTAAAAAATGCATATTCACTATAGAGTGGTTAAATGATTGAAAGTTTTAAATAAATATATGTTTGACTTTGGATCTTTGTGGATTTGTCGCTTTGTTTTGGTTTGCGCTATTAATTTATTGTCCGGCAGACGGCTTGATGTATTTGCGTAGTCTGCACAGTTTGTACAGTGTGCGTGTGGTGCTCTTATTGCCTTGTGGCACCAACCAACCCGTTATTATTGTTGTTTGTTTTGTTGGGTAGCACGCATTCAACTTAATTATAGATTTTGAATACAATAATATTAATAATTCTAAGAAGTTATTAAATAAACCATGCTTCAGTTTAGGGAGACCAATATGCTTTGTTCTGAAATCTGACAGATCCTATTCTTCTACTATTCACATTTGCATTGTATATTCTCCTTACATTCCTTTCTCTGTGCATTTGTTCTACATGCCCAAACCATCTTAGCGTTCCTTTCTTAACCACTCAGGTATTTATTTAACCCGTCTGCTTGTTTAGGAATAAATACATCCCAAAACACGTAATCGCGTTATACTTTCATACAGTGGCGGCTCGAGCACATTTTTGGTGGTGGGGACCATTTTTTGTGTAGATACTTTCACTTTATTTTATGTTTTTGTTTTACCAAAAAAAAATGAGTTGTTTGCGTTTGTCATGTGGTCCTACGAATTTTCGTGTTTTGTAAAACTTTCTGATAAATGTTTAAAATATATAAGAAAATTAGTTCTTATACCCAGATTGAGGACATCCCGTATCATCACCAAAAAGTATACTGGGAATATATTTTTCAGTTGAAAGTCGACTTCATTAATTCTTTTAAAAGATTTTTAATTTCTTACAAAAAGTATAATAAAATTATATAAAGTAAAATAGATCAGAGGATAAGTCACGCACCTACCAGAAACACCAACTAGGTACCTACATACATAAATATTAAGTTTAATAAAAATAACACAATATAATCATAGGTAATTCCGTTTAAATTACCTTTGATTTGTATTTACCACGACAACGGCGCTATAGAAATATTCCGATCAATCAATAACAATATTACTATTTACTAAACGTCAAATACGATTATAAAACGTCTAACGTGAATTCCGGCACGTGCATAACTGATCTACTTCAATTAGAACGAAAAACAAACACTCAAGTTTCACACGGGGATTCCGGAGTCTATCCCCATGATTATGGTATAGATGGTTCAAGTGCGCATGCACGGATCCTTAAAATTCGATTCAAAGATTTCATTTTAGAAGGAATAGATCGCTGTGCTGTCCCCTAACTACGCAGAACTCAGTGCGCACAGTCAAGCGGGCACTAGTATCTAATGCCTATGCGCTGAGTGTCGTAGTCGAATCCGAACAAATCCAAACATCCGAAGTGGCCGGCCGCTCGTGCTGCGCTAGTATTAGTATGGTTTAAGGAAGAAAGGAGAGCGGTTGCACGTTCGTTCGCAGAAACTCCTCAAATTTCGAGCCTAAAAATTATCCAAATTAATTTTTTAGATTATATTTCTGCAACTGTTAATTACTTTTATGTTGAGAATGCATTAATTATTTTTTGTGAACACAAAGAATTGTCAATTTTTTCTAAGCATGTTTCTGGAATAACTGGTGGGGACTGTCCCTTGGTCCCCTTGTGAGGAGCCGTTATTGCTTTCATAAGCTTACATTTCTCTCTCTCGCATCTCTCTTCCTCTCATGCAAACATATATATTTTTCTTTTAACCAGAAAGAGAACGAAATTATGCTTCTTATTGTCTTTGATATATGAAATCTATCTTGCATAGATATTTTGCAATCTCGATCCAAAGTGACGGTTTGACGAAACCGAGGCTTCCGGATTGTGAGGTGTGAATATATTGAACCAAGTAGACGGGTTAAACAAACTGTCGAGTTATAAAAACTTTGTGTTATTTCCGCTTCGCAATTAAAGCTCTATAATTGAAACATTTGTGAACGTAGCCGAATACTAAAAACTGTTTTTGAAAGGTTATGAAATAAGCTTTCAAATTGTTATATTACAAATAAATATTAATATTTTTTAAATATTAAAATTTACAATGCAAACATAAAAAAATTGTAAAAATGACTCACGTGATGTTTTTATGTGAAAATGATACTAAAATCACGGATTATGTAAAAAAAAGACCTACTCTATTGTATAAATGTATAATAAACAATTTTGTCACCTCATTTTTTTTACCATTTCATACAATAATATATAATAAAAAATTAACAATATCTGACAGCGCGTAGGCGATTTGACGGGTGAATACTTTTTCTACAAAATAAGTCTTTTTTTATGTACTTCTATGGACAACTTTGAATAGAGATGTGAAGCTTGATTCAATATGGATCTTCTACTTTTTGTTTTAGGGTTGTCACCAGAAGAATAACAGAGTTATAACGATTTCTGTGGGAAGCGTGAAAACATGCTTATTGTACTTGACTGCTATTGTTATATTGTCATGTAAACACGCGTACGGGTTGAAGTGGTTAATCTTATTAATTTACTTACATCAGCCTTGCATTCTTTGCGGATCTCCACATTTATCACAAAGGCAGGGGGAAGGTGGGGTTCGCGGAGAGGGAAGAGACGAGGGGGGGGGGAGGTGGGGAAGGCGGAAGGGAACGGGGACTCACGGGAAAGGAGATGCAGATTTCTTTAAATGGCATTGCAATGCAGGCCGGGTATAATATATAAAGGAGAATGTCTGTATGTGGTGGACGAGCGGGCTAGCAAGTGGGCGATGTGGGTTTGATTTGTATGCAAATCTACAGTTTTATGCCGAGGTTGATGAAATTTTACACATGTGATCTTCAAAACAAGATGAAGATCACTGTCTACATTTGATTTGCAAAACTCTGTGTAAAGCCCGAGCATCTCCGGGGACTTCAGCTAGTATAAAAATAAAATCGAATTAGTATTATTTTGTTCAGACCTTAAGAGCATATAATCAGCCAGCGGCCAAAAATCCACATTTCGTCGAAAGAGGTTCTTACGATCGTACAGGGCGGTTCCAATGAGAAAGATTAATTACTCTCCGTACCAGCTTTTTAAAATTATAACTCAATATCGATTTTATTTCATTCCAAATTTGCTTTAATTTATACCTACATCCAAAAATGATGAAAGGCGTGTTGATAAAACTATTAAAATTATGTACTTTTTGTAATTATTTTTTGATCATAAGTATTTATCATTTTTCAATAATGTTTCAGCAAAATAAGAATGTAAAAAATTATTAGTCTGTAAGTGCGCAAATAAATACACAAACGGACCAATTTTCGTCAAGAAACACATGTACTTATATATTTTTTAATGATTTTATTTAAACTAAAATCAAAATTCTGTTACATACGTTTACCAGATAATGTATTGATTTATTTTAGTGCATGATTATATGATTTGAAATGGGTGTTGTATAATAAATGTACTTTCTTGAAAATTTAACAAATCCGCCAACGACCTATGGTATAACTTTATTATACTAAAAATTATCATTTTTTCTGAAAATTTAAAACATACGTTTACTAGATAAAAGAACAATCTTTCGAAACCAATTTATAATTTTTTGTGGAAAAGAGTCAATACGTCTAAACACTGATTTAAAAATGACATATTTCTGGTGTTCTCTGGTTTTACGCTCTTAAATAAAACAGGGAGTCTAAACCATATCTCCTCTCAACAGACACAATAACCACTGAAGAGATTATGGTCGAAAAATTCACCACTTTTATTTTTCTGCGACTTATGGCGGTTCAAAATTGGACTACATTTTGCTAACATTCCGAAAACATTTATTGTAATTATTTAAAACATTTCCATGGCCAGCCATGGAAATGTTTTAAAACGAAGCTGTTGAAATGCTTTATCTATTATGACCATAGATGTCACAAATCCGAACTTGGTAGACTATTTTAGAACGATGTTAAAAATAATTTTTAACCTGTCATTTGCCACCATTTACCGACCCTTTTCTTCTTTTTTCCAAAATTTTGAATTTCGAAACACTACTTTGAATTTTGAATTGAATGTTTTGTGAATTAATTTTAAGCTCTCATATATTTTATTGATGGAAACACATTCCTAGAACAATAAACTATGTACTAAAACTTTATTACTTGCGTTAATTTGATAAATTAATAGGTTTTACGTTGTTTTCGTAAAGAATTCCGCATCAGATTTAATCGCGGCAAAATTTGACACTTCGACTCCACAGATAAAAATCATTTAAAAATATTCTGGTGCTGCCAGGTGAATAAAATAAGTTGCTATATCTTCTACGATATTTGGGCAAGCTATTCTGACCTTGTTCTTCATACAAATACTGTACACAGAAGGGTCAAAATCGCATTCAAAAATATTTTTTTCGAACTTTTTTCCGCGCGCATGCGCACAGACACGACGCCAATTGGCGGCTCCGGCCAATTACCGGTTAAAATATTTTTTTCATGCTGAATTTTTGATCAGCTATTAGTTAAAATTATTTCATTTTTCCACAGATATGCACCTTTCAATTATCAAGTACACAGACAACATACAGAAATCGAAAATATTCTATGTTGATTCGAATAAGTACTCCTCACGACAGTTTCAAAGTATAAACGATTTTTTAATATATTTTTTTTAAATCCTATAAATATGAGATAAACGGTAAAATACAGGTTAATTCATTGGCTATAAATATAGCACTATAATAAGTTTTTATGTCTACATGTTAAAATTCGAAGGCATGTTTTCTTTTAATGTTGGCGAAAAATTAAAAAAATGATCTTTTGGGAAATCGCGAGCAATTGAGACAAATTTATTTATTTTGCGTGGTCGCTTCAGTGGTTAATAGAAAAATAGTTTTGTGTTAGAAGCTGTTATTTAATCCATTGTATGTTTGCAGGTGCGTCATCCCAGCTGCACGATCTGAGTGCCGGGGGCTGCCGGAGATGCAGACGCAGGGCTCGTGTGCGACGCTGCTCCATCGGGGTTCAGTGCCGGCGCCAGCACGAGGCCCCCGACGGCTGGGCCCCCCTGTCCTCGCAGCACCATGTCACCCCGCATAATCTCAAATACCATCGGTGAGTTACAAAACCTAACCGTATCTCACTGGGAAAGATTGCAAATATAGTCAGTAGAAATAAAGGGAAGCAATTTGGGAGGCAGTCATGGGTACCGCCGCCCCGGAAACTATTTATTGGATAACCAACACCTCTGCCATAGGTCACCCCAAGTGGTTTGCTACGTTTGGTGACTTAGCAGGGGTGCCCTAGTTCATGGGGTGAGGTTTCTCCAGGTCTTGGTGACGGATGCGTCTGCCCACCTGCTGCATGGCGGGCCGGATCGGGAGAGACTGGTTGAGTGAGGCCTTTCGACCTTCCCAGCAGGATTCTCTCGACCCATCGCCTTGCACCGCAGAGGAATGGATTCATAAATCCGTCACTCCTGGACATACTGACCCCCAGATTCCTACCCACCCCTCATACTTTTTTCCTTCCCAGAATTTCCTACCTTTCCCTTCCTTAAAAAGACCCTCCTCACGGCATCCACTAAGATGACATAGACCCTGAGAGAAATTATTTTCTTCGGGACCTCCTTTGTGGAGCTAATGTAAAAAAAGGGAAAAAAGAATTGGTTTATTTATAAAAAAAATTATTTGAACTTTTTAAAATTTTTTTGTTGATAATTTACTCACCATAGTAAACAATCACTTACAGCCTTTCTAATTTTTTTTTTTTTTTTTTATTTTTTTATTGAAAAATTTTTCTTTCGGTACAATACAATAGATACATAAATAAAATGAAAGTATATAAAAGCTTAATGCAATTATAATTATTACAATTATATAATATATATTTTTAAATTATTCTCCCATAATAAGCAAATGCTTGTGTGTACGGGAGGAAGTATTATTTGTTTGGTTATTTTTTTATTTTTTTTTATTGTTGTTTTTATTTATATTTAGTACTTTGAAATTTAGTTTATGTAAATAATAAGATAAATGTATGTTTATATAAATATATAAATTTTTATTATTATTATTATTTTTTTTTTTAGTTAAGGTTTTCAGTATATTTTTTTAATTGTGTTTTGAAATTTTTGAAACTGTCACAATGGGATTTTATATTTTCTGGTAATTTATTAAAGAAATTTGTTCCCAAGTATTTGTAGTTTTGTTGGCCTAAAGTTTTTTTACAAATGGGAATTGGTAACATGTATTTTTGCCTGAGATTTGCTGTGTTTTTGAAAGGTATAGTTTTGTTTAGGATATCCTCTTTGTAGACTTGTAAGGTTGAGTGATACAGAAAAAGAGTATTTAATTTTCTGACTTTAAATTCTTTGAATATGAGTTCTGATGGATATAAAAATGATTTTTTTAATATTATTTTAATTATTAGTTTTTGCGCAATGTAAAGAGATTGTGTGTGAGTTTTATAGGCGCCACCCCATCCTATTATACCATATTGGATTATGGATTGACAGAAAGCGAAGTACGTCATTCTCAGTAGTTCTTTATTTAGAATGTGTCTCAAACAGCTAAAAATATAGGTCAATTTTCGTACTCTGTTTTTAAGATTGGTTATATGCGGTATCCATTTTAGACATTGGTCAATAGTAATTCCTAGATATTTGGTTGAAGTTTTCATTTCAATATGAGTACACAGTAAGTTACAGTGGTGTTGTTGAGTGTTTGGGGCAGAGTGGATCCTTATGTTAATTTCATGCGGCGTGTTTGGTTTTTTTATGAAAAATGGTATATAATGTGTTTTTTTAGAGTTTAACGTTAGTAGGTTATTGTCAAACCATGTTTTTAATTCGTTTATGTCCGTGTTAGCCTTTTTATTCAGTTCTAACCACGTGTTTGCTTTTAGAAGAAGCACTGTGTCATCTGCATATGATATTATTTCCCCGTATTTAGCAACTTCAAATATATCATTTACATATAATATGAACAAAAGTGGTCCTAGAACTGTGCCTTGTGGTATTGAGAAGTTACTACTTTGGGAATCACTTAGTTCATTTAATAATTTTACTTGTTGTGTTCTATTTTCCAAAAAGCTTACAATCCAGGATAACACCATTCCATTTATTCCAATTGATTTGATTTTTTTTATTAAGTTAGTATGAGATATACTATCAAATGCTTTTTTAAGGTCAATAAATATTCCAATGCATTTTTCATTTGAATCTAGGGCGGTGTATATATAATTTGTTATTTTCGCAATGGCATCTTGGGTGCTGGTGTTTTTTTTGAAACCATACTGTTTAGAATTTATAATTTGATGTTGTTCTAAGAAGGCCCAGATTTGGTTTTTTACAATTTTTTCGAATATTTTTGATATATTTGATAAAAGGGATATAGGGCGGTAATTTTGTGGGTCTTTAGGGCAGTCTGCTTTATATATCGGTGTTATTATTGTTCTTTTATAATTGTTTGGAAATACACCTTTTATAAGGCTTGTATTTATTATATGAGTTAATGGGCAAGTTAGATATTGTTTCATTGTTTTTAATATGTTTACATCTATGTTGTCGTAACCGGGAGCAGAACTAATAAACTTGGTGTTAATTTTATACAATTGATAAACAACTGTATACATGAAAACCTTACTAATAGAAATGTAAAACAGAAACTGATATTTAACAGCCATAAAACAGTTCCCGGGGAAGAGGAGGGTGGTGAAGTACCTGGCTATTCAGATCTCGTCACCAAACACGGCTAAAGCCATTTCAATTCTGAATGGTGGTCTTACAGCAGGGCGATACTGAGAGTATATCCTACTCTGGAACGTCCCACAAATACACTACATATATGATTTGAGATTCTCACAGCCAAAAGTATTATAGTAATTTATTTTTGGGGTATTATGCTATGTTGGATTACACATCTGCCCTGATAATGAGGTAGCGCAATACAGCATAATACTATATATAATTTTAAACAATTAAATTGTAAAATAGCACAATTTAATCAAATAAAATTTACTTGCGCACACTGAGATTTGAACCTGCAACCTTCGGATTGCAAGTCAAGAGCCTCACCCCTCGATCACGGAGACCGTCAGACTGCTTTCAAAATGCTGTCTCTATTATCCATAGCTAACTAGCGTAGTAAAAAAAAAAAAAGTCAGTTTCTCTTAGTCAGTTTTTGACATACACGGTTGTTTATCAATAGGCCACTTGCATCACATTTTTAAAAAAAAAATTCCGGCTTAGGCAAATATTCTAAGACATTCTGGTTTTTTTTTTTTAATTGTATTTTTGAAACCCTGGCGATTTTTTGAAAATTTCAATCCGAAAAATCAGACCATTTTTTATAAACCGGAAAGACGGGACATAATTTTATGGGTGCGAAAAAATGTTTTCCACACGGATAGCAATAAATTGTACGGGGTTCTCTTCGTAACATCTGTAAAAACACCGCCATCTTTATCAAAAAATCAAACTAAAGGATAAGTTTGCATAGAACAAACAATAAATCTAGTGAACGTTAAAAGCAAATTCAAAAATTCGCCGGAAATCATAGTGTTGCCATATAAAAAAAAAATAATCCGTGTGGAATTTTACAAAATTAAGGGAACATAATCAGAGACGGGACATTTGCATGTAGTGACGTCACGAGCTCAAATAATGGATTTATTTATTTAAAAATAAAAAAGACTACATTTCTAAAAATTCGTTTAGAACATTTTCGTAATCTTAGTAAAAAAATCTATCCACTCGATTTTTTCCAAGTCGTTATGAATTCCATGCAAGTGGCCTATTGTACAAAATTTTCATCTCGTTTATTAATAAGGTTTTTAATATTTTTAGCCAGGTCACGCTCGCATACACGGTGCCTCTGTGTCTGTTAAGGGAAGACGTATGGTACACATTTATTGTAGCGGTACATAAATCTTCCTTGGCTGCTGTATTATTGTATTTGCTCGCCTTTGTCGTCTAACTTTGTTTTGTCTGTTTATGTTGACAGAATCTGTTTATTCCATCTGTTCTGTTCCCCCAGTAGTACCTCTTCAGACAATTATGTATTGTTGAAATATCTACAGGGGCCAGATGGCAAAAAAGAGATTTTATTGTAGCGTAAATGGAGTCCATACTTTTTTCTCATTTTTTTTTTATTTATTCTATTTTTAAGGTATTTTTTTTAAATAAACCACAAACCCCGGCGCGCTGATGGGCTAGAGTAAGTCCGCCAAAAAACGGACAACGAGCACGACAGTGACATTTTTTAATAAAATTTTGAATGCCGAACGCTCTGTACATAATTAATAATTCATTTAATTGAATTGGCAATAGTATGTTTCTTATGTTTTTTCCTTGATATTTGTGTTCCAAGTTTTATATGCAGCCAGCCGCCATTTAATTTCTTTAAAATTGCGAGCGGTTCTAGGCTTTTGGTAGTGGCCCTGAAAGTCCCTGATTGCTTTGAGGACTCTCATACAAAATTATTTTATTAGGTATTAGTATACAAGTATATAAAAAACAAAAAATATTGTCGTTCGATTTATGAATATTATGTTTTTATAGTAACTTTTTTAATAAAATGTTGAAAAAAACTTACGAAAAAAGAGAAGGTTATATTTGTATCCTTATTAACACATTTTTAATTTTTTTTTAAATTTTAATTTTTTATATTTTTCTTTACGTTAATCCAATATATAAACAAATTTAAAGAAATTAGATCATTTGAATATACGGTTCAAAAGTTACTATAGATTTAGTACACCAATGCCGGTTTCAATTTTTGGTACAAAATTAATTCAGCGGTGAAGGCCAATTTTTTAGCTCAATAATTCTGTGGCCAATGGGTTAAAGTAAAAATGTGTAAGTCTGCTTCACGGACAATAAGGAATATTCCTTGTTGAAGTTCGATATACAGAAAATACTAAATATTCCTTTTTTAATTAATAGCCAATCAAATATGACATTTGTCGGAAGTACCAACCTTATGATATAAATTCTTGTCAAAATAAAAACAAAAGTACCTAATTCGAATTATTCCCGAAACAATTTTTTTAAAATTATTCTTTATTCATTGGTTTGATGGTAACAATTTGTGGATTTTTCGATTTTTCGACCATGCTAGGCACTTGCCCGTGTTATGGTACTGGGTTGAGGTTGAAACTGCGGAAGCTGTGTGTCATCATCATTTAGATATACTTCTCAGGTTTTGAATGGTTTATATGGTAAGCAGGGTTTATCTGTGTGGAGGGTCCTTTTATGGAAAGGAAGGAGAGGAAGTTCTGCGAAGGAAAAAGGTTTGAGGGATGTGTAGGGGTCAGAAGTGAAGGATGTATGAATCCATCCCCCCATTGCGGTGCAAGGCATTGTTTAGAGAGAGTGCGGATGTAGAGGTCAAAAGGTCTCCCTCAACCAGTCTCACCCGGTCCAGCCTGCTAAGCAGTAGGTGGGCAAATGCATCTACCGCCAAGACCTAGAAAAACCTCATCCCATGAACCTGGGTACCCCTGTTGAGTCTCCAATGTAGCAAAACACGTGGGGTGATCTTGGGGCGTTGGTTATCCGATAAATGGTTTGCAGGTTGGCGGCACCTATACCTGCGGGTTTGCTTCATCCACATTCATGCGTCAGAGTGCCACGAATATGGATGAAGCAAGAATTGTGCCAGTACAGTGTTATGTGACGATACATCTTATCCCCGCAGAAAATTAGTGCAATGGCTAGTTAGCAATTTAGTTACTTTTCACCTTGTATATGAACATCTTGTTGTATTACAAACCCCCTGTATTATTTGATCTTGATGTAACAATTGTTCAAATACAAATAAGGCGCACACGATGAACATAAATCATTGTGGAGATGTTATTTATTGTTAATTTATTTTGTCCTGTAACCAAGTCAATTTGCTCTGTTTTCGTAAGCAAATTTAGCTGTTTGTTTGCCCCGTGAAAACAATCATCTCTCCGTGGCGGGGTGCCAGTCCATACAGTTAAAAAAATAATGATAAATTATTGTGTGTATTTCAAGCCCGACAAAATCATATTTTTTATAGATTTATTGAAAGCCGGTCAGTGATGTAATTCTGTTCTTAAAAAATTACATTTTTTTTGTTTGTTAACTTAGTGTATAAAACCTCAAATTGTAATATTTAATCACTGAAGACTAAAAGAAGAAGAATAAATCTATTTAAAAATAAATATTCATCCTAGACTTGCAGAAAATTCAATAGATGTCGCACATTGAATAAAAATGGATACATTTATAATTTATAAGCCACGTTAAAAAAGCATTTAGTTCGAGAAGAATCTTGCAATCTCATAGCAGTCAATGAAATATGAGAAAATGAAGATAATGTTGGTAGTTCTTAGTAGAAATATGATTCGGTTAAATATGACCGAAGAAGATATGGTCACTAAAGTGGGGTGAGGATTGACTAGGTCTTGGTGGCTGATGCCTCTGCCCACCTACTGTGTGGCGGGCCGGATTTGGAGACACTACTTGAGGGAGAATTTTTTTACATCTCCAGCTGGGCTCTCTCAACCCATAGCCCTGCAATGCAGTGGGTGGGATGGATTCATACGTCCATCACTCCTGGACACACTGACCTCATACCTTTTTCTTCCCAGAACTTCATCTCATTCCTTTCCTCAAAAGACCCTACACACAGCGTTCCGGAAGATGAGGGAATTATTTTCCCCAGGGCCTATGTCATCCTCCTTCAGTCTCACAACATCTTCCAATTGGGGATGTCATAGTCTCACTGGCTCCAGACGGTTTGGAACAATTGGGACTTTAAAATATATTAGAGTATTCACATAAAACAAAAAATTGCGTAATTCTCAAATGAAACAAAAACACTAATCTAATCCGTGTATTTCGAATATTGACTATTTTTAATATTCTGTGGATCGCTAGCTTTAGAAACATGAAAAATTAGGGTATTAAAAGCAGAATTGATTCAGATACTGCAAATTTATGAAGATGAGAGTGTTAGATACTCTCAGTATAGCATTGGTGAAAGCACCAATCATCGCCTGTTATCCCATATTGTGACAATTATAGTTAATTATTCCGCCATACTAATATCACAGTAAAACCTTAATGCATAATAAATACACAATATAAAGTAAGTAGCCATATGAAGGTGCCCTGATGAAATGAAACAGCATTATCGAGTTATATTCCATAAATATTTGACCTCAACAAATGTATGAAGTGTCAAATTGTAATGATTACAATTGTTGCAGATTAATTTACCTTGACGTGCATCCCAACGGAGGCGCCTCGGTTCTGTACCTGCAGCAGCGAGACATCGACATGCTGGCACCACACCAGCAGGGAGCTCTGGCTGAGGAGTTCCTCAAGGTACTGATATTGGTCCTGTATTAATCTATTATATATTTAAAATAAAACAATAATTTATTAAACACCACTTTTATTCACTTATTTACTAAGTTATTGTTTTATTTTATTTTTATTTTTTTATTTCATAGATTTTTACAAGTTACATAATACAGCCAATTTTTTAAACTACCATACTAGGCTATTGCCCGTGCTTTGGTAGTCATATATGATACATTATTTTAAATAAACATGTATTAAAATATATAAAAAGGAAAGAAAAAAAGAACATATTTAGGGATAAATAAAATTAAAGATAAATACTAATACAGATAAAAATATAAGAATTAGAAGAAAGCTGAGAAAAAAGTGTATAAAGATATTTAAAAAAAGATTGAAATAAAAGATAGAAATAAAATTTGTCAAATATTCTTCCCATTGACGTATTATATCTTGGTCGATGATTATGTTTATGTTCAGTTTTGAAGTTCTTTCTGCGAAAGAAATAGGAGAATATATGCGCCAGAGTAGTTTTTTTTTTTAACTATAATGTTAAGCTCTTATGTGTTTTTTGAAGAAGTCTCTTCCTTTTTCAGATATCCAAAGTTTTAAATGGGATTTGAAAAGAGATATAGAATTATGTGACTTTATGTCGGCACTCAAAGCATTATATATTTTAGGAGCGATGAACCAGAATTGTCTTTGAGCGAATGAGGTTTTAGTTTTAGGGACCACGCAGCCCAGGTTTGATGAGAAACGAGTGTGTGCTTGATGTTGTGGAGCAACCAGTTGGTTTTTTTGCCATGTGTAACATACGCTAATCTGAGTAAATAACTGTTTAAACTTTAACACTGTATCACATGAGAATGGGCTGTTTCTTGACTGCGGAACGATTTGCTGACCCCTATGTTTTCTCCGGTGACCGGCCAACTCAGAATGAAACAAACTCGGAACCACCCCAGAAAGGTCATTAAGAGTGATGATAAAAAAATTGGTTAAATAGGTTAACCTCTTATTTGCCGGAAGCGTCAATGTACGATATGTGTGTGCGCATGCGCACACACATATCGTACATTGTTGTATGTTATTTTGACCCTTCTGTGTACAGAATTTGTATGAAGGACAAGGTCAGAATCGCTTGTGCCGACATCATGATGATATAGTCACTAGTTTCATTCACCTGGCAACATCAGAAATTTTAAAATGATTTTATCTTTGGAATCGAAATGTCAAATTTGCCGCGATTAATTCCGATGCGTGATTCTTGACGAAAACATCGTAAAACCTGTCAAATTAACGCAAGTAATGTTGTTTAGGTACATAGTTTATTGTTCTAGGAATGTGTTTCGGTCAATAAAATATATGATAGCTCAAAATTAATCCACAAAACATTCAATTCAAAATTCAAAGTGGTGCTTTGTTAGAGAAAAGGAAGAGGGGGGCCGACCCATGACAGGTTAAGGGCCCTCGGTATTAAATGTTTCCAGCTCGATTTCGAATATCGAACTAGCTGGCCGGTGCGTTCCATTCAAAATCAAGACACGCACAGAACAAAACCAAATATTATTAATTAAAAATATTGTGATTATAAAAATAATGTTAAAATATGTTTTAGAATGTAATGCAACATAACGGTAGCTTGATTCATGTAGGAGGTTCTCAGTAACTTAAAACATTTAATGTAACTTTTTATTTGGATTTTTTTTGATACATACATAGATGAAAAATGTACACATAGTAATACAATTATAAACATTGACAAAAGGCTTGGCCTTTGTTCCAGCCTGGTTTCGCAGTGCGGCGGGCACTGTTAATATTAAATTGTCTAGTTTGATTTGAGGTCACGGGTTCAAAAGCCGGCGAAGAAAAAACCAATTTAATTTAATTTATATGAGTAAATCATATTGTAGAATTAAAATTAAATGTATATAGGTACATTTAATGAATCTGTACCTCGTCCCAAAGTGGAATATACATTCAGTATCGCCCTGGTGAGAGACCATAATTCAGAATTGACAGTTGCTTGAGAACGGCGTAGATATGTTTAGTGACTAGATCTGAATGGCCAGGAACTTTCCAACCCTCCTCTTCCCTATCTCTAAAAATGTGGACTATATATATTAGAAATATAAATGAAATTTCTTCTGAAGACACTTCAATGAAATAAAATGGTTTCCAACCCTCCTCTTCCCTATCTCTAAAAATGTGGACTATATAAATTAGGAATATAAATGAAATTTCTTCTGAAGACACTTCAATGAAATAAAATGTTATTGATTTCTTCGAAACAATTTCTTCTTACATGTTTTGGTTTTAGCTGAAACCAATTTTACTTTACTTCTTTTCGCTATTATGCACTTTTCTAAATACTCAGAGTTTCTCATAGGCATGCAGCGATTATGTCGAGGATCAATTAATTTGGGTAGCATGCAAAAATTGTAAAAGCTTTTCAGCTGTTCAACCATATTAGTCTGCCAAAATTCGTTATCCCGTAAATTTTTTTCGATTTTTATTCCGAGTTCAGTCCATACAACAAACATACAATTTTTATTTTGTTACATGTAATTGGCCCTTATCCTGGAAAAACCAATCGTGAGATGCATATACCAGTATTTCTCCATTTTTTTAAAGTTTCCAAAAAGTATTTTTTTGGGTTTTTACTGCTTCATATATGATAATGCTGCATGCTGTGAAAATACATTTAAATTCAATCACGGTGTCTTCAGAAAAAATTCCATCTGGGGTCGCACCCATATACGGATACTCTTCATCTACGAAAAGACCACACTTTTCTATGGTAATGCTTTCTTGTTCTGCAACAAGAACATTGTATTCATGTTTTTGTCCGTGTCGAATTGAAAGAATATTTGATAAGGATTGCTGGTACAGTATATTTTGACTAATGGAGCGCAACTGATATTTTGCCGCCGTTTGCACACTTTTCCAAACCACGATGCCGTAATCATGTTGCAGCTCATCTCGATCCACTTTCCCCTAGATGCATGAAGTACCTACTGTCGCCCTTTCAATTGCTTGCCTATCTTTGGCTATGGTGAAAAGCTTTTCTAAAAATCACCTTTAGCTGCCTCATACGATGCTTGGTCCATATCAGGTTTTTCTGCATTGGGACCATAATGCTGATCTTTTGCTGAAGCGAGCTGCAGGATTTTTCCTTTTCTTTTTTTTTTACTTATAACTTTTTGATTATTTTTCTGCAATCTTTTTAATTCCAATTGCTTTATGAGTTTTCTATACTATATAGTCCAGTTAAATTAAACATTTCCACTTGCATCTAATGGGGTGGTTCTGATTTTCTTTACATATTCTATATGATGAAGGACTAATGAAAAATCTAAATTTTCAATCTCGTCAGATCACCGGATCTTGCCAAATATCGTTTTTGTCACTTTGACCCCAAACAACAAAATTTTCTCCAAATATCATTCTTTATGTTTTTATAGTAGATTAAATTTACTACAATTTGATATATTATTAGTTACAGTAGACCCTATAGTGTCTGAGATATAGGTGTTAGAAAAAAAAAGATTTTAAGGCCGATTGTATATTTGTATATATATATATATATATATATATATACATCCCGCAACAGATTTGGCAACCTTTCACTTCGCATCCTTTTGGCAACCACTGCTTACGGTAGGTTTTTAAATAAAATTGCTGTGAATGTTCACATGTTTTTAGCTTAAGAAAAGAGTGATAGTAAAAGAATTATCCAGAAATTGTGTTTTAAGGGTATTCAAATTTTTGGTAGTTACGTATACTTTAGAGTCTTTTGGACTTCCTTTCATATTGCCGTCGTATTGGTAACCGCGTATATCCTACGTATATCACACTTCATTCCATATTTAGGGCGTCCGTTCATTACGAACATTTGACGACCTCCGTATATACCTATATGCATTACGTTTATATTATGACGCTTTCAGAATCCTTTTAATTCGGTCGCGATTTGCCAACGGTGTATCATAGGTACATAATGATTGGTTATCATACAAAGGCTAACTTGACGACATAATAAAATTTGGCATTTTTTTTAAATTTACTTGTTTGGTTTGGTGGTGTTTGGGAGTGGGGATAATGCTCGCTTCCTGAATAGAATTCTACCTTCAACATTCTTCTACCACTACGCGCTTAGTTTAGCGAGGAAATTAAATTAATGCATTCATGTACAATCTTAATATATAAAACAAAGTCGGGTTAGTTACACTATTTATAACTCGAGAACGGCCGGGCCGATTTTGATCATCTTTGATTTATTGGATTTGTCTCTTCTCCGGATAGGATAATAACTATTAAAAAATCATAGTTATTAAGAAAATTCTTTTCCCCATACATTTTGTATGGAACGAATTCTCATATTTGAAAGAGCTGCGGGCATTTTGTGATAAGTACCTATAATATTTAACTGTGCGTGAATTTCAAAAATTCAAAAACGTCAAATGTCAATGCGCTGATGGTTTTGTTTTATTCTTACACATATAATGTTGCTTCTCTTTCTTACACACAAAATGTCAATAGTCGAAAATTAGACAAACGGTGAACGTATGTCTCCACCCATCCAAAGGAAAGATACAATAATTATAATAAAAATCCCTCACACGTCTAAAGAAAATAAAAAGCATTTTTTTTACATCAGTTCACAAATGAGGCCCCGAAGAAAATTATTTTTCTTAGGACTCAGGACCTATGTCATCTTAGGGGATGCTGTGTGGGGGGTATTTTTAAGGAAGGGAAGGATAGGAAGTTCTGGGAAGGAAAAAGGTATAAGGGGTGGATAGGAATCTGGGGTCAGGGTGTTCGGGAGTGACGGACGTAAGAATCCATACCTCCAACTGCGGTGCAAGGCGATGGGTCGAGAGAGTCCAGCTGGAAAGGTCAAAAGGCCTCCCTCAACCATTCTCTCTCGATCCGGCCCGCTACGCAGCAGGTGGGCAGACGCATCCGCCACCAAGACCCGGACAAACGTTACCCCATGAACCCGGGCACCCCTGCTAAATCACCAAACGTAGCGAACCACTTGGGGTGACCTATGGGTGACTTATGACAGGGGGATTGGTTATCCAATAAATGGTTCCCGGGGCGGCGGCACCCATACCCGCCTCCCAAAGTCTCGTAAGTAAGTGGAAAAATAAGAAAATCACAAAAAATATAAATACGTACACAATGTCATCTCTTGAGTCTGATACTGACAAAAACAAAACACGGACAGTTGCGCATTGATGATTGCTTCATTGTGTAATTTTTAACTTAATAAAAAAACTTAATTTAATTCAACACTTATTGATTCTGAGGCGGTACGAAGTTCGTCGGGTCAGCTAGTCTTTTATGATTTAAAAAAAAAATAGCGTTCAGAGCCGCTAATATTACAAATATTATTTTGAAGGAAACCAAAACAGAATCCCAATAATTCAAAACGGTAAACGATTATTATGATAACGTTTTACATTTGGGAGGCAATATCAAACAAATTATAAATTTGGGAGGCGGGTGTGGGTACCGCCGCCCCAGGAACTATTTATTGGATAACTAACAACCCTCCCATAGGTAACACCAAGTGGTTAGATATGTTTGGTGACTTAGCAGGGGTGCCCGGGTTCACGGGGTGAGGTTTGTCTAGCTCTTGGCGGCCTATGCATTTGCCCACCTACCACATGGCGGGTCGGATCGGGAGAGACTGGTTGAGGGAGATCTTTTCATCTCTCCAGCCAGACCCTCGATCCATCGACTTGTACCACAGTGGGAGGGATGGTCACTCAAGGACACATTGACCCCAGATTCCTAACCACACCTCATACTTTATTCCTTCCCAGAACTTCCTCTCCTTCCTTTCCCTAAAAATACCCTCAACACAACATCTCCAAAGATGACATAGGTCCTGAGGGAAATTGTTTTCCTCAGGCCCTCCTTTGTGGAGCTAATGTAAAAAAATATAAAGTGTCAAAATTAACTATCGCTTTTGGCTTCTTTTTTAAATCTCTGCATTGATCCAATCGTTATTTTAGTTACCGATTAATCAGAATAAAAGTGGCTACCGTTTTGCGATAGGTAGCAAGGTAATGTTTTTATAAAGAAAGACAATCATTCTCGGGTTACGAATAACCTGTCACTTATATTAAACTAGCTGTTACGCGGCATGCGTTGCTATGCCATTGAATAAATAATTGTTTCTCCGTGCATGTCCTTTCCCATTCGTCCCGTTTCCCTCCCCGCCTCCCCTTCCTCAACTGCGTCCTCGAAGAAAAAGATGTACCTACCTATGTTTCACTTCATTTCTAACTTTTAGTGGCGATCGGGTATGACGTATTCCACATTTCATCCCTAGCCTTTAGTGGCGACCGGTGGCGAAACAACGTTGCCGGTTTAAGTCAAATCCCGTACGAGTGTTGAGGTGCACGCCGTGGCGGCGTGATTTGCGACGTTGCCGCACATATTTCTTTTCGATCGTTTTTACGGTCAAATTTACTTCTATAAAATTCCGTTTTCCTATTTTTTAATTTTTTTTTTATTATTATTTATTGAGTTAGTTGTACTACATGAATATAAACTAATAAGCACAATGTTACATTTCATTTGATAAATTTAAATATTTTTACAGTTAGCATAACATTTATTTTTAAATACATTCATTCTTTCTTCATTCTTCATACTTTCAGGCATTTCATCGTACATCTTTAGTCCTCTATACATTAGGCAGTTCTGCGATTTTTATTTCTTAATTTGTGGCAATCGAACTCTGTTTTTATTTCTTGTTTCGTAATTATGTACGTCTCTATTAAAAACAATTTCATCCTTAAAGTATTTTGGCATTTGGTTTTTCATAATTTTATGCTAAAAAATTATCACATTAAATGGTAGTCTCTTTTTTATCGGAATCCAATTGAGCTAATCTCTCATTTGATTAATCCTTGCGAATTTGCCTTTCCCCAGTATACATTTCATAGCTCTGTTCTGAATAATTTCTAGTTTGTTTAAATTTCCTTCATTGGCCAAATATAACATCGTAGAGACGTAATCCAAATGTGGAGTAACGATAGTTTTATAAATGAGCTCCGTAGTGTTTCTATTTAATTTATGTCGTAGTTTTCTAAAAAAAATTGACCTTTTTTGATACCTTTTTTAGCACATATTCAAAGTTTGCCGTGAAAGTCAGTTTTGAATCGAATATTACACCCAGGTATTTGATTTCATTTACTTTTCCAATTTTTTCACCATTAATTGTCATATTTAACCCTGTGTTACGCGTTTTATCGCCTATTTCCATATATTTTGTTTTGTTTACGTTCAGTTTCAGCTTGTTTAATTTCAGCCATTTGCTATATTTTGTAGGACTTCGTTTATTTTGTTAATTGAATCTATGTAATGTTCACACGAAAAATAGATTAAGGTATCGTCTGCAAATAGTCTAATTTTGCAATGATAATTTATAATTTACAGGAGTTCACTTACTCTGACGGTGATGGTGGGATACGACCCGAATCCCAAATTAACACTGATTTCAGGTTTTAGACAGCGGATGTGTGAAACAAAGACGAGCTCACCAGTTAATTTTACTCGAAAAAATATTAAAAAATTCTGATAACGACCTTCGTACATCGTTTCCACAAAATTTCAATGTATTGACCAAATCCAAGAAGAAAATATGAATAAATGATAAAGAAATAACAAAATAAATACACTGCGCAGTTCACACGCCATAGAAATGAAACATCAGAAAACTAAAGTAGGCAAAAGTGTGTAGGCTACGAAGCACCGCACAAAGAGGAGACCGATTATTCTCCTCTTTGTGCTTTGTGATTAAAGTTTTTGTCCCTTTTTAGTGTCGCTATTTTTCGTTTCATCGAGCTTAAAATCACAAAGAAAGACCCATTGCTGGGTTACGAATAACCCAATAATGTTTGAAAATCTCCATCATTATTGGGTTACGAATAATCCAAAAATGTTTGAAAATCTCCTACTACCACCACAGAAAGCCGAAAATGTTGTTTGTGTTGGGGTGGGATTTTTTTTTTTACATTAGCTCCACACAGGGACCCTGAGGAAAATAAATTTTAAAAGGGCCTATGTGTGGAGGGTCTTTTAGGGAAGGGAAGGATAGGAGGTTCTGAAAAGAAAAAAGGTATGCGGGGTGAGTAGGAATCTGGTGGTCAGTGAGTCCAGGAGGGGACGTATGAACCCATCCCTCCAACTACGGTGCAAGGCGATGGGTAGAGAGAGAGCACTACTGGAAAGGTCAAAAGGCCTCCCACAACCAGTCTCTCTCGATCCGGCCCACCACGCAGCAGGTGGGCAGACGCATCCACCGTCAAGACCTGCACAAACTTCATCCCATGAACCCGGGTATCTCTGTAAAGTCACCAAACGCAATGAACCACTTGGGGTAACGTACGGCAGAGGTGTTGGTTAACCAATAAATGGTTCCTAGGGCGGCGGTACCCATACCCGCATCCCGAACCTAAACGCGATGCCCATTAAACCACTGACCGGTCAATGATTCTATCTTTAAAATAAATATATAAAACTTGTGTGCAGTTCACCTTCACAAACCTACCTTACACCCAACATAATAAAATTTATAATGTAAAAATATATTATGTAAAAATGTTAATAATTAGGTAAATACTGTAATACTTATATAGAAATAAATAAATAAAGTTCACACGAGGGAGAAGTGAAGCCTTCATAAAACTAAACCTAGAAAGAATGAAACGAATCAGGAGTAGGATAATTGTAGAGTTTATTTATTGTAATATTTTTACCAAGTGTAAAAATTATTTTATTCTACGAAACACCGCACAAAGAGGGCACAGATTAGTGTCATTCTTTCGCAGGCTAATTCCTATATATGTATAATCCTAACATCTGGTCTCTGAAAATGCAAATAAATGCACATCCATTGTCAAAGTATGGCTCAATCAAAACCTTACCTATAACTCTGAACTGCGGAAAAACTCTTTATATTCCATTTAACAATACCAAAAAGGCGACAGACACCCTTAACTCCCTTAAATATAAGGTTCAACAAAAATACTTACAATCCTGTCTAATGCTCTAACTGTACGGAAATGAATACGGGGATTTTTTTTATATGAATACCTCACAAGAGTCCCAGGTGCTCCGTCTGGAGCCAGTAAAACTATGGCATCTTCCATTGGGGTATGTTGTGAGGATGAAGGTGGTGGGGAGGGGAAGGAGATGAGGGAGAGGAAGGTGGGGAAGTACCTGGCTATTCAGATCTGGTCACCAAACACGGCTAAAGTCTTACACCAGGGCGATACTGAGAGTACTTTCCAATCTGGAACGTGCCGCAAATATACCATATATTTACTTCCTCAAACTTCGCAAAATTACTTTGTGGCATCATTAATTATATAATGAATAACAGATCACTTTGTAGAAACCACTATATTATGAACAATATCTACATGTTTCCATAACAATGTTATCTTCATCAGGATATGTTAATATAAAGAAAAATAAATGACAAACAAGTATAGACAAATTAGAATAAACTAGAACATAGACAAAATATTAAAAAAGTAGAGGTGATTAATTGCTTAAAAATCATAAAAATTGTTATACAAAATTAAATATAAAAATTATTAATGAAAAATAAAATTGCATTTAGATAATAAAAAAACTTTTAAGAACAAATAATTCAAATAATTAGTCTAAATCAAAAAATAAATAATTATAATTATTGTAAGTATTAATAAGAAAATAAATTTAAAAGATGGCTATTTTAAAAAAATGTTTGGTTATTTATAAAATTTAATTTACTATTAATGCTTTTTCTAATTTCTAAAATTTCTAAATTATCCAATTGTATGCCCGTAGTGTTAATTTTAAGACCTGTATCAATATCAAAGGAATGACTTGTTTCCAAAATATGGTTGGCAAATTCAGAATAATATTTATTATTTAAACATCTTATATGTTCCTTAACTCTAATGTTAAAATTTCTAGAAGTTTTTCCAAAATAAAAAAGTTACAATCATTACAAATTAATTTATAAACCCCAGATTTGTTCAAAAAATCACACTTATCCTTATTATTTAATATATAATTTTTTAATTTGTTATTTGTATAAAAAGCTGGTTGTACATTATTTGGCATGTTTTTAATTTTTAAATTTGAAATGCTATTATTTAAAAAAAAAAAAATTCTCCAATTATTATCATTTTCAACAACGTGTGGATAAACAAAAGATCTAAAAAACTTTTTCTTATATTTTTTGTTTAACATATTGTCTATTAATTTTGAAGTATAACCGTTATTAATTGCAATTTGTTTAATAGTATTTAATTCTGTTTTAAAATTACGCAAAGATAAGGGAACATTAATTAATCTACTTAGCAAGGTATGAAAAGCTGCTATTTTTTGTGAAAATGGATGATTAGATGTTTCATGTATAATATATCTGTATATGTATCTTTACGAAAAATATTAAATTAAAAAAACATGTAGATATTGTTTATAATACATATAGTGGTTTATACAAAGCGATCTGTTATTGATTATATACCATATATTATTCTAAAATAATAAATTGTGTGTATAACAAAATTAACAAAATAAAGTTTATTTGCTAGACAGGGATTCGATCCCGCAACCTTCGGGTTGCGAGCTAAGAGCCTCACCGCTAAACACCGGCCACACCGGCCATCGAATACAGTTTAATACTTAGGAATTACATTAGACAGCCAACTCAAATGGACAGATCACATAGAAAAGCTTGCAAATAAATTTATGTATTTAACTTATATTTTTAAACGTTTAAATTAAAGAGTTGACATTAAAATAATGAAATTTGTGTAACATGCATTGGTGCAATCATAAGAATCTTATGGAATAATTGGATGGTAGGGGAGGGGGTGTATAATAATAATAATAATGTCGCATAATGATATGAACTACCCCTTCCTGCAATTATTCCAAGAAGCTGAATTGTAAGAGATGAGAAAAATTTACTGTGTACGATGTTTAAAATACACAAAATGTATAAAGTCTTGGATAAATACCATTGAAACCGACATTTACTTGCTGTAACATCTGAGCCGATGTAACTTCACAAATTTTATTAATCTTTATTAACATGTCGTGTGAATTGTAATTCAGTAATCACGATCACAATGATTTTTATTTTTTACTTATTTAATTTTATTTTTTAATCTCTACGAAGATAGTGCACGTTTATGAGTAAAATTTTAACTGTTTTAAAAACACACAAGTACACCCACGAACTGGCGATGCCTGTGTGGGATTATTTTGGTTAATCTGCTAATTGTATTATTCTTTACTTTTCAACTGTTTATATAAAAACAATTATATGTATTTTAAATTTATACCAATTTAGGTACCAAAAAAAAAGCGGAGCTTTAAAATAAAAGTCAAAATCGATTGATAATTTTGACACCCGAGAAGAAAGATATTTATAGATTTGTGTTATTTTTCTGTTCAATTATACAACATAAAATGATATCATGAAATCGTCTGCCGTTTTTTTAAATAATAATATGGTGGAGTATTAACGGCTCTGAAAGCAAATTATGTTTAAAAAAAGAGAAATCTTATAAAATTGTACAATAATACACTATTTCAATTCCATTATTTCCACGCATACCTAAAGGGCTTGTTCACATTGGTCAAGTGGTAAGTCAAGTAGAGAGTAGGTACGCTTGATACATGACTCGCCGAAAACCGTTCGCCTTAATTTCAAATAGAGTAGATACATTTATGCCCGCCGCCCGTTGTAGGATGACGGCGGATGACGGGCTGCTACAAAGCAAAGTAAATACGCTAATTAAACTGATTTTAATGCTTATTATAGAAGACGTGGAAGAATAAATTAGTGAGATAATAATAAATAAAATGTCCACAAAAAGAGATTAATAGCAGCACAAATAAATAATTTTAGAGTAGCAACTTCGCTCCAATGCCTCGACATTTCCGCGGGTCTACAAATGAACTTTGCTAAAACGGCATTTCAGTGCACGGGGACGCGAGGGGGGGGGGGGGGTCCCTATACGCTCTAAAAATAGAACTAAATTGATTGAATCCACTAAAAAGCTGACTAACCCACTCTACTAAAATGATGGTGTTCGGACGCGTTTAGATATTACTTTACTCCCCACTCGAATAAAATACATAGCGTGTTTGAACGGCTCTTAGGCGCTTGGGTAGTGGAAAATAGGACAAAATCTGCGGACGTGGGTAGGATTCTAACCAGAGGTCTTCTGTTCAGGAAGCGAGCATTATCCCAAGCATCACCAAGACAGACAAGCACATTAAAAATACCAGTTAGTGGTTGAGTGGGCATCGCGTTTGGGTCCCACCCGCGGGCGTCGCGTGCCCTATTCCTCGGCTGGCTATGGCTATGTCCTCCATCACAACACAAGCAACATTTTCGGCCTTTTGTGGTGGTAATAGGAGATTTTCAAATACTGTTGGTTTATTCGTAACCACAGGGAATGTTTGGCTTTCTTTAAAAAAAAAAAACAAACAAAAAAATGTTTGTTTATATGAATGCGTCTTTAAAATGACAATGCATATGCATGACCTGAAGTTCAGCAAAAAGCTGCCCGCAGAGTGCTTGAAAACGCCCTTTATTCAGGGGGACGTTTTACGGTGAAAATTTGAATGTGGGATGGAAGGTTACAAATAAACTTCTTTTTTATGTGTAAACCTTAAAAAACCAAATTCATGTACAGGATTTAGCCTGCGAGAAAATGGGAAAGTGTAATCGGTGTCCTCTTTGTGTGGTGCTTCGTAGCCTTCCCACTTCCCACTCTTGTCTACTTTAGTTTTCTGAAGGTTTCACTTCTACGGCGTGTGAATCGCATACTCAGTTATTTTTAAATATGAAACTACAAAAATCTGAGGTGGCAATAACGTTTAAAATACATTTGTGTAACAAAATATGTGTTTATTGATTCTTTTCTCGGTATCTATAAGTAGTTTTAGTTAGAAAAAACGTAAGGTGAGCCGTTATTAAAACTTTTTAATGTTTGCATTGAAAAATTTAATGTTTTCAAAATTATATGTCTTTCTAATAATAAAAATCTTTCAAAACCAGTTTTTCGTTTTTGGATACATTCGAAAATGTTCCATTTATTTGGATTTCATCGCGAAGCAGAAAATTATGTGACATTCCGACAAAACATGCCCGAGGACTGGAGGGGCAAATTAATGTAAAAGTTCAAAAAGGTGGCAGATTTTAATTGAAAATTTTTTAAATTAGTAAATTTAAAAAAAAAACGAATCAAAATGTACACATCTATGAAAAACAATTTTTCCAAATGTGTTCAACATTACTTCACTATACTAAAAAATGCAATTTTATCAAATTTAAAGAAAAATATGAGTACCTTGCTGACCAACACACCTACACTACAAGGATGAAATCCTCAAAACTACTAGACATCCCGAAATTAAATAGATCTTTTGGGCAGAGAAACCATAATTTCCATGCTACAAAACTATATAATGCCCTTCCAATTGAAATTAAGAACACCATGCAGAAAAAAAAGTTTAAAAAAGACATCAAATTATGGCTACGTATACATGAAGATGAGGAAATAATTAAAATTATAGAGTAATCCTAACGTAACCTACAGACAACAAACTTAAATACTTTTAATTTTATTTATTGTTTATTTTGTGAAAATCAACAAAAGATGCAAAAGTGATTCGTAAATAATAATAGCTACTGGTTTTAAAAATATTCGAATGGAACCTCGGGGGTGCCCGGAGCTACGATTTTTAGAAATAAAGATAGCATTTTTGTATTTGATTGATGTACGCTTTTACTCATGCGTTAATGTAAAAAAATATAACGGATTAAAATCTTTCAAACAATACAAACAGATTGCATCAATACAAAAGGATTGCAATCTTTAGAGCAATCTTTAGGGGTCGGGTGGGAATGCTACCCTTGTTCTACCGGTATTTCAATGGAAGATGCTCCGAGGAACTAGCGTCTTTGATCCCTTCGGCACCGGTGCATAGTCGGGAAATACGCCAAACGCGCGCCCAGCCTGCAGTTCATTCCTAGTTTTTAGTGACGACAAGAAGGGAAGATGAATTCTGCATTTCAAAACTCGTTGTCAGTTCGTTTGAACTCTCCCGTACGAGGGTTGGGGTCAAGGGTCAGGGGGCGGCGCGCGGCGGGTTTATCACGACGCGTGCCGCGTGTATTTTGGAGGTTGAGCGTGTTCACTGTTCACACACAGCTATAATATGCGTGGGACGGCATATTTCAGCATAACGCTGGCCTTATATTCCAATTTGGAATGTACGGCAAGCGATATGCCGAAAAACGTCATCCCACGCATATTATAGCTGTGTGTTAACAGAGATATCCGGGTTTCAGGGGGGGGGGAAGTTTGTCCAGGTCTTGACGGCGATCTACCCACCTGCTGCGTGGTGGGCCGGATCGAGAGAGACTGGTTTTGGGAGGCCTTTTGACCTTTCCAGTAGTGCTCTCTCTCTACCCATCACCGTAGTTGAAGGGATGGGTTTATAATATATGTCCCCTCCTGGACTCACTGACCTCCAGATTCCTACCCACCCCGCATGCCATTTTTCCTTTTCAGAACCTCCTATCCTTCCCTTCCCTAAAAGACCCTCCACACAGCATCCCCTAAGACGACATAGGCCCTGAGGGAATTTATTTTCCTCAGGGTCCCTGTGTGGAGCTAATATAAAAAAGTCCCACCTCAACACAAACAACATTTTCGGCTTTCTGTGGTGGTAGTAAGAGATTTTCAAACATTATTGGGTTATTCGTAACCCATCAATGTTAGTCTATCTTTCTTTGTGATTTTAAACTCGATGAAACGAAAAATAGTGACCCTAAAAAGGGACAAAAACATAAATCTATAGGATTTACACTGCGAGAATAATCGGTCTCCTCTTTGTGCGGTGCTTCGTAGCCTACACACTTTTGTCTACTTTAGTTTTCTGAAGTTTCATTTCTATGGCGTGTGAACTGCGCAGTGTATGTGTTTGTTATTTACATATCATTTATTTATATTTTCTTCTTGGATTTGGTCAAAACATTGAAGTTTGGTGGAAACGATGTACGATGGTCGTTATCAGAATTTTTTAATATTTTTTCGAGTAAAATTAACTGGTGAGCTCGTCTTTGTTTCACACATCCGCTGTCTAAAAACTGAAATCGGTGTCAATTTGGGATTTGGGTCGTATCCCACCATCACCTTCAGAGTAAGTGGAACTCCTGTAAATTATAAATTAAAATTGCAAAATTAGACTATTTGCAGACGATACCTTAATCTATATTTCGTGTGAAGATTACATTACAGATGGCTGAAATTAAAAAAGTTGAAACTGAACGTAAAAAAAACAAAATATATGGAAATAGGCAATAAAACGCGTAACACAGGATTAAATTTGACAATTAATGGTGAAAAGATTGGAAAATTAAATGAAATCAAATACCTGGGTGCAATATTCGATTCAATACTGACTTTCATAGCAAACTTTGAATATGTGATAAAAAAGGTCATTTTTTTTAGAAGACTAAGACATAAATTAAATAGAAACACTACGGAGCTCATTTATAAAACTATCGTTACTCCACATTTGGATTACTGCTCTAAGATGTTATATTTGGTCAATGAAGGAAATTTGAACTAACTAGAAGTTATACAGAACAGAGCTATGAGCTGTAAATGTGATGAGCTAAATTGGATTCCAATAAAAAAGAGACTACAATTTAATGTGTTAATTTTTGTGCATAAAATCGTGAAAAACCAAATGCCAAAATACTTTAAGGATGAAATTGTTTTAGTAGAGACGTACATAATTACGAAACAAGAAATATAAACAGAGTTCGATTGCCACAAATGAAGAAATTAAAATCACAGAACTGCCTAATATAGAGGACTAAAGATGTATGATGAAATGCCTGAAAGTATTAAGGATGAAGAAAGAATGAATATATTTAAAAATAAATGTTATGCTTACTTTAAAAATATTTAAATTTATCAAATGAAATGATACATTGTGCTTATTAGTTTATATTCATGTAGTATAACTAACTCAATAAATAATAAAAAGGGAATTTTATAGAAGTAAATTTAACCGTAAAACGATTGAAAAGATGAAATATTATTTGAAGGCACACATCTCACAATATCTGAATTCTACGTCAGAGGGCTGGTGTGACTCCGAAGAGTAATCTTGGTATGGCTATTCTGTTATTCTTTCAATTATTTTGTTCCATTTCAATGCATCAACAGTAATCAATACTGTATTGTAAATAAGACACTAAAATGATCGGTCGCCAAATACACCCTAAGCCGCATGGACGTCAATGCTCGGTATACGATAATACGGTTGATCGCGACAAATTTTGAAAAGGCAAAACATTCGCAGCAACCGGCCAAATATGTGCGGCAACGTCGCAAAATCACGCCGCCGGGGTGTGCACCTCAACACTCGTACGGGATTTGACTTGAACCGGCAACGTCGCCAATTTGGGCTAGTACGAAATGCCGAATACACCACCAAAATTTGCCAACGTCACCGGTCGCCACTAAAGGCTAGGAATGAAATGCGGGATACGTCATACCCGGTCGCCACTAAATGCTCGGAATGAAATGTGGTATACGTCATACCCGATCGCCACTAAAAGCTAGGAATGACGTGAAACATAGGTAGGTACATCTTGTTCTTCGCGGTCGCCATTTCGGACTTTATGAAATGCAGGATACGTCGTTTCTGGTCGCCACTAAATGCTAGGAATGAAATGTGGAATACGTCATAGTCGGTCGCCACTAAAGGGTTGTAATGAAATGAAGAATACATGGCCATGTATATCACCTAGCGCCTAGCTGCGTAGCGACAGACTCCGGAACTTTAATATTCGAAATCATCCACTTCAAGCCCAATTTGGCGACCAGGACAAATTTCGCCAAGATGCTTGTGACGACATATATTAATGAACTGTGTAAAAATTTCGAAAAATAAAGTGGCGACCGTATATCGGTCGCCAAATGTCGGTGGTCGCCACTTTAAATGCATATTTGCCCATGATGGTCGCCAAATAGACGGTGTGATATATATATACATATATATACGAGATATATACAATCGGCCTTAAAATCATTTTTTCTAACACCTATATCTCAGACACGAGATATATATGTAATTAAAAAAATAATATAAAAAATATATGTATATAAAATATAAATGTATATAATAAAATCCATACATACAGTACATATTTATATAGTAAGATATCTTAAAATCATAGCCATTTGATGCAAGTGAACTCCCTTAAATCCATTCTTAGTCATGCGATTCAAAAGATCTCCCCTGGCGCACTACCGGTTGAAGCGAAGAACTAGAGAATGGATATTTACTTTTTTTTAATGGCCATTTCCATACTTTTATATTTTAAAAATATCAAATTGTTTATTTCCTAGAAACCCGAAAAAATGTTAATAATAAATTAATTCTTAATAATATCTACTATTTGACACTACACAGCTTCGACGGAAACTCACAGACAAAGCATAAAAAGGCGACACACCATTATAGTCCCTACGCTCAACGCATAGAGTGTAATATTGTTGAAACGTCGCATGGAAGCATAATAATTACGCGGAATTTCGAACTTTGAAAAAAGATTGACACGACGGACCGTAGGAAGCGTGCGTTCACGGCCACCTCTTAGAGCCGAATGAGTAGGAGAATTTTTAGATGTTCATTATATAGTATTTAACGAAAATAAATTGTTAATAAAAGCATATATCTCGATAGAAAAATGTATAAATGATAGCTTATCGTGGCTACATCATCGATATTTTGACGATTAATAACTTAGATTGTCGTTTTAATCTGAGAATTCATGATACTCCATACAACGATTGAGATCGCTAGTAAGGAAGGCCCTTAAGAGTGATGATTAAATAGGTTAAGTTAGGTTAGGATTACTGGCTATTTTAAAATTATTTTTTCATAGCTTTTAACCTCTAAGAGAGTGAGTTTCTGAGAGAAAAAAGTGTTCAAGAGAGTGAGATGTTTTTTCACAAACAAAAATTAAACTTAAATTTATAGTATGTATTTAAAAAAAAATTAACTTTAAAAAAAAATACCTTTGTAATACTAAAATAACCGAATTAATCAGATATTAACCTGTCAAATGTCGGGCTTTTTGGGAAAAAACCGCGCGAAATTTGCGCCCCGGCTTTTGCTCAAATATCGTATAAAAACAAAGGAATTGTTTTTTTTTGTGATTGTTTTCTGTTTGCCAGATAATGTATCTTATTATTCATATATATTACATGATAATATCATTACAAGTTTTCCCAGAATAGCTAACTTTAGCAAAAAAATGATGTAAAAATTTTCCCATTCCGGAAACAAATCGTAAATAAATATATTTATGTGAAAATGGACTGATTTTTTTATTTCTACACAAACCTGAATAGACACCCTACGTGACAAAAAACAATCCGAGGGTGTTTTCAAAGAAATTATGACATTGGTACTTCTTTGAAAATGTAAAATATTTTCATCTTTTCAAAAAAAAATCGAAAACCAAGTGTGCACTTTAGCATTTTTTTTGGGTCTGATTTCTTTAGTTTATGATAACAATTCTTTCATATTTTGATAGTTTATACAATTGTTGTTACTAATAATATTTTTTTGTATTAGAAACCCACAAACAAATAATGCTAAAAATATAATTAGTCATTATGACGTCAAAAATTTGACATTTCTTGCGAACTGAATATTTATGACATTTCGTTTGCGAAATATTTCGAAAATTACATGAAAATAATGTAGATAAAACGATCTTTCTGATTATATCTCAAACTTATTACTTCTAGAATGAATTTATATCAAAAACAATGAAAGAATGTACAGTATACTTTACCAACTTTCACTTTGCTTTCACATTGTGGAATCCAAGATGGCCGCCACTTTCTTATACACATATGGTCCAGAGGTACAGAGTGGCAAAAGAAAACACGAAAATAAAAATAATAATATTTTTTAATTATTTATTTTTCAATTTCACATACAATGAAAATACACATCATACATTTTTATAATAAAAAAACATAATAATTTATAATAACAAAACATAATAATTTATAAGAAAACACGAAAATAAAATAATAATATTTTTTAATTATTTTTTTTTCAATTTCACATACAATGAAAATACACATCATACATTTTTCTAATAAAAAAACATAATAATTTATAATAACAAAACATAATAATTTATAATAACAAAAACATACCGATGCACAATGCATTTCACATACAATGGAAATACACATGATACATTTTTATAATAACAAAACATAATAATTTATAATAACAAATTATACCAATGCACAATGCATTTCACATACAATGGAAATACACATCATACATTTTTATAATAACAAAACATAATAATTTATAATAACAAAAACATACCAATGCAAAGATGCACAATGCACTTGTTTCAGTAAACATTTTTATTCAAATGATGCATCCAAATGATGCATTCAAAGACCCTGTTGAGCTTGACTCTAGTCAAGTATTGTAAGGTGACATGAGGGGTGCAGAATAAGTGGGAGTCGGGAGCAATACCTCCAAACGTGAAATACCACTACTTTCATCAGTACATATTTATAATATTACAAGCCCAGTGCAACAATCCTTGAGGCAACCTAAAATTTAATTTAAACAGGGGCCAAATCCTATTCAAAAAAGGGTATTTATTATTAGACTACATAAGTAAAGAGTGGAAGCATATTCAATTTAAACAGGGGCCCAATCCTATTCAAAAAGAGGCTTCATTATTGGATTCACGTGGTTGAGGAGGAAAAACAATCTTACTTCTTCAAATATCGTACATTCAATGAGACTTATGAATTTTTCATCACCAATCTTCAAAGAAACGAGTAGGTAAATAATGGCTGCAACTAGTGCTGTAAACATCCAAACAGTGGAAGCAAATTCAATTAAATAGGGACCAAATCCTATTCAAAAGAGGCTTCATTACTAGGACTTCATTACTAGACTTATGAATTTTTCATCATCAATCTTCAAAGAAACGAGTAGGTAAATAAATAATGGCTGCAACTAGTGCTGTAAACATCCAAACAGTGGAAGCAAATTCAATTAAATAGGGACCAAATCCTATTCAAAAGAGGCTTCATTACTGGATTCACGTGCTTGAGGAGGAAAACTTGACGTACTTTTTTAAATATAGTGAATTCAATGAGACTTATGAATTTTTCATCATCAATCTTCAAAGAAACGAGTAGGTAAATAAATAATGGCTGCAACTAGTGCTGTAAACATCCAAACAGTGGAAGCAAATTCAATTAAATAGGGACCAAATCCTATTCAAAAGAGGCTTCATTACTGGATTCACGTGCTTGAGAAGGAAAACTTGACGTACTTTTTTAAATATAGTGAATTCAATGAGACTTATGAATTTTTCATCACCAATCTTCAAAGAAACGAGTAGGTAAATAATGGCTGCAACTAGTGCTGTAAACATCCAAACAGTGGAAGCAAATTCAATTAAATAGGGACCAAATCCTATTCAAAAGAGGCTTCATTACTAGGACTTCATTACTAGACTTATGAATTTTTCATCATCAATCTTCAAAGAAACGAGTAGGTAAATAAATAATGGCTGCAACTAGTGCTGTAAACATCCAAACAGTGGAAGCAAATTCAATTAAATAGGGACCAAATCCTATTCAAAAGAGGCTTCATTACTGGATTCACGTGCTTGAGGAGGAAAACTTGACGTACTTTTTTAAATATAGTGAATTCAATGAGACTTATGAATTTTTCATCATCAATCTTCAAAGAAACGAGTAGGTAAATAAATAATGGCTGCAACTAGTGCTGTAAACATCCAAACAGTGGAAGCAAATTCAATTAAATAGGGACCAAATCCTATTCAAAAGAGGCTTCATTGCCGTCAGCCCTCCAACCAGGAATCTGAAACTATAAACATTTATTCAAAGAAACGAGTAGGTAAATAAATAATGGCTGCAACTAGTGCTGTAAACTTCCAAACAGTGGAAGCAAATTCAATTAAATAGGGACCAAATCCTATTCAAAAGAGGCTTCATTACTGGATTCACGTGCTTGAGAAGGAAAACTTGACGTACTTTTTTAAATATAGTGAATTCAATGAGACTTATGAATTTTTTATCATCAATCTTCAAAGAAACGAGTAGGTAAATAAATAATGGCTGCAACTAGTGCTGTAAACTTCCAAACAGTGGAAGCAAATTCAATTAAATAGGGACCAAATCCAAATTGGGGTGTGAAAGAAGCTCTTCAAACCATGAAAAACATGTCAATTCAATGAGACATATGAATTTTTTATCATCAATCTTCAAAGAAACGAGTAGGTAAATAAATAATGGCTGCAACTAGTGCTGTAAACTTCCAAACAGTGGAAGCAAATTCAATTAAATAGGGACCAAATCCAAATTGGGGTGTGAAAGAAGCTCTTCAAACCATGAAAAACATGTCAATTCAATGAGACATATGAATTTTTTATCATCAATCTTCAAAGAAACGAGTAGGTAAATAAATAATGGCTGCAACTAGTGCTGTAAACTTCCAAACAGTGGAAGCAAATTCAATTAAATAGGGACCAAATCCTATTCAAAAGAGGCTTTATTACTGGATTCACGTGCTTGAGAAGGAAAACTTGACGTACTTTTTTAAATATAGTGAATTCAATGAGACTTATGAATTTTTTATCATCAATCTTCAAAGAAACGAGTAGGTAAATAAATAATGGCTGCAACTAGTGCTGTAAACTTCCAAACAGTGGAAGCAAATTCAATTAAATAGGGACCAAATCCTATTCAAAAGAGGCTTTATTACTGGATTCACGTGCTTGAGAAGGAAAACTTGACGTACTTTTTTAAATATAGTGAATTCAATGAGACTTATGAATTTTTTATCATCAATCTTCAAAGAAACGAGTAGGTAAATAAATAATGGCTGCAACTAGTGCTGTAAACTTCCAAACAGTGGAAGCAAATTCAATTAAATAGGGACCAAATCCAAATTGGGGTGTGAAAGAAGCTCTTCAAACCATGAAAAACATGTCAATTCAATGAGACATATGAATTTTTTATCATCAATCTTCAAAGAAACGAGTAGGTAAATAAATAATGGCTGCAACTAGTGCTGTAAACTTCCAAACAGTGGAAGCAAATTCAATTAAATAGGGACCAAATCCAAATTGGGGTGTGAAAGAAGCTCTTCAAACCATGAAAAACATGTCAATTCAATGAGACATATGAATTTTTTATCATCAATCTTCAAAGAAACGAGTAGGTAAATAAATAATGGCTGCAACTAGTGCTGTAAACTTCCAAACAGTGGAAGCAAATTCAATTAAATAGGGACCAAATCCTATTCAAAAGAGGCTTTATTACTGGATTCACGTGCTTGAGAAGGAAAACTTGACGTACTTTTTTAAATATAGTGAATTCAATGAGACTTATGAATTTTTTATCATCAATCTTCAAAGAAACGAGTAGGTAAATAAATAATGGCTGCAACTAGTGCTGTAAACTTCCAAACAGTGGAAGCAAATTCAATTAAATAGGGACCAAATCCAAATTGGGGTGTGAAAGAAGCTCTTCAAACCATGAAAAACATGTCAATTCAATGAGACATATGAATTTTTTATCATCAATCTTCAAAGAAACGAGTAGGTAAATAAATAATGGCTGCAACTAGTGCTGTAAACTTCCAAACAGTGGAAGCAAATTCAATTAAATAGGGACCAAATCCTATTCAAAAGAGGCTTCATTACTGGATTCACGTGCTTGAGAAGGAAAACTTGACGTACTTTTTTAAATATAGTGAATTCAATGAGACTTATGAATTTTTTATCATCAATCTTCAAAGAAACGAGTAGGTAAATAAATAATGGCTGCAACTAGTGCTGTAAACTTCCAAACAGTGGAAGCAAATTCAATTAAATAGGGACCAAATCCAAATTGGGGTGTGAAAGAAGCTCTTCAAACCATGAAAAACATGTCAATTCAATGAGACATATGAATTTTTTATCATCAATCTTCAAAGAAACGAGTAGGTAAATAAATAATGGCTGCAACTAGTGCTGTAAACTTCCAAACAGTGGAAGCAAATTCAATTAAATAGGGACCAAATCCAAATTGGGGTGTGAAAGAAGCTCTTCAAACCATGAAAAACATGTCAATTCAATGAGACATATGAATTTTTTATCATCAATCTTCAAAGAAACGAGTAGGTAAATAAATAATGGCTGCAACTAGTGCTGTAAACTTCCAAACAGTGGAAGCAAATTCAATTAAATAGGGACCAAATCCTATTCAAAAGAGGCTTTATTACTGGATTCACGTGCTTGAGAAGGAAAACTTGACGTACTTTTTTAAATATAGTGAATTCAATGAGACTTATGAATTTTTTATCATCAATCTTCAAAGAAACGAGTAGGTAAATAAATAATGGCTGCAACTAGTGCTGTAAACTTCCAAACAGTGGAAGCAAATTCAATTAAATAGGGACCAAATCCTATTCAAAAGAGGCTTCATTACTGGATTCACGTGCTTGAGAAGGAAAACTTGACGTACTTTTTTAAATATAGTGAATTCAATGAGACTTATGAATTTTTTATCATCAATCTTCAAAGAAACGAGTAGGTAAATAAATAATGGCTGCAACTAGTGCTGTAAACTTCCAAACAGTGGAAGCAAATTCAATTAAATAGGGACCAAATCCAAATTGGGGTGTGAAAGAAGCTCTTCAAACCATGAAAAACATGTCAATTCAATGAGACATATGAATTTTTTATCATCAATCTTCAAAGAAACGAGTAGGTAAATAAATAATGGCTGCAACTAGTGCTGTAAACTTCCAAACAGTGGAAGCAAATTCAATTAAATAGGGACCAAATCCAAATTGGGGTGTGAAAGAAGCTCTTCAAACCATGAAAAACATGTCAATTCAATGAGACATATGAATTTTTTATCATCAATCTTCAAAGAAACGAGTAGGTAAATAATTGCTGCAACTAGTGCTGTAAACATCCAGGAATCGCAGAGTTTCGACACCAGCAATTCGCAAAATGTGAAATTATTTTTATCACCTTCAACTTGTGATCTCACCACAAGCTTGAATCAAGTATGGTATTGTAAGGTGACAGACTTTACATAATTAAAGAGCAGAAACGAGTAGAGAAATAATAGCTGCAACTAGTGCTGTAAACATCCAAAGAATGGAAGCAAATTCAATTAAATAGGGACCAAATCCTATTCAAAAGAGGCTTCATTACTGGATTCACGTGGTTGAGGAGGAAAAACAATCTTACTTCTTCAAATATCGTACATTCAATGAGACTTATGAATTTTTCATCATCAATCTTCAAAGAAACGAGTAGGTAAATAATTGCTGCAACTAGTGCTGTAAACATCCAGGAATCGCAGAGTTTCGACACCAGCAATTCGCAAAATGTGAAATTATTCTTATCACCTTCAACTTGTGATCTCACTTAAGCTTGAATCAAGTATGGTATTGTAAGGTGACAGACTTTAAATAATTAAAGAGCAGAAACGAGTAGAGAAATAATAGCTGCAACTAGTGCTGTAAACATCCAAAGAATGGAAGCAAATTCAATTAAATAGGGACCAAATCCTATTCAAAAGAGGCTTCATTACTAGGACTTCATTACTAGACTTGTTAATTTTTCATCATCAATCATCAAAGAAACGAGTAGGTTAATAATTGCTGCAACTAGTGCTGTAAACATCCAAACAGTGGAAGCAAATTCAATTAAATAGGGACCAAATCCTATTCAAAAGAGGCTTCATTACTGGATTCACGTGGTTGAGGAGGAAAAACAATCTTACTTCTTCAAATATCGTACATTCAATGAGACTTATGAATTTTTCATCATCAATCTTCAAAGAAACGAGTAGGTAAATAATTGCTGCAACTAGTGCTGTAAACATCCAGGAATCGCAGAGTTTCGACACCAGCAATTCGCAAAATGTGAAATTATTCTTATCACCTTCAACTTGTGATCTCACTTAAGCTTGAATCAAGTATGGTATTGTAAGGTGACAGACTTTAAATAATTAAAGAGCAGAAACGAGTAGAGAAATAATAGCTGCAACTAGTGCTGTAAACATCCAAAGAATGGAAGCAAATTCAATTAAATAGGGACCAAATCCTATTCAAAAGAGGCTTCATTACTAGGACTTCATTACTAGACTTGTTAATTTTTCATCATCAATCATCAAAGAAACGAGTAGGTTAATAATTGCTGCAACTAGTGCTGTAAACATCCAAACAGTGGAAGCAAATTCAATTAAATAGGGACCAAATCCAAATAAACTGTCAGAATATTAAAAACATTGCTCGTATTCAAAATGTTGACTGTATCGATACATTTGTAGAAATATTTGATCTAACAAACGGTGAAGACAGAGCTAGAGGAGCAATTCCTCCAAACGTGAAATACCACTACTTTCATCAGTACATATTTATAATATTACAAGCCCAGTGCAACAATCCTTGAGGCAACCTAAAATTCAATTTAAACAGGGGCCCAATCCTATTCAAAAAGAGTCTTCATTATGAGACTTTACACAAGTAAAGAGCAGAAGCAAATTCAATTTAAACAGGGGCCCAATCCTATTCAAAAAGAGTCTTCATTATGAGACTTTACACAAGTAAAGAGCAGAAGCAAATTCAATTTAAACAGGGGCCCAATCCTATTCAAAAAGAGTCTTCATTATGAGACTTTACACAAGTAAAGAGCAGAAGCAAATTCAATTTAAACAGGGGCCCAATCCTATTCAAAAAGAGTCTTCATTATGAGACTTTACACAAGTAAAGAGCAATGCAAAAGCAAATGCAATGCAAGAGCAAATGCAAAGATGCACAATGCACTTGTTTCAGTAAACATTTGTATTCAAATGATGCATAAATACACATCACAGATAACAATATCCAAATAACAACACCCATTCAACAAATAACAAAAACATGCCAATGCAAAGATGCACAATGCACTTGATTCAGTAAACATTTGTATTCAAATGATGCATAAATACACATCACAGATAACAATATCCAAATAACAACACCCATTCAACAAATAACAAAAACATGCCAATGCAAAGATGCACAATGCACTTGTTTCAGTAAACATTTGTATTCAAATGATGCATAAATACACATCACAGATAACAATATCCAAATAACAACACCAATTCAACAAATAAAAAAAACATGCCAATGCAAAGATGCACAATGCACTTGTTTCAGTAAACATTTGTATTCAAATGATGCATAAATATACATCACAGATAACAATATCCAAATAACAACACCCATTCAACAAATAACAAAAACATGCCAAACATAACAACAAAGAGCGACAAACTCCCTGAACTGTAATTGGGACTGCCACTATTGGGTATAATGAATTTCCTCTTCATGGCAATTTTTATAGTTTTGTAAAAAAAAAAGAGAATTGAATGGAAAAAAAACGATTTGAAAATAAAAAAAGGGAATCTAAATGAAAAAAAAAATTTAACTTAAATCTTTTAATTCGTGGTAATCCTCAAAACACTGCCCATGGCAAAGGAAAACATCACACCCTCTGCAAATCGTACAAACATCTTTTCGTTGCTTACGAATTGAACAAACTAGGCATCTTCTGCGAATGCGTTGATTCCTATTGTTCATGAGTAGGGTATCGTGACTATAATGTTTAATTAAAGGGTTAAATCTATCATCCATGGGAAGAGTGTGTTGGGCGATGGCAGACGTAGGTCTGGGTTTGACCAAAGAGGGGTAGTATCGCTCTACGAGCTCGGCTGCCAATTGCATCCTGAATGTACGGTGAAGAATATCCTTTCCCTCGTCTTGTCGGTGGAGCTGCCTATAAATCACCATACTATTCACGATGCTGACATTGACTACGCGACGAAATACCTTAATGAACCATTTGTCACCCCGCGTCCTCTCCATGCGGTAAGTGGATAACAGCGAATCTTTGGTATCCACTCCCCCCATGAAGCGATTGTACTGAATCACAGATAGAGGCATTTGGTATTTCTCTAACGCTCTTTTACCCTCCGCCGTGTCCATGTTGTGGCAGGTAGACACCATGGAGACAACTTTAACGTCATTCCAAGCTAGGACTGTGATGTCACCACAGTGTCTACCAATAAGAGTATGCCGTGGCACACTCTTCTTCATGTCCCTAATAACTTGAGGTACCATCTTTCGGGTGCGATTAAGGGTACCGACTAGATCGGTATTCCTTTGTTTCAGGTACCTAGTCAATGGCAAGCTGTTATAAAAATTGTCCATGTAGAGGCAGTACCCTTTGTCAAAGAGCCCATCCATGAGTTTGAGTACAACTTTAGCAGTTTTACTGGAAAACCCAAGAACGTCCTCTTCGACCTCCGTATTCATCCCCGCATACATTATAAAGCGGTACAAATACCCTGTTGACGATTCGCACAGCTCGTATGTTTTGATGCCGAACCGAGCCGCCTTAGTTCGGATGCACTGCTTGAACCCAAGACGACCCTTCCAGAGCAACAGAGACTCGTCTATGCTAATGTCTTCATGGAGATTATATAGAGTGGAAAACTTTTGATTCATTATATCCAATAGTGGTTTAACTTTTGCAAGCTTGTTGTGGTAACCGACTCTAGAAATTTTATCATTGTCAGCAAAATGTAGGAACCTGAGTATCAGACAAAACCTATTATGTGACATTAGAGACCTAAATTTAGGCATCTCTAAAATGCCTGTCGTCCAGTACTCTGATATGCAAGCTCTAAAACAAACGGACATGTATATAAGAATAGCAAAAACTACGTACAGTTCAGGGACCGTAACATCTTGCCACTCCTTCAGCCTGGAATATTCGGGAAGATCTATTCCCATCTCAGTCGTGTACTCGTCCAGTTTGCTCCATGCACGCCTATTGGTCTCCTCCACGATATAGGTCATTGTTTCCAAGTCCCATATTTTGGAGAAGACATCACAGGCAGACATAGGTACTGTCGGAGGGAACACTTCTGGTGATGGGCCAGGCTGAAGGACGGCAAAATGTTCACGTTGACCCGAGAATGTGGAAAAATCCTCAGACCAAGCGTACTGCTGCTCCTCGGGTTGGACGTCCCGCGCCCCAAGTTGATGGTCCTGGTCTTCCTCCTCCTCTGACGGCTCCCAATCATCATCATCATCTTCTATTGCTGGAAGTTCATCGGAGGCGACCGATTCAACCTCACCGATATCGTCACCGGCGAGGGATTCTTTGTCGCTCTCCGTCGGATTTTCCTCCTCATATCCGATGAACTCCAGCAAGATGTTGTTGGATAGCTATAGACGGAAAGAAAAAATATATATAGCTGTGTAAAGCGCTCTTGAGGTAATACAAGACAAAAATGGCACTGTATAAGTTAGCCAAATGTTATTATGATTACCTGAGTCATTGGAGCCGTCGATGTTGAGGGTGTGGGACCTTCGCCTCCATCCATCCAACCAGGAATCTGAAACTATAAACATTTATTGTTACACTAATGTCTTTCAATTTTGGAAAGGATGAAACGTACAACCAACATAATAGAATTACTACTAATATGAACTCGAGCAAGATGTTGTTGGATAGCTATAGACGGAAAGAAAAAATATATATAGCTGTGTAAAGCGCTCTTGAGGTAATACAAGACAAAAATGGCACTGTATAAGTTAGCCAAATGTTATTATGATTACCTGAGTCGTTGGAGCCGTCGATGTTGAGGGTGTGGGACCTTCGCCTCCGGCAGCCATCCAACCAGGAATCTGAAACTATAAACATTTATTGTTACACTAATGTCTTTCAATTTTGGAAAGGATGAAACGTACAACCAACATAATAGAATTACTACTAATATGAACTCGAGCAAGATGTTGTTGGATAGCTATAGACGGAAAGAAAAAATATATATAGCTGTGTAAAGCGCTCTTGAGGTAATACAAGACAAAAATGGCACTGTATAAGTTAGCCAAATGTTATTATGATTACCTGAGTCGTTGGAGCCGTCGATGTTGAGGGTGTGGGACCTTCGCCTCCGGCAGCCATCCAACCAGGAATCTGAAACTATAAACATTTATTGTTACACTAATGTCTTTCAATTTTGGAAAGGATGAAACGTACAACCAACATAATAGAATTACTACTAATATGAACTCGAGCAAGATGTTGTTGGATAGCTATAGACGGAAAGAAAAAATATATATAGCTGTGTAAAGCGCTCTTGAGGTAATACAAGACAAAAATGGCACTGTATAAGTTAGCCAAATGTTATTATGATTACCTGAGTCGTTGGAGCCGTCCATGTTGAGGGTGAAGGTCCTTCGCCTCCGTCAGCCCTCCAACCAGGAATCTGAAACTATAAACATTTATTGTCACACTAATGTCTTTCAATTTTGGAAAGGATGAAGCGTACAACTACTACTAATACACAACATACCGTTGCGATCACCGAATGCATTTCAACATCTTGACCTCCATCTTCGCTTCTGCGGCGTTTCTGATCTGCCATTCTATAACAATAGAAACAATCATAAATATTATAATTTTTTTTTTATAATTTAGTTCTTATAATTTATAATTTTGAAGAAAGTTCTTTATAACTCCGTAATTTTTTTTCCATAATATAATAATAATTGACCTGATCAATTTTTTTGTTACCCTATAGACCTGATCAATTTTTTTATGAAAAATAGTAATTTCATAAAACATCAAAAAATAATAATAAATATAAAGAATAATGTTTTGCGCCATCCGATACCGTCCCCTACAAAGTATGTGTTTCTCGTAAAGAACCGCCAGATGACACCGCTCACGAATTCGTCTGCGCGCCAGATGTCCACCCACACATATGCAAAAAAATCATGAATGTGTGCGTGAGAATGACCGATTCAGAAATGAATTTTTTTCTATTATTTCAACTAAATATTCACGAAACAAATGCTTTGATACATAATCACAATAGATTTCTTTACATAATGACGTAGAAATATTTATACAATTATGGTATATTTACGTAAATATCGTTCTAGAAACATCAGAAATTTACCCGCCAGAAATTTGTTGGCGTCACGGCCCGGAATTTTATTTTTCGTAAATTACAGGATAAATATGAACTAAACAAACACTTTGCTATGTAATCTCAATTGATTTTTCTACAAAATGAAACACTAAACATTGCGAAATAAACGATATTATCATCCGAAAACTGCAATACTACACGAAAAATATTTCAAACCAAAAGACGCCATCACTTTTATATCATATTTCTACGGTTTATTTTTGAATTTCGAGTATTATTTTTACCAAAACACATGCGGTGAGCAATAAACTATGTATAAAACCAACATTACTTACGTTTTTGTGGATTATATTGGGATTTATCGGCGTTTTGTCGGGACCGATCGCACTGTCAACTACGACGCTTTGAAAGTGAAATGAAACATGGCGGATCATGTTCTAGAATGTTTTATTTTAATTGATTCCGAGCTGCTAGACGTTTTTCGTGTTCCCGTTATATCAAGACCAAGAATGCAGGAAGCTATTCTAACCTTTACTTTGGTACAGTTTCTTTATAGAAAAAGGTCAAAATCGCATGCAAAATATTTTTTTTTTGAAATTTTATGAAATTTGAAAATCACGCAAATGAGAGGGTCCGACAAATGACAGGTTAATAACAACAAAAAAATTCATATTAATATTATTAATAGCAGAATTTCTACAAACACCGACACACCATGTGTGTCCATACTCCTTTGAGCAGATTTTTTTTCAGACAACAATGGTGCGTCCATACTCTTCTAAAGGTTAATGACCTTTCTTAGTTGGTTTCATTCTGAGTTGGCATGGAACCGTTTTCTCCCTCCTACAACATGGGTCTCTTCAGGACCCACAGAACCCACTGTTCGTGACACTGTTCGTGACACTGTTCGTGACACTGTTCGTAACGCTGTTCTTAATGCTGTCCGTGAAGCTGTCCGTGACTCTGCCTGAGCAATGGGCTCTCAACATTCTCAAACTTAGTTCTCTACTAATTCTGTACTCCTTGCAGCTGGTGTTCAGTGAAGACTCCGGCGGCTGGGCGTACTACAGCGCGGGGGTGGTTCGGGGGGCAGCAGCCTACCTGCCTTGCCTGCTGCAGTACATGGCACGCACGCACCCGCAGCTGACGGTCAAGGCGGGAGCCCTAGCGCGCAACAGCGACATCTACACCACCACCATGGTCAGCTACAGCCACCAGGTAACTTCCTTCTCTGATTGTTACCCATCAAAAACTGTCCAAAGAAGCTAAAATAGAGTCGCGTATGATGAGTCGTGTATTCACAATGCTGTGCAAAGTTCTTACTATCGAACAAAAATTGGCCAAAAACCAATTCAAATTACAGACTTTTTACGTTAGCAACTACTTATTTACTTAAATAAATAAAAAGAAAATACTTTGTTTTAGGTCACTTTATTGATATTTTCTATTATTGATATTTCCCGTTATCCCACACTCTCCTCCCCCACTTCCCTCCCATAACTGACGCACTGTCCCACTCTAATTTACTGTCTCTTTCTTTCTTAACAATTTATATATGAGGGAGCGGGCAGCGATCGGCAGAGACGGGGGACGATTGTAATGAAAAGGCGTCAGTCGATGTATGAGTCAGTCTTTATTGCTGCTACGTAGCGATGGTAAGTTTGGAGTAAAGTAACAGTGTAGACAGGAGCGATGATGATGATGAGGCTCGTAGGGTGTTGCAGTGATGAAGGTCGGTGATGCAGTGGTGTAGCAGAACTCGTGTCTGCATGTCGCCAGCATGTAGTTGCGCACCGTGTTGGTGGAGATGACCTTGACGTCCAGGATGGATGCTCGACGCGGTGTCGCGGAGATGGCTGCGGTGAACCTGAGGTGTTGCTGATCACGTGACAAGAAGGCCCGCCGTGGGACTTGTCGTGGGCAATGGTGTCTCTTGAGAGATGTTGCGTCCTCGAAGGTTGATGAGCACCGGCACAGGTCCGGCACGTCGCCGTGGACCTGGCGGTTACCGCACTGGAACGTTATCACTAGATGCACTGTCTATGTGTTGGTGATGTTACTGATACAAGCGTGGACTGGAACTGACTGACTGACTAGCGCGGTGTCGCTGCGCTTTATATAGCCGACCGTTGAGTATCCGGAACGCCAAGTAATGTTGAGCGCCCGCGCAAAGAAGAGAAGCCTCTGGAACATTCCGCGGCCGTAAGAATGTGACGGCTGCGAGTCGAGGCCTTTCGCTGCGCTTCCCGAAATGTTTAGCCGTGTGCGGCGTGGAAACACTACAACTCTAGGTAGATTGTACACTTTCGAGAATACGCTGGCTGTATCAGTGGCGGCGCAAGGATTGTGGCAAAAGGGGGCGACCGTTCTGGTCGCCACATATATATTATAAGTAAGTTTCCCGCTATCCCACACTCCCCTCCCCCGCACGACTGTCACACTGTCCCGCTCTAATTTACTGTCTCTTTCTTTCTCAACAATTTTGTATATATATATATATGTATATTACTCTGTATTTGTTAGTATTTTTATAACAGTCCTGAGGATGGTACGGAGATACCGAAACCGGTAGACTATAAAATATCAATAAAGTGACCTAAAACAAAGTATTTTCTTTTTATTTATTTAAAATGTCAAGTCACAATGTGTTTGCTTCTTTTGAAAAAAAAAACATATTTACTTGCGTAGAATATAGGAACATTGTATCTTTTTAGATTAAAGTAAATTATGTAAATCAGATACTTAGTCGGGCCATGTCAAGAGTCAGAAAAATAGAAGAGTATGTATGAATGTGAATGAGGCAAGGAGTGTATGCCAAGACTGAGTTGTTTGGCGATCCGTCCTCTCTGCCTACCCCTGCAGAAAAGAGGCGTGGTAGTTGGTTAGTTCTTGATACTAGGTTCATAATGATATTTGTGTAATTTGGAAAGCGCTGCTGTCTCGACACCTTGTTCTAATTGTGATCTGATACCCTCGCAGGTGGAGCAGACGTACTCCATGGGAACCTTCCGCTGCGGGCCGCTGCACCAGATATCTCTGGTGGGCACTGTGCACGAGGAAGTGGGCGGCTTCTTTCCTGAACTGCTCAACATGCTTGAGTCCAACCCCTTCCTCAGGATGGTAAGTCACTCTTTCATAAGCTAGTTCCCGGCATGCGTTGCTTTGCCACTTAATAAAGAAATTGTTTCTCCCTGCGTGTCCCTTCCTATTCTTCCGTTCCCCTTTCGCCTCCCCTTCCTCTCCTGCATCCCCTTCCCCTCACGCATTTCCACTCCGCCTTCCCTCTCCTCATTCCCGTTTCCCTCGCCCCGCGAACCCCCCTCTCGAGTAGCCCTCCCCCCTCGAGTTCCCCTCCCCCTTCCTGCATTCTATTCATTCGCATGCCACCTATTGCAGTTCAATGTTGCCAACAATGAGCATACTGCCCAGCTGTAATAATTCTTAATTAGTAATATTTGAATAACTGTACTCGGTGCTTCTTCTTTAGGTTTATTATTATGTTTTTATTACATTATTGTAAAACTGCATATCTCGATACAGGAATGCCCTAGTGAGATGTGCAGCTTATGTTTTTTATGTGTTTCTAATTTTTCAATAAATAAATAAACGTACCCAATATTTTAATGTCCCTGAAAGTACATAGAGACAGCCAAACAACCATTTTGATGGCATAAATCTTTTTTAATTATTATCAAGATAAAAAAAAATCCATATCACGATGCCTAACCAAAGATATTAAAATACAAAAGAGATATGCTATGGTGTCTGTCCGACTGTCGGCAGACTACTACCTAATGGGAATAGCTTGCATATGAAAAGAATTGGTTCATTTGGTTGATTTTTTTAAGGTGTGCAGTAGTATTGGTTAATAATATAGTTTGAATACGAAAAGAATTCATTCATTAGTTAAACGTTTGAATAGTTTATTCATTAATTATTTGTTCATTTAGTTTATTCGTTAATTGGTTAACAATATGGGCGACACCAGGAAGCACAGTCCCACCCAGTAAAAACTGCCCATAGCATATTATCTCTTATATTTCAATATCTTTGTGCCTAACCACGCAGTTTTTGAGGGGGGGGGGGGATTAGTGAAAGAATGTTTTACAGTTAAAATGAATGTAATTTTGTTGTTGTTGCAGACCATGCCGTGGGGCACCATGTCTGTGGTGGAGATGGAACCTAAAGAGAGCAACGATGGACCCATCCTCTGGATAAGGCCCGGAGAGCAACTTGTACCCACTGCAGAATTGGGACGCAGTCCTATCAAAAAGAGAAGGTAAATTTACTACAGTAGAATTCGGATATAACGGCCCACTGTTTTTAGCGACGACAATGTTAACTCAGGTTAGGTTTCATAGCTTTTAGTAGGAAAACTTATCCATTTAGCACGACTCCGTTTTAAGCGACTTTTATTTTAATGATAATTCGTCCGGTTAGAACGACGCACAGTGTTTTGTTTACAAAACCTACGCACCAATACCTCGCCGCCCCGCGACTCGCTTGTGACTAGGAAGATCGACACAATGAGTTCCGTGAAGCGAAAGTGTTTTTCAGTTGAAGAAAAAGGTGCTATATTACAGTAGAACCCCGTTAATTCGAACCCCGATAATTCGAAAAAACGCGTAATTCGAAATTTTTGCCAAAAAAAGTCCCTAGAAATTTTTTTCATACAAAATGATTTTTTAATTCGAAATTCGTAATTCGAAATTTATTTTTGCCCGCACACGAAAATTCATTTGTGTAATTCGAAAAACATGGATTTTAGCAAAAAAAAATTAAAATTATTTCGTAAATTAGAATCTGGCAGACAGCCGTGGTGGTAAAATGCCGTAAAATGTCGATTTACGCGGTTAACATCGTCCTAATTCGTATTATTATTTTGTATAATCTGAATTGGTTGTGGTATTTTTAACGAATTTTCTTAGAATATAGTAATTTAAAGGTCCGACCGCGACGGGATTCAGCCGCGAAAATCGATTTACGCGAAATATATCGTATTTTTATGAATGCATTCCGAATATGAATCTGAATTAGGGCCGGCCGCGACGGGATTCGGACACGAAAACTCAATTTACGCGAAATGTATCGTATTTTTATGAATTTATTCCGAATAGGTATCTGCATTATGAACGGCCGCGACGGGATTCGGCTGCGAAAATTCGATTTGTGGGAAATATACTGAGTTTTTACGATTTTTTCCGAATAGGTATTTGAACAAGGGCCGGCCGCGACGGGATTCGGCCGCGAAAATTCGATTTACGCGATATATATCGTATTTTCATGAATTTATTCCGAAAAGGTATCTGCATTATGGCCGGCCGCGACGGGATTAGGCTGCAAAAATTCGATTTGCGCGAAATATATCGAATTTTTACGACTTTGTTCCAAATAGGTGTCAGAACAAGTGCCGGCCGCGATGGCAATCGGCCCCGAAAATTCGATTTACGCGAAATACATTGTATTTTTATGAATTTATTCCGAATAAATATCTGCATTATGGCCGGCCGCGACGGTATTCGGTCCTGAAATTTCGATTTACGCGAAATATACCGAGATATTACGATTTTTTTCCAAATAGGTATTTGAACAAGGGCCGGCCGTGACGGGATTCGGCCGCGACGAGATTCGGCCGCAAAAATTCGATTTATGCGAAATATATCGTATTTTCATGAATTTGTTCCGAAAAGGTATCTGCATTATGGCCGGCCGCGACGGGATTAGGCTGCAAAAATTCGATTTGCGCGAAATATACCGAGATATTACGATTTTTTTCCAAATAGGTATTTGAACAAGGGCCGGCCGTGACGGGATTCGGCCGCGACGAGATTCGGCCGCAAAAATTCGATTTATGCGAAATATATCGTATTTTCATGAATTTATTCCGAAAAGGTATCTGCATTATGGCCGGCCGTGACGGGATTAATTAGGCTGCAAAAATTCGATTTGCGCGAAATATATCGAATTTTTACGACTTTGTTCCAAATAGGTGTCAGAACAAGTGCCGGCCGCGATGGCAATCGGCCGCGAAAATTCGATTTACGCGAAATACATCGTATTTTTATGAATTTATTCCGAACAGGTATTTGCATTACGGCCGGTCGTGACGGTATTCGGTCCTGAAAATTCGATTTACGCGAAATATACCGAGTTTTTTAGATTTTTTTCCGGATAGGTATTTGAACAAGGGCCGGCTGTGACGGGATTCGGCCGCGAAAATTGGATTTACGCGAAATATATTGTATTTTTACGAATTTACTTCGAGTAGGTACCTGAATTCAAAGGGCCAGCTGCATCGGAAATAGGCTGCGAAATTTCGATTTACGCGGTAATATATCTTTTTTGAGTTTAAAAGGATTTTAAAGGGATGGCTGTAACGGTAATCCGCAGCGAAAATTTGATTTACTCGGAAAATATCGTATTTTTGTGAATTCATACTTCGAATAGAGGGCCGTCCGCGGCGGCTGAGTAAACTCGATTTACCCAGGGAATAAGCGTATTATTACGAATTTATTCCGAAGAACCTACCCGAATTTGAATTTGCCGCCAAAAAATTTAATTTTCGGCGTTTTTTTTTTTTTTTTTCGCGAAATTTCGAATTACTTGGGAATTCGTTAATTCGAAATTTTATTTTTGATGTCCCGTGGATTTCGAATTAACGGGGTTCTACTGTACACCGTTTAGAAGCCGGTGAATCAAATGTAACTCCCACAAAGGAGTTCGGCTTATCTCATTCTACAATATCCACCATAAAGAGAAATAAAAATAAGACAGAATGATGTCTATGATGTAGTATGAAACTATGATGTCGCATATTCATAATGCTGTGCGAAGTTCTTACTATCAAACAAAAATTGGCCAAAACAAACTCAAATTACAGATTTTTCAAAAGAAGCAAACACATTGTGACTTGGCATTTTAAATAAATAAAAAGAAAATACTTTGTTTTAGGTCACTTTATTGATATTTTATAGTCTACCGGTTTCGGTACCTCCGTACTATCCTCAGGACTGTTATAAAAATACTAACAAGTACAGAGTAATATACATATATATATATATATACAAAATTGTTTGAGAAAGAAAGAGACAGTAAATTAGAGCGGGACAGTGCGACAGTCGTGCGGGGGAGGGGAGTGTGGGATAACGGGAAACTTACTTATAATATATATAAATTGTTAAGAAAGAAAGAGACAGTAAATTAGAGTGTCCCTCCCATAACTGATGCACCGTCCCACTCTAATTTACTGTCTCTTTCTTTCTTAACAATTTATATATATTATAAGTAAGTTTCCCGTTATCCCACACTCCCCTCCCCCAGTGGGACAGTGCGTCAGTTATGGGAGGGACACTCTAATTTACTGTCTCTTTCTTTCTTAACAATTTATATATATTATAAGTAAGTTTCCCGTTATCCCACACTCCCCTCCCCCGCACGACTGTCGCACTGTCCCGCTCTAATTTACTGTCTCTTTCTTTCTCAAACAATTTTGTATAAATATATATATGTATATTACTCTGTACTTGTTAGTATTTTTATAAGTCCTGAGGATGGTACGGAGGTACCGAAACCGGTAGACTATAAAATATCAATAAAGTGACCTAAAACAAAGTATTTTCTTTTTATTTATTCAAATTACAGACTTTCTACGTTAGCAACTACATACAGTAAAACCCCTATTTTACGTTTTTTAAGGGACCGAAAAAAAAAAACCTAAACGGAGGGAAAATGTAAATGGGGGGTATTGAAGAAAAGAACATTTTAAATTTTGTTTTTTTTTTATTTATTTAATCATGTATATTGGTGAATTGAAGAAAAGAACCCTTTAAATTTTATTTTTTATTAATATAATCATGTATATGAAGAGAAAAATGTTATTCCAACAAAAGAAGAAGCAATAAAGTACATCGAGGGTCTAAAAAACTATTTTTCCAGCATTGTTTGCTTTCAAGACGAAACTTTTAAATGTTTACACGTGATTGAAAAAGAATTAGAACATAACAAAAATGTAACAAACTAATCTGATTTTTTTAATAAAAAATAAAATGTTCTTTTCTTTAATACTGGGGGTATAAATATTCTAAGTAAATTCGTCGAAATACGATATATTTCCGCATAAATTGAAATTTCGCGGCCGATTTAGATACCTCTTTGAAATAAATTTGTAAAAATTCCGCATATTAAATTTTCGCGGCTGATTTATAAAAATATGATAAATTTCCTCGTAAATCGAATTTTTGCAGCCGATTTCCGCAGCAGCCGGCCATTTAAATTATAATTATAATAGTTCATATCACGTCGGGGTCACCAATGTATCGTATGGGTGTTGTTACTATTACGATATTTAACTCTCTATCACAGGAGGGAAATAAAAGCACTTAGTATCAGGCTGTATAAAATTGCATTATATATTTAAGTTTACTTGCGACAATATTTAATTAGTAAATTACAATAATTGAAAGCTACACAGAACGACCAACGGAAGGCGAGTCTCCAGCGAGAATAAACTCGGAGCTCGGAGCTTGCCGTAAATCGCAAGTCACCCGTATTTGTCATCAACGGTGTTGCCTTCTCAGAAAATACCTTTTGGGCTGTTCAATTCATGCCGAATGTAGGTACCACCACACATATATACAAAGTAAATTTGTAAAAATACGACATTCTAGTGTAAACCGATTCAGTTTAAAACTAACCAACTTGTTTTATCAACTTTTTCGAGAATGTTCCTTTTCTCGCACTGAACTGACAGTTTTTCTTTGTTGAGACATTACAAACGTAATTAACTTAACGAAAACAAAACAAGAAACGTAAAAACTGTGTGATTATCACGAAAAATATCGGAAAAAAGCTCTCTCAAATAACAAATCGAGTCAAAACCAAATGACAGATGCGTAAATAAACAAACTGACAGAAGATGCTGTAGCATTTTACACATGGCTAAAGTTGAAAGATGTCGGCCAATCGCCGCGTTGCGATCAGTACGCCGACCAATCACGGTCGGCTAAAAATGGAAAGATGTCGGCCAATCACCGCGTTTCGCGCAGTTTGCCGACCAATCACTGCTCGGCCGTGTCAAGCGCGCGTAACTCACATATTTTGAATATTTTCGACGTAAATTGCGGGAAAAAAACGTAAAAAGGGGGTTATAAATGTACTAAAATGTATCGGGACCGAAATAATTACACGTAATTGGCGGGAAAACGTTAAATCTGGGGACGTAAAATTCGGGTTTCACTGTATATTTACTTGCATAGGATGTAGGTACATTGTATGTTTTTGGATTACAGTACATTATGTACGTTTGTTATGTGGAATGTTTAAGTATCATTAAAATTGTAACTTGTATTAAATGTTTTATGTACCTAAAAATAAAATTATCTTTCATTTGTACCATAATAAAAACAAGCTTAAATTATCCGGCCGTTTTGTGCGTCGTCCGGTTAGTACCACCAAGTATCGCCAGTCCCTTGAGGGTCGTTATATCCGGATTCTACTGTACGTGGAAGTTTGTTAATTCGATATTTTATTTTTGATGTGTTGTGCATTTCTAATTAACAGGGGTCTACTGTACAGTGTTATTAGCGCAAGCGATTTTGATTTTGTCCTCTATACAGTTTTTAAAACACAAAGGTTAAAATCGCATTGCAAAAAATCAGCGTGGATGGTATTAGCACTTACATTTGAATGGAAACCATTCCACTGTTTAAGAAAAGATAAAACAATTTGGTCTAATTTATTATTTTTATTATGTAATGAGCAGGGAGCATTCTGCTGATGTGCTCATATCTAATTTCACAATAGTTTGACAGTAAATGAGTAGTTTTAATTTTTAATTAAGTTAGTCCTTTCTTCTCTCCAAATGTCAATCCAATAGAGCTTTGAATTGGTTTATATTAGTTGCATCGATGACATGTTGTGGGAGTTTGTTCCAAGCATCCACCACTCTATTTGCAAGGAAGTGTTTTCTGGGATTAGATGCAAAAGGCGTTTTGGTAATTTTTTTTGAGTGTCCACGGAGAATTATATTTTTATTAGTAGCGAAGATTCCTTGGATGCCGCAGATTCCTGGGCAGCTGTAGTCTCCAGATAAAATTTTGAAAGTCTCGATCAAGTCACCCCTTTATCTTCTTTCTTTTAAGGTTGGTAATCTTAGTTCCTTGAGTCTATCTTCATATCGCCGGTCTTTCAAAGCTCTTGGTATTTTAGTGAAACGTCTCTGTACTCCCTCTATCAGATTTATATCCTTTGCGAAGTAAGGACTCCATATTTGGAAAGCATATTCCAGGAGAGGTCGCACATATGTTTTGTATATTTTTAACATCATGTCCGGTGTTAGGTCAAGGAATGTTTTCCTGATTAAATACGTTAGTGAGTTTGGTTTTTTCACAATCCCAGCGATGTGCGGTTCCCGTTTTAACTCCTAAGTCTTGTTGTAATGTCACTGCTTGTAGTGGCGTTCCATTAAGTTTTTATGCAAGTGTAGGGTTAGTGTTTCCAACATGTAGGACAGTGTATTTTTCGACATTGAGTTTTAGAAGCTAATCGTTTGTCCATTGATATATATAATCACTAGTACCTTTAAATCCTAGTCTCTAACAGTATTATGTATTTGCTTGTATCCAGGGCTGGCATAAATGAGCTGCGCAACCTGCAATACCTACCCCGCTGGAGCGAGGCGAGGGAGACCCTGTTTGAGGACAGGACACGTGCCCACGCGGACCACGTGGGACACGGGCTGGACAGGATCACAACCGCTGCTGTCGGTAAGGACTTTTTTTCTCCAATGCTTTATTTCTTTATTATTTTCACCGTGTGGCGGCTTTTTTTTAACATTAACTCAACACAGGAGGCCCTGAGGGCCGATGCCATCTTTGGAGATGCTGTGTGGAGGGTCTTTTTAAGAAAAGTAAAGAAAGGAAGTTCTGGAAAGGAAAAAATATATGAAGGATGTGTAGGAATCTGAGTTAGAATGTCCAAGAATGACCAATGTCATTTTAGGGGATGCTATGTGGAGGGTATTTTTAAGGAAGGGATTGATAGGAAGTTTTTGGGAAGGAAAAAGGTATGAGGGGTGGATAGGAATCTGGGTGTCAGTGTGTTAAGGAGTTACGGACGCATGTATCCATCCCTTCAACTGCGGTGCATGGCGGTGGGTTGAAAGATTCTGGCCGGAGAGGATAAAAGACCTCCATTAATCGGTCTCACTCGATCCTGCCCACCACACAGCAGGTGGACAGACGCATCGGCCGCCAAGACCTGGACGAATCTCACCCCATGAACCCGGACACCCCTGCTAAGTCACCATACCGGCGGTACCCATACCCACCTTCCAAATTAAATAAAACAAAAACAAAGTTTTTTTATATCTATTTTAAAAATGTCTTTTAAAAATTTAATTTTTTATTTTGGTTTGGCTGAGGTTTGAACCTTCTTCCCAGTGATTATTTGATATTTTAATTTCTAGAATTTAAGAAAATTCTTTGTAAAAAAGAATTGAAGAAAAATGCGTATATATCCGCATGTTTGTGCGTGACAGCCACCAAAAGCTTACAGAATATGATAATAATTGTCTATCTGCCAAGTTTCAGCTTGATTAGAGGTCGGGAAGTGGGTTTATTTCCATTTCCAATATTCAGCATCATTCATACATACATTTATTTAACCGCTCCGACCTATCGCGAATACGCGAGTTTTGCCTCCTAAACGAAATGTCAGATTTACAAAAACTTTGTGTTATTTCATATACTAAAAACTGTTTTTGAAAGTTTACTAAATAAGCTTTCAAATTGTTATATTATAAATAAATATTAACATTTGTAAATATTAAAATTTAGAATGCAAACATAAAACAAAATGTAAAAATGGCTCACGTGGTGTTTTTATGTGAAATCACGGATTATGTAAAAAACAATACAGTGAAACCCTCTTAAGAAGTTCTCTCTTAAGACGTTTCGTGACTTAAGAAGTTTGGTTTTTTCGGTCCCTAGGCCCAAAATTGGCCCAATTTTTCCCACGTATAAGGTTTTCCTGCCCAAGAAGTTTGTTTTTTCCGGTCCCTTGGAAAACTTTTTAAGAGGGTTTCACTGTACTTATTCTATTATATAAATGTATAATAAATAATTTAGTCACCTCACTTTTTCATCATTTCATACAATAATATTTAATAAAAAAAATAACAATGTTTAGCGGCGCGTAGGCGATTTGGCGGGTAAAATCTGTACCTACCGTGTATCTGACAGAATAGGTGTTTTTATGTATTTCTATGGACAACTTCAGTAGGGGCGTGCAGCTTGATTTATTATCGACCTTTTACTTTTTGTTTTAGGGATGTCACTAGAACAATAACGAAGTTATAACGATTTCTGTGGAAACTCACGCGTTGAAGTGAAAACACGCTTATTGTACTTGACAGCTATCGTTATATTATCGTGTATATCCGCTTACGTATCTGAGTGGTTAATCAAGAAAACAAAAGTGAAATTCAAATAGATGTAGATCATAGGTTCTCAACGTGGGCGATAACGCCCCCTTGGGGGCATTTGAGACCTTCAGGGGGGCGGTAGAAGATCCTGAGACAATTGGGGGGCGTTGAGATGGCACTGGGGGGCGTTGGCAAGTAAAAAATATGGTCTAAAAAAGACAAACAAAACACGCTAATCACATACTAATAGAGCAAAGTAAACTTTAATGGGTAATTTCTGTTATTGTATGTATTCTAATCATTTTTATCACGTTTGCGAAAATTCATTCGAGAATTCGGGAAGTGAATGAAAATTGAACCGATAGATTCCGTTACATTCAGATCTAAATTAAATTTTATGAATGAAAATTTTAATTTGTTGATTAGAATATTATATATATTTTTTAATTTAAATCTTTCGATTTCACGTGAAATATCTCATACATACATAAATACAGGCGAAGTTAATAAAAGCCTGTTAATAAATAAAAAGTTTGTAGCTATTAAATTATAACGTTTTTTATTAAATAACGGGATTTTTGCAATCCTGCAAGAATTGACAGTATTATCTGTGTATTGATCTAACTTGCTCAATGTCGTCAATGCATTCGGGAGTCAACAAGTGAGCTTACATGCGTCGACAAGACAGCCCCTTAGCCCCCGATCCATTCATCCCAAACGCCTCCATACATCACTGCAATATGTTATCAGAGCAGTTAATAAAATCAGAAGTAACTCATTGAATGACAGATTATTTGGACAGCTTTGAATTGCCAATTATTAAGATTTCAACCGACTGCTGCTTCACACAGAGGTGCGCTGGCTGTCAAAAGGTTCAGGTTTGACTCGATTTTACAATCTGTTTGAGTCTGTGATAGAGTTCCTAGGAAACAAAGACACAGAATTGCGCGACAACCTCACCTCATCGAAGAACGATATTGCGTACTTGACAGACCTGTAGAAATTGTTTAATGATGTCAATCTCCAACTTCAAGGCGACGACTTAAATTTGATTAAGACAAAAAATTGTTTTGCAGCTTTTGTATCCAAACTGGTATTATACAAAAGAAATATCGGCAGACGGGAATTTAATAACTTCCCAAATTTATCAGCAATATCATTCAAGAACGACGACTTGCTTGTTTACAGTCAACACTCCACAGTGATTTCAAGCAACGATTCCAGGATATTTTAAACATGGACATACCAGATTGGGTTTTGGATCCTTTTTCAAATGTCAACACAGCAGGATCATTCCAGTTAGAAGAAGAACTAATAGAACTGACGACAAATGAGGAATTTAAAATTAAATTTAAGAATGGCTACCAAGAGTTTTGGCTGCAGAAGCCGATTTCGAAACTGTACCCAGGATTATGGTCGATAGTTCAACGATTTTAAATAGCATTCCCATCGTCTATTTAGCTGAACGTGGATTCAGTGCTGTAGCAACGTTGGTAACCGAAAAGAGAAATAGGCTCCATATTACTGAACGCGGTTAAGTAAAATCGAGCCTAATATAAACAAACTTCTTAAAACGCATCAAATTCAACCATCTCATAAAATAAGTTATAAATTCAATACCTTTTCTATGTTAATAAAAATACTTCTCTATATAATTAAGTATACGCGTTTTAATTAACAATCTTCTTCTCAGAAATAGGATAGGAGCCATAACCGATCGCCCCCCCCCCCCCCCCCCAAGATGGTATGTAAAAGCAGTTGGGGGGCGCCAGAAAAAAAAAAATTGTCAAAGGGGGCGGTGGGCAAAAAAAGGTTGAGAATCTATGATGTAGATGTATGTGTACATATTTAAAAATGAGGAATAACACAAATAAAAATTGGATTATAAAATTAATGCGATAGTAAGATTAATTATAATGAACAATCAATGTTTTTATTCAGGTGTCTTAAAGTCAGTGGGTTCCACGGCTGCTACTGGGGCGGGCCGGATCACCAAGGATGTGGTGGCCTTCCACGCCGCCGACTTCCCTCAGCTGGTGCAGCTCTTGCAACTGGATCTACACGAACCTCCCATCACGCAGTGCATCAACTGGTAACTTCATTATTTCACACCTTTTACTTTCACCTAAGATTCTAACCACTGGAACGATTATGGTAAAAAAATTAACCACTTTTATTTTTCTGCGATTTATAGCGGTCCAAAATTGAACCACATTTTCCTACCATTCGTAAAACATTGTAATTATTTAAAACATTTCCCCGGCCAGCCATTTATTTTAAAATGAAGCTTTTGAAATGCTTTATCTATTATGACCATAGATGTCGCAAATCCGAACTTTGTAGACTATTTTAGAATGATTTAAAAATAAATTTAAAAAATATTTTTTTCACCTTGAATTTTTGATCAGCTGTTTACGGTTGAAATGAAGTCCTTTTTCCATAGATATGCACCTTTCATTATCAAGTATACCACAGACAACATACAGAAATCGAAAATATTCTATGTTGACTCGAATAAGTACCCCTCACGACAGTTTCAAAGTAACAAACACACAGAATTCGCGCGGTTATAAACTTTACGATTTTTTAATATATTTTTTATACATCCTATAGATATGAGATAAAGGGTAAAATACAGGTTAATTCATTTACTTTAATAGCTCTATAATATGTTTAAATGTCTCCGATTTTTTTAATGTTGGCGAAAAATTAAAAAATGATCTTCTGGGAAATCTCAAGCAATCGAGGCAAATTTATATTTATTTCGCATTGTCGCTCTAGTGGATAAACAGATATTTTACATTTACATACTCCACACAACGAGGCCATAAGGAAAATGAAGGAGAGGAGGTTCCGGAAATTAACAAGTTATATGCGGGGTGGGTTAGTGTTGTCCAGGAGTGACGTATGAATCCATCCCTCCCACTGCGGTGCGAGGTCGCGCGAAGTAATTGTCAACAAATAATTTTCGGTGTGGCCGCACCAAAAACGAATGCAGTGCATTTTTCACATAATTTTGAGAAATATTTTGCCTAACCTAACCCAATCTAACGATCATGCCGTTTCCACGCAGGGGTAGGCAGAGAGGATGGACCGCCAAACAACTCGGTCTTGGCACACAGTCCTTGTCTCACTCACATTCATAGAAATCATCTCATACATACTCTTCTATTATTCTGACTCTTGACATGAGCCGTCTCAAGTATCTGATTCATTTGATCGTGCCATGTTTTCCTCGGGCGTCTTCTTCTACCATTCACATATATTCTTTTTACACTACTTTCTTCGTGCATTTGCTCTACACGCCCAAACCATCTGAGGGTCCCTTTTTTAATCTTACTCATTACGCTTACATCAGTCTTGCATTCTTTGCGAATCTCCACATTTCTCACACGATCATACATGGTTTCACCACACATATGCCTCAGGGACGAGGTTTGACGACCTCCGTAGTCCAGTGGCTAAGACTATTGACTCACAATCCGGAGGTTGCGGGTTCGAACCCGGCGTGCGCAAATAAATTTTATTTGATTAATCTGTGTTATTTCACAATTAATTCATTTAAAATAATAAATAGTAAATTTGCGACACGTTCCAGAGTGGAAGATACTATCAGTATCGCCCTGGTGTAAGATCACCATTCAGAATTGAAACGTTGCTTCAAAATGGCTTTAGCCGTGTTTGGTGACCAGATCTGAATAGCCAGGTACTTCCCAACCTTCCTCTTCCCCACCTCCTTCACTACCTTCAGCCTCACAACATACCCCAATTGGGGATGCCATGGTCTCACTGGCTCCAGACGGGAGCAGTTGAGATTCTTGTGCGGTATTCACTGTAAAAAAAAAAAAAAAAGGGGACTAATTTCAACAGCATTCAGTCTACTTTCATCTTTCCTCTGCCAGTTTAATGCCTCACTGCCATACATCAAGGTAGGTCCCAGTACTCCATTGTGGATTGCTAGCTTTGTACCTTTTTTTTTTGTTAGCGGTAACGGCATTCAGTCCTCCATTAATGGAGTTTCCTGCATTTACCCTTCTTTCAATATCTCTCTCAGCCTTCCCATCTCTCATAAACATACACACTACCCTGATACACAAAAATATTCTGCTTTTTAAGAAAAGTGCATGGTCCTATTTAACATTCTTGTTACTTTAACTGACCGTAAAAATTTAAATTTAGCTTTCAATTTAGCTTTCTACTGAAACAGTCTGCCTTCAGTATTTTGAATTCCGTTGTAACATTGCATTGTTTGTTGTGACAGGTTAGAGGAGGCCAAACTCAATCAGCTGCGCCGCGAAGGAGTTCGCTACACGCGCCTGCCGCTGAGAGACAACGACATCTACTTCCTGCCCAGAAACATCATCCACCAATTCAGGACTGTCTCCGCAGTCACCAGCGTTGGTAAGTTACTCTTCTTTTTGACCACCTCTTCCGTTTGCTCGGCAGTGTTTTCTAAATTCCTTGTAATTTTTGCAAATTTGTTGATCTTAAACCTTTCGAAATTCACGCGTATTTTGTTAGTAGGTAAAAATATTTCCGCTTTGCAATAAAATCCAAATAAATTGAATGTTTGTGAACATATCTGATAACTAAATACTGTTTTGGAAATTTGGTGAAACTAAAGGTGGTGGTTTTAACTTGACTCTGAAATATGAGGTGTCAAAGTTTGCAATTATGTACTATTTCTCATAATCTATTTACCGTTTTTCAGATTTTGAGATTGAATCTTGTGTAAAGTAATTTAATTGAACATATTTTAAAGGAATATATTTAAGTATTATGTATACTTACCAGCTAGGGCATAATAATAATTCATTGCATAAAGTTATAATTACATTCCCCTAATGCAATTCCAAGCTAGGGCCACGTCCTATTTAAATATTTTCCATTAAAAATTGATATACTAAAATACTTTACACAAGATTGAACCTCAAAATCAAAAATTGTTAAATACATTATGAAAATTCATCTTTGCAAACTTTGAAACCTCAGAACAATAAGTAAGGCCAAGTTAGAACCCTCTCCAACCAAAGTGATGAACTATAATACGCCTTGTAACAACGATCCACTGCCAGATTCAAACAAAATAGAGAGTGTTAGTGATTTTAGAAACTTGTAAAATAAATGGAGCTTGATTTTATAATTTCTTCATACAAGTATCTACGGAAATACGACACATATGGCACTAAGAATTATTTTGGTTTTAGAAATGAGCAAAAGAAATGGTTCTGTGTTCAAAGATCATTTTTGAAAAAAATGTCAGTTAGAACCTTGTCCAACTGAAGTGACGTAATATGTATTCATGCAAATCCTTCTTACGAATGATTCATGCAAACCCTTGGGGAACACCTTTTTCTATATTTTGTCGTAATTTCTTATTAATGAATAATGTTTTTCTTGTTTCCGCTAGCCTGGCATCTCAGGCTGAAGCAGTACTACCCCGAATCTGAATCTTCCCCCAGTGAAGGGGCACCCGAGGAGATCAGCAACCCCCCTCCTGCCGCTACCACCGATTCTCACAACTGTAAGTAATCACCCCTTAATGCTAAAAACTATTGTAGTAGAATGGTGTAAAACTTCTTTACAATTGTCTCATTCGTTTCTTTCTTCCACAGCATCCCGCAAAAGGACAAATTCCTCTTCATCCTCCAAGCAAAAGGACAAGATCGAGATGAGGGCATTGGTCACCTCCCACAGTGCCGATGCCAAGGCTCGAACTGTGCACAAGAAAGATCACACCGAAGCCACGGACAAACATCTGCCTCAAGCCAAGACCCTCGAAACTACTGCACACACCACGGGAACCCCTGATAAACCCCAACATAATTCCAGCAGTTCCACTCCCAAAAAGAGTTCCTCTTCCGTTCATTCAACTTCCAAAAGCACCAGTCACTCTTCATCAAACAGGGATAAAGACAAGTCTAAAGGATCCGAGAAAAAAGCCGAGAAAGAGAAAGGCTTGCAGGACGAAAACAAATTAAAACGCTTGATGACGTCAGAAGCTATCAAAAGCTTGACGGAAACTATAATAGGGAGCACCGCCGCTAAAGTCGAAGTTAAAGAAGAAGAAAAGTGCGTGTTAAAGATACAGAACGGAGCGGACGTGAAAAAACCGGAATCCAATCGGACAGAGAGCAGAAAATCCAGTGGAGATTCTATCAAAAGTGATTCTGTTAAATCTGAGAGTAAAAGAGATGATTCTTCTAAGCATTCAGATGTGAGAAAAGACAGTTCTGAAGCAAGGAAAGATAGTTCTGATGGAGTGAAGACTTCACCTCCTAAACCCGGTGAGATCTCGTCAAAGAGTTCCACGTCGAGTCACTCTTCCGATAGGCACCATTCTAGGAAGCATTCAGATTCAAGCAGTAGCAAACATCGTCACCGGTCTTCGCACGATCGGCACCGATCTTCCCACTCATCTCACAACAAGAGCTCCTCGACTTCTGTCAAACACCGCACCAGCAACGGACAGCATAGTAAAGACGGCGGCGAAAAATACAGAGACAAAACCGCCGATTCGAGAAGAACCGACGCTTCCAGAGTCAAAGACGATACGAGCAGAGTCAAAGAAGACGATACGCGGAGACAATCGGACGCGACGCGGGTCAAAGATGTCCGGGAAGACGCCTCGAGAGCCAGGGAAGTCAAACAAGTCAAAGACATCACCCCGCGAATCAAGGAAGTAGCTCCTCCAAGTCCCAAGAGAATGACTTGCAGCAGTGATCGTCCACCCGATTAATAAAGTGTGAAAGTTAATTGTTTTGAAGCCTGTGATTTGAATGAGTGTTTCCCGGTAATAAATTGACTGAGTTATATATTACATACTTTATGACTGGACGAATGACGGCCTCTGAGAGAAATTATTTTGCATTGCGGACACGCGGAGATAATAGAAACAAGCGAGATGAGTTAAGAAGCATTACTATTAGTACGAAAGCAAGTATCGCCGACTATTGTTCATCCGTATAGCGCTTTTATTATTACCATGTCGGCATAAAAACCGCAACAAATACACGTTCCTTTCAAAAGATGAGATACACAATGTACGTAGTAGGTCTGTTTCCTCCAAATGAGAAAAGTGATCATTTTCTTGCATCTCTCTCACATATCGCACCATGACGTCTCCGTAGACCCCTACAATACTGCGTGCCGTGATGTTAATTTTGAAAGTATGGAATATAGTTACAAGGATAATATTGACGTGTGAGTGAACTCCAAAAATTCAAAAACGTCAATGCTCTTGATAGTTTTGCTTTTGTTCTTAAACGTATAATGCTGCAACTCTTTCTTACACACTAAATAACAAATGGTGAACGTACGTCTACACCCCTCAAAACAAACATACAATCATTATCATGCCGGTGAGTCCAGCGGTAAGGCTCTTGACTCGCACACCGAAGGTCGCGGGATCGAATCCCGGCGTGGCAAATAAATTTTATTTGATTAATATGTGTTATTTCACAATTTATTCATTTAAAATAATATATAGTACATTTGCGACACGTTCCAGAGTGTAAGATACTCTCAGCATCGCCCTGGTGTAAGACCAACATTCAGAATTGAAATGTTTTGAAATGGCTTTTAGCCGTGTTTGGTGACCAGATCTGAATAGTCAGGTTCTTCAACCTTCTTCTTCCCTATCTCCTTTCCATCCCCACTACCTTCAGCCTCGCAACATACCCCAATTGGGGATGCCACTGTCTCACTGGCTTCAGACGGGAGCAGTTGGGACTCTTGTGCGATATTCATATAAAAAAAAAAATACATCTCTCACACTGTAAAGAAAATTAAATGGAATTACTGTCGCCGTAGCTGAGCCGTAATAAGATATATCTATTTCATCCAAAGGAAAAAAGTAGTACTTTGCAGGAAGTAGACTCACATTGTGTCTCATATTTTGTCTCACCATTATTTAATGTATTAGAAAGAGCTGCAGCATTATTAGGATAAAAAACGTACGTTTTATGCTGTCGCGGTAACGAAATCGTCGATCGTCACGGTAATATTAAAAGCGATCATACTACTGCTGCTCTAGTTCACTTTGATAGTTCATGCAATTTGGTTGAAACGAGACGATCTTTCTACCCCGTTTATCCGTTTGTTTCTATTATCGATGCGACACCAATGCACATGAGTATTATATAATAGAAACGGGAAAGTTCCGAAGGCGTTGAATTACCAACGGAGAAATGTATTGATGCGCTATTTTTTATTTTATTTTTTCAACATAAAAGAGACTTAATTTTCAATTATATAAATAGTCGTTACGGTACATGTTATAATCATACATATAAAATTGTGATTCGGTACCAGTATTGTTTAAAAAGAAGTTCACTTGTGAATAATTACATAAATTAAACTTAAAATATATTTATTTATTTTATTTTTAATTGGCCTTGTAATTCACAGTTGGTCCCCTTTTCACAACCCACTGTTTTTTTTTTTTTTTTTTTTACAACAAAACAGGTGTTTACTAATATCAGAAACACATGAGAAAGTAGTTATATCGTCTGTGAGTGATGATAAACTTCTTGAATCCTGATGCAGATGTCACAGGTTTGAAACTAGGCAAAATTCTGCTTGAAATGGCTTTAGCCTTGCTTGGTGACCAAATATGGAATAGCCCGGCACTTCTCAACCTTCTTCTCCCAGTAGACATTGTTCTCATCACATAGCCTACCAAGACAATCTATAGAACCACTAAAATGAATCAATACTTATATTTATTGTACAGTTGATTAGTCAGATATCTCTGAAAAATTGAAATTTGATTTGAATATGCAGTTATATGTAGGCGTTTATCCTCTATCTGGTACAATACTCAGATTACTCATAAACATCATCAAATCAATTATAATGAAGAAAGCTTGTAGTGAAATAAACAAAAGTGATGTTTTCTGGGTCACTAGTAGGATATTTCAAAATGTCTTACTAATGTAACAGACCGTTATGCCTCCCGGTGTTATTTTATAACAAATTAAAAATAATATTTGATTTATGGTGAGCATTTGAGTATTGCTTTTCATTTTGGGAGGCAGGTATGGGTACCGCCACCTCGCGAACCATTTATTGGATAACCAGCACCGCTGAGTTAATTTTTTGTTTTGAAGAGTTTTAATTTTCAATGTATATTTGTTACATAAATTTGAAATTTTCTGCGACCGGTTTCGACACATCCGTGTCATTCACGAGCAAACTTAAAACTGAATGACACGGATGTGTCGAAACCGGTCGCAGAAAATTTCAAATTTAAGTAACAAATGTACATTGAAAATTAAAACTCTTCAAAACAAAATGTCTAGAAATTGTTACATAGTTAATGCCCAAGAAATACAAAAAAACCGCTGTGTTAAGTTAGCCCAAGTGGTTTGCTACGTTTGGTGATTTAGCAGGGGTGACTGGGTTCTTGGAGGTTTATCTAGGTCTTGGTGGCAAATGCGTTTCCTCACTTATTGAGTGGCGATCCAGATTGGGAGGGACTGCTTGAGGCAGACCGGACTCTTTCGACCCATTGCCTTGTACCGCAGTGAGAGGGATTCATACGTCTCTCACTCCTGGACACATTGACCCCCAGACCCACCCCTTATACCTTGTTCCTTCCCAGAACTTTCTCTCCTTCCTTTAAAAGACCCTCCACACAGCATTCCCAAAGATGACATTTTCAAATTTTTCATCTTGATAAGGCCCGACTTAAGTATGTGATTCACTTGATCGTGCCACGTCTTCCTCGGGCGTCCCCTACTTCTCTACCTCATTTGCGTCATATGCACTACTCCTTTCTTCGTTCGTTCACTCTACATGCCCAAACCATCTGAGGATCTCTGCGTTTGCGTCGTATATTGCTCCTTACACTCCTTTCTTCGTTAATTCGCTCTACATGCCAAAACCATCTGACCGTCTCTTTCTTAATCTCATTTCTACAGCATTTAGCCTATTTTCATCCTTTTTCTGCCAGTTCCATGCTTCACCGCCTTTCATCAGGGTAGGTACTAGCACTCCATTGTGGACTGCTTATTTCCCTTTGAACAGTGATTTTTTCTCCCAGGGCCTCCTGGGTGGAGGCTATTGTAAAAAAAAACTCAAACTTTAGTATTTGGAGTTGTCTGACTAATAAACTAGACAATCGATATATGTATTGTATTGTATCTCGTTTGGAAGCCAAATGTATTAATTTTATATTGGTGATAACATATTTATATAAAAGCACATTATTATTTTATTAATAATGAAAATTATTAAATACTTACAAATTATTATTATTATGTACTGTCAATTTGAGAATCAAATCAATTAATAAGAAGCCCAAACTATAAAAGAATTGTACAAATTTTTGTAAATAATATGTTTATATTAAGATTTAACGTACATTTATTTAGATTTATTATATTGATTTTATATTTTGATCATTCACAATAATTAACAAAAAAAAAAAATTAAATTGCAATATATTATTGGGAAATAAATAAATACACTGTGATTAATATTTAAAAAAATTATTTGGTAATAATTTTTGGATTTCGCTATAAATCTTTGAATAATGTTCTGAAAAAAAATCTATTGAAGTGAGACATCGAAGAATAAGACCTATAAACTCGTAGGGCCTAAACAGGCCAATGAAATTCATTTTCTGCTCAAAAAGGCGTGGTCGAGGGGTAAAGGTCTTAACTCGCAATCCGAAGGTCGTGGGATCGAATCCCGGCGTGTCAAATAATTTTTTTTTTGATTAATTTGTGTTATTTCACATTTTATTTATTTAAAATAATATATAGTATATTTGCGGCACGTTTCAGAGTGGAAGACACTCTCAGTATCGCCTTGGTGTAAGACCACCATTCAGAATTGAAACATTGCTTGAAATGGCTTTAGCCGTGTTTGGTGACCAGATCTGATTAGCCAGATACTTCCCCACCTTCCTCTTCCCCATCTCCTTCCCCTCCTCACTACCTTCAGCCTAACAACCAAATTGGGGATGCCAAATGCCACATCTCACTGGCTCCAGATGGGACTCTTGTGAGGTATTCATATAAAAAAGAAAGAATTTGAAAATGAGTATATATTATGATCAAGTTGATCAGAAGTAAGGTAAATTTTAGCTTACTATGAGCAAATTGACACGCCCGAAACACACTCCTATATTTTTATCTCTTCAGTAAGAGCATTTTCAGACCTGTTTAAATATTTTTGATACATTTTAAAAACATTGTAATTTTTTTTCGTTCTTACGAATAGGCATTTTAATTTCATAGATTAACTACTATGAAAAAATATTTCACTATTATTTTTCCCAATAATATAACATAACATCCTGTAAATATGTAAATAACATAGAACTAGATCTATATATATATATATATACATATAACTGCAGTGTTTTTGGATTCACGCCATCCGGACATACATTCTAAAATGGTTATTGTGATATAAAAAATGTTATAATAATTTTACAATCGCATTCACCAATTTTTATGGCACTAAGTATTGTTCATTCAATGCATCAATCAAAATTTAGCACAAGCTATGTAATGTAAGAATTAGCACATAGCAAATTTTTTCACTGAGCATTTCACCAAATTCCCATTTATACACTTGCAGTGTTACTCATAATCACAAAATAAGATACAACCACGAGAGCAAGGCCGGGGTAGGTGATATTGTTACTCAACATGGCGCGCATCCGTGTTTTCTTACCCGCGTCTCTGTACGGGGAGTTGTAGTAGCTGTCAGAATTTAAACCGACCGGTCACCAGGGTTAACTCAGTACCACGGCGTTGTAACTTTCGAAATGGCGAACTTTTACGAGAATCTTGACGTTTTGAATGGAGCATTGGCAAATATTGACCGTATTCGCGGCATTCGTGTACCACGGCTACCGAAAAGGTACAAAAAAAGGTACGATCCATTTGTGGCACTTACGGAAGGAGATTTTAGGTCTAAATATAGATTTACAAAAGTTAATATGAGACGTTTGATTGATTTGGTGCGGCCGTATTTGGATGTGAACAATAAACGGGGTGGCAAAATATCTACCGATCTCCAAGTTCTTTGTGCCATACGATACTGGGGTAGAAACGAGGTGAGACAGTGTTTATAATTACCTACGTTCTTGTGAAACAAATCAACGAAATCGTTAACCAAACAGGCTTTATTGTTATTATTTTTTTATAACATTTTTTTTTGCAGATACAGAATGATTATGCCGACATACACGGATTTAGCCAACAAACAATGTCCCGTATAGCTAAAAGGGTTGCAACTGCATTTGCCCGCCTTGCTCCACAGTACATTAAAATGCCACAAAGTATTGAAGAACAACAAGCAACAGTTGCAAATTTCCAAGCAATAAAACGTTTTCCCGGAATAATAGGTGCCATCGACTGCACACATATTAAAATAAGGAATTCGAATATGTTGACGCTTGACGCTGTTCTGTTCTGTTGACGTATGAATAAACGTGAAGTTGGCAACACGCCGCGAAATGCCAAATTTACCGCGTTTTTCAGCTTTGGAACAGAGTGTTGCTACCGCAAAAAATCATAACAGCTGTCGAGTAACATTATGAAGATGAGTAAAGATTTTTACTCTGAGAGGTGTAGTGTACCCCCCTGTGTAGTTACCGCGACTCGGTAGAGTCGTGGTAGGGTTTCATTATGAGTAAGGCTGTTAAAATAAACTTATCATTTTTACGGTAAGTGCGGCAGAAACGCAAATTACTATTGATAATTTAAGACTTGGTGTTGCGTTCAGACTAATAGTTCTCCAACTCGTCTCGGGAGGAGATTACTTGGGAAAGAATAGAGTTCTTTTATGTTAATCTGGGCTTTATTTAATACTTCGCGTGTACAAGTGGTGACTACGATAGTCGGCCTAACTGGAAGCTGGCTAAATGATATCTGAAATGAATGTGCTCCTTCAGACTGCACCCTGGCCCTTGGCCCCCCTGGTGCCCAAACTCCGAACTAAATTAACTGCCATCTAGCGGACTTTCGGGACAGCTCTTAGATCTGCCCTCTATGTGACAAACTCGGAAGCTTTTAGATATAACACATTCTTGAAGATAATATCTATACATTTGCCACGCCCAAACTGTAATTATATGAAATTCCCTTGATAGAAAAAAATCACAAAGTATGCCCTGAAAATATCACATCCCAAGATATATGTATGAAAAAATTTAAGTTTTTTTTAAAAATGCTACATAACCATTTCCCATTAGATTTTCGCTCTATTTTAAACGAGTTGTGTTTTATTAAACATTTTATAAATTTTCACCTAAATATTATCGTTTTTAATATTAGCGCACTCCCTCTAACATTCGTATTTACATATCTTTACATCATTTTGAATGTTTACTTTGCGGCCTTAAGGCTTAGCGAATGTTAATCCATACAGGTGGGCGATTTAATTTTGTGAACTGCTGAGTGAAAATGATACTTAGCTATCGCTCAGTTTGATTGATGCAAACAACTACATATTAAAAGCATAAATATTTATTTGTGTATCAGAATGGTAGATACTCTCAATATCGCCCTAGTGATAGACCACCATTTAGAATCAAAACATTGCTTAAATGGCTTTAGCCATGTTTGGTGAATAGATATGAAAATAGTGTTGTTTTTATACTTGCCAATATTGGGTCATATAATTTTTTGATCTGTTTGACTTGGTCGTCCCAGTTTTTTTTATTATTTATAAAACCATTTTAGAATATTGTCCCGATTATGAATTAAACGAAATTAAATAACAATTAGCACACTATAAAATAATTTTAAAACTGTTGGGTCGGAATATATTATTTATAATAATAATAATAAATAAATAAATTTATGTGTATTATTTATTTGACTGAAAAAGTTTTATGAGAAAGGTTTTAAGAAAAAAAAATAACAGGCATTCTTTATTTCCTTGTTTTTAATTTATTCTTACTAATAAAATTTTACCCCGTGAGGGCATGCAGATGGTATTAGAACGCCACAAATTGCAGTTTAATTTCTTGTGTTTTTAACAATCAAAAATGCAAAATTGTTATTATTTATTTGATGAAATTTTATGCTTTGAATGAGTTTTGTAATTGACTAAAATTTATGTCAGTTTTGTGAATTTTTTAATGCCCAGTTGTTTCACAGAATTTCAAATGTCACATTGGTTTTTTTTTGGCATTTGAAAGATCCCCATTAAATGCCGATTCTACTAAGACTATTTCATCTTTTGGATCAGCAGAAGAAGACCACTATTATTTTGTTAAGCTTGTCTGCACATTACAATTTGATAGAAAGCTGAAATGCACCTACAATGGTTGTCCAAGAATTAAATTCCGTTCTAATTTCGAAAATCAGGAAAACTTTATATTTACAAAAAAAATTATTTGACATTTTAGGTACATATCCCCACTATTTTTCAACATAGTCCCCGTTATGATCGATGCACTTGGTGAGCCTTGGCACAAGGTTCTTGACTCCCTTATCGCAGAACTCCGCTGCCAATATTACCCTAGTAGAATTACAGCCTTACTAAAAAACCCCGTGAAAATTTTATTCAGTTGACAAACGGCCGCTGATAGAAAACATTACCAATAACAGTAAAATGACCAAACAGACGTTTAACAACCACAAAAAAGTTCATAGAATGTTACACATGCTTTTCACAGCTAAGGCACCATGTTTATCTGTGTTTTACCGGCCGCGAACTGTCATTTTGGAAAGGATTTCTTGGTTGGCGTCCTTAGTGTTTAACAGGGACTTTAAGGACACAACCCTAGTAGATCAGTGTTTAAAGGGGACTCAAGAACACAACTCTAGTAGAATCAGTGTTTAATGGGGACCTTAAGAACACAACCCTAGTAGAATCACTGTTTAACGGGGACCTTAAGAACACAACCCTAGTAGAATTAGTGTTAACGGGGACTTTAAGAACATAAGCCTAGTAGAATCAGTGTTTACTGGGAACCTCAAGAACACAACCCTAGTACAATCAGTGTTTAACGGGGACCTTAAGAACACAACCCTAGTAGAATTAGTGTTAACGGGGACTTAAAGAAAACAAGCCTAGTAGAATTAGTGTTGACGGGGACTTTAAGAACACAAGCCTAGTAGAATCAGTGTTTACCGGGAACCTCAAGAACACAACCCTAGTTGAATCAGTATTTAACGGGGACTTTAAGAACAAAATGGCGCTGGATGGCTATTTGATGCTATTTGAATTTCAACTAAACAACTGGACCTAAATATTTAAGTTTTGTCAAATGTAACAATGTCTTATTGTTTTTTTGATAAAAAATTGACAACTGAAATTATATAAAAAAAAGTTTTAAAAAAATTCATTTATTTTTAGGGATGCCTGTGTTATATTTATAACACAAAAAATGTATAAAAAAATATGGTTTAACATATATATATTATGGTTTAACATATTTTTTGATTTCCATAATAATTGTATATAATTCCGAACATAAATAGCTTCCATCCAAATTTTTTAATATCTCCCCAAATAATTTCGAATAAATCATTATTATTAATTTAATTTATAATTAACATAAATTATGTTTAATTTAAGAATATTATTATTTATGTAATTGCACCCAGCTTGAAATTAGTAATAATAATAATATTAAATGAAGTTTTTTATAAAATTATATAAAAATGTTCACATGATGTAAGCAACTATTATTGAATTTATATATTAATGTGGAGATATTTTTATGATTTTGTGTTTTGTTTCTGAATATTATTGATATGAACACAAGTCCAACACAAATGTAAAATATTTTTTTGTTACAATAAAAATTATTGGACCCACATTATCTTTATTTAATAACCTCAAAAATTTACAAGGGATTACATCTATCTATAGATTCTATAGTAATGGAATTGGAAATTATGTGATATTTTTATATGAGGGTGCATATTTTCCCGGACAAATAAGTGCCATAATCACCAGCCGTGTTTGGTGACTAGGTCTGAATAGCCAGGTACATTTTCCACATCTCCTTCCCCTCCCTACTACCTTCGGCCTGACAACACACCAAAATTGGGGATGCCATAGTCTTAACTGGCTCCAGACGGTTGGGGGCAGTTGACTTTTGTGTGGTATTCAGATAAAAACAGGTATATTATAATATTAAATTAAGTGAAGACAATATTAGCGAAACTCAATTGAAGATCTGGCGACAGAAAAATCAGAAAATGATATTGGCACCTCTGGGACTCGAACCCAGGACTGTCTGCTTACATGGAAAATACTCTACCAACTGAGAGCTAAGGTGTCTATATACAATTCGGTCACTTTTAACTGTATCATACTTCGACTAAGAACTACCAACATTATCTTCATTTTCCTAACGCACATATTATTGGCTGCTATCTTTATATATTGTTGCAAGATTCAACTCGAACTAAATGCTATCTAGATAGTGTCTGGATAATTTATTTTCCATTTTATTTTTAATACGCGACGTCTATTGACTTTTCTGCAAGTCTAGGATGAATATTTATTTTTATTTTTAACTTTTTATGAGTAAAATCTGAAATTATAATATTTAATTAAATGAAGACGGATGTCTAACGGCGCATAGGCGATTTGGCATGTGAAAACTGTTTCTACAAAATAAGTTTTTTTTTATGTACTTCTATGGACAACTTTGAACAGAAATGTGAAACTTAATTTAATATGGATCTTCTACTTTTTGTTTTAGGGTTGTCACTAGAACAATAACAGAGTTATAATGATTTCTGTGAGAACACGCTCGTTACCTTGAAAACAAGCTTATTGCACTTGAATGCTGATGTTATATTGTCGTGTAAACACGCTTACGGGTCGGAGTGGTTAATCTACGATTTACATACATAACACAGAGGGGAGAGGGAGGGGGGTAGTCTACAAGGATTTGTTTCAATTTATATGGCTTTTCCATATTTGTTGCTATGTCGTCTTTGATAATTGGATTTCTAGTTGTTTAGCTATTAGCTGTAGGCATGACTATCTCAGGTTTTTTTTTTTCATGAGCTCCACACGGAGTCCCTGAGGGCCTATTTCATCTTTGTGGATGCTGTGTGAAGAGTTTTTTTAAGGAAAAGAAGGAGAGAAAAGTTCTGGGAAGGAAAAGGGTTTAAGGGGTGGGTAGGAATCTGGGGTTCAGTGTGTCCTGGTCATCCGCTTCCAAGACCTAGACAAACCTCACCCCAAGGACCCGGGCACCCCTGCTAAATCACCAAACATAGCGAACCACTTGGAGTGATCTATGGCAGAGGTGTTGGTTATCCAATAAAGTTTCCCGGGGCGGCGGTACCCATTCCCGCCTCCCAAACTGAAACTGGTTTACAGATTACTTTAATGTTGTCTGGGGAATACCTTACTTTTAAGGAATATGAATTTTAATAACCCGTTTTATTATGTTTATGATAAAATGGGTTATTAAAATTCGGATTGTCTGGGGAACACCTTACTTTTAAGGAATATGAATTTTAATAACCCATATTAAATTCTGGAATTTTTTAATTGATGTTCTTTATTACGATATTAGTCTACAGTCTACAATATACACATTTTATTTTAAAAATTTCCACTCTAAAGTGAACCCCATCAAAGTATTAGCTATTAGTCTGTGTTTGGTTTTGAAGTGATAATGTGCACAGTACCTACCGGGATGTCATTTTTATCCTTCCTACCTTCCCCAACCATGTCACATTGCTGAAGAAAGTTGGGAACCGTGACAACAATAACAACCAACAATTGGTTACTACAAGTCGACTTGTGACATTGGAAGGAAGTGTTTTTTTGTAAGTTATGTGTTCGCCTTCTAATTTGGTAAGTGCCTTGGTTTTCCTTACGTCCTTGTAGTCCACAATTTACCAGCACACATATAAGCATTCAGCTGCAATCAATTCTTTTCGATTTTCGTAATTTACAGTCCATATCGCCAGTTGCATTTGAGGCTGTCATTTTCGAAGATAGCTTCGGATGCAACATTTTTGTTCCAATCGTGCCGGATTTCGTGAGCCTTTGGAGTTGGATGCTTGTATGTGTTTTTCCAATAACCTTGATCCCGTGTTCCTAATATTCCTGGCATTTCGGCCTTCGAATTGGGCATATTGTCACCTCAAAGGGGATAAAATTCGTGGTAAATTGCGCATTTTTCGTTTGTTGAATTCTATTTTCAAATATTAGCAAGGGATTATTATTATTCAATCTTTGTATAAAATGGCTGCTTCTGCTATTGTTCGTAATAAATTGGCCATTCTAGGTCTTCGAGAAATTCATGATTCATCGATCAAAGCAGTTATTTCTGGTAATTTAATAGATAGAAATAGTTTACTGGTTAGAATCAAAGATATCGAAAAGCAAAGGAATGATTTTGTTGAATCTTATGTGATCTTAGAAACGTCAAAGAGTAAAGAGCTAGACTTAACCGATTTGGAAAATAAATATAAAACCTTTATGAACATGTATTTTGAAATTCATACGAATTATCTAGCAGTTTTTCCACCAAAGGAAGATTCAATAAAAACATCAAATAGTCTCGGTTTTTCACTTCCAAAAATTAGCTTGCCAACTTTTTCGGGTGGAATTACTGAATGGATAAATTTTATAAATACGTTTGATGCAATTATTCATAATAATGAGTCTCTAAGTGACATACATAAACTGCATTATTTGTTAGGAGCGCTATCGGGTGACGCGTTGAATATTATAAAGCATCTTCCGGTTTCCGCAATCAATTATCCAATTGCTTACAATTTGTTGAGAGATCGTTTTCATAACAAACGGATAATTGCAGACATACATGTAGAGAACATTATCTCATGCCCCATAATAAAAAAGGATTCGCTCAGATCTGTCATTAATGTTTTGAAGGAAAATATTCAGGCGTTAGAAGCCTTACATTTTCCAACAGATCAGTGGTCATTTTTATTACTACATATTGTTCTGAAGAAAATTCCTGATGACCTCAGAACTAACTTCGAGATAATGGGTCACAAGGACGAAATTCCTTCATTTTCGCAGTTATTGTTGTTTTTAGAATCACAATCTAAAATTTATGAATCAGTTCATGGGTACGGTGTGAAAAATGAAGCGCCAAAAGCAAAACCAAATCGCTTATTAAATTCTTTTGTCAGTACACAAAAATCGGTGTGCTTAATATGTAAAGGTGAACATTTTCTCTCAAAGTGTGACCAGTTTTTAAAGCTACAACCACGTGCTAGATTCGATGTTGTGAAGAAATATAAATTGTGTCAGAATTGTCTTTCCGGTCAGCATTTGGTCAAGAACTGTTCGTCGCGTTTTAATTGTTTTCGGTGTCATAAAAATCATCATTCGTTGTTGCATTTTTCTCGTGACGTAAACAGCCAAGTACAGGCGTCAAATAGCAACAATTTCGATAATACTTCTAGACAAGAGGTACTTGATTCCCCACCTGAAACAATCGAACCAATCGTATCGGCCATCGCGGCAACCACACCTCATTTGGAAAGGCTTAATAATCCCAACGTTTTATCGAGCTCTAGCCAATCATCAGTTTTGTTAGCTACGGCTATCGTAGAAGCTCGTGATAAAAAGGGTAACTTTCACAAGGTTCGTGTATTATTGGACTGTGCAAGTCAGGCAAATTTTATTTCAAATGATTGTGCAATTCGTTTGGGCCTCGACTGTTCTAATAAACAAATTCCTATTCGAGGAATAGGACAGTTGTCGGCCATCGCGCAGAAGGGACTGGTCAAGTGTCGGATCCGTCCTCTATGTTCGAATGAGCTTTTTGATGCGGATTTCGTCGTGTTATCAAGCATTTGTGCACAGTTGCCTAGTTCTCCCATTCATCGGGGAGACTGGGATCATTTGAGAAATTTAACTTTGGCAGATCCAAATTTCGATAAGCCCTCTACAATAGATATTTTATTGGGTGCTGGGTTGTTTTCATCCGTTCTTCGTTCAGGGCGGGTGGTAGGAAAAGTGAATGAACCGATAGCATTGAACACGGCTTTTGGATGGATTTTAATGGGAAATGTCGATCACAGCGTGTCTCCTTCCATGAATTCGTTTGTGACGACGTCAGAATCGACGATTGAGACTATTTTGAAAACGTTTTGGGAAATCGAAGACCTTCCAAATCATCCTTCACCGTTATCTACAGAAGAGTTGCTTTGTGATGAAATATTTTCAACTCAGCATTATAGAGACGATGCGGGACGGTACGTTGTTCCACTTCCATTCAGGGAAGTTAAATCGGCTCTTGGTGATTCTTATCATTCGGCAGTATCTCGTCTGCATCACCTGGAGCGCCGTTTCTCTCGGCATCCAGATATAAAATCTGATTACATTCAATTCATGAGAGAATATGAATCTTTGGGCCACATGATAGATGTGACAAGTTCATCAGTTTCGACTGGAAAATATTTCATTCCTCATCATTGTGTGATTAAGGATACTGGATCCATTAAAAAGCTTAGAGTTGTTTTTGACGCAAGTTCAAAAACATCTTCTAACCAGTCGTTAAATGATATACTTTTAGTAGGACCTAAACTTCAGCAAGATATTGTGAAGTTAATTTCAAATTTCAGAACGCACAAAATTGTCTTTACAACAGATATTTGCAAAATGTATAGACAAATATTGGTTCGACCAGAGGATAGATCCTATCAACATATTTTATGGCGTGAATCACCGGAACAAATGATTAAAGAATTTGAACTGCAAACTGTTACGTACGGAACAGCATGCGCACCGTTTCTCGCGATACGTAGTTTACAGCAACTCGCATCGGATGCAGATGCCAAATTTTCGACAGCATCAAAAGTTTTATTAGAAAATACGTACGTTGATGATATTTTAACTGGAGCATCCACACTTGAATCGGCACGTAAATTGCAGCGAGACTTGGTGGAACTACTTAATCTTGGCGGTTTCGAATTGAGCAAGTGGTCGAGTAATTGTCGTGAACTGCTTTCTGATATTCCAATCTCACACCAGGAAGCACCTATAGAAATTGATTTAGATCATGCCAATAACATTAAGATTTTAGGTATTGTTTGGGATTCGCAAACTGATTCGTTCTCGTATCGGGTAAAAACATCACAAATAACATTTTCGAAAAGGTCAATCTTATCAACAATTGCAAAGATTTTTGATCCACTTGGATGGATTTCCCCCGTCACATTTTTGGCTAAATGTTTGTTACAACAATTGTGGAAGCTAGGATTGAACTGGGACGATCCAGTTCCTGTCGTGGTTCAATCTCATTGGACGGCAATAGTATCGTCATTGTCAACATTAGCCAATATTCAAATTCCGCGTTACTTAGGGGAGAGTAGTGATAATACATATCAATTAGTGGGATTTGCAGATGCATCCGAAAGGGGCTATGCTTGTGTTGTGTACATTCGGTCCCAACACTCAAAGCAAGAATTTAACATTAGACTTTTGGTTGCCAAGTCCAAGGTGGCTCCAGTGAAAACTCTTTCTATTCCACGTTTAGAATTATGTGGTGCTTTGTTACTTGCTCGACTTTTGGATTATGTTTTGAAATCATTCGGTACAACTTTACATATTGACAAAGTTTTCGCATTTACGGATTCTACGATAGTTTTATCATGGATTCATACACCTACATATAATTTGCAAACCTTTGTTGCCAATCGAATAGGACAAATCAATGAAGTAAATTCGTTGATCAAATGGTTTCATATACGTTCTCATTTGAACCCAGCTGACGTATCCAGCAGAGGACTTTTGCCTGATCAGTTGGTCAATACAGAGTTATGGTGGAAGGGGCCTCCTTGGATGCTCTCACCCGTCGATGAGTGGCCATTGTTCCATTCTTCCAGTGTAAAACTTGATGTTGTTCCTGAGCTAAAGGCCAACAATATTCATGTATTGACTACAACTAATTCGTGGAATGAGGAGACGTTAAATAGATTTTCTTCATTAACAAGATTGCAACGCGTTACAGCATGGATTTTGAGATTTGCTGTTAACATTCGAAAGAAGAAAGAGGATCGTATATTTGGAATATTAACCGTCGAGGAGTTGCATTCATCTCTGAAATTATGGATTTTGAAAGTACAACGCGTGCATTTTCATATTGATGCAGGCAAAAATTGTCGTAACTCGTCTCATGTTCAAAAGTTAATGCCTTTTTTTAGACCCGGTTGGTCTGCTCAGAGTCGGTGGGCGGTTAAACAATGCCCCTATCGCCTCTAATTTTCAACACCCTATACTTTTGCCCAAGAAAAGTCACCTTACTAACTTGATTATCGACTCGTTTCATAAAACTTATTTGCATGTGGGACCTAGGACATTATTGTCAATTCTACAATCAAAATATTGGATTGTTTCCGCTCGAAACGTCATTCGGTCGCGTCTTAGTAAATGTATAACATGTTTTAAGGCTCGTCCTGTTGGTGTACAGCCTATGATGGGAGATTTGCCCCAACTTAGATTTCGTGAAGGTCGTCCTTTCCTCAACGTTGGGGTGGATTTTGGTGGCCCGTTTTCAATAAAGGAAAGTAGGCGTAGAGGAGCCAAAGTTTTGAAGGCTTATCTGTGCTTATTTATTTGTTTAAGTACCAAGGCAGTACACTTAGAAGTTGTATCTGATTTATCCTCGGAAGCTTTCTTAGCAGCTTTGGATCGCTTTTTAGCCAGAAGGGGTTTATGTTCTTGTATCATTAGTGATAACGACACAAATTTTGTGGGCGCTAACAAATACTTATCAGCGCGTGATTACCTCACATCTGCTGCCACCACGCGGCAAATCAAATGGTATTTTCACCCCCCTTCTGCTCCTCACTTTGGAGGCATATATGAGGCAGGAATAAAATCTTCAAAATATCACCTAAAACGAGTAATAGGTGAACAAGTACTCACATTTGAGGAATTAGCAACATTGTTTAGTCGAATAGAAGCCATCTTGAATTCTCGTCCATTATCTCAATTGTCTTCTGATCCATCTGAACTTGAAGCATTGACACCTGGTCATTTTTTGATAGGGGCTCCTCTTACATCGGTTCCGGAACCTGATTGGTCTGAAGTACCGATGAACAGGTTATCACGTTGGCAATTGTTGCAAAAAATAACTCAGGCATTTTGGAATCGATGGAGAAAAGAATATTTGCACACCCTTCAACAACGTGGAAAGTGGATAACTTCATCACCTAATCTTAATGTTGGAGATTTGGTGCTATTAAATGATGGAAGAATTCCATCTATGCATTGGCCACTGGGACGTATCGAGGAATGTCATCCGGGTCCTGATCAAATCGTACGGGTTGTGACAGTTAAAACTGCTCAGGGAACTTTTCGTCGACCAGTTGTCAAACTTTATCCATTACCACTCTGAAACATTTTACTCGTAATTTTATTTTATATTTATCGTTTTCATTTTCGTTTGTTTTCTCTTTCTTTTTGTTCGATTTACCGCAGTGTCGGTTGCTATGAAAGATAGTTCTTAGATAACTTATCTTAGGAACATATTCGTTATGTACTAATTTTAGCTTTATTTTAGACTTACGTTCCTATTTTTATATTTCGTTAAAGTTTTCGTTGCACAAAGATTGAATAATTGTTTGTCGTTTGTTAATTGTAGGTTGTTATTAGATTCATTTGTTTGTTGTCAGTATTCGGAAGTGTGTGATTTACCATCGGTCGTAGATAAGAGATTTCAATCTCTTCTCGGGGGCGGGAATGTTTGGTTTTGAAGTGATAATGTGCACAGTACCTACCGGGATGTCATTTTTATCCTTCCTACCTTCCCCAACCATGTCACATTGCTGAAGAAAGCTGGGAACCGTGACAACAATAACAACCAACAATTGGTTACTACAAGTCGACTTGTGACATTGGAAGGAAGTGTTTTTTTGTAAGTTATGTGTTCGCCTTCTAATTTGGTAAGTGCCTTGGTTTTCCTTACGTCCTTGTAGTCCACAATTTACCAGCACACATATAAGCATTCAGCTGCAATCAATTCTTTTCGATTTTCGTAATTTACAGTCCATATCGCCAGTTGCATTTGAGGCTGTCATTTTCGAAGATAGCTTCGGATGCAACAGTCTGCTTCAGGAACACATTTAATTTGAGGAATTTGTAAAAAATCAATACCAAGAAAGAATTGGGGCAAAAAAGTTTAGGGACAGACACTCAATATTTTTAATATCGAGTTGGAGTATGTGCGTATGAAATAAGTAAAACTAACAGTTCTTTCTTCTAAATAATGCTCTTTTAATACAAAATAAATATTTATATGTATAGATACAATAACGTACATAAAATGTTTTGTTCTACTTATTAATTTTACAATACAATATAATAAATAAATATATACATTTATAAAAATAAATCAAAGTAAATCCTTGTTTGATAGAACAAAGACTTTACCTTGCCATCTCAGAATCAAAGAGAAAAGCCAGGGTCGTTGTTAGAAGGGTTCAAATATTGTAAAAAAGTAATTGCTGACATTGCTGAAGATCTACTTGATGTCTCGTGTTTATATTTTAGTGTTGGGCATATTATTAAAAGACAGTTCCCTGTTTTTGGTATTGTTGACTTAATTCGTTAGTTGCTTCCGCAGGAGATGGGCACCTTGAAGATGACCTCGTTGTTTGAAGAGCCTTCCATCTGAGGGTTCTGTCCCTTCTCAATCTGGTCCTTGTACTGCTTCTGCTTCTGGTCCTTCTCCGACTTGCAGATCACCTTGGTCTGAAAGGAAACAAAAGTGAGTTACATAAGAAGTTAATGTGATATCACAATACAGTCAGAAGTCAAGGGTAAAGTGAACTCACGGGCAGCTGCATGAACTGATCGGGGTTGCAAGATTTGTTGCAGGCGGGCAGGGGCCTCTGGGAGATGCAAATCTGTCCGTTCTGCTGGTAGTACTGCACCTGGCGCTGCAGTTCGCATCCCTGCTGGTTCTTTCCGTAGGTCTTGGTCTGCCTCTGTCCGGAGTGCTGCTGGTTGTTGTCCTCCTCGCTGGAGCTGGAAGAGCTGGAGCTGGAGCTAGAGCTGGAGCTGGAACTGGAGCTAGAGCTGGAACTGGAAGAAGAGCTGCTGGAAGATGACGAGTCATCTTGGTTGAACCTGTTATCTTCTGGGCGGACGGAGATAGCCGAGGGCAAGAAGATCGCGGGAATACAAGCAGCCTGCCGAGCATGGCGTTGCAGATTCTTGGATGATCCGCTGCAAGACTGCTGTTCACTCGACATCCAAGAAGAAACAAAGTCAGTTTCGCTCTGGTAGTAGCAGTTGCCGGGAGCTACCATGTCCGACTTCTCTCCGGACATAGTGCCGCAGATTCCGCTGGTGGAGTTCTTGTAGGATTGGGATCCTGATACACTGAGACGCTTGCCGTCGTAGAGGGTGATCAGCTCATTGTCTCCGAAGCTGACGAGGAGCTCTCCGCTGGGGATGGTGTAGGCGCGAACCAGGCGGCTCCTGTGTTGCTGCCCGTATAGTTCTGATACGTATTTGTTGGATACGGAGTAGTCGTAGGGCTGCTTGTACCCGTGCCTCACGGAGAACTTGTTGGTGGAGGAGCCGAGAGTGATCTCGATGTCATCACCGCTCTGAGCCCTGTAGTAGATGCGAACTTCCTTTTGATTCTTCTCGGGAGACCTCATAACGACGGACGTTTGTTTCTCAGAAAATTGGAGCCCATTTTCGGTGTTGCTGGAACCGTTCTGCACGAGTGTATGCCAGCAGCTGTCGATGGTGTAATCCAAGCTCTTGTTGGAGAAGGTCTCGATCTTGTCGTTTTCCACGGAGCAAGTAGCTGAAAAAATACATATCATTAGATGTTATTATTCCATTTATTTACATATTTATTAGAAAGGTATTCAGAGAATGAAGCCTGCGCACTCACCGAATCCGTTGTTGCCGTATGCGTGTTTGTTCACACCGCGGAAGATGTTGATGTTAGGGTGTGCAGCCAAGAGGCTCTCTGCATAAGAGCCCACTGGAATCTCGATAAGGGCGAGGAACACTTTAGGAGCGCTCAGAGAAGCGTTCATCCTCCTCAGATTCGGGCTGAGTCTCATCTGGAACTCAATCTGGTTGTCCTTTCCGGAATGGCTGACCCAATCTTCCTCAACGTGGTCGTTGGCCATCTGGCGAACGGTCTTATAAACGCTGTAAGAGGCATTCTTCAGCTCATTACCGACACTCTGGTAGTGGGCGGTCAGTTCCAAACGGTCCATGACGTTAGCCCTGCCAGTGGCATTACGGCAGGCGGAGAGCAGCTGGTTTCCTTCCTTCATCTGAGCCAGGCAATGCTTGGCGACTGGAAGGTTTCGGATGTAATCCCTACGATCTTGTGTTTGATCCATCTTGGAATTGATGTCGACGGATGCGCCGGAGTTGGCATCCTTTCCGTACTTAACAGCGGCTTGCACCTTGGCGAAGGGTTGGAACTCGAGAGCCTTCTGGAAGTTAATGATGGGGGTAATGGAGAAGTCGGCAGAAGCGGCAGCGGCGACTTCAAATTCCTTGTTCTGAGCGTCATTCTTGTAGAAGTAGTAGGCTCCTTGTGCCTTTGTTTCAACGGGGCTCTTAGCCCAGGCGGCGGCGGCAACATAGCGAGAGTTCTTCTTTCCCTTTTGGGATCTCAATTCGAAGTCCAGCACTTCTGCTTTGGCGCTGTTGATACCGGCAGCGGTCATCTGGAGCATGTAGTTTCTCCTCTCTTCACCTCCCTTCCTGACCTGCTTGATCATCTGAGTGGCTTCCTTGCTGGGGCTCTGCCAGTGGTCTCCGACGGTGGTTCCCTCTTGCCAATCTCCCTTGGACTTGAAGCTTACCGACGAATCTGTAATTTAGTAATAAAGGTATTATTTTCGTTAATGGTGAACAAACTAAATATCATAAACTACTCATATAAGGAAAGCTGCTTACTGTACGATGCAGAGAAGCTGATCACAGTAGGCTCGTACTCCCTGGGGGAGTACTTGACGGTGTAGGTGTACAGCTTGATGTCATTGCTGGACATCAGGAAGGTAGCGGCAGCCACGGGGTTGGAGCGGAGTAAGCGGTAGAACTTGTCTGTGCCGGGTGCCTCGTCGTTTTTGGATTCAACAATGATGGCGAACCCGAGTTCATCTACTCCATATGTTTTAGAGGAGAAGATGGGTTGCTTATTCTTCTGACTGACCTTTGTGTTCTGCTCTTGAGCCACGGGCTTCTTGCCCTTCTTGGCGTAGATTGAGGTGTAAGGCCAAGAGCTGTAGTGGAAGATATCGACATCCTTATTGGATTCGCTGAGGATGTTCATGTCGATGTCGACCTTACCTCGGGCGTCGATTCCAACGGAGGCATTCATGGGAATCTTGACTTGCATTTTCTGAACGACACCAGATACAATGTATTCGAGCTGTTTGCCGAGAGTGTTGAGGAAACCGATTCTTCCGTCGACGTTGGAGGAATACAAGAAGTCTACATCTGCGGTGACATTAATGGTGTTGAAATCGTGGGAGCTGAGCTGAGCTTTGATATTTCCCTCCACACTGAGGATGGCGGGGGTTCTGTACTTCAGGTAGAATGGAACACCCATAGCCATGGGGAACATGATGATGGTGTCTTCCTTACTCAACACCTTTGTGTAGGAGTAGTCGACTCCTTTCTGGAGGGGACCATTTCCGGACTGGATCATGTCTGAGAATTGATTGATGGAATCGCCATCAAAAGCAAAGAATCGCTGTTGACTGAAAAGTTCCAGCATGAAATGGGCCTGTAGAGGCTCTTGCTTGGATCCCTTGATGTTTAGCATTTTAGCGATCTTTTCAACGATTCTGTTGCCGCTGTTTTTTCCTGACTGGCTTTGCTGTCCGTGTTGCTGTTGGAACTGTTGCGCGATAGCTTCCATCCACTGCCTGATGCTGGAGACGGCAGCGTGCACCTAAAACAGTTTGATTAGTGTTTATCCATAGTAGAAAAACGGAAAAGTGAGTAAGGTAGACCCTAGGGAGGTATCTTACCTTAGTTGGCTTCATAGAAGATCCACGTTTGCCTTGGAAGGATAGTTTGATGTTTTTGGGGTAATTGCTGTCGAGGGATCCAATCTGGAAGTACTTGCTGGCATATCCAACGTTCATCTCCTCGTTGTCGTACTCGAATAACTTCAGCTTGGAGTACTGGCTGTCGTATTCCCTTTCGCTCAGCATCATGGAGGCAGCTTGAGCGTATTTGGCGCTGTAAAATAATGCACGAGTTCAGTTCAAGTCAGGTTTTGATGCACTATACCTTAACAAACTGCTGGAAAGTGGTGACTTACATTGTGCGGTGCTCTGGCTGGGTCGCGCTAGCGGCGCTCAGGATAGCGGACTGCACGGCGGCACGGACCTGGTAGCTGGAATCAGTGTGGGTGTTCTGGGCCATGCGCTGGAGCATGACTTGGGTCGGCTTGGAGTTCATCAGCCCGCTCACGGCAGCCACACGCACTTCGTAGTTTTCGCCTTGGTTCTGGTAGATGTTGAACAAGGTGAGGCGGCTGGACTCGGGGTACAATTGGGCAAGGTTGTTCAGGTTCATCACCATCTGTGTGCGCAGGAAAGTCTGAGCTTGCACTTGCGCTTGCAGGTAGGGGGCGAATACTTGGATGATACTGGGGTGACCCACGTTGCCGATAGCCTTGATGTAGACTTGGGCATTTTTGTAGTCTTTTTTCTGAATAGCTTCACGCAGTTGCTTCTCTAGATAGGGCATAATGGTTTCGGTCACAATCTTGTAGTTCTTATTTGCCAAGCGGCCGTATGTGTGTACCTGATAGTAACGGTGGACGGTGGAGTTGTCAACGTGGGCCACACGAATGAATTTAGTGGCTGCGAGAAGGGCAGTCACGTTAAGGTGCCTCTGATGCTGGACATCGTCGCTGATGGCGAACATGAAAAAGTCTTCAAGAAGTTCCTTGGTCGGGTAGTGCAGGGTGTTGGGAAGGTGAGAGATCACTTGAGCAGCTTCTTCTCCCCGGACCTTTTTTGATTGAATCCATGACTTGGTCAGTTTGTACGTGGGCTGGCTTCCAGCCTGGACAACGGCGTCACGGAACAGATTCCAGTTCTTCTTATTCTTTTCACTCGCTTTGAGTACTCGGCTGGTGGCCTGTTCCAAGTGTTTGTAGTCCAGTTCTCTTACGGCTTCAACAACGATGTTCCATTTTTCCAAGATATCTGCTTTCGGAAGATTTTGATCATTTTCAATAGCGCTGGCGATCTCTTGGGTCATCTTGATGATTTGCTCGACCAGAGAATTTTGATCTTGTTGGTGCAGGTCTGGGTTGACAAAGCCGGAGTGGATTGGCCTCTCGTCCATGTTGGGAGAATCTTGCCACTTGTCTGAGCTCTCAGAGCTGGAAGAAGATGAAGACGAAGAACTGGAAGAAGAAGAGCTGGAGTCGGAAGAAGAGGACCTGGATGACTGCTTGTTATTACCATTATCATTATTTTTGGATGCGTGTCCGTGTTGTTGGTTATTGTTTCCATAGTGCTGCTCTTCTCGTTGGTTATGATTCTGTTCGGCACGTCTATCAGGAATAGCCGATCTGAAGAAAAACAATGTTATTAATTTTTGATAGGTTTAAATTAGTAACAATATATAAATAATTGTTTCTCGTAAGCTTACCTGCGTTTCCTGGAATGAGCTGCTTGCTGTTGATGCTGTTGCTTCTCCTGTTGTTTCCTCTGATGCTGATTATGTTTGTTTTGCTGTTTCTCAGCATGGCTCTCTTCACTGCTGCTGCTGGAAGAGCTGCTGGAGCTAGAGCTGCTAGACGAGGAGTCGTCCTCATCCACATGTTGGGCCTTGGGGCTGGACAACCTGTAGAGCAAGTTGGAGAAACGAGTCTGGAAAGGCTTTTGTTGGTCAGCTCTGTCGGCTAGCAAGGGCTCGATGGCCGTGAGGGTCATGTTGACGCTGCTGACGACCTCGACCTGGTCCTTCCTGTGCAGGACGGGGCTGGCGGATACCTTGGTGATGTAGTAAGAGGAGTACACGGTGTTGTTGCTTTGGTCGACTATGAGACGGGTGAATGTGGCACGCTGCAATCGAAACAACTCTGTTTATTTAAAGGGTATTTGCAAGTTGAATGAATGATTGATAAGAACAGTGATTGTTTATATATGTAAAAGAGGTGAAAGCACTCACATCCATGAAGTTTTCGTTGCTGTGAGGGTTGTGTTCCCACTTGGCACTCTTGGAGACTCCGAAGTGGTAGGCTACTCTCCTGTCGCATTCGGCATAGTCCCTGGACTTGGTGATCTCCAAGAGTTGGCCGGGCATCTGTTGAGAGACATCGGCCAAGGGGGCGAGGTAAGGTTTGCGCTGGAGCTCATCCAGACGGAGGGGACTGATGGTGTAGAGGGTCTTGCACTTTCCGGTGACGTCAATCTCCATGTTGTTGTAGACGCCATTTCCATTTCTTTCATCCAGGAAAGCAGATTTGGAGTCAGTGAGGTGTCTGCCGCTGGTGTCCACCTGCAGGGCGCTCAGGAGGCCCTTGAGCAAGTTCTCTGCCTGCAGCGACATTCCCTTGGGTACTTCCAGACGATGGAACAAACCCCCGCGCATGTGCGCGACGAAGGGCTGCTCCAGCTCGGGGTAGGACTGTGGCTGAGTCTGGGGAAGGGGAGCCTCAGGTCCTGCCGGGAGATGTTGGTGCACCCTGCTGAACTTGACTTGTTCCAGCTTTCCGTGAAGCTGGTTGTTCTGAGCGCGGAGGGTCAGACTTCCCTCAAGGTGTACTCCTGCCCATTCCTGGCCTATAGAGGTCAGAGTGCGCGAATCCAACTCGTATGTGTACTCGAAACCGTTTCTCCATTCTAAAAAACACATCAGCAGAGTCAGTTTTTTAAATTTAGAATTTTCCAAAATTTTTTAACGTTTTAATAGAATATGTTTGAAGCTTTTTTTAAAAACTTTTGAGTATTTGAAGTTTAAAAACTGTAATTTTTAAACACAAAATTATGTTTCAAATACAAAATTTTTAAATATAATTTTATCTAGTTTCAAAAATGGTATTTGTTTTTACGACATCTTAAAAAATAAGAAACATAAACGACATCTAAAATACCTTGGAAAAATTTCGAAAATCGTTGAAAAACCATAAATTATACAAGTTTATACAACAGATAAACTACCCTCTTTGGCTGGATAAGCAATGTAGGTATATATCTTTCCATGAACAATTTTAGTAATTTTTTTACATCCACGGTCATTTATTAATTGAATAAAATGTTCACGATGTTTTTTAGTAAGACTGTCAGCTATCAACGATTAACCTGTGAAGGACTCTAAAGGACTGGGAATACTGGTTGAAAAGAATAATAATGGCTATAACTCAACGATTGTCAACTTACCATCGGGCCTATTGTTTTGCTGATTGGAACCATCATTCTCTTTGTCGTTGTCGTTATTCCGATCGTTATTTCCCTTGGAGATAAAGGTGTGGGAATAGACATCTTGCTGTTTACCTGCCAAACCAGGCGACACTGAAATGGTAAAAAATAATTAGTTATCTTACGTCTTACATCTTTTCAATTAACTGTTTTCCTTCGAAGGTTTAATGTCCCTAGTGATCAAAGTAAACTGGACATTAAATGAGTGAGGATTTAGTTTGAAATGAAGCACAATTAACTAAAGATTTGATTGATATAAAATAAACAATGAAATAATTATATTCAATCTAAAAAATTTCAAAGATTACAAAGTTGAAATATTTTAGGACCCAATGGTTTTACATGTAAATTAGTTAAACATTTGATGAAAGCAAGTAAAGCAATGAATGTTCTTACCAAACAAGAAGACGAGGAAAGAGAATACAAGGAACTTCATGATGCAAGAGAGGACCTTGCCAGTTCGCTTGACAGGACCGTCTGAAGATTAGGGCTCATGGATCAGTTTAAATACCCAAAAAGAGTGGACTCAGCGCTTTTCCACGTGAAGTTTGATAAACAAGATTTAATGTTATTATATTGAAAACCACTTTATTAATTTGTTGATTAATGCGTTTTCGCATGAGATTAATTCGGTAAAATATGATTATGTGTTACTGTACAGTGTTGCGAGGGTTGTTTCAATAATTATTTCCATATTGTGTTCATGTTCTGTCCTCCGGGTTTGTTTTTTTTTTAAATATTTATCGAGTTTTTTATACTACATGAATATAAACTAATAAGCACTATGTAACATTTCATTTTATAAATTTAATAATTTTTACAGTAAGCATAACATTTATTTTTAAATACATTCATTCATTCTTCTCTTTAGTCCTCTAAACATTATGCAGTTCTGTGATTTTGATTTGTTCATATTTGGCAATCTAACTATATTTATATTTCTTGTTTCGGAATTATGTACGTGTCTCTATTATAAACAATTTCATTCCTATAGTATAGTATTTATACTATAGTATTTTGGAATTTGGTTTTTCATGACTTAACACAAAAATTAACACATTAACTAGCAGTCTCTTTTTTATTGGAATCCAATTTAGCTCCTTTCTTATTTGATTTACCCTTGCGTATTTGCCTTTCCCCAGTATACATCTCATATCTCTGTTCTGTGCTAAGCATATTATCATCCATTTGTGCTTATCCCTTTTCCTTACATACCTTGTTTTTCCTACACATATGATCATCCACTTGGGATTAGTTATCCCTTTTCCTTACATACCTTATTTTTCCTACACATATTATCACCCAATTGAGATTCGTTATCCCTTTTCCTTACATACCTTATTTTTCCTACACATATTATGATCATCCACTTGGGATTAGTTATCCCTTTTACTTATATACCTTATTTTTCCTACACATATTATCACCCAATTGAGATTCGTTATCCCTTTTCCTTATATACCTTATTTTTCCTACACATATGATCATCCACTTGGGATTAGTTATCCCTTTTTTTTTTTTTTTTTTTTTTTTTTTTTTTTTTTTTTTTTTTTTCCTTACATACCTTACTTTTCCTACACATATTATCACCCAATTAAGATTCGTTATCCCTTTTCCTTACATACCTTATTTTTCCTACACATATGATCATCCACTTGGGATTAGTTATCCCTTTTTACTTGCATACCTTATTTTTCCTACACATATTATCACCCAATTGAGATTTTTTTATCCCTTTTCATTACATACCTTATTTTTCCAATTGTGATTCGTTAACCCTTGTTCAAATTGGCCAAAAATAACATCTAGGAGCAATAATCTAAATGTGGAGCTACCACAGTTTTATAAATGAGCTCCATAGTGTTTTGGTATAGGGGGAGTACGTACATTATCGGACAACGTATGGTATCAGACAAGTGTTATTTCTTTAATTGGCATATATAGATAGGACGATGCAAGTTAGTTCATAATATTGCCGAACTAATTCTAGGTGCCTAGTGTTTGCATGACTATCGCCAAAGCCGTTGGGGTCGTGTTGTGCTTAGAAAACGAAATTTGACCACCGGATATTGTGTCCTCAGCTTTATTCGAAGACGAATAAAAGGTACGTTATTAATTTAATTACATTTATATATATAAGACGGTATACCACATTTCAGTGGCAATCAAATGACGATCTTATGTTTTAAAATTTGTTTCCCATACCAGGTAGGCAGTTATTTTTTTTATCTCCAAGTCGTTTGTCTAATATCGGACATGGCTGTTACGGATGATATCGGACACACGAATAAATGCTTATTTTTTTATTTATTTATTTAAATTAATAGATATACACCAATTACAGTGTTTCATATTTTTATACACCTGTATACTATGAAAGTATATTGTACTGCGAAAACAATGTATAAAGAGTTTGCTATTGTTGATTTAAAAATATTATTTTTAAAGAGTCATTCTGTTTTACTTCCATTTTTCCAGATAATGCCGAGAAAAAAAAAGTGCGAGCAGGGGCTTGGGGCGAATGAAAGGATTGCAACATGAAATCAGCAGAGGAATACGTTGGTGAAAATAAGATGACAATTCGAGAAGCTGCCTTATATTTCGATGTCCCTAAAAGTACACTTAGTGACAGGTTGTTGAAATTAAAGAAAGGATTTAGGATAAGGCACTTCTAAAAAGTAAATAGAAATGTAAAAAACGTAGCCAAAACACAAGTACCGGGTTTCCCAATCAAAATTAACCAAAAAAATCAGGAAATAGTGCTAAAAAGATTTTCAAATGGATAAATCATAAAAGAATCCGCCCAAACAAAATAAAGAAAATAATTTTAACACAATTTTAAGAAAGCAGATAAACTAAAACTAAAAAAAGGATTATAACAAAAATGAAGTTTGCATAATCTGTGGAGAAAGCTTCGAAGAAGACTGGATTCAATTCCAAGGTTGTCACGGATGGTCCCATGAAAATTGTACAGGTCTTGAATCTTACCAGCATTTTTTATAAATGTGAATTGTGCCAGAAATAATATTTATTTTCAGTATATCATAAAGTGTTATGAAAAGTTTGAACACGGCTTCACCACTTTTTAAAAATCCTTTTTTTAATTAAAAAACATGAATATTTTTGTCCACTTTCGTGTCCGATAACACCTTTGATGTCCGATATTAGACAATTCTTTCAAATACTTTGTTGCCCTTTTTCTTCTATTTCTCTTGCTTGTATTTTTTTAAAATAAATATATTGTCTTGATATGTTTGAAATCTTTTGTTATTAATCATTAGTAATCGTTTTTTTATAAAACAAAAGAAAGTACGGCGTTAAACCAAGGAGCTAATTTGTTCGATACCACCCGTCGAAATCCGATAATAAACGAAAATTTCGTAATTTTTAAATCAAAATTTTGGGAAACAGTGATGGTTACTGATTTTAAAAATTAGTGTACCATGTAGATCTGTCCTTTCCACTTATGATTAATTCATAGTTCGTTTATATTGAAGCACTATCAACAAAATACAAATGAACAACACTATGTGTCTGATAATATCCGTACTTCCCCTATTTCATTTATTTCTTTGTCTTTTATGAAAATTTACCTTTTTTGATGCCTTCTTTAGCACATATTTTTTCCGGGAGTTATTAAACTAAAGACAACAAATGAAGTCAAATATTTCGACGTCTGGACTTCCGAAAGATCAATCTAGTTTAGAGTGGGATGCTGAGGTCATCCTTCCAGTCAAGGGCGAACGGAGTCATTCTGTTCAGCACATTTACGATTCCGGGAAACAGATAAAGAAACCATTCTACTACGATGTATTCTGTTGTTTGAATAAGTCTGCAATAACACAATTTTTAAAACTTTACTGTAGACACGGTTCTAATTGATATTTTTTATGAGGATTTTCCGCACGGCCTTTTTGTGGAGCCAAATATATCAATCAGCCCATGTAAAAACTTTGAACAGTTCAAAAATATTGCATGCGACCATTGACGTATTAATTGATCGGAGCATGCGACGCGTAGGGATGACAAAAAAGTTTTAAAATGTCTACGACATAATGAAACACTCCTCGCAATAATACATCATGGAAAATGGAAACTGACTATGTATATTATTGTGCCGAATTATAATCTCTAGTTATGCATTAATCAACAGTTATTATTTATAAGTGTGCTTTAATAACTTTGTTTAATAACAAATTCCGCTCATCGAACTCCACGTGGAAATGAGCTTAGCTAAAACGAATTCTCCAATTTATTGTATGGTTGTTCAAACTACAAATCGAACACTTTTTACAGTTTTATTTTTTTAAAAGGAAGAAAAACATTCCCAAGTTACGAATAACCTGACCATTTTTTTTAAATCTCCTACTACCTTCACAGTAACCGGAAAAAGTTACTTGCTTCGTGAGACTTAACCAGTCGAGGAATACGAGGAATAGAACAAGCAACGCCTGGGTGGGACCCACTTTATAACATACTTTCCTTGAACACTTGTTTTTAGCTCTTAAGATTGTACATTTGCCACGCCGAAACGGTAGTTACACGAAATTCCCTCGATAGAAAAAAAATCGCAAGGATAGGCCATAAACATTTGCACTTTTGAAATAATCATGAAAAAAATACAGATTGTATTTAAATAGATGGTTATTGATAAGAACAAAAATATCCTGGAAAATCATTTTGTAAAAATAATTTTGTCAAAATGGCCATAATGGCTGGCATTCCTCAAATCAGGCCCTTAGATTTTTTTAAACTTTTCGACACAAACTCGGGGTATGTTCACCATTTCTTGATTGATGTTCTTTAATTGGAGTATAGTCACTGGTTTATTTACGTAGACTCGACTTGTAAGATAAAATATATATATACCCAAATATATCCCATAAAAAAATATCAGCTGAGGTTAGATCCTCCATCTCTCCTCCCCCACTCGGAATCCCCGATAGCACTATTACAAAAGTGCGAATGGCCCACTCTACATATATATGAAAAAAATTACACCGTGTTTCTTTACGTCCGATAAGATTTTTGCTTTAATTTAAACGAGTCATATTTTATTAAACATTTTCACAATTTTCGCTTAAATAAATTTTATTCTTTTTTAATATTAGCGCGCACCTTCTAACATACGTATTTATCTATTTCCCCTTCATCTTCTTTTTGAACGCTTAATAATGTATTACAGCAGGACAGACTCCGAAAAATTGTTAAAAAATGCCATCCAATAAGTTATTACGAATACCAAGTTTTCTCTCCGCTTTTTAATCCTTATTTCCTCTCTTCATTTTTTTATCGTGGTATTTTTTTTTCTTATTTATATTACCTACATGTAGGTACTAATAAATGAATGTAACAAAAAATCTTTATAATTGGACTTAATATACTGATTAACAAAAAATATTGTAACATAGAGTAATATACATAGATAAAATGATTGGTTTCTTAAAACAGGCACTGTCCAGTTAGAAAATAATCTTGAATGGGCCATAATATATTTAAAAAAATGTTTTGACGGACATATTTGGTTACATTATTTGGCTGAGTTATACATTAGGTCGCTTGAATCATATTTAAAAAAAAATTCCGTATTTAAAAAAAAAAAAATTATTGTAAATTTGAAACCCTAGGGATTTTTTGAAAATTTCAATTCATAATCAGACCATTTTTTATAAACCGGAAAGACGAGACATAATTTTATGGGTGCGAAAAAACGATTATTACATAGACGAAAATCATTTAAAAAAATCGACAACACAAATGGCACAGGAGAATAACGATGCATACTAAAAATATTACATCTCATAAATATTTTTTCCTTGATCCATCTTATTGATCATTAATCATTAATCATTATTATGTTCAACGTCTATACAGGGTGTTAAGGAACGTACTTGACTTACTTTAACCAGTGATTCCTGACATTATTTGGAGTAAAATTGGAAATGAAATTTTGGTCTCCCGGTGACTTTTTTTGGTGACTTTTTTTTCAAATTTTTTTTCTTCAAAATCAAACAAAAAAAATTCTACCGCATGTCGTCACTGGTCACTCCGCCGAGTAGTGGACCCACCCGTTACCCCGCCTTTAACTGTCTAACACCTACCATTTTTTAAATGTTTTTGTAGAAAAAAAACATCAAAATGTCACCGGAGACCAAAATTTTATTTAAATTTTACTCCAAATAATTTCAGGAATCACTGGTTAAAGTAAGTCAAGTACGTTCCTTAACACCCTGTATATGACTAAATCCAATGTAATAATTTTGTACATACTTGTAAATGTATTCTAAAATTTGATTTTGTTAAAATCAGCACCATTATCATTACGCTTCTAAAACAGGTACATAAGGCATAAAATGTACGGGGTTCACTTCGTAACATCTGTCAAAACGTCAAACCAAACGATAAGTTCGCAGAGAACAAACAATAAATCTAGTGAATGTTTAGTGTCAATTTCAAAAGTCGCCGGAAATCAAAGTGATGCTATATAAAGAAAAAAATCGGTGTGGAATTTTACAAAATTAAAATTGAATATTATCGGAGACGGAACATTTTCATGTCGTGACGTCACGAGCCCAAATAACGGATTTATTTATTTAAAAAAAAATAAAACCATAAATTTCTAAAAATTTTAGGTAACATTTTCGTAATCTTGGTAGAAAAATCTATCCACACGATTCTTTCCAAGTCATTATGAAATCCATGTAAGTGGCCAATTGTAGTAGGAGACCTGCAAAAATTATTTGTAGATTTTTTTTAAAATAGAAAAATTACTATAAAAATTTCAGACCATCCTAGCAACAAAAAACATTTTGCAGGCGTAACACAAGGGTCGATACTAGGCCCTACTTTATAATATGTATTATTATACTTTACTGCAATGACTTTGATTTTCTCTCTTGTAAAACATTATGTTTATGCCATCTACACAGCATTAATATTAGGTATCACATGAAGATTTACTAATGGCTAATATTTTAATACAAATAGAATTTGTAACTCTTCAATTTATTATCTGTTCATGCTATATTGTGGCTTAAAATTGTGAGTCGGCACATTTCAATCTGAGTAATATAACAAAAATAGTGCAAAATGTAAAACTATTTGTTAACGATGGACTTGTTATTCACATACATCTAAATGAAAAGGTCAATGAACCCTAAAATCAAATCAAATTTCCCTAACATTTACCACATGGTACCAAACTCGATAAAAATTTGTGAACAAATTTTCAGAAAGAGACCACACTGAAAAAGTGGTTACATGAAAAAGACTTTTTGTACTGATCTACTTTTGTCTCTAATTTTCTTTGTAAGTTGTACTATTATTTTTTTTATCTTTTTGTTTTTGTAATGTATAGTAAATAGGTATTTAATATGGAAATAATACGATAGATAGCGGTAAGCATTTAGCTTGCGCCATAGCTCGCCAGATGGCATTAGTGTACAAGAAGTGGTACTAGAGATAGACTTTACCAGCTCCCGAGGTGGGAGCGCAGAGATATACCTACCCCCGAATAGTAAGCAGTCGTAGCTATCCAGCTAGGTTATTCAAAGTAATAAACACATTTATATTTAAAGAACCTTGTAATAATTAATATCTGCCGAGGAAAGGGCAGATATAACAACTGGCGCAGCCGTTAAAGTATAATTGTGTGAAAAGTTACGCGTGCGGATAATAATTTGTGCTGGGCACGGAGGACTAAGTCACTGCGGGAGTGACTTGCAGTTTTGGCAAAAGAATCGGTAGAGATTCTGCTCGGGATTAAGGAGCATTTGTTTCCGTGGCTACGGGCTGGAAGAAGATTTTTTGTTCTAGGAACAAGAAGAAAAATACCGCAAGGAGGCGATCTGGTTGTGGATCATTGGATTAATCGTGTCAAGGACTAATCATTGGATTAATCATTTCAAGGACTAACCATTGGATTAATCAGAGGACAAGGATACAACCCAGAGGAAGGGAAGGAGAGGACCAGGCCAGAAGAGTTCCTGAGTTAAGTTCTTTTGCTTCTTTGAGAGGGATTATTTGTTATTGTTGTTTTTTTGCCGATCTATCTGTTGGGAGTTATGGAATCGGGTAGAATACCTCCGTTTTGCCATCTCTCCGGAGACTGGGAATTGTTTCGACTTCGGATAGAGCAATTTTTCGTGATTCATGATGACAAAGCGTCTGGTGAGAAAAAACGGGCTTTTTTATTGAATCTCCTAGAATCAGAAACGTTAACCTTACTAATTAATCTGTGTTTTCCAAGTAAAGTAACGGACTTATCTTTTGATAAACTTTTAGCGCTTCTCGACAAACATTGTAACAAAAATCGTTTAGTTTTTAAAGAACGGGAGAATTTTTTTTTAGCGAGACAACAAGAAGGCGAGACGGTAAGAGATTTCGCGGTAAGACTTCGTTCTTTAGCAACGTATTGTCAATTTGAAACGAGGCTTGAAAAAAATCTTATAGACATGTTTGCAATCGGGTTGTTACCGGGTCGCGCGAAAGAGAAAATTTTTGTGGAAGGGCAAAAGTTATCGTTTAATGAAATAGAAGGACTTGCAGTTAATATGTCAACTTTGGATAGTGCTAATACGGTTAAATCAGAAGTAAATCTGGTAAAAAAGCGAGTTACTAGCGATGGGTTTAAGCGAGATCAGCGTAGGGAACGATCGACGAGCCCCAATGGTAGTTTTAACAGGAAACCAGCATATAGGTTAGGATCAAATTCAGGTACGAATTTTAGATCATCCTCTGGTAATGTTAAAAAACAGTGTTTTATTTGCAAAAGGAATGATCATCTATCGTTTGATTGTAAATTTCGTAATGCGAAATGTTTTAAATGTAAGGGCGTTGGGCATTTACAGAAATTTTGCAAGAATAATCCTATAAATCCCATTTTTGAAAATCACAGGGATAGTAAAGTTTTAGTTGCGTCAATTAGTCCTATCACTGCGGAAATTGAAATTAATAACAAGAAGTTTACGGCAATGATTGATTCAGGTTCATCTTTATGTGTGATGCCAGAGTGTATTTTTAAAAGACATTTTAGCTCAATCATTTTGTCACAAGACAAGCGAATTATTTCAGGTTATGGAAATAATCGGTTAAAAATCGTAGGAAAGGCGATTTTTGATGTGAAATTCAAAGGTAGGAACAAAAATATTAATTTCATTGTAGTAATAAATGGAACAGAATTAATTGTGGGTAGAGATTTTATGGAATGTTTCGATCTTGGGATAACTTCTCAGGAGACAATTAATTCAGTGACAGTACAAATGAAGAATTTACATGTTGGACAAAAATGTCTAGTCAAGGATTTTCGTCAGGTGAATAAAGTTTGTTGGGTTAGAGGTATTGTAGAAAAGAAAGTGGGAAAAAAAGTTTATATCGTTAGAATCTGTGGTACTCCGTTGACTTGGAAGAGGCATATTGATCAGTTAAGGAGTTTATCTGTGAAATGGGAAGAGGATAGTGTAGAAAATAACCCACCCACCGCGTCTGAGGTCACGAAATGCGCTTCAGACGAGTTGGGAACCTCAGCTTTGTTAAAGGGGCTAACGGGGTGTTCTCTTGATTTCAGATTACCAGCGGATGATCGAGAGCAAACTACTCAACCAAGACCTTGGGACGGGAGGCTCCGCTCAAGGCGTTCATAGAGGTCCCTCCCAGAGAAACAGAAGTACTTAAGTTGAAGTATTTAAAATCATGACTATGTTTGGTTGAATTTAGTGTAGAAAATCGTGTAAAAATGAAATATTTAAAATCCCATTTTTGTCAATTGTATAGCATCATTTGTAAAGAACATGAATTGTATTTATTGTAGCCAGGGGCTTGAGATTAGGTCGGGGAGGGTGTAATGTATAGTAAATAGGTATTTAATATGGAAATAATACGATAGATGGCGGTAAGCATTTAGCTTGCGCCATAGCTCGCCAGATGGCATTAGTGTACAAGAAGTGGTACTAGAGATAGACTTTACCAGCTCCCGAGGTGGGAGCGCAGAGATATACCTACCCCCGAATAGTAAGCAGTCGTAGCTATCCAGCTAGGTTATTCAAAGTAATAAACACATTTATATTCAAAGAACCTTGTAATAATTAATATCTGCCGAGGAAAGGGCAGATATAACAATTTACTACTAGCTTTTACCAGCGGCTTCGCTCGCATGGTATTAGTGGGAAATTATTGTATAAAGAATTTTCCCACGGTAATGAATTTTGTTTCCGTGATAAAAAGTATCCTATGTCATTTCCCATTCCTCCTATTATCTCTGTTAAAAATCACATAATACAAACAACAAATAACGATAAGACAAATAAAATTCTTGAGAATGATATTTCGCAAATAAAAATTCTATTTTAGAAAATATTTAAATTATAGAAATAGAAATTTATTTTAAGTACCTACTCCCTATTAATATTTTATTCATATTTGAATCCAGAGACAATAAACATTTTTAGAGATAGGTAGGTATTAACTACGACGCCAACTTTTTTTTTCACTCTTTTTAAGCCTAAAATTTAAAAAAAAAACATTGTTTCCAAGGTAACAATTTGTTTGACGTTTGCAATAACTCGATTTTGTTAGGGAGAGAAAACGTATGATACAAAATTTCATGACGCCACAGCTTATTCATAACGCCAGAGCTTACCAATATATATAGCCTTTGTTACTCGCAAATAATGTAGCTTTCGATTAGTGAAAGAATTTTTAAATTCCATTCAATATTTATTGCGTGAAAGACCATCCAACCATCCATACAAACTTTCGCATTTATAATATTAGTAACAATGACGTTATATATTATAAATAGACTCGTTATAGTCTCACATACTCACAATATAATGTGGAAAGCAAGCTACACTCTTTTGTTTTCAGCGGTTTTCAGTATTATTTCTAAATTCAAAAGTTTATTCATGGGTGATAAAGATAGACAATCAAAGAATTTAAGTGTGTGAATGTGATAGATATATGGTCGGGCGGCTTATTAATTTCTTTGCCGAATACTGATTGTGACCTATGGGTGTGACTGAGATAACAAGATACTCTCACTCGATTACCCAATGGACAGTGAAGGTAAAGGCGGGTAAAACGAGACACACGGGCAAATATTTTTATATTTATTATATGAGTTATCATTAGTAATACAATATTGGTACTATTATAGGAGTATTGTTAAGTACATATTTTATTATACAGTACAGATCAGTATAGATCATTATACAAATCTATACACCTATAACACCTAGGACCGTTACTATTAACAATTTTCATCAACGACATTATTAAATTAATGAACGCTTTACCCTTTGTAAGTTTTACCCCATCTTTCCCAATGGAATAAAACAAATGCGGGACGCTGTGTGAACCGACCTACTGTTAGTAGGTTGTCCTTGTTATGCTTATGTCACTTTGTGATGCAATGTTCGCTGTCTCCTTTTCGACTATTTGCCGTGTAATTGAAGCATTTTCTCATCACACAGGAGCGTATTTTGGTGCTTTGCAATACAATTTACTTAGTGGTAAGACACGACCTTACTCGACGCGTAGCAGTTTAGTACTAAAGTACCAGAAATAGAGACAGCTACAATTGTATTGTGTTTGGCTTCCCATTTTGAGATTTCTACCCCGCGTCCAGTATTAATGTAATGTCATTGATTAGTAAGATGTATTTTTACTTTTATTTCCAAATAATGATTCCAAATAAATAATACATGTAGCGATCTAACGGGACTTAATTCTAATTATGTAACATTTAAATAAAAACGTATTAAAAAAAAAAAAAAAACAATAAATCTTAATACATAAAACAAAGTCGGGTTAGTTACACTACTTATAACTCGAGAACGGCTGAACCGATTTTGATGATATTTGATTTTTAGGATTTGTTTCCGCCCCGGAAAACATAATAACTATTAAAACATCGCAAAAATTCACGGAAAAGGAAGTTATGAAGAAAATTATATTTTTCATTAATTTTGTATGGAACGAATTCTCATATTTTGAAAAAGAACTGCAGCAATATTGTGATAGGTATAATATTGAACTATGTGTGAATTCCAAAAGTTCAAGAACGTCAAATGTCAATGCGCTGATTGTTTTGCATTTGTTCTTAATCATATAATGCTGCCCCTCTTTCTTACACACTAAATATCAATAGCCGAAAATGAGACAAACGGTGAACGTATGTCTTGCACCCTTCCAAAGGAAAAATACAATAATGATTATAATAAATCTCTGAAATGAAATGTATTTTTTTGATTATATAAGCTCTGCACAGGAGGCCCAGAGGAAAATAATTTCTCTCAGGACTTATGTTATCTTAGGGAATGTTGTGTGGAGGGTTTTAAGAAAGGGGAGGATAGAAAGTTCTGGGAAGGAAAAAGGTATGAGGGGTGGGTAAGAAACTGGGGGTCAGTGTGTCTGGGAGTGACGGACTTATGTATCCATCCAATCCATCGCTCCAACTGCGGTGCAAGGCAATGGGTCGAGAGAGTCCAGCTGGAAAGGTCAAAAATCCTCTCTCAACCACTCTCTCTCGATCCGGCCCGCCACACAGCAAGTGGGCAGACGCATCCGCCGCCAAGATCCGGACAAACGTCACTCCACGAACCCGGGCACCCCTGCTAAATAAACGTAGCGAACCACTTGGGGTGATCTATTGCAGAGGTGTTGGTTATCCAATAAATGGTTCCCGGGGCGGTGGCACCCGTACCCGACTCCCAAATTCCCGTAAGTAAGTGGAAAACGTAAAGAAATCACAAAAAATATAAATCCGTACACAACGCCATCTCTGATACTGACAATATATCGATAATTGCTTCATTGTGTAATTTTTAACTTTAACTTAAAAATTCAACAGTTATTGATTCTGAGGCGGTACGAAGTTCGTCGGGTCAGCTAGTAAATAATAAAATAAAAATATATTTATTTCTTCAATAATCGCATATTTATTTTGTTACATCATTTTAATTAACCCCTCCGGCCTCAAGAATATTTTGACAGAGCGTTTATATCATATTTCTCACTGTGATAGTGAAGGTTACACAAAGATTTTTAACAAATATTAGCCTGAGAGGTAAAAAGGATATTTTCATCTTATCCTGACGAAGAAACCTCGGTTTGATAATTTGAATTAAATAAGTGGTGTACACAAATTGATTTGTTTTCATTTACTTAAAATATATTCAGCCAACAGTTCACAGTACTTTCGTGTTTCTGACGGAGAAAGTAAGTGTATTGGTGATAAGATAACTGATAACCTTAAAATTAGAATCCACAATACAAGTTGCAGTCAAGAAACATGTTCACTGTGCAACGAACTCGTCAAAGTTGAAAATATTAAATATTTAAGTATATCTATTGATATACGTCTAAATTGAAAATCTCAAATTGATAAAACCATCTCGAAATTAAGATATCTTACATATTTTTATTTATTTTATAAATTCAATAATATTATTTTTTAATATATAAAAACAGTTCATTATAAACGAGTACTAACATCCCGCTTGATAATAAAGCTTACGAGAGGGAAAAAAATACAATTTTAACTATAGCTAAAAATAACGGTTTCAAGAGTAGAGACATTGAAAAAATAATTAATTAGTCACAAAAAACATAAAAATAACCTTAACTTATTTACCCAGCGACTAATAATAAAACGAATAATAAATATGGATGATTGGAATTTGTCGGACCGATATCTGATAAAATAGCTTAAGTCCTCAAAAATTGTTGTTTAGATGTTGCCTTCCGCACAAATAATAATTTAGGGTCATCTCTTAAAAACTCAAAAAATAAAATACCTAAACTACAAAATAGCGGCATTTATAAACTCCAGTGTGATGAATGTAACGCCATTTATGTTGGACAAACTGGCCGGTCCTTTGACACTAGATTCAAAGAACACATGCGATCATTTAAAAATAATAATAAATTACAATCACAATTTGTCAAACATCTTCTAGAAAACAATCATTCACTGAGTGATAATAATAAACCATATCCGTTACATTTACAAAATAAAGGACGTAAACTCAATCTGCTAGAGCAGTTAGAAATTAATAAAAACTCTAATAATCATAAAGCTATTTTAATAAACGAACAAACAAAATAAATATAATTCGATCGCCACTTTTAGATATATTCAAATCAAGTTCAAATACCTAATTATACAACGAATTAAATCCGTGAGTCATCGTGGATTCATTCTAGAGAATCAGTTCAAATTTCAAATATTAATTGTGCTGTGTTATAAAGTAAGCCGATGAATCATCACGGGTTTATTTAATGGTATAATTATCCACCAGACCTTCAGTCAAAATTAAACAATGCAGTAATAAGGAACTCCAGTGAAAAATATTATGGCTTTAAAAAAATATGTGCATATAGACCAATAAACGCTGATTCTGAATATATAACTTTTATTTAATAATATTAAACGTACAGTTTTTAAAAAAATATTAAAAAGTGCATTTTTAATATTCTCGTTAAAATACAGCGTCAGGTTGGTATGCTGTGTAATGCTGTTATGGTGACGTCACAATAGTAATCACGGTAATGACTGATTTATTTATGCTATACGTCATTTATATGGGAATTTAGGTATGACACAAGCGAATGTTCTATATATTTCTTATTTTTGAAGATGTCGTAAAAGCATATACCTTTATAGAAAGTTAATAGAATTGCCTTTTAGATTTTTGTATCTGACATATACGATTGTGTTTGAAAAATGCAGTATTTTAAGTTTCAAAATGAAAAAATTAAAAAAAAACAGCCGACTGTAAACATATTCTATTAAATGGTCGAAAAAATTAGGAAAATTCAAAATTTAAAAAATACAGTCCTCTTACTTTATGAATTTGGAATAAAACTGTCACTTCACTTTTTATCTCGTTCATACAATTAAAAACGATAAAAAAATATTATAATAATTCCGAAAAAATAACTGAAAAAATCCGACATCTTGGACTCGGTTTTACGCAATTAATGCGTTGATTTCTCGAATTTGTATTTATTTACACATGCATAAGGCTTTTACATTATCAAATAATATAACTTTTATGGAAGTTTTATTAAATTCACGCGGAAAAGTCATAAAAATTATAGAGAAGTAACCTTTGATTTTGTAATGTCAGTAACCTAAAAACCGAACGAAACTAAATCACCAAAAAAACATTATTTAAGGACTAAAACTGAAAAAAAGTACAGGCAGCATTAGTACTTATGCTGAATTACACTAATATCACAGTAAATTAATCATTTAAACGAAAATTATCATCAAAAACAGCAAACTGCGAGTTAAATTCATCAACGTCATTCATTGTTTTGCAAAGAATTTGATTTCGCCATTTGCAATAAATAAGCCATTAGCCAATCAACGCGTTATAATAAACAAGATGGCCGCGCGCCTGCGCAAATCTACGTGAGATTCAAGAAAACCAACATAACAATCATAAAATAGTGAATCGTTATTTTAGTAGATGACGTCACAAAATTCACCATAGATATGGGTGTTTTCGAGGGATCTCCAAAAATTAAAACTTTGAAAATTATTTTAACTATTAAAACTAACTCTAAAAAAAAATAAAAATATGCAGTAATTTAAGTTAGAAGGTCATTTTTCATAAAAAAAAATAAAAAAATGGACTGGACTTCTCTATTGGGAAACTTAACCATTAATATTTTCAATCATTTTACTGGAAAGTTAAAAGGGAGACAGGTAATAAAAATAAAAGCATTTCATTTTTTCGTCATAAGTACCTGTCTAGAAATGTTATAAATACATCGTCTGTAGGTGGTAACAACCACAGTTTGATAATGCCTTTAGAGGGCGAAACAGCTGTAACACATAATAATAATTATAATAAACTGTTTTTATACATTAAATAATAATATTATTGAATTTATAAAATAAATAAAAATTAAAATGGAGTTCTACAAAATAAACTTAATAACAATAAATATCTTACATACATATTTTATAGACTTAAGGAAGTACTGAATCTTGACAAATTGAAAATGATTTTCCCTGGTACAATCTTCAATAATCTACGGCATTATAGGATGGGGTGGTGCGCTTGATGCATTTATTTAACCCTTACAAACTACTCAAAGGCGCATCATTAAAGTTATGCATAATAGAAATAAAACATTATCGACCGAGTTATTATTCAAAGAGACTAAAATATTCAATATCTGTAAATTATTTATATTGCAGATTATGAAATATGTATTTAAAAACAAAAAATGTTTCGTAAAAAATGAAAATAGAATTAGTAAAAACGGATTAAAATAATGTTTTACACCACCAAAACCAATACCAAATTAATGCAACACATGGCAGTTTTATTGGTCTTCACCTTATCCAAGATCCAAGGTGCTGCTCATAGATGGTCCAAACACCAAACGTCCTCGTTACTAGGTATTCTTTTTTTTTAATTCCAGTTAAAAGAGAATGAAATTTTTACTCATTTAACTAGAAATAATTATACACATTAAAATAAACTAAATATTTCAATACGTCGCTATTCTTTTTCATTATTTTGTTTATCAAGAATAAATATTAATAATTTTTTTTTAAATTTATCCAGCTTCTTTTCGTTTTTAATGTCGTTTGGGAGGCAATAATATAAGTTGCACCCCTCGTAACCAATGGATTGCTTACCATAGTTAGTGTGGATGGTGTTTAAATGTATTTTATCGTGTTGTCTATGTTTGTGTGTACGAGTTTATTGTTTATTTTGTATATAAGGAGACATGTATTGTATTCATATAGTTTTCTTAATGTTAATAGTTTTATTTCCATATATAATTTTTTTGTGGATGTTCTGGGCTTGTAGTCTAGTTGTAAATAGTTTTTTGATTACCTTGTTTCTTATTACCTGTAATTCATTTATGTATGTTTCACATGCGTTCCCCAGATTTCAATCAAATAATTTAAATGTGAATGTACGAGACTACCTATAATAAAAACCTTTTTAAATTTTTTTTTATCAACAGATATGATTGCCGGCTAAATACGCTAATTAAGGGGATGATTTTATCTTTAATACCTTGTATATGTTGTTTAAACGTCAAATACTGATCAATGCACAGCCCAAGATATTTTTCTGGATCAGGATTTGAAGTTCATTGTTTACAATTTTTAAGGGTACATGCTTAAGATCATGTATCCTGTTTTTTTAACATTCATTGTTAACATATTTGTTTGGAGCCAACTGTTGTTTTTTTCTAGATCTGTTTGTGCATTTTCTAGTAAGATATCTAAATCTTTACCCAAGTAAAAAAAATGCTGTATCATCTGCATAATTAAAAAGATTTATTTATGGGTAAAAACCTAGAAACTCACTGAGGAGATTGTTTTAGGAGTGGAAAGCACTAACTCTTATTTTGTGGTTATTTTGTCTGGTGAACAGGCTCCTCCACTTCTCATGGTTCTGCGCTGCGTGGAGAGCCAATGACACCGACGCATATGACGTAGGTTATAATTGATCAACCTAACGCGTCGGTAAATTTGTTCATCTTGTTCTGCTTTTTCTGCCAAACATTTTGCCACTGACCAAGTGGTTTTCAGTTTTTATTTATTTAATATCAAAGGTATAAATATACCATAAACACGGATTACGTGTCACAAAATCATAGTTACATAAGAAATAATAAAAAAGAGTAGATAAACAGTTAATTGTGGCATTTGGTTGAGAAATGACACAAAGAGATACATATATATATAGAATACATATACAATCGATATTAATTTTGTTCATACCATAATTACTTGATACCTTCTTGTACACCTACCTTCCGTGCAGTTAAATGGATCCGCCACATCTGCGTACCTATACTAACTTCATGTAACCTAGGTACAAGCGAGTGTTTCGTATACTCAATTCTGTTGTTGTTGCATTTAAACAGGATTTTGGAGCGAGTTTCTCTAGTGGGTACCTACATGAAATTCGATGAAATTCAACGAGGTTAGTTAAACAGGACTGTCTATTCTACCATTTACAATTTTGAACATATGTAAATATTAAGTCAGATTATAATTCTTCGATCTGAGAGTTTTAATAAATTTAATTCTTTCATCAAGTAGTTATAGTTTATGTTTTCAATGGGAATACCGAGTATAAAATATGTCTTAGGAATTTGTGTTGAATTTTTTTTCGATTGAATCTGAATTATTTTAAAATGGGTGAGTTTTATATTCGACTTGACAACGTTTGTGAGTAACGTTTATGAGCAACAAGTTTTGTGAGCAACGTGTTTAAAGTATCTTAGGATACGCTGTGGACAGACAGTTGATAGCATATTTTAGATGCCTGCCTCTACCAGCTTAGATATTATGTTAGTATATCATAGTTGATCCCCTACAGTAAGCCAAACAGGAAGACTTTGGGCGTTAATAATTGTTTCCATTGATGTCTTGCTTCTTTGTATATATTGATTTGTACCTAAGTACTAGGTTAGTGTCATGGTTTTAGGTTTTAATTATTAATTAAAGACTGTAATTGTAATAAATAATTGCATTTTTTACTATCATTGCCAACTCTAAAAATCACAGTTGCTATAGATACAATAATAATGTTCCTAGTTTCCAAAATGGAGTTGTTTTTTACTAAACTATACTAAATACTAAATAATTAACATAGTTCAAAATCGTGAATCACAGTGCTTTGCCATTGTCATCGCTAGGTCAAAAAAAACTAATTATGGATAAAAAAAAAACTATTGAGATATTGGTATCGATTGGGACGATCCGACTGATGAGTATTTTAACTAGATCTTGTTTCTAAGTTGATTGTATTATTATCTAAGTGATGTTGACCAAGTCGAGGTAGAGTTTCTTGAGTATCAGTTAATCCAAGGAAGGACGATGATATATACTTCTTAGTCCTCGCACGAGACTGGGATCTTGAAGTAAGCCTCTCCGTTGGGCCTCTGCTGGCTTTCGTTGAGCTGAGGGTTCTGACCATTCTGGATCTGCTCCTTGTACTGCTTCACCTGGGAGTTCTTGGAGGACTGGCAATGGACCTTAACCTGGAGAAAGATAAATGCAAGTTTAAAATTCAAGATGCTGAAGACAACAACATTAACATCATTAAAATATCGTATTTTTTAAAATGTCAAAGTAAGTAAATCAAGAAGTAGAATCTTTGAAATTGTAGATTGTTTAGTGAGGGCAACGGACTTACCCTGACTTGAGTTTCTCCTTGAGGCTGAGCATCGGATGGGCATGCGGGGAGTGTCCTGTATGTGAAGCAAGTCTGTCCCTTCTGCTCGTAGTACTGCACCTGGCTCTGGAGCCTGTTGCCCTGGTTCTGCCCGTAGGCTTTGGACTTCCTCAATTCCTTCTGGTTGTTCTGACTTTCCTGGCTCTCCTCGCTAGAGGAAGAAGAAGACGAGGATGAAGAGCTGCTGCTGGAGGAAGATGAGCTGGAATCATCGCCTCTCTTGAAACGGTTGTTATCCTGGTTGGAGTACTTGTTGCCTGACGAGCCAGGAGAGTTGGGGCTGCGTGTCAAGCAAGGCTCTTTCTGGGCCTGCTTGTTCAGCTCCTTGCAAGGGCCATCGCAGGAGAAAGGATCCAAGATCCAACTAGCGGCAGTGTAAGCTGGGTCTCTGTGGTAGCAGTTCTTGGGGGCGATGAGATCGTATTTCTCTCCGGACATAGCGCCGCAGATTCCTCTTGTGCTGTTCCTGTAGGACTGAGTTCCTTCAATATGAAGACGCTGGCCATCGTATACAACGAAAAGCTCGCCTTCGCCAATCTCCAGGAAGTTCTCTTCACCGAGGACCCACACCCTCAGAAGTCTGTAATCTCCGTCGAATCCCCATAACTCAGCGACCTCGTTGTCCTTGACGATTTTTCTTTCACCGTTGACCTTCAATTCATTCTTGCTGATATCTACGAATAACTCATCGAGCTGTTCATCCCTGAAAATAGAGTATTTAAATATGGAATCAAGTTTTATTTTTTTTATTTTGGAAGTAAGTTAATTTTAAAACAGCTTTTCTGGATTAATGAGTTAACAGTTCATCAATACAGACTGATGTTTAATTATTTTCTCAAGATGTTTTACCTGTAGAAGATGTGAACTCTGCTTCCGCTCTCACCACCTTCATTCCTCATGATAATGGTTGTTTGCCTGCCGGTAGTGTTTTCCTTGTTGGACGATCCCTTCTGAGGAGATGAATCGTTCTGCATGATCACGTGCCAGCAGTTTCCGATGGTGTAGTCGATGGTCAGGTTGGAGAAGGTATTGACCTGGTTGCGGTCAACATCGCAAGTGGCTAAAGATTAAAACATATAGTCAACATTAGGTGGTAGACAAGACAGTGGTAGCAAAATTTTAATCTGAATCTAAAACAAGTAAGTAGATGAATGTTTTATATAGACTCACGGTTAAGTTGCTGACCGAAGAATTCGTTGAGCAACCTCCTGTAGGTAGGAACAGACGGGTGGAGAGCGATGATTCTGGAGATGAAAGGAGTGACCTTAATATCTGTTAAGCGAAGCACAGCGTGAGGAGTGTTGATGGAGACGTTTAGGGTGGTGTAATCCTCCGGACGAAGGCGACCCTCGACTTCCAAGTTGTTGGCCTTACCCTTGTAGTCAACCCAGTTCTCTTCTACGTTGAAGTAGTTGTGTTTGCGGGCCAAGTCGTAAAGCTTGTAAGTGAAGTTTTGAGCCTCCTGCCCGATGTTTTCATAAGCAGCTTGGATCTTGAAGACGTCCATGGTGTTGGCACGGAGGGTAATGTTCCTGCAAGCGGGCATGAGGTTGTTTCCATGGGCCATCTCCTTCTGACACTGCTTGGCTTCTGGGGTGGTCTGCAGGTAGTCCTTGCGTTCCTGGGATTGCTGCATATGTGCTGCAACGTCGATTAACGAGTCTTGCTTTCCGTTCCTGCCGTACCTAACGTGGGCCTGGAAGTCTGAAAAAGTCTTGAAGTTCAGGGCTCGTTCGTAGTTGAAAACGGGAGCCAAGGGCATCTTGCCGGCAGCGGCAATGGTGACCTGGAACTTCTTGTCGCTGACATTGTCCTTCCAGTAGCTGAAGAGACCGTGAACAGTCTGTTGGACGGGGCTTTTGGCTCCGGCGGCTAACATGACGTATTCGGCGTTCTTCCGTCCTTCGAAGCGAACTCCGGCGACAATGAGTCTGGCTTGTGCCCCACGGATGCCTTCAGAAACCTGTTTCAACATGTTTCTCTGGGTATCCTGATTGAGGGGATTCCTGGAGGAGGCCATTTGGTTGGCGGCATCCTTGGGAGATTTCCATTCCTTACCACTCTCCTTGGCCGCGGTCCACTGTCCGGCCTTGCTGTTGCTGTTCTTGTTGGAGTCTACAAAACAATAAGTTTATCATTGTTAATAACTTGGAAACGTTAATTAAAACATCGTAAATAATTAAAACGTTAATTAAAGCATCGTAGTATACTTACTATATGAAGCGAATAGTTTCATCTTCTTGGTGGAAGACTCATTGGCTAGGTATTGGATCGTCACGTTGGTGCGGCTGAGAGAGTTGTCAGCACGGTGGGGGTGGAGGATGCTAAGGATCATCTCTTGTCTGGGCTGGGTGGAAGGCCGCGAAGGCTTTTGTTCATACTCGGCCATCACGGAGAAAGCCATGCCGGTTGTTTCGGAGCCATGAACTGAGTTATGAGACCACTGGGGCTTGGAGCTTCCGGCAACCTTCCTGTTCTTGCTGGCGGAAGGGATTTCGTTGGTATTGGCTGCGCGCCTAACGGTATAAGGAATAACGCTGTGGTGATAAATCTGGACGTCCTTGTTGGAGTTCAGTGGGCTGATTTCTACGGATACATCATTGTTGACCCAGTCGAGGTCGATGTGCATCTTGATGGGAATCTGAACCTGCTTCTTGTGCTGAACTCCAGCGGTAAAGTACTGATGTCCCATGGGGCAATAGAAACCAATTCTGCCATCATAATCGGAAGCGACGACAGCGTTTATTTCACTGGTGGCGTTGATGGCCTGGAATTTGTATCTCTGAACTTGGATTTTAGCTTGAACACGTCCGTTGACGTTGATGGCCATTGGTGCCTTGAACTTGTAGAAGAATGGGACTCCCGTGATAAGTGGGAACATTACTTCGACAGACTCTTTGTTGTAGAACTTGGTGTAGTTGTAGTCCATTCCCTTGTTGAGCTTTTCGGGTAATTGGTGCATGTTCTTGACAAACTGATTGATGGAATCACTTCCGAAAGCAAAGAAACGTTCTTGGTTCATGAGCTTGATATGGAAGTTAGCTTCGAGGGGAGTTTTGCTGTCGCGTTCGATATGCAGAGCCTTTGCGATGGCATCAGCGGATTCCTTGGCTAATCCAGCGTACTTGTGAGAGCGCTGCTGGGCTTGGGAGTTAATCACGGAGTTGAAGATCTGTTCGTAAAGCTGGCCAATGCTTGAGATACTTGCGCCCACCTTGAATGAAATCAATAAAAAAATTATTATGTTAGCTCAAACTTGGTTCATTGTATTTGTAATAATATAAAAACGAAATATTATTATAAATAAATGTAAAGGAATCGCATACCCTGGGTGCTTTCATCCAAGAGCTGAGCTTGTCGAGATAGACGTAGCTGAAGTGTTTAGGAATGATGCTGTCATCACTGCCGATGTATCCGAGGGCCTGGAAGAATCCTTGGTTGTAGTGGCCAGGGTCTTGGGTCTGATAGTCTTCCATCAACTTGGCAGAGTAGGCGGCGCCGTACACCTTCTTGCTCAACATTGGCTGGGCTGCTTTGGCGTATCTGGACCTGTTTAAATAAATAGGTTTGTAGCATGTACGCATATAGCTTATGTTTAAACCTGTTTAATAAATAGGTTTGTAGTATGTACGCATGTAGCTTATGTTTGAATGATTTAGCAATGATTTGATACTTACAGCTTCTCGTGTTTGACTCCGTTGAGGCCGGCAGCAGAATTGATAGCGGACTGCACGGCGGAGCGGACATGGTAGCTGGGGTCGGTGTTGGAGGACTGTGCGATGCCCATGAGCATGGTGGCGGTGGGCTCGGACTTCATAAGGTTGAACACTGCGGCGACGCGGACTTCATAGTCGTCTCCTTGATTATGGATTATGCTGTACAGATTGTAGCGAGTCTGTTCTGGGAACAGCACTGCTACGTGATTATAGTTGATGACCATTTGCATGCGCAAATATGTGCTGCTCGGGCGTTTCCCTTCCAAGTAAGGTCCGAATACGCCGAAGATTGCGGGGTGTCCCAAATTACCGATGGCTTTGATGTAAACTTGAGCCTTCTGGCTGTCCTCGCGCTGGATCGCGGACTGGAGCTCCTTTTCCAAGAAGGGCAGAACTTGTTCCGACACGATCTGGTAGTTCTTGTTGGCGAGACGTCCGTAGGTGTGAGTTGGGTAGTAGTTGTGAGCGGTCCTGTTGTCAACGTGGGCTACTCGGATGAATCTGGTGGCAGACAGAAGAGCCGAGCTGTTCACAGCTTGCTGCTGCTTGACCTCGTTGCTGGTGGCCCACTGGAAGAAGTCTGAGAGCAGCGCCTTGGTGGGGTAACGGAGGGTTTCGGGCAGGGATGCGATCACCTGAGCGGCTTCCTCTCCCTTGATGTACTGTTTGCGCACTAAAGACTTGATCTGCTGGTAGGCTGGCTGAGTTCCGGATTGTGGAAGAGCATCGCGGTAGACCTTCCAAGCAAAGCTAGGCTGTTGATTCTTCCCAGACCGTTGAGTGTTAAGAGCGTTTGTGGCCTGGTCCAATTCCTTGGCGTTCATTAGGGCAATGGAGTTCACCATTCTGTTCCATGTGGTGACAGTATCGGCAGAAGGCATATCATTAGGCTTTTGCAATTCGTGTTCGATTTGCTTGGCCATCCGGATGACGTCATCGACAACTGGCTTACGCAAACCATTCTTGTCTTGGCTCGATGAGAGGAATGTATCAGGGCTGGATTCCATGGAAGGCTTATCTTCCCAGGAGTCGGAATCCGAGTAAGAAGAAGAGGATGAGCTGGAGCTGGAACTAGAGCTGGAGCTGAAACTGGAACTGGAGCTGTCGGAAGAGCTGGAGTCAGAGGAGCTTGAGCTGTTGGGGTTGTGCTTTCCGTTCTGCTTCTGGTATTTGTGCTGGTTCTCTTGGTTTTCTCTGTAGGAGTTTCCTTGGGGTAGAGCTGATCTGAAATGAGTCATAGAACAAAAAGTGAGTATTCAAAGTTTTTTTTTCCGAATTGCACTGCTAGCAGTCTTCCCCTCTAAGATGTCTAAAATTATCTCAAAATATTAAAATGAATTACCTCTTGTTCCTTCCTCCGCGCTGCTGTTTCTCATTTCTCTGGTTTCCAGAATCCTGGTCCTCTTGCTGTCCATGTCCTTGCCTCTGATCCTTGTTTTGCTTCTGTTTCTTGTTCTGGTTGTTCTCGTTCTTCTTCTCGTTACTTTCACTAGAGCTGGAGCTGCTGGAAGATGAGCTGGAGCTGCTGGAAGAAGAACTGGAGCTGCTAGAGGAAGAAGAGCTATTGTCATCGCCCCCTTCATTCTGGCCCTCCTGGGAGATTCTGTAAATCAGGTTTCCAGCGTTGCGGCTTGGAGAAGGAGCGTGCAGCTCGTTGCCAGAGGGCTGGTAGTCCCACAGGGTCATGTTGATACTGCTCATGACCTTGGCGTTCTCAGCGCTGTACATGACGGGGGCAACCTCGACCTTGCTGGTGCTGTAGGAGGAGTACAGGGTGTTGTTGTTACGGTCGGCGATGATGCGGTAGAGGGCAGCTCTCTGCAAACGTAACCAAATACTTGCATCAGATACTTTTGTTCTATGTTTGTAAAGAAGGAATCATTCAAAATTATTTATTTTAGAGATTAAGGGAACAAACAGGACAAAACTCTTTACCAAATATGGATATTTAGATGATCTTAGTAAAAGGGTGTGTAACTCACGTTCAAGAAGTTGACTCCTTTCTTGTCAGCGTTCTTCCAGTTAGCCTTGTTGGGTACCCCAAAGCTGTAAGCCACGCGCTGGTCACAGTCAGAGTAGTCCTTGGTCTTGGTGATCTCTAGCAGCTGACCTGGCTTCTGCTTCTGCATGTCGGCGAGGGGGGCCAGGTGTGGAGCGCGGAACAGCACATCCAGGGGCAGCGGGGACACGGTGTAGAGGGTCTGGAATTAACGCACAACATTCAGTAAATTATCTTTTATTCTTATAGGAGGCTATGCAGTGGTCACTTGAAAAGAGACAGCATGACGAGTGGGAAACGCTGGAAAGGTATTATTTCACAATCGTTTGGAATTCCTAACTTTGCTCTGCGTTTCGTGCCGCTTACGGCCATCATTAGTTGTGTAGCCTGGTACATCATGGTACTTTGTGATGTGTTGATGTATTTTAATTGATTTTTTTCCAAAAACTATTATTTATTTATTTATAAACAGAAACAAACATACATTAGTTATATTGGTGAAAAAACTTTACAATTAATAACTATATTTCATAGTGGGTACCTATTATGTGTTTTATTGTAGTGCCTTATTAATGGTATGCATATTAAGTAATTACCGGGTGATGTATGTAGTGGGAAGGTGTGTGTGTGTGTGCGTGTGAATATGTGTGAACAATTTATATTATAACAATTTATAAACTTGTTTGAGTGTAGGATTTGTGATTTTTACCTTGCACTTTCCAGTGATATCAGCCTCCATTTTGGAGTAGGTCCCAATTGCATTGGAGGAGTCCAAGAAGGCCTTTCCCTTGAGCTGACGGCCGCTGGTGTCCATTTGCAGAGCGCTCAGGAAACCCTTCAGCAAGTTCTCTCCTTGCACAGACATTCCTTGGGGAACTTCCACACGCCCGATCAGACCTCCGTTCATGTATGCCACGAAAGGCTGCTCCAACTCGGGGTAAGACTGGGAGCTGAGTTCCTGCACAACAAATCACATCATTATTACAAGTCATTATTGGACTAAATAACATATCCGCTGACTTTTAATTGATGTGTAAAAATACCATTGAATCGTTAACATGTGTCTTTTCACTATTTGGTATTTACAAACAGGCTAGAAATCCCTTGGGAATTTTGATACAAAATTCGTTTTTGAAATATCTTCCGCATGAATGAAGCTTGCGTCATAACTATATATATTCAGAAAAGAGTGTTGTGTTTACCGGCAGAGGTCCCTCGGGTCCATTGGGCAGCTGCTGTCCGTCCAGATGGGCGTATTGGACGTTTTTGAGTTGCCCCACGAGCCGCTGTCCAGTCTGCTCAGACTCTGACTGCAGTTGCAGTTGGGCGATCACGCGCACGCCAGTCCACTGGTCGCGCACGGAGGTGAATGTGCGGGCCTCCACCTCATAGCTGTAGGTACCGGACCTCCATCCTGGGAGAACCAAAGATACAAATAAATGAAATTTTTGTTTGGATGGAAAAGCCAACGTTTTCAAAGAGACCAGATACTTGATTAGAGCAAAGCCAACTATCATAGAAGACAAATACTTCTGCACTATTTCGTGTTCAATCCCAGCTTCTAAAGAAAGCAATAAAAATATGTTTGTTATACAAAAGAGGACGATCGTTTAAGGCCCACCCCTCAATGGAAGTTACATAATATAAACGGATTAATGTTTTTAAGAAGAACATAAGCTACTATTATCTACGTCTTATCTCAATGTTTGTCTATTTGGAGTTGTACTGTCTTGAAAGTGATTCTTATAGAACTAAATGTAGATTACTTTAATGACAGTGTAACTCTGAACGGGCAGACACTTGACCTTAATTGAAAAGTAACTGATGTTTTAATTTTATTTTTTAAACCTATTCTTTTGTCTTTGGCTCAGATCCCATATATTTTGGTTAACTCTCAAAATTTTAATTAAAAAATATATGGCATCTTGGTTATATGATTATATTTGTTGCTTACTGTCGTGTTGGTTGTTTCCGTTCTGGTTGCCGTTCTGATTTCCATTATGGTTCCCGTTCTGGTTCCCGTTATGGTTCCCGTTGTGGTCCCTGTTCTGGTTTCCGTTACGGTTCCCGTTCTGGTCCCCGTTCTGATATCCGTTCTGGTTTCCATTCTGGTTCCCGTTCTGGTTTCCGTTATGGTTCCCGTTCTGGTCCCCATTCTGGTATCCGTTCTGGTTTCCATTCTGGATCCCGTTCTGGTTTCCATTCTGGTTCCCGTTCTGGTTTCCGTTATGGTTCCCGTTCTGGTTTCCGTTATGGTTCCCGTTCTGATTCCAGTTCCAGTTTTCGTTCTGATTATCGTGCTGGTTTTGCTGCTTGTTCTGCTTCTGCCATTGATCGTAATCCTGGTGGTCTTGGTTCTCGCGGTTACTCTCCGGTTTGTAGGCAGAAATTGCCAAGACTAGAAAATACAAAAAGGGTGGTCAATGTCAATACTTAAGTTGAGGCAGTAAATCTTTACGGTTTGTGGGTTAGCCCAATGGATTTGGTGTTCGGAATCTAATTGAACATTTAATAACATCTTTTAGGGGATTTTTGTAAGTGTTTTAGCTATTTAAAAATAAAAATGGTCCATACAAAATGAAAAAAAAGTTGTTTTTTTCTTACCGAGGAATGTCAAAAACAAAAAGTAGAAGGGAACCCTCATGTTGTGTGTGATGCCTCAGAGGAGGACCTTGAGCTTTAGATGTTCAAGACCAACTGACTATAGCTGCTCCAAGCTGGTCTTATATACTACCTACTCAGAGTTGAATGTGGATGATTCTGCTGTTGGATGCTGTTGATAAAATTTACATGTGCGACCTCTGACCCGCTCTAGTCAGCGAAAGTTATTACTACCAATTATCATTAAAGTAGTTTTTACATTAATTTGTTGCCATCTTACACATTACTTGCAGTTTCATTAAACTTGATAATACGTTATTGATTAGACTTCGATTCGCATTTATTTAGATCCATTCTAGAAACCTCCAAACGCCTCCATGTTCCCTTGATCTAATCCCAAACAAGGTTTTTGAGGTACCAGGACGCTGTAAATTTTTTTTCCGATTTTTTATTTCATTTTCTGAAAGATGCATTTGTTAGGAATGTTCTCAACAAATTTTTTAAAGAAATTCAAAAACAAGTCGGAGATACAGCATTCCATGCGAAACCGTTTGAAACAGTTTGTATGTTGAATGCGTTTTTCTCGAAACTTTTTAAAAACGTTTTGATATCTAAGTTTCGAGAAAAACGCGTTCAAAGTTTTGCTGAAGATAATTCAACATACAAACTCTTTTAAACGGTTTCATATAAAATGCTGTATCTCCATCAATTTCACGAATTTCCTTTAAAAAATTGGTGAGAACATTATTAACAAATTAATCTTTCTGAAAATGAAATAAAATTAAAAAAACACTTTTTTTACAGTGCCCTGGTGCCTTAAAACCTTGTTTAGGATTTGATCAAGGGAACATGGTGGCCCCCCAAATCCAGAAACCCGTAAAATTATATCAATTTCTTAAACTAGGGGGGGAGGGGGCTCATTTGGGAGTTTTGCCGCCCGGGCCTCTGACGGACTAGTCCGCCACAGGGTCCAAACTCTTTATTCTCTTTTATTTACTGATGGCTCCAAATCTCCAGACTTTCCTAACTGCGATATATGTATTTTATCGTGATTTTGTTTTGATTTTGTCGCCTTCGTCCTCGTGTAGACGGTGTAGTCATCGAATTTGGGTCGAGTGCCGACTGTCGCGAGACGCAAGTGTGGTTTTTTCTTGTTGAGGAGTGGTTGAACTGTGGCGAACAAAAGTCTTCCGGATCCTTTCCTCTTTACAACACGGCGCTTTAAAACATGTCAATTTATTTTATACCTATACATATATAGGCGTACGGAAACGTACTTAAATAACCAGTGACATTTTTTGGAGTAAAAAATTAAAAATAATTTTGATCTCCGGTGTCATTTTTTATGTTTTTCTCAACAAAAAACATTGAAAAGAATAGTACCTAGGTATTGGACAGTTACGGCCGTCGTCCACAATAGGCCAGTGCAATTAGCGCAAAAAGGTGGTCGCGATCGGAATAATTCCGGTAGTCCCAATTTTTTAAATATGTTTTATACACTCATGTCCTGATATAAAATGGTCCCATAGTGACCGCTATTTTGAAAAATCCAGCTGAAATCGCGCCAGATTCTAGTTTTTCTCATATATCTCGTTTCTAATAAAAATTTCTTCTAAAGTAGCTTTAAAAGTTTAGTAGAACATAAAATTACCTACAATTTTTATTCAAATTATTTTCTCCTACATCTAATAAGGTTTGCGATACACAGTCGTAAAAATGTGTATGAGTTTATAAAAACAGGTAAATTGCACGACTTGGTTTGGTTTTCTGTACGTACCTCTTTTCTAGTACAATTTTGTGAAAAAATATTAATACCAATTTTGTTGAGAATCAAATTTCAAAAAAGAAGTTAGATTTTTATGTGTTTCGTAATTTTTTTTACGGATATAAAGTATAAACAAATATCGGTAGGTGAAAGCAGAAAATTTATAACGATATTACCACGCTATTCGACTTTTGTTCGCATTACATTTTTTCGTAATATTATAACTATAAATCAACGAGAGTGGGGGGTCCCCCGTCCCTTCCGACTCTTCCCCCTCCCCCCTCCCCCCCCCGGTTCCCTGCAGTTGGCGCCAATTAGCAACTCCAGGATGGGCCATCGGGTGTCACCAGTGTCGCGTCTGGTTCAGTGTTGCCAACTCTGCTCAACTCGTCAATTGAAGTAGTCAGCTCCAAAAATGTGGTAGAGCTTCTTAGATGTTTTTTTTCAGATAATTTAGCTCTTTTTAAATAGAAAGAGTTATTTCTTTGGGAATCGGTTATTATTGTATTGAAATCTTTGTTTTTTTCTCATTAATTCTTTATAGCCGCCAGCCCCCATGAAACGTCCATTTTGTCGGTCATAACTCAAGCTACACAAGATTATAGCTTTAGTAGGATTATATATTTGCTTATCATTCTGTAGGGTTGAATCAGGAACGTCGGAGCAACATGTAGAGATGAGGCCTACACGAATTAAGAGGGATGACAAAGACGTCGAAACCCTCATTGATTGGTTTACTTGCCATGAACCATTTCCTAAAACAAACGTGATTATGTCTATAAGCAGTGGCACGATCGGGGATAGCAAAGTAACTTGTCACATGGCTGAAAATATGGGGAATTTTGCTGTCTAAAGAGCTTTGAAAACCTACACTTAAAACTTACGGATGTGATAGTTTTTCTTGCGGCGGTGACCAGCAGCATAAACAATCAGGGTTTGACTGTGACAAAAGATCCATTAATGCTATTCTATCTTATATTTATTTCCAAAAAAGTGTGAAATTGAACTTAAAGAATATTTCCAGTGTGAACTATCTCCTGTCTCACTGTCTCTTTTCTCAGAGGAAGGCATGCGCAAAGAAAGTCCATATTTTACTCATGGTTCAACCCTCTACCAAATAACACAGAACTGAGAAGCAGTAAAATACATAGATATAGTTGATGGAGAATATTTACTGCACAATGTTGTATGGGGTCGTGCTCAACCTTTATCAATCATTTTTCAGCAATATGTCAGGTATGTACAAAATCATTATTGAGCCAATGCAGAAGTGGTATTCGATAGATAACCAGATTCAGTTGAAAAGAAAAGCACTAAGGAAAAGTTTCTGGGAAATGAGAAGAAAAAGTTTCGTTTTATTTCCCTACTCAGAGCCTCATTTGAACGATCGCAAATAACGACAGTAAAAGCTGAAGAGGAAGCTGATGTTCTCATAATAACCACAGCAAACTCGTTCTCATATCAACATTATGCAGTCATAATCTTAAGTCAGGAAAGTCAGGATATCAACTTGTTGGTACTCCTCACAGTTCTCTCACCTCCAAATTCCAGTGTTAGGTGATTTACCTTTACCAAAAAGTTGGTAAAGGTAAATCACCTAACACGTTGTACTCCAACAAATGTTTTAAACACATTGAAATAGTTGAAAACATTTTATTAATTCATGCCATAAGTGGCTGCGACACAACTGGTGCTCCGTTCAGTCAAGGTATATACAAATTTTGTAATATTCTTCTCAAGAACCATTCAGTGAATAAAACTTGTTCGTGTATTTCAAGATCCAAAAGCAAAGCGAGAAACAATCACTTTGGCTGCCGAACAATTATTTGCACTTTTGTATGGCGGCAATGAGAAATCAAATTTGGAAAATTTAAGGTAAGTTGCAGATGCAGTCCAGCAACATGCTTCAAGAACATAGGTAGGTACTTGCAAGTGCAGACTTGGCTTGGTCACCGTAAAAATCCAACTGAATGGGGGTAGAAGAAGGACGCTGTTGGTTTACTGACTCCAGTATCAATGTTGAAAGATGCTGCACCTCAAACGTTGCTGTACTTTATATCATGCCAGTGCAAAAAAGGTTGCGCTGGAAAGTGCACATGTCGGGTTTGAAATGCTCCTACTCTGTATTCACTGTAATAACAGCTCGTGCGAGAATGCCGTGTAAGCCTTCGTTCATGATGGTGACGAAGAATTTGGTGACCGCCACAAATTCGGCTGATGAGACATAGGAAGACTAGATATATTGAAACTGTTCCGGGCCGTAAGTGGCAGTAAAAAACTAAAGTCAATAGTCATAAATTTTAAGAAAAAACAATTTTTTTACCACATCTATGTACCTACCTTAATTAATAATTTCATTTATATTTTGTGATTTTATTGATGGTTAATGTTGCTATTATGTATTTTACATGTTATTTCAACAATAATGGTTGAAATAACATGTAACATTGTTATGGTATGCCCCATAGCGGGTAGATTCAGATCCCATAACGGCAAGTCCGGACACAACACGGTCTCCCCTCTCTCCCCCCTGTTTCCTGCTCCCTGCTTCCCTTCCGCTTGCCCTGCCACTTGGCCCATTCCGCCGCCGCCAGTCGAGAAATAGGCGCCCTCACGTACACACGTACCGCCGGATGGATTCCCATATACGCGGGCTGTTGCCGGGCGACCGAACCAAACTCAAATGTAACCCGCGATGTTTATTGAAAAGCCTACGGGTTGGAGCTGGCTTACGCCATGCCGGTGTTAACTTCGGTTTGTTCTAACTCGGAAGGTGCCCTGGTTGAAATCCCAAAGAAGACAAGGACCCTGCGATCTCACATGTAAGCTGCATAATTGATTTCCTCTTTTAAATGTGTCCGCAACGGTGAATTGTAGGGCCCCGCGAAAACCACCACTCGGAGAGTTTCGTTTCAGAGAGATAATGAGAGTTAAACACTTTAGCTAGGTTTGTGTAATTTGCATTTCTTGTATTGAATTGTACTGTAGAGACCTATGTACTGTGTTTTGAATTTACAATACATGACCTATTAATTCAATCTTGTTATTATTCTGCCACGGCAGGAGGGTTATTGACTAGAGTGTATCCCGCCAGACGCCGGAAGGGTAAGGAGAAATTCTGTAGCCTCGTGCGACCTGCACCCTGAATAGAGGGTATCATTGTCTCCGCTGAGAGCTAGCCTGGGACATGTTAGGGCCCCCTTGGCCCCGGAGCTGGTGTTGGTTTGTGAAGCTAACATCGATGGCCATAACAACATGTACCCATGTTGCATTACGCCTCCCAAATACGATCTTCCCAACGCAACTCTCCCAAAGCTCTAACGCCGAACGACTGGAAAGTATCGAATCCATTCCCCGCAACCCGCAACCAGCTACTAATACGCTTTGGCAAAATATGTTAGCACACAATAGAACCTCCATAATTTAAAAAGACTTTTCTATGATTTTTTTTTCCTCACAAAACTGGCAGTGTTTGTATTTTACTTGTATATTTTATACATATACTTACTAGACAGATTATGTTTAGACAGTTTATCTAGTTCCTATCTACATAATAATGTTAAGTAAAAAAAATAAATTATTGTCTTTTTATTTATGCTTTTATTTGTGCATGGTGTGAACCAAAGATATTTAAATACAAGAGATATGCTATGATATCCGCCCGACTGTCGTCGGGATTCGGGATTATTTCCTAATTGGAATAATTTGAATACGGAAAGTAGTATTTTGATAATTGACATTAATGAAGATAATCAATTTAATTTACATGTGTATGTGATATGTAAACTCTCACTATACTGTTGTTGGCAGCAAATAATGAGTGCAAGGCTTTTAATGTATATATGTCAAACTGTATAACTAAAACAAATTCGCTTTACATTGATAACATTGTGACATGTTACCTTCTCATAAAATAATTGTTTTTTTTTATTTTTCGCTCCCACTACATTCTAAACATACTGATGGTAGGATTTCAGGTCAATATTTTCAATTGAAAAATGTCTTTTAGTTATATTGATGATGAAAGAGATGTAAATTATTGTAAAGTTAATAATTTGCATGAATGGATTCAAATGCAGACTACAAGAACATGTGAAACAAATAATCTAACTTGTGTAGAACTAAACATTAGGTCAATTTGCAAGATTGGGATCTCTTTCATGCTTATTTTAAAAACTGTATAAATCACATTGACATACTTATGCTTTGTGAAACAGTAATACGTTCAGAACATGTTGGTTTATATGAAATTCCCGAATCTAATTCCTATCACTATTGCAGAAGTTACAAATCCGGTGGAGGTATTTCTGTAATATGTAAAAAAATAATCTCACCTACTCGCAAATATTTATAGACGCAATATATTTTGAAAACTTTTTTGGACAATTGAAAGTAAAAATAAAAATATAAATTCATTAAAAATAACAAAAATTTTAATCTTTAAGCTATATACCGACCTCCGAATCTCAATAAACAAGTATTTTTGTCTGAAATGTCTTCTGTGTTTAAAAATAATATTGACCCAAAGAAAGTGTCATATATTTTGGTGACGTCTGTTAAACTTTTTAAACTTATTAAATAGAAATGTATAGACGACGTAACAAGAGAAGTGATAGTTACAGAAAATAAACAGCTCGTGTATCGATCATTTTTTTGTAAGGATTAGCGGAAGACAATCCGCTGGAGCTTTTACAGGTGTGAGTTCAATTTCCTCATTCGCATGTGATTATAAGTTTGCTGATCACCACACCACGGCTATTAATGTTCAGTTAGATTCTATAGAACAAGTAAACTTGAACAAAACTGAAAATATAACGATTCTTTCGCAGAGACATATTGACAATAATATCCAAAATTATGATTGGAAATCACTTCTAGAAGAAAATGACTGTTCTATTATTTACTCAAAATTTCAGAATTATTTTGATGACTTGTATAAAAATAGCTAAGTAGATAAGTAAAAAATCCAAAACAATCCAGAGATAATTTATATAAACGTTGGAAAAATGCTCCAACAAACAAATATTACGAGAAAGAATATAAACGTTTTGGAAATGTGTTAAATTAAAAACTTCTTACTATAATGATTATTTCAAAAACTGTTTTCAAGACTAAAAAAAACCTGGGAGGAATGTAATAAAATTTTAGGAATTAAATGTAAAAATGACTGTGATGAAAATGTATAATAAAATATCTGATGAAAGGTCGAACAAAAAAAGGTTTAATGAATCTTCTTCTTTATGTGCCTTATCAGGTCCCCCCGACGTTGGCGATCACTCTTGAAAAGGTCTCTCTGTCTTGCGCTAACCGGAATAGCTCCTCCACACTTCTAATGCCGGTCCACTCTCGTATGTTTCGCAGCCAAGACATTTGTCTCCTACCAGGCCCTCGGCGACCCTCTATCTTGCCTTTCAATATTAAATGGAGCAAGTGATACTTCTCCCCTCTATATATATGTTTAATGAATGATTTTGTTGATTATTTCTCTGAAAGTGTTTACAATACGTTACGTAAGTGCAACCAAAAGACAACTGAATTTGAACCAGAGGCGATGCCTCATAGCATGTACCTATCGAGGGTAATAGTGGCGGATATAGAAAGTATTGTTAGATAAATGAAGAGTTCTTCTCCAGAAATTGATAATATCAGGACGAAAGATATTATAAAACATATTTTAATCCTAGGTCCAATTATAACCCATTCATAAACAGAATCTTATTTCAAGCAAAAATCCCCGATGACTTAAAATGTAGTATTATAAGACCTATAAGGGAGGTGACCACACTATATTGAGTAACTACAGACCAATTAGTATCTTGCCATCTCTAGAAAAAAATCTTGAAAAATATATTTAAATAAAATTAATAAAATATTTACAAGATTTTTCTATAATAGATACTAATCAATACGGTTTCAAAAAAAAAGAGTACAGAATTGCTGCTTCAAAAATTTGCCAACATGATAAATAATTAATTAAACTATCAAAAACATACATTAGTCTTATTTATAGATTATTCGAAAGTCTTTGATCCTATTGATCATGGTAAATTACGTAAAATACTAGAAGTTATACTAGGAATAAGAGGAAAACTACTCAAACTTTTTGAAAATTACTTGTATAGAAAATTACAACCGATGCATGAAGTTAAAACTCTTAAACTCTTTAAGTAAAAAAAAAAAAAGTTTTTTGCCGGCGTTCCTCAAGGTTCCATATTAGGTCCAATTCTGTATATTATATATATGTATCTTTTATTAAATTCATTTTTACACATGTAAAGCACTTCGTATACGCGGATGATACTGCTTTGGTGATTTCTAGTACTGATTTGCAAACTTGTATAGATCTTTTACAAAAATACTACATTGAACTCTTAAAATGGTGTCATGACTCTGGCTTAATCATAAATGCCAAAAAAACTAAATTGTTACACATAAGATCCCCTAATGTTAAGATACATATTAAAACTGAAATACATGACACATACATCAGATTACTTACACGGTGGCATTCCTGCAACGTGTAGATGTTAAAATATGGAACTAGTCAAAGAATATGTTTATTTGGGTGTTATTATTGATTGCCTTTTCATGTGGTATATACAAATAAACAAAGTTTGTGCACGACTAAGATCAATTGTAAGCAGATTGTATAAACTAAAAAAAAAGTTCCTATCTGCACACTTGTAATAATTTATTTATCTCTAGCTTATAAGGTATGGAATAACAGCTTGGGGATTTACCTGTAAAACAAATAAAGACCATGTTTAATCAGTGCAAAATTCATTGGTTAAATTATTAGCCGAAAAAAATGTATACAAAGAAAGGTATAATATTTCATTCGTTGTAACTTTAACAAGGAACTAGTTGTACATAAGAATACAAATAAATATGGACAAAGAACGTTAAATTACATGATTCCCAGTTTTATTTCTTTTTAATGCATTAGTTACATTTATACAACAAAATAACATAATAATAATATTTCAAAATAACTGTAGATTTTAAAATATGTACAAGTGTTATTATGTCTTGTACGTCGTTAGTTCCTAGCTAGGCAGATTGCCTGTTCTAAGGAACCAAATGCTGGTGAAAAATGCCAAAAATGTATTCTGTAAAAAAAAAAAAAAATAAATTGATTTTTACTGATTGCGCCATTAATAGTTAACCATATATAATTTAAAGTTTTAAGTGACATTGTTTAATAATTTTTCAGACTCAATCCTACCTAAGCCAATTAACCATTTAGTTATTATTGTACCGATGTATGCCATTTCGCATGTCTTAAGATTTAATTTTTTCATAGGAAGCAATTACTTTGTGGTTAGACATTATATTATAAAAATAAAACACAAACACTTTGTATTTAACCACGAATTTATTATTGCATATATCGACCGGTTTCACTTCGACCAAGCTTCTTCAGGATATAAATAATAAAGTTATTATTTATAAATAATAAAGTTATTATTTATATCCTGAAGAAGCTTGGTCGAAGTGAAACCGGTCGATATATGCAATAATAAATTCGTGGTTAAATACAAAGTGTTTGTGTTTTATTTTTATAATCTTAAGATTTAATTCGGGGGGGATTTTATTATACAACTTCAGTCCCAGATATGTATGTCTTTTAAAACTTTGCCGTATTGCTCCCTGGGACCACGAGATCCTTTCTGGTGTGACTTCTTGTGATATATTTATGATTGATTATATAGTTGTTTAAATATGTTACCTGGTGAAATTTAAAACTGTGCACAAAACAAACAATTGATGAATTTACTGAAGACTTGGTTTACGAAAATAATTAATTTGTATTAACTTGCAATGACATATTATTTTAAGACTTTGAAATTGTTATTTATGTTTTCATAATTTTTCTTTTATCAATATTTCTGTAAATTTTATTTTATATGATTGTAAAAATGTAACTATTAAATCACTATAATAAGATCTTTAATGTAAAGAACCCGTTAGACAAACTGCTAAAAAGTTGTTTATAGGGACTTTTTTGTCTTATATTTGTAGAGTATAAAAAAATATAAATATATAAAAAGTTGATTTTGTAGGTGCGTAGTATAGTATGAATACGCAAAGAATTCGTTCATTTTGTTGATTTTTTTAAGGTGTGCAGTAGTATTGGTTAACAATATCGGCGATGCCATGAAACACAGTCCCACCCAGTAAAAACTGCGGATAGCACATCTCTTATATTTCAATATATTTGATGTGAACATTAATTAGTGGGTTATAACCTAATTATTACAATTTGTTATTTTCTTTAATGTATGTAATGTTGTTAACTTGTAAATGTTAAAATAAATAAATCACTAACCCGTGATTTTACGCGGGTATACACTTGTTTTCAATAATTATTCATTTTTTCTTCTATATTTATTTTATGTCTTTGTGAGTTTCTCACTGTATTCTTGAATCATCAATTGAAATAAATACAAAGGTTTTAATTTGCTAAATATTGCTCTTTTAATACATATAAAAATATAATATATATACATATATAAAACACAAGCATACAATATATGCATTTAAAAACAGTCATCACAGTATATAAAATAATAATATATATAACAAAAGTTAAAATATATACATACATACATACATAAATATAATATTTTATTTTACAACTTTTTTCAACTGGATATTAATATAATACAATACAATATAAAATAATAATACATACATATATAGGTATAATTATAAAACTTAATCAAAGAAAGTCCTTGGTCGTAGAACAAAGACTTAACCTTGCCATTTCGGAATCAAAGAGAAAAGCCATGGTCGTCATTAGTAGGGTTCAAATATTAATATCTCGTGTTTGTCTTCTAGAGTCAGGTATAGTATTAGAAGACAGTTGTTGGTTTTTTTTGGTGTTGCTGCCTTAAATCATTAGTTGCTTCCGCAGGAGATGGGCACCTTGAAGATGACCTCGTTGTTGAAAGAGCCTTCTGCCTGAGGGTTCTGTCCCTTCTCAATCTGGTCCTTGTAGTGCTTCTGCTTCTGGTCCTTCTCCGACTTGCAGATCACCTTGGTCTGAAAGGAAACAAAAGTGAGTAACACAAGAAGGTAATTGTGATATCACAATACAGTCAGAAGTCAAGGGTAAAGTGAACTCACAGGCAGCTGCATGAACTGATCGGGGTTGCAAGACTTGTTGCAGGCGGGCAGGGGCCTCTGGGAGATGCAGATCTGTCCGTTCTGCTGGTAGTACTGCACCTGGCGCTGCAGTTCGCATCCCTGCTGGTTCTTTCCGTAGGTCTTGGTCTGCCTCTGTCCGGAGTGCTGCTGGTTGTTGTCCTCCTCGCTGGAGCTGGAAGAGCTGGAGCTGGAGCTAGAGCTGGAGCTGGAACTGGAGCTGGAGCTAGAGCTGGAACTGGAACTGGAAGAAGAGCTGCTGGAAGATGACGAGTCATCTTGGTTGAACCTGTTGTCTTCTGGGCGGACGGAGATAGCCGAGGGCAAGAAGATCGCGGGAATACAAGCGGCCTGCCGAGCATGGCGTTGCAGATTCTTGGATGGTCCGCTGCAAGACTGCTGTTCACTCGACATCCAGGAAGAAACAAAGTCAGTTTCGCTCTGGTAGTAGCAGTTGCCGGGAGCTACCATGTCCGACTTCTCTCCGGACATAGTGCCGCAGATTCCGCTGGTGGAGTTCTTGTAGGATTGGGATCCTGATACACTGAGACGCTTGCCGTCGTAGAGGGTGATCAGCTCATTGTCTCCGAAGCTGACGAGGAGCTCTCCACTGGGGGTGGTGTAGGCGCGAACCAGGCGGCTACTGTGTTGCTGCCCGTATAGTTCTGATACGTATTTGTTCGATACGGAGTAGTCGTAGGGCTGCTTGTACCCGTGCCTCACGGAGATCTTGTTGGTGGAGGAGCCGAGAGTGATCTCGATGTCATCACCGCTCTGAGCCCTGTAGTAGATGCGAACTTCCTTTTGATTCTTCTCGGGAGACCTCATAACGACGGACGTTTGTTTCTCAGAAGATTGGAGTCCATTTTCGGTGTTGCTGGAACCGTTCTGCACGAGTGTATGCCAGCAGCTGTCGATGGTGTAATCCAAGCTCTTGTTGGAGAAGGTCTCGATCTTGTCGTTTTCCACGGAGCAAGTAGCTGAAAAAATACATTTCATTTGATGTTATTATTCCATTTATTTACATATTTATTAGAAAGGTATTCAGAGAATGAAGCCTGCGCACTCACCGAATCCGTTGTTGCCGTATGCGTGTTTGTTCACACCGCGGAAGATGTTGATGTTAGGGTGTGCAGCCAAGAGGCTCTCTGCATAAGAGCCCACTGGAATCTCGATAAGGGCGAGGAACACTTTAGGAGCGCTCAGAGAAGCGTTCATCCTCCTCAGATTCGGGCTGAGTCTCATCTGGAACTCAATCTGGTTGTCCTTTCCGGAATGGCTGACCCAATCTTCCTCAACGTGGTCATTGGCCATCTGACGAACGGTCTTATAAACGCTGTAAGAGGCATTCTTCAGCTCATTACCGACGCTCTGGTAGTGGGCGGTCAGTTCCAAACGGTCCATGACGTTAGCCCTGCTAGTGGCATTACGGCAGGCGGAGAGCAGCTGGTTTCCTTCCTTCATCTGAGCCAGGCAGTGCTTGGCGACTGGAAGGTTTCGGACGTAATCCCTACGATCTTGTGTCTGATCCATCTTGGAATTGATGTCGAAGGATGCGCCGGAGTTGGCATCCTTTCCGTACTTAACAGCAGCTTGCACCTTGGCGAAGGGTTGGAACTCAAGAGCCTTTTGGAAGTTTATGATGGGGGTAATGGAAAAGTCGGCAGAAGCGGCAGCGGCGATTTCGAATTCCTTGTTCTGAGCGTTCTTCTTGTAGAAGTAGTAGGCTCCTTGTGCCTTTGTTTCAACGGGGCTCTTAGCCCAGGCGGCGGTGGCTACGTAGCGAGAGTTCTTCTTTCCCTTTTGGGATCTCAATTCGAAGTCCAGCACTTGTGCTTTGGCGCTGTTGATACCGGCAGCGGTCATCTGGAGCATGTAGTTTCTCCTCTCTTCACCTCCCTTCCTGACCTGCTTGATCATCTGAGTGGCTTCCTTGCTGGGGCTCTGCCAATGGTCTCCGACAGTGGTTCCCTCTTGCCAATCTCCCTTGGACTTAAAGCTTACTGATGAATCTGTAATTAAGTAATAAAGGTATAATTTTCGTTAATGGTGAACAAACTAAATATCACAAACTACTCATATAAGGAAACCCGCTTACTGTACGATGCGGAGAAGCTGATCACAGTAGGCTCGTACTCCCTGGGGGAGTACTTGACGGTGTAGGTGTACAGCTTGATGTCATTGCTGGACATCAGGAAGGTAGCGGCAGCCACGGGATTGGAGCGGAGTAAGCGGTAGAACTTGTCTGTGCCGGGTGCCTCGTCGTTTTTGGATTCAACAATGATGGCGAACCCGAGTTCATCTACTCCGTATGTTTTAGAGGAGAAGATGGGTTGCTTATTCTTCTGACTGACCTTTGTGTTCTGCTCTTGAGCCACGGGCTTCTTGCCCTTCTTGGCGTAGATTGAGGTGTAAGGCCAAGAGCTGTAGTGGAAGATATCGACATCCTTATTGGATTCGCTGAGGATGTTCATGTCGATGTCGACCTTACCTCGGGCATCGATTCCAACGGAGGCATTCATGGGAATCTTGACTTGCATTTTCTGAACGACACCAGATACAACGTATTCGAGCTGCTTGCCGAGAGTGTTGAGGAAACCGATTCTTCCATCGACGTTGGAGGAATACAAGAAGTCTACATCTGCGGTGACATTAATGGTGTTGAAATCGTGGGAGCTGAGCTGAGCTTTGATATTTCCCTCCACACTGAGGATGGCGGGGGTTCTGTACTTCAGGTAGAATGGAACACCCATAGCCATGGGGAACATGATGATGGTGTCTTCCTTACTCAAAACCTTCGTGTAGGAGTAATCGACTCCCTTCTGGAGGGGACCATTTCCGGACTGGATCATGTCTGAGAATTGATTGATGGAATCGCCATCAAAAGCGAAGAATCGCTGTTGACTGAAAAGTTCCAGCATCAAATGGGCCTGTAGAGGCTCCTGCTTGGATCCCTTGATGTTCAGCATTTTAGCGATCTTTTCAACGATTCCGTTGCCGCTGTTTTTTCCTGACTGGCGTTGCTGTCCGTGTTGCTGTTGGTTCTTCTGAAACTGTTGCGAAATAGCTTTCATCCACTGCCTGACGCTGGAGACGGCGGCGTGTACCTACAAAAGTTGATTAGTGTTTATCCATGATAGCAAGTCGGAGAAGCAAGTAAGGTAGGCCCTAGGGAGGTATCTTACCTTAGTTGGCTTCATGGAAGATCCACGTTTGCCCTGGAAGGAGAATTTGATGTTTTTGGGGTAATTGCTGTCGAGGGATCCAATCTGGAAGTACTTGCTGGCATATCCAACGTTCATCTCCTCGTTGTCGTACTCGAATAACTTCAGCTTGGAGTACTGGCTGTCGTATTCCCTTTCGCTCAGCATCATGGAGGCAGCTTGAGCGTACTTGGCGCTGTAAAATAATGCACGAGTTCAGTTCAAGTCAGGTTTTGATGCACTATACCTTAACAAACTGCTGGAAAGTGGTGACTTACATTGTGCGGTGCTCTGGCTGGGTCGCGCTAGCGGCGCTCAGGATAGCGGACTGCACGGCGGCACGGACCTGGTAGCTGGAATCAGTGTGGGTATTCTGGGCCATGCGCTGGAGCATGACTTGGGTCGGCTTGGAGCTCATCAGCTCGCTCACGGCAGCCACACGCACTTCGTAGTTTTCGCCTTGGTTCTGGTAGATGTTGAACAAGGTGAGGCGGCTGGACTCGGGGTACAATTGGGCAAGGTTGTTCAGGTTCATCACCATCTGTGTGCGCAGGAAAGTCTGAGCTTGCACTTGCGCTTGCAGGTAGGGGGCGAATACTTGGATGATACTGGGGTGACCCACGTTGCCGATAGCCTTGATGTAGACTTGGGCATTTTTATAGTCTTTCTTCTGAACAGCTTCACGCAGTTGCTTCTCTAGATAGGGCATAACGGTTTCGGTAACAATCTTGTAGTTCTTATTTGCCAAGCGGCCGTACGTGTGTACGGGATAGTAACGGTGGACGGTGGAGTTGTCAACGTGGGCCACACGAATGAATTTAGTGGCTGCGAGAAGGGCAGTCACGTTAAGGTGCCTCTGTTGCTGGACATCGTCGCTGATGGCGAACATGAAAAAGTCTTCGAGAAGTTCCTTGGTCGGGTAGTGCAGGGTGTTGGGAAGGTGAGAGATCACTTGAGCAGCTTCTTCTCCCCGGACCTTTTTTGATTGAATCCATGACTTGGTCAGTTTGTACGTGGGCTGGCTTCCAGCCTGGACAACGGCGTCACGGAACAGATTCCAGTTCTTCTCATTCTTTTCACTCGCTTTGAGTACTCGGCTGGTGGCCTGTTCCAAGTGTTTGTAGTCTAGTTCTCTTACGGCTTCAACAACGATGTTCCATTTTTCCAAGATATCTGCTTTTGGAAGATTTTGATCGTTTTCAATAGCGCTGGCGATCTCTTGGGTCATCTTGATGATTTGCTCGACCAGAGAATTTTGATCTTGTTGGTGCAGGTCTGGGTTGACAAAGCCGGAGTGGATTGGCCTCTCATCCATGTTGGGGGAATCTTGCCACTTGTCTGAGCTCTCAGAGCTGGAGGAAGATGAAGACGAAGAACTGGAAGAAGAAGAGCTGGAGTCGGAAGAAGAGGACCTGGACGACTGCTTGTTATTACCATTATCATTACCATATCCATGAGCGTGGTGAGTGTTTCCATATTGTCGCTGTTCTTGTTGGTTATGATTCTGTTCGGCACGTCTATCAGGAATAGCCGATCTGAAGAAACACAACGTAATTTATTTTTGGAAGGTGTTTAAAATAGTAAAAATATCTAGATAATTAATTCTGGTAAGCTTACCTGCGTTGCCTGGAATGAGCTGCTTGCTGCTTGTGTTGTTGCTTCTCTTGCTGTTTCCTCTGTTGCTCCTTCCGTTTGTTTTGCTGTTTATGAGCATCACTCTCTTCACTGCTGCTGCTGGAAGAGCTGCTGGAGCTAGAGCTGCTAGACGAGGAGTCGTCCTCATCCTCATGTTGGGCCTTGGGGCTGGACAGCCTGTATAGCAAGTTGGAGAAACGAGTCTGGGAAGGCTTTTGTTGGTCGGCCTTATCGTTTTGCCAGTGCGCGATGGCCGTGAGGGTCATGTTGACGCTGCTGACGACCTCAACCTGGTCCTTCCTGTGCAGGACGGGGCTGGCGGATACCTTGGTTATGTAGTAAGAGGAGTACACGGTGTTGTTGCTTTGGTCGACTATGAGACGGGTGAATGTGGCGCGCTGTAATCGAAACAACTCTGTTCATTTAAAGGGTATTTGTAAGTTGAATGAATGCGTGATAAGAACAGTGATTGTTTATATATGTAAAAGAGGTGAAAGCACTCACATCCATGAAGTTTTCGTTGCTGTGAGGGTTGTGTTCCCACTTAGCACTCTTGGAGACTCCGAAGTGGTAGGCTACCCTCCTGTCGCATTCGGCGTAGTCCCTGGACTTGGTGATCTCCAAGAGTTGGCCGGGCTTCTGTTGAGAGACATCGGCCAAGGGGGCGAGGTAAGGTTTGCGCTGGAGCTCATCCAGACGGAGGGGACTGATGGTGTAGAGGGTCTTGCACTTTCCGGTGACGTCAATCTCCATGTTGTTGTAGACGCCATTTCCATTGCTTTCATCCAGGAAAGCAGATTTGGAGTCAGTGAGGTGTCTGCCGCTGGTGTCCACCTGCAGGGCGCTCAGGAGGCCCTTGAGCAAGTTCTCTGCCTGCAGCGACATTCCCTTGGGTACTTCCAGACGATGGAACAAGCCCCCGCGCATGTGCGCGACGAAGGGCTGCTCCAGCTCAGGGTAGGACTGTGCCTGTGTCTGTGGAAGGGGAGCCTCAGGTCCTGCCGGGAGATGTTGGTGCACCCTGCTGAACTTGACTCGATTCAAATTTCCGTGAAGCTGGTTGTTCTGAGCGCGGAGGGTCAGCCTTCCCTCGAGGTGTACTCCTGCCCATTCCTGGCCTATAGAGGTCAGAGTGCGCGAATCCAACTCGTAAATGTACGCGTAACCGTTACGCCATTCTAAAAAAACAAGTCAGCAGAATCAGCTTTGTGTTGAAACTATCAGAAAATTGAGGCATTGCGAGAAATTGATACCTTGCTTATCCCTCACCATATCATGCACGATTTATGTAACTGGCGGAAATGTTCAAGATACCTAGAGAAGCGTATAATATTGGCCCGATGAGAAGTTATTTTTCACTTACAATGGATAGAATTCTTAAACGTTCAGCTATCAACGTTTAACCTGTGGAAAGGCTCCAGACTCCAGAAGGGTGTTTAAAGTTCATAGAGAATAATGATGACAATTATTATTATTATGAACCATGATGGGATTGGCTGGATTTGTCAACTTACCATCGTGCCCGTTTTGGTCGTTGGAACCATCGTTCTCTTTGTTGTTGCCGTTATTCCATTTCTTGTTGCCTTTCTGTTGTTGGCTGGAGTCGTTGTCTTGCTGATTGCGCGCCAAACCAGGCGACACTGAAAAGTTAAATACAATCAGTCATCTCACATCCCTCATAGAGATAATGTCCTTTGTGATCAGAGTAAGCCGCACCATAGGGTGTGAAGACTTGGTTTGGAAAAAGCATAATTAACCAAAGATCAGATTTTTTAACATTAATTCCACACGTGATACCCTGAGGAAAATAATATTCATCTGGGACTATGTCATCTGTGAAGATGCTGTATGAGAGAGGAAATACAGAGGTCGGCCAATCATACCACAGCCTTGTTGTTGAACTCAAGAAAGAGGTGCAGGAGTGACCCAATTATACACCGGTGCCGAAGGGATCAATGACGCTAGTTCCTTCCATCTTCCATTGTAATACCGGAAGAACAAGGACAGCATACGTACCTGACGCCTGTGCACATTTTTAATAAGGAATTATAACAATTTAAGACAGAGTAATCTAACAAACTGACCACCCATTTTTGCCGAGAATCGGGGTTTTTTCAGTTATATTGGGGCTCCAGACCAGAGGTGACTGCCAAAATTCAACAGTGGGATGCACTTGCAATTTGTGCAGGGTCAGCAAAGTCATTAAAGTATCTGCGGGTCCTGTACAGTTCGCTCAGCTTCTGAGAGGCAACTTAACTCTGGCTTCGATGGAGCCACCGTAACTGAGCTGGTCAATTAGAGTTACACCAAGCATATCAATAGAAGGCATGTTGGGAAGAACGCTTCCAAAAACAATAAAATAAGTATCAAATCCAAATAAGAAGATTTGAAATATTACAAAGTAGAATGTATGTACTATTGTAATATATTAGGGTACAAAAGTTTTACACATAAATTAGTAACATTTGAAGAAAGCAAGTAAAGTAATGGATGTTCTTACCAAACAAGAAGACAAAGTAGAAGATGAGGAAAAAGAATACAAGGAACTTCATGATGCAAGAGAGGACCTTGCCAGTTCGCTTGACAGGACCGTCTGAAGATTAGAGCTGTTGGATCAGTTTATATACCCACAAATAGCGGACTTCCACGTGGGATTGTTGATCTTAATATAGCGATAAATTACAATTTATTATCAAAACATAAATAATATCGGTTGTTAGGTTGATAGTTGTTATTATCAAAGCGTGCACTTTCTCGCGTTCAATGAACTCAAATTTGTTTTCAAGTGTCATTTCAAAATTGCAGCCGATTATTCAGACAAGCGATAAAGTAGGTACCAATATATGCTCAGAAAATTCATAATTCTTTATTTGAATAAACCAAGGAGCTTCCAACGCTATTGTTACCCTCGTGAAGCATATTCCCCTATCTGATATTTTTTCCATCATCGAAGATAGATCCTGCAGTGTTTGGACAGAGTATTGGCACATTGCTAGTCAATCCAAAGGAGCCTGCTACTCCTGAATACAAAGGACTATCCCATCAAAACCGTGGTTTAAAAAATTCCCCCATTTTTCCAAAAAACAAATTTCCTCACTTATTGACATTGTTCAGTTCCTTCCCACCTTTTTCGAATTCACGTCTTTAACTCCCTAGATTGTTCATTCTGTGGTCTAGATGTGGGAACTTTAGATCACATATTTTTTGGTTGTCCATCTCTAAATAAATATCCTCTCTTCTATCAAGCGTTATCTAAAATTGGCTCCCCTCCAGTCAACATCTCATCTCTTCTAATTCTGAACTGGACTCAAATCTTCCATATAATTTTGATATTTGCACATTTAAATAAAATTAATATATAAATTAACCTTTCCTTTCTCTGTTATTTTAAATGAAGGGCTAGAACACCCTTAAAAGGCGAAAGCCAGAAATAATTGAAAAAAAAACTATATCCAATACAAATCCATCATGATCAAGCTTCATCGATTTCATCAATTTTGCAAAAAATGTTAATTTTGTTAATTTGGGAAGTGGGTTTGGGTACTGCCGCCCCGGGAACCAATTTTTGGATAACCAACACCTCTTGACTTAACCACCTTGGTAACTTAGCAGGGGTGCCCGGGTTCATGGGGTGAGGTTTGTGGCTGGCAGGCCGGATCGGGAGAGACTATGGTTAGCGAACATCACTTTGCACCGCAGCTGCAGTGGGAGGAATAGATTTATACGTTCCTCATCCCTGGACATACTGACCCCTAGATTCACCCACTCCTCACACCTTTTTACTTCCAGAACTTCCTCTCCTTCCTTTCCTAAAAAGACCCTCCACACAGCATCCACTAAGATGACATAGACCCTAAGGGGAATTATTTTCTTTGGGGCCTCCTGTGTGGAGCTAAATATAAAGCACCTGAAATGAAAGTGACGATTATGATAAACGACACACATTTTGATCCACACGCCCAAGAAAAATGAACATAAAGACAAACATATTCAAACTTAGAGTTTAATAACTAAAACTAATGAGTTATAAACAAATGAGTTTTAAAAACTTTATTTGGACAAAGAAATATGCAGTACCTACTTCTCTATAAAATTATTTAATTTACTTCCTCTTACAATAAAACAATTAATAAAATAACCGAATTCAAAAGAAACATAATAATATGGATTATGGACATGGGAAGGAAGAAGATAGATACAATTTTGCGACTGAACAAATATTAACGCTTGAATTGTACTTTCTTTTAGATTCAACTTTATAATTTTCGTTTGTAATATTTTAACATAGGTATTTACTTATATTCAAACAAAAAAAATTGTACAATGTGTCCTTAGAACGGGGTACCCCTGTAAAGACACATTTTTCTTTGAAAAAATTAAAAAAAAAGAAAAATAAGAAAAAAAAAGAAGATATAACAGCTATAAATAAAATATTGCAAAAATCTAGTTTGTCCAAAAGTACAACGTACTGTCCAAATATACAATTAAATCTGTCCAAGGGTATGTACAAACACTTACTTAGACAAAAACGCACAATAAAAAATCATAGAAGATAAGTAATGAAAAAATTGTAAAAGTTGCATAATTGACCAATTCATAAGATTTAAAAAAATGAGATTTTGTTGTGATCCAATAAGAAAAAAATATTGAAGAAAAAAGTACAAAATTGTCCAAAGGAACACCGCTTGACCCTACAGTATGAAAATGTTTACAAATTAGACACATGTAAGGTAGAGAAAATATCCAGAATATAAACTGTTGAATTACTTATTAAGCAGATTTAGTCGAAGGTCTAATAGTTCAGATATTTTAATCTTGTAAATATTCTGAGATAATTTTTAGTAGAGATTGCAATTTCTTACCCGTTGAATAAATATATAATTTTCTTATCAAAATCCATTGCAATACATTGAGTAATAATGGAAAGTTTGACGTCTGCTTATTATTTTTTTTTATTTAAGCGACTATATAAAATAATTCTATAAGTATACAAAATATAATAGTTGTGTTAGGTAAAGCTATTGTATTTCTTAGTCCTCCTCACTAGGGGTTCCTGTGCCGAGGCGGTCTAAAATTGTTTGATTATTATAGTTTATTTGTTATTATTCTATTTCGTTTTTAGTGTCTTCATCAGGGTGTTTTTGTTGACCTCTTTCTACCATATTTTTATTCTTGATTTGCACTCATAAATTTTATTATTTAAACTTTTTAATATTAGTTTTATGTCTTGGGGAAGAATGTTATGGAGTTTGGTTGCAAAATAAGAATAGTTTCTTTGTCCGAATGTGGTTTTATAACTTGGAATATTTTTTATGTCATTTTTAATCGATCTAGTGTGATGGATACGCGGTCTAGTAGAGGATTACGAATTTTTAAATAGCTTTAATAATATATTTTTGGCATATATTCGTTGTACATTAGGTACGTCAAAGCCATTGAAAATTTCAATCGAAGGCGTTCTAATAGATACTTTCAGTAAGGTCCATATGATTCCTTTTTGAATTGTATTCAGGTTGTATATGTATTATTATGTGTAGTAGATCTCCATTCTATAATTCCATATTCAATTCGAGAATGCCATAATGCGTAGTAAACCTTTTTCAAATCCTTTTTATTTCCCACATTTTCAAAGAAATATATAAGGCTTATGAGTTTTTCAGAAATACCTTTGATGTTAATATTTTTTATTAACAGGAAAGACGGTCGCCGACAAATTTGAATAATGAGTATTTTACGAAATTACCGCTGAATAATACCCCCAAGAATAAAATCGTTACAAATTTACGTTTTGTATTCCTCATTTATCTTCTACATAACTGGATCGATTTTAAATATTTGTTTTACCAACTGTATTAAAAGAAAATATTGTATGTCTACACATTTTTCTTTTCATCTTTGGGGATGCTGTGGAGGGTCTTTTCAGGAAAGGAGAAGAAGTTCTGGGAGGTCAGTGTGTTCAGGAGTGGCGGACGTATAAATCTATCCCTTCCACTGCATTACAATGCGATATACTGCTGGTTAGATCAAAAGTCTCCCTCATCTAGTATCTCCCGATCTGGCCTATCACGCAGTTAATGGGCAGACGCATCTGCCGCCAAGATCCGGGTAAAACCTACTCCATGAACATGGGCATCCCTGCCAAGTCACCGAACATAGTCACCCACTTGGGAGAGGTGTTGGTTTATCTAATATTCTTCAAACGAAAAAGTCTACCAAAATGGGAAAAAAGTAGTAATTTTCAAGTCATAAAGTTCTTTATTTTATTTTTACGTAATTATATACATAATTTAGCATGGTTATATTATTTTAACATAAACAAAACACCTCATACACGCAATTTTACTAAGCAAAGCATAAATCAAACTATTTCTAGGTAATCATATTTTATTTTGTACTGAAGTTACTTATGTATAAAAAAATCTTTTTTTTTTTAGAAAACGGTAGTCACATCTTTAATTTCCACCAAAACAAAACAACAATTAAACAGAGATCAGTTTAAAAACTTTTATATACGCCTAACTATAGTTGATATCTTATAGAAACCATTTTTTCTTACAACGAATCAAATTGGCAGAAATCCTTTTTAATAAAACCAAATTAATTTTATTTTTTATTGGAATAACTTTTTTATTCATCAATATAATAAATCATAAAAGACAATATTATCTTATGATCACAAAGTTCTAAAGAATTGGTTTGTAACCTAGATAGTGTATCGGATAAAAATATCCGATTTTATTTATGTGGGACATCTTTTGATCTTTTCCAAAAGTATAAATGTAACATAATTTTTATTGGAATAACTCTTTTTTTACTACATTTTGAAGGTTTTGCCCATCAATGAAATTAAGATACATCAATTCGGTAGATTTCAAACCAATTATACAAAACTTTGTGATCATTTAAAAAGTTAGTAGCCAAAACTATGGAAAAAAATTAAAAATATTATTGTTAACCTCTCAGATTAATTTGTTCGCTTTTCGGAACAACTCACATAGGTCTCATACTCCTTTACTATCATGGATAGGTATTTGATATGATTGAGGTGATTTTTCACAAAAAAGGCGCTCTAAAAATTGTTCAATTATTATTATTATTATTATTTAAACACCACGTTTTATATTAAAGTCTAAAAATCAACAATAAAATATTTTAAAAGTACAACTTTGTGCAACTAAAGTTTCGACCCGGAATTTGAAAAAATTATGAAATTTTGTGAATTTTTTATTAATTATTTTTACGTGAAACAACAAAAAAGTGAGTTGACCATTACGTTTGTCTAATAAAATAATATATGGGTATTTTTATTTTATTCATTTGCAGTAGTTTTAGTTAGAAAATACGTAAGGTGAGTCATTTTCAAAAAATTTTTATGTTTGAATAAAATAAAATATGTTTTAAAAATTATGTACGTATTTATTTTGAATTATACATTTTGAAAGCGTATTTTATCACCTTACAAAAACAGTTTTTAGTTTTCGGATGTGTTCAGGAATATTCCGTTTATTTGGATTGTACTGCAAAGCGGAAATATTTTGTCCTTCCGACAAAATAGGCCCGAGGCTTGAGAGGTTAATGATAATATTTTTAATTCAGAATTAGAAATATGAGATCGATAAAAATGACTTAAAATTAAGAGGTTCCAACAGCCCAATTGGTTAAGGCGTTTGTCCCGGTAAGACAAGAGATCCTGAGTTCGAGTCCCAGTTGCGACCGTTACCTCATTATTTTTCTGTGTTTTGGTCGTTTTCATATTTTCGTTTAGATTTATTAGTATTATTTTATTCTTGAAAGATAAATTGATTGTGGTTTTGAATTACAATTTTCTCTATTTTCAAGAACCTAATGTAAAGAGATCAAAAAAATTTCAACTTACAAAAACAATATTAGATATATAATATAATTTCTAAATATCAATCACAAACCATTAAAATTATTTCTATTGTAAAAATGGTAACCGGTGCATGCTTCTGAGTTGTCACAGGACCGTAATAAAATGATATTAATAACAAATTGTATACTTAAATACATCAATAAAAACAAGCGTAGCCATCATTTAATATTAATTAAAAAATACAAAATACATTTAATGTACATAAGTAATTAATTTGTTTCACGTGTTTATGAGATCAACATGAATTTTCATTTTCCAATGAGCAATGTCTTTTCAATTCGTAAAGTAATCATAACATACAATTTATTTACAAGTTCATTAATCTAATAAAATTATAATTGTAAACTATATATTACGAAGGCATTTTCCTATTAATTGAAATACTCGTAGGTATGTATTAGTTACATAAAATATATAGTTGTAGTCTGTCAATAAAGAGAAGAAAATATTAAAAATGGAACTACAAAATTTGTAGGCTGACAACACCAATTTAACTGTGAAATATTATTTTAAAGCGCAATGGCACTGACTATCTAGAGCATTGTAAATATTATTTTTAAGCGCAAAGGGACTGACTGTCTAGAGCACTGTAAATCACATTGTTTTGTTCTGAAAGAAAAACAAATTAAAATCAAAGAAGCACTGTTGTACTTCCTGACATACATTTGATTAAATGGTGTTTTAAAAAGTGATTTGCTTTCATTTGAATTTAACAGTAAGTAGAAAGGAAGAATCACTAATGGTGAGCTTAGTTACACTACTTTTGGATCTGAATCAGTTAAATATATTCAGATCTAAAATTAGAGACATGGTCTAAAGCCCGGGCAACGCTAATAAATGTGAGCAATTTCTAAACTGTGCTTTATATTTTATTACAATATTGTTATTCTTCATTATGTTAACACAAAATTGCAACGGTATAATATACCTATGCAATTCTATTTTCGAGATCAGTGGTATCTATATTGCAATGAAATTTTTATTTTTTCACTTTTATTACTTTTAATTTTTTTACAAAAATATAGGTTACACAGTTTTACATTTTGATCATGAGTTGTATTTTTAGTATTGCCATTTGAACAACAGTGGCACCCTCCTATTTTTCTACTCTTATTTAACAAACTGTAAATGACTGTTATAGACGAAAAATACAATCGAAAATATATATCTTATAGTTTTTCGCGGCTGTTTCAACATTGAAACAACCTAACCGATTCCTACAGATAGAGCGCACGTTGAAATCGGTTCAATTGTCCATTTCAACAAAAAATAAGTGATCATACTTTTGCGTGGTGGGCCGGATCAACGAACTGGTTGTGGGAGACCATTTGAACATTCCAGCAGGACTCTCTCGACCATTCGACTTGCAATACAGTGGAAGGGATGGATTCATACGTCCCTCACTCCTCAACCCACTGACCCCCAGATTCATACCTACCCCTCATACCTTTTTCCTTCCCAGACTTGTCCTTCTTTTATTTACCTCCACACAGCATCCAAAAAGATGACATAGGCTCTGAGAGAAATTATTTTCCTCAGTATCTGTGGAGCTAATTAAAAAAAAGTTTGGTTAAATTTTGGAGGTTAGGTTAGGTTAGGTATACCTGGAGTGGTGTTTCGGAACCTGGTGCATGAAGCTGGAAAAGGAGGGATAAAAGTAGGCTGAATTAATGAATGAATGAATGTTGTATGAATTAATGAATACTGAATGAATGTTAAATGCTTGAATGAATGATTATTGAATGAATGAATAATGAATTTATGTTGAATGCATGATTATTGACTGAATGTTGAATGCATAAACGAATGAATGAATGAATGAATGCTGTAATAAATAAATTAATGCTGTGGAAATGAGATTCCTGCAGCAGAAGGCAATTTTTCAAATTTAAAGATCCAAAAAAATTGTAAGGAGTTATGAATATGATGCTTGGTCGGTTTGGACAAGTAGAGCGTAGAGCACGTGCAAATAAACGAGCCCAAGGAAAATATATCAGGGGAAATAGATTTTAACATCAAGTAAATCAAGTACTTGGGTCGAGTCAAGTGCATGTCAAAAGTCAGGATAACAAAAGAAAGTGGGGCAAGATAGAGTTGTGTGTCAGTCCATCCTCTTTACCTATCTTTGGGGGGAAAGGCGTGATGAATTGTTTATTATTTAATATAGTAAGGTTAAGAAGAACATTAAAAACTTATAGGTTTAGTTTAGACCGTATTTTGAGTTCTTTTAACATGTCACAAACAAGCAATGTTAATAATTCGTCGAACGAAATAATATATTTCTAGAAGGAACACAATTTGAGACCAACTTAGCTGATTTATATATGTTTCTTAAAACGCCTTAAGAAACTTTTTAATTTTAAAATTATACAAATAAATTTGGTTTGTAAACATTTTACCAAAACCATTATTTTCTAAAAGACTTGCCCTGAAGCAAAATCTGGAAATCATACAATTTACAATATCAAAGTTAGTAGGTATTCAAGTTATGTAAAAGTTCTGTAATTATTTCAGTTCTTGAAACAACTGTTCCCTAGTGATATGATAACAGAATTTGAATAGAACTTTCACAGAGCCTGAAAAATAGCTTTGAAATTTGATGCATTGTTCAAATTCTGTAAAACGACCCGTCCTTGGTATTCATTGTAATGCCATAGCATTCCATTGACTAATTGACTTCATTGTGTACAAAGAAATGAAAGAAAAGGTTTCATGAAAACTTAAGATTACTGTTTTTCAAGTTCTACCTCTTGAGCCAATATTTCAGACCTTCTTATCTTTTCACGCAGAGAATAATGAATCTAAAGATGACCTCCACAAATTTGTCCAATACAAAGAAAGCACCCGTTTTTCACCAATCCCCCAAAAAAAAATTTAATTGATCACAAATGATCCTCATAATAGCCTATATTGAGTTCATTCACCAAATACTGACTAAACTCAACATTAACCGGAGTTTCTTCAGTAAAAGACTCCTCATAATGTGTGATACCCATCAAACCATTCTGTTGTCTTTCAAAGTTGTTCCAGTCCAAATTAGCAGCGTGACTGCAAGATGGACTTATGTTTTTAACTGCTGAACTAATTCTGGATAAGTTGTTGTTCTTGTTGTGGTTCAAGTTTTTGACTTGTTGGACAACTTCAGTTGTTGGTTTGCAAGTGGTTCCTTCTTTTCTACTGCGTTTGGCTGTGAATACTTCGACTTCTTCTGGAATGGTGATCAATCTTTTGTTCTTTGTGGTTTCCTGTTTGGTGGTCGTAAATCTGTTTGTTGTTTTGTTGTGTTTTATCTTTTCCTGCACGGCGGCTGTGACTGCTCTAGAGGCTTTATGGGTTTGTAGGGTTGGAACAATTTCAGGAGGTTGAAGTCTTTCCGAGCCCTAGATAAAAAAATAAAATATTTAACTTTGAACGAAGGGTTTTAGAAAACGAATAACGAACATGATGATTAAGTAGTAAACAAGAATACCACTTAAAAGTTAAAAGTCCTAACTGTCAGCAGTCAATGGGATTATGGCATTCCCGATTGGGGAATGCTGAGTGGTTGAATGGGGAAGAAAATAAAGCAAAATACCATTTACCTTTTTACAATAATTCTGGTTTTCGGGCACCAACTTGGCAGTGTTTTTGGCGGTGATGGCCGCGTGGTTTTTGACGTGTTTCCTCAGGCTGGAGGGGTCGGTGTACCTCTTGAGGCAGCCTTCAATCTGGCAAGCGTAGGGCCTCTGGAATAATAATTTTTAGATTTTGAATATATAGAACAACATCATAATCTCATCTCGGTGGTCTCCGTATACTAATATAGGATAATGTAGGGTACTCTTGGGAAACCGGCTAAGAGACGCGGGTGTTTGGGCACGTTGCGGCCAGGCAGCTCGCCCGCTCATTCTCGCCGGGACTGCCCCGTGATAGTGGGACAAACTTTCTTTATATATCCCAATATCTTTCTTTTATATATTTTCTCCTTCTTTATTATTTCACTCTAATTCTAATTAGATGCTGAACCAACAGGCGAACACATCTCTGATGTGTCTTTATCTTGGTAATTACTGTAAATGTAAGTACGCATACATTTTTCTTTCTTCCTAAAAATCATACATGCAGGGACATTGAAGGGTCTAGATCCGTTTTAAAAATAAATGTAGCTTCCTTTTTAGGTTAAACAATCAGTTTTCTCACACAGCCGTTGGGAAAGTGGTAGATCCCCTCCAATGTGGTCTCCGTATACTTCGTATCTTTTACATTTTGTTCGTGGCATCTTTTATCATGCAAATCCTTCTTTTCACTTGTGTTTCACAACCTAGAGCCTCGGTTTCGACGGTTTATGAAGTCAATCGCCATTTCTAAGCCTGTGAGAACATTATTTGTTCTTATTGAGCTATAATCGGCCGTGAAAGAGGGTTGAAATGAAAATCAGAACCTTGAGCAGAAAACGAATGAAGAAGAGATGCAATATAAACTCACGGCATTGAAGTGTGTCCTCTGGTGTTTGGCCCTGTCGGAACTGTTGGAGAATGCTTTATGGCATCGCGGCGCCTGACAGCGGTAGGGACGCTCCCCGGTGTGAGACCGACGATGGATCTTCAGGTTTTCCAGACGAGAGAAAGCCTTGCCGCAGCCAGGATGCTGGAATCATCAAAAACAATCACAATTAATTCTTCATTATGGAGACCAATATCCGCTTCCCAAACTGTAAACTGTAAATGAAATCTGCCGAGAAGTAATGTTTCTAGTAATGTATAAATAGTGTAGGATGGTGTACCATGCATTTGTTGGGCTTGTGACCACTGTGCACGCGCATGTGGATCAGCAACTTGTATCGTGCGTTGAAGGGACGGGCTGCACGCGCACACCAACTCCACATGCAGATGAACTCGTCTCCTGGACACAACAAATAATAAAACACATATAAAAAATATTTCCACTTCATTTATTTGTGACCGTAACCGGTTTCAGCCTGTTAAAGCCATCTTCAGACTGGTAAAAAGTATTATTTATCAAAAATCTAAAGTTTATATACAAAAAAAGAATAAGCACAGATTTAATACTATTACATAAAATACTTTTTAAATTTTTTGTTTGTTTATTTTTTATTTATTAACATTAAAACCTGCTAAACTACTTATGTAGTTTGTCAGCAGGTACATAATGTCAACATTTTTGTAATAACATGGTACAATGGTAAACAGTATGTAGGTAGATATGTATAATGTTGATGATAAATCAACAATAAAGATAGTTGGTTAAATTACAGAATAGTATAAATATAAATATTACGTAAAAAGTAGCATAAGCCTCATATAACAAACAAGTACAAATGAATTTAAAGTGAGCAAATGAATATAATAACAAGTACTTCTATAGTTTAATATACACAAGGTAATACAAATTTATAATGAATTTACATTTCCTTAGAATGTGAATTCCAAATAGGAAAACAAGAAAATCAGTAGGGCATCAATATAAATATCAATATAAAACTGCATTACAAAATTGACTGCCCTAAATGACTTCAATTTATCAATATCCATGTTCCCAAAAAATCTTGCCGACATTTATTACCCTTTTACTTCAATAGCACCAGGACACTAGCTTATCAAAATTCTCCGATTCCGAGACTTTACAGTAAATATTCCGATATGCGTGATATGTTTCATCTTAAAACTAATCAGTTTAAATGTTGTATATTCTATCACTTTTATTCTTCTAGACATAAATAGAGCTATGTACCTATGTAACTTCTACGCTTCTACTATTTTGTTTTGTAGAATCTTTTAAATTCAATTACGTGCGTTAGGATTCTTAGTTTCTGTTTACATTTTTATCTATGTATTTTGTTTTGTGTTTTTTTGCAACCTTTTTTGTATTATCTTTATTTTTTTCTTTATTGTTTAAATTTTCAAGTATTTAATTTGATAAAAATAGTTTGTAAATTTTTATAAGAAAAGCCCTCTAGGGCTTTTTTTTTTTTTTTTTTTTTTTTACAGTGAATACCGCACAAGAATCTCAACTGCTCCCGTCTGGAGCCAGTGAGACTATGGCATCCCCAATTGGAATATGTTGTGAGGCTGAAGGTAGTGGGGAGGGGAAGGAGGTGGGGTAGAGGAAGGTTGGGAAGTACCTGGCTATTCAGATCTGGTCACCAAACACGGCTAAAGCCATTTCCAAGCAACGTTTCAATTCTGAATGGTGGTCTTACACCAGGGCGATACTGATAGTATCTTCCACTCTGGAACGTGCCGCAAATATACTATGTATATTATTTTTAATTAATTAATTGTGAAATAACACAAATTAATCAAATAAAATTTATTTGTGCACGCCGGGTTCGAACCCGCGACCTCCGGATTGTGAGTCAAGACTCTTACCCACTGGACTACGGAGGGCTTATAATTTATAAATGGTTTTTCCATTTTTGTTGCTACTCATATGTCGTTTTCAATAACTATGAATGGCGGTCTTTCAACGGGCCGATACTGACAGAATTTTGTGAAAAAAACACTAACAAACAATAGTTGCGGGGAAATTTATTCCGAAATTTGAACCCACAATATCCGGATTACTAATCGAGAGCCTTGTTCCTCGACCACGGAGGCCGTCATCACATTTACAAAACCCATGCAACACATATAACAGAAAATACCTATAAATATCTGCTAAATTATTACCTTTGTAGGTGTTGACATGCACCTTCTCAATGTGATCGACCAGAGTAGTCTGATTGGAAAAATTCTTGTCGCAGTTCAGCCAGAAGCAAATTCGTTCATCTGAAAACCCAAAAACAATCATTTTGTCAATATTTACATCTTCATGGTAATTCAATTCAATTTATTAATTTTAAAACAAAATTAACATTTTAAAGCGTTTTTAAAAGAGAGAGAATATTTAAGATAAGATAAGCAGATTTAAATTAACAGCAACAAAGTTTGCTGTCTAAATTGTGCTTCATTGATGACATACCGATATTCGAAGTGATTCTATTTAACAACAAGACAGCTCTCTTGACTGGTATGACCACTGGCAAGTTAGTTCTGCAAGCTGGGAGATAAAACAGTCTATGCTGTCGGTGACGGAGATAACTATCGGGAACATAGAAATTAATGCTCTTCATGATAAATCATTTAGGTAAAGAAATGTAGTTTTTACCTGATTGTCCATTAGCAGCTTCTTCGGAATGTTTACTGCCTATTTCCGCCAGACTGGTCTCATCATACAAATCGCAGGTGTTTTCACTAGGCGAGTAATACTCTTCGAATCCAATCATATCATCATCTTCATCTTGGTAATAGTTCAAGGAGTCTAGATCCTCGATTAAACTATCAGTCTCAAACTTCTTCTCGTAGCATCCCTTCTTCTCTTCGTGGAAGACGTTCAGATTAAAGTCCAATTCGGGTTTTTCGTCGTAGACTATTTTCTCAAATAGCTTGCAATATTCAGCTTTCTTATTGTCCACTTTTGTCGGTATTTGATTAACTAAATTATTGCTATTGTAGTAACTATCTAAATTGTCAATACACAGAGCTTTGGTCTCATCTGGAGTAAAATACAAATCTAAATTGTTGCAGGTCACGCCATTTTGAGGAATAGAAGCGTTTCTTTCTGGATTTCTACCAAATTGCTTTGAAAATGCTGTTTCAAGTGGCGGCAAAGGACATTTTTCTATACTAGATGGCGTCAGAATATCTTCTGGCATAGAGTCAGGTGTCAGTCTTCCTGAAAAGTTCCTATCGAAGAAGATTTCGTCGTCTTTTGGGTTCTTTTCATTCAGCCATAAATCACTGCTACAGTCTTGTATATTTTGGTTAAAGTTCGGCTCGGTGAATTTCCATTCTGATTCTTCCACAGAACAGCTTTTGAAAGAGCCATAATCAGAAACAGATCCTTGGTAATCATTGGTCATGTAGCTACAGGTTGAAACTTCAGAACTAAAGCTATCTGTTCTTGCGCTAAGTTTGGACGCCTTCTCGTGGCATTTTTGATTTGCGTCATTAAAATTGTACAGCTCAAACCCTTTGGGTTCCACCTGATGCAGAGAACTGAACTTCTGAGAATTGCTTACAGGTTTTGCGTTAGCGTTTTCCCATTTATTGTCACTAATTTCAAAGTCATCCAATAACGTGTAACTCTTATCTATAGCAGGAATGTGATAATTGGACTTTGGGTTGATATTCTTGCCCTTTTCAGCCTCCCAGAAGAGCTTATTAAAATGATGCTCCAAGTCAGATATTGGTTCTCCTTCTAAATTCCTTTCAATATAAGGCTGACTGCTGAATGTTGAAAAGTGTTGCTGCGGAACAAACAAAGGATAACACGCATCAGATTCCATTGTATTTTCTTAAATTCTTCTTAATAATCCAAAAAAATTATCTGGAAATTTATTTTCATTACAAAAGCAAGGTTTTTCTAGAACGTCCAAACAATGCTGCGTAATACTACCTATAACGCGTTAAAAATCTTAAAGTTGTAATTCGCAAATCACATTTTAAACAAAAATAGTTTATTTGAGTTTATATCGTCTTTCGTTTTTTTGGCTTCTCCTATGAGCTGTCTGATCATTCAGTATTGTTAAAGACGTCTATTTATATTGGAGGTAGAATTTTCTGGTCGATGACTATCAACGAGTAGCAGGTTTGCCCCCTGGACCGCCAGATGGAGAGGAGTTATTCTGATCTCTGCGCGCGTCGCCAGTACTTCATTTTTTACATCGATCGAGATGTTTTTTGGTTCTTTGTCTCGGCATTAAACAGGCTCTTGAATGAAAGCAGCCACGTACTGACCGCAGTACATGTGTATTGAGACTTGGTCTGAAGCATCTGACACATCTGAAACAGAATGAACACGTGGCAAATGTAACGATGTAGATTAATTAATGTAGGAGCTTATTTCTTTCATTGAAGCCCACTGTGATGAATATAGTGAAACTTTTAGATAACGACAGCCGTTAAAACTTGACTGGTTGAAAATTATTATGACGATCATTAATTGAACTTTAATTTGATGCACCACGTAGTATGAAATTCGGTATCAGGCCGCTAACCATAACACTCCATAAGTAGATAGCGATAAGGTTTACATTTCCGTTTAAGGCACGGCTTCCCGCATTTCTAACAAATTATTACATATTTTCCTTAAACACAGTAAGTTTTAAACCTCTTTAAAAAATATATTTTATTCTTGAAGATAATGTCTATACATTTCCCACGCCGAAACGGCAATTATATGAAATTCCCTCGATAGAAAAAAAAGCAAAATATGCTCCGAAAATTATTAAAAACTCGTTTTTTCATTTACTTTACAAGTTATACATATGAAAAAGTCTGTGTTTTTCGTGTAAATAACAGAAAAACGTGTTTATAATTATTTTTGGAGCATAATTTGTGATTTTTTCCTATCGAGGTAATTTTATATAATTACCGTTGGGCTCCACAAATGTGTAGATATTATCTTGAAAAATAACATATATTTTTTACGAACTTGAAACTAAAAGTTTTAAACTAAGACAAATATGTTATACAGTTTGTTTTCAGCGGTTAATTTCATTAATAATACAAGACTCCAGCAAAATAAATACTATTTAAAATTAGTTTTAGATTGAAGTGGGAAACTGTATAAAAAAAATTAACTCATATTATATTAAACCCGCCTAAAAATAAAATGCGATTTCCCGGTGCGTAGAGATGTCCCGATAAAGAAGATAAAAGGAAGCATATATATACCACTCAAGTCGACAGTAGATTTGTTTTTTAAAGAATGAAAAACATTCCTCTATTAAATTGAAAGACAATACACGTAATTTTGGTAACATCTGGGCTTTCGACCTACATACATATTATGTTCCTAGTTGTGCTAAACTCGACATTCCAACCAAACCGAGCTTATGATCAACTGATATTCTGGGCCTAAGACAGAATACTAGAACAGTAGTACATGTGTGGTGAAACAATTGGCTCGGAAATTAGGAAACTTGTTTTTCTTATCGAAATTTTTCCTAATTCGTCCAAGCAATTTGTAGATAATGCCTTCAGATTACTTCAGAAGGCGAAACAGATGTCACGCGTAATACTGATAACACAGCAGAACTTGTTTATAAAAAAAGTTTTTTTTTGATTGAATAATAATATTATTAAACACGTAAATGAAAAACTTGAAAAGGAAATAAAGAACACAGAAAAATAAAAAGGTAACAATGACAACGGCCTCTGTGTTTCCTCCCTCCTACTCTTCAAGACCCATGTTCACTCTTTCCTTTCCTCAAAAAGACCCTCCACACAACATCCTCAAAGATGACATAGGCCCTGTGGGAAATTATTTTCCTCAGGGCCTCCTGTGTGGAGTTAATGTAAAAAAAAAAAAACAATTGGATCTCGAATCTAGGATCGTTCTTTTTACTGGGACAAACTAACTCGGCCTACTTTTAAGAAGGAATAACCAGATAAAACCGGAAATATGTTATTTTTATATCAAATTTTAGCCGTATTGACTCTTTTCCACAAAAAATTATAAATTTCAAATCATATAGTTAGGCAGTAAAATAAATCAATATTAAATAAAATCATTTAAAAAAAGACCCGCACACGTGTTTTATGACAAAAATACTCAATAAAAAATAGTTAAAAATACAGTTTGTCTATTTATTTACAATCTTACAAACTAATATATTTAAGAAATTTTTGCATTAATATTTTGCTTAGACATTATTGAAAATTTATAAATACTTAAGATCATAAAATAAAAACGAAAAGTACACAATTTTAATAGTTTTATCATCACGCCTTTCAGCATTTTTGAATGTAGGTATAAATTAAAGCAAATTTTGAATGAAATAAAATCGATATTGAGTTATTATTTTAAAAAGCTGATACGGAGAATAATTAATCTCTCTCATTGGAACCGCCCTGTACGATCGTAAGAATATTTTTCGACGAAATATGAATTCTCTGCCGCTGGCTGGTTAAATTTTTAACGATCTTACATTCATATTCAGAACTAACAATATTTTCTTCGACTAATTTTTCCACATTTTTGCTGCCACCTTCCTAAATTATCACGAGGTTCTAAAGAATTATTTTGTAACCTAGATAGGGTTTCGGATAAATTTATTCGATTTTATTTACATGAGGAAACTATTCTCAAAATATATATTTTTTTTCACAATTTACAAAAAATGCTTAATTTACCGCAGATACAAAGGTAATCTCTGATGTTATGAAATATGCATAAAAAAATTACAATAGATAGCGCGCGAATTGTTTGAAAAATGTGTGTATTTCATATAATTTAGCGGCAGGGAGAGAAGTTGGGAGTGAGAAGGGAATCTGAGAGAAGGAAAGAGAAATGGAGTAGAGGTGGTTTTGCGGGAGGGGGGACAGTGGAGGGGGAAGGTGGAAGGGGAAAACAAGAACAAGGGAATGCAGAAGGGGGGGGGGGGGGGTAACAAACGGAGGGGTGGGTGACGAGGGAGGGTACTGATGAGGGAGGGATTGCAAAGGCGACATAATAACGTTAGGGGATGGCAGGCAGGGTGTAAATTTGGAAAATCAATGCTTCTCACGGGAACAGCGTTATGTTATTTTTTTATTTTATTTTATTTTATTTGGGAGACCAACAGTTTACGAGCATAATAGTAATTGAGTCACAATAATTGAACCATTTACAGGTTTCCACATGGGTATTGTATACAAGTGTAGTGGTTCCAGAGATATTTACTAAAGAAAAATTACATTTCAAGAGACAAGTTATTTAGGGGAATAGGGAGGGGGTAGGATGGGGGGTATTGGTTAGGTTGAGGTATAGTAATAAAAATTTGCGTAACAAAAAATTAAAAGAGAAAAAAAGGAAGTTAATAAAGTGGTGACTGGTGGTTTTTTTTTTTTTATTATTAAAAACATACAACGAAGTTGCACTCCCATGAGTTATCAAAACTCATTAAGGTTGTATTAGATTAGAGGGTATCTATAGTTATTGTTATTGTAAAGTATTGAGGGAGCGTCTGCGTGATTTTAAGGAGTGCTGTGCAGACTTAAATATGTACCTATGTCAAATTGTGTACAGTGTGTGTTGACGCACGATAGATAAAACAGTTCTGCTTAGAATTAGTTTTGCACCGAGGGAGGCTCAGAATCATGTCTGATCTGATTCGTCTGTTAGAATATTGTTCACGTGTCAAAAAAATAGTGTGTATCCAAAAGCACTTTGATAAACAAAACTAAAAGCCAATTTCTTTCTCTGAGTGGCGTTGCAAAGCATGCCGATTGCCGGGTACTCGATAGTTAATAATAATTATTAAAGGAAATGATTTATCATTTTAATTCGAAGGTTTGCAATTATTAAATAATGTGTGACTCAAATGCCTATAACACTTAAAGGAAAGATATACCAGACTATTGTTAGACCCGCGATAATGTATGGCTCCGAATGCTGGACTATGTACTACTCCTACTCTCAAGGGCGGATCCAGGATTTTTTTCTGGGAGGGGCACGAGGGGCGGAGGGGGTGGCGGCCCGCCCCAGGTGCCACCCGATGGAGGGGGGGGGGGGTGCCACTCAAGAGTACAATCCCCCCCCCCTCAGGACGCACCAATTTTTTATGAAGTCGAAATTTGTGTTTGTCAACTTTAATGGGGGGGGGGGGGGGGGACTTTTCCGACCGCGCGTTCCCGCGACCGTACCGCTCTCGCAAACGCTGATTATCATCTTTCATTTGCAAGTGCATGAATGGGATGCAACGAATAAAATTCGCAATTCCAGCCAGAAATAGACAAGAGTTTGACTCATGTTCTTTCTGCTATTTTATTAATATATTTTAACAACTCTTATAATTTGATTTGCTTCTAAGTACCTATGTACTGTAATGGAATCTCCATAGTACACAAAAATACCGTCCTGGGGGGGGCACGTGCCCCCGTGCCCCCCCCCCTAAATCCGCCCTTGCCTACTCTAGGCAACTCGAAACAGCAGAAATGCGAACGCTTAGATGGTCGGCAGGAGTATCACTAAAATATAAGATTAAAAGTTCACGCATTCGTGGTAACCTGGGTATCACAGACATAAACAGCAAGCTGGAGGAACGACAGTTGAGATGGTATGGGCACATAAGACGGAGACCATCAGATCACACAGTGAAGCAGCCAATGTCTATGAAACTTCATCGACAGTCATCCAGAGGAAGACCAAAGAACTCCTGAATGACTCAATGTTCCAAAATACTACAGAGAAACGGCCTGGATGCAGGCGATAACTGAACCGAAGTAGCTGTAACCTGAGAACGAGAAGAGCCGACCCCAAAAGCCTACCTAGGCAATGAGTTTGGACAGCGCAAGGAAGAAGAAGCAATAATTAAATATATTTCTTTCAAGGACGTAATCTTCCAAATCTCCTAGGAAAGACGATAAATCAGTCATGACGTAAGCGCTGCCATATTTAGACAAGTGAAACGCTATGACCGCATACAAACATTATATAATATATACTATTTAATAGTTGGCACATGTGCACCTCATGTCTACTGAACCGCAGTTGTGCCTTCACAACAGCTTTTTTTAATAAAAATATTAAATGCATATTTTCTACGAAAAAAGCTATAAGTAGGTACATATTATGTGATATGCGAAAAAAGTGGATTAAAAAATCTACGAGTTAGAATAAGTTTTAAATTTACAATTTGGGAGGTGGGTATGGGTTTTTGTGGGATAACCAACACCTTTACCCCAAGTGGTTCGCTACGTTTGGTGACTTGGCACTTGTGCCCGGGTTCAAGGGGTGAGGTTCGTTCGGATCTTGGCAGCCCAAATGCGTGGCAGACCAGATCGGGAGAGACTGGTTGAGGAAGACATTTTGACCTCTCCGACAGGACTCTCTCGGAACATCGATTCGCACCGCAGTAGGAAGGATATATTCTTGTATCCGTCACTTCTGGACACACTAACCCCCAGATCTCTACCCACCCCTCATAACTTTTTCCTTTCCAGCCCTTTCTCGCATTCCTTTCATAAAAAAGACCCTCCACACAGCATCCTCAAAGATGACACAGGCCCTGAGGGAAATTATTTTCTTCAGGGCCTCCTGTGTGGAGCTAATGTAAAAAAAAGAGTGTGCTTTAGACCACACGACTGAGGTAAAACTTCACTATCTTATGCCGTCCATTAACAATATAACAATAACAGGAATAAAAATATTCCCATCCCCTCAAAATCCCCATCAACTTAACTCAACTCTCAACTCTCAACTCTCAACTCTCAACTCTCAACTCTCAACTCTCAACTCTCAACTCTCAACTCTCAACTCTCAACTCTCAACTCTCAACTCTCAACTCTCAACTCTCAACTCTCAACTCTCAACTCTCAACTCTCAACTCTCAACTCTCAACTCTCAACTCTCAGCTCTCAGCTCTCAACTCTCAGCTCTCAGCTCTCAGCTCTCAGCTCTCAGCTCTCAGCTCTCAGCTCTCAACTCTCAACTCTCAACTCAACTCAACTCAACTCAACTCAAATCAACTCAACTCAACTCAATTCAACTCAACTCAACTCAACTCATATCATTGATTAGCGTTTCAAGTGTCGAGCGTGCGTAAAGAAGTTTTACTTCAAAAACTTTCTGTGATTAGCTCTAAATGATGTGTTACTAATGACTCCATGACAACTCAGAATCTACTCAACTCAACACCTCTCTGAAATGTCAATAAAGTTAGGAAAAAAAAATAGCTCATAACCCAAACGAACGTAACCTATTTAACCAATTTTTAAAATATTTTTTTCATCACTTTTAATGACTTTTCAAAGGAGGTGTTAAGGTGTTTAGTTGATTTCATTCTGAGTTGTTCAGTCACCGTCACTGATAGCTCCGTTGTAATCTTCTTCCTTTTCTTCTTACTTTAGTGGTGTAATTTAAGCAAGACCATTCAACTCAAAGGACCCACCCACAACACAAGTCAATGAATGAATCTATTCCAAAAATAATTTCATTATTTGAAAATGATCGAAAGATGTCAACTCACCAACTCCCGAAATGGCCAAGTCACTGGGAAATTTCAATCACTGGGAAGGAAGGAACTATTTTTTTTTGTTAATTTTAAATATTTACATTTGAAGGTGTATTATAGCAAAAACAGCTTTGTTGAAAATAGTTGATTTTTTTATCAAGTCTATATAAAATGCTAAGGAGTGAAAAACATCCAACTTTTTTAAATTCATGTGAATTTTTTTGAGAATGCTGTGTATCTAATTTTTTTCGGGTTTGTTAGAAAATGATTGGAAAACATTTTAATATTGTCACCTGAGATTCACAAAATAAAAACATGGCTTTCGCCTTGTCGCCATCAGCTAATTGAGTAGATACGTGATTTCAGTGAGTGGAAAATACTATTAGTATCGCCCTGGTGAAATTAATTCCACCATTTAGAATAAAAACGCAACTTGATTGGCGTTAGCCATATTTGGGAAAAAAATCTGAATCTTTTGTATTCTATTTTGGGTTAAGACAGCGTTACTAGACAATTAATTAAGACAATCAATAAGGTAAAATCCGTCGAATATCGAAAGGCGTTTGCGTGCATTATTGGCTGTCAAATTCACGTGATTTTCTATGGCTTGTATTTGTCTGTAGTGTGTTAAATTAATTAATTACCTACTTAAAACACAAATTACTATTTATTAGTTATTAAAACTACTTACATAATATAAGCCTAATAGGCGTTCATAAATGAGTATATCCGTTTGTCGAATTATTTTGATGTTTGTACGAGATGACATATAACTCCCTAATTTTCCTGCGGCTGACATCTCTTAAGGCCCGACTTCCCGCATTTCTAAAGATATATTACATATTAAATATTTTAAGTTTTAAAGCTCTTAAAAATATACTATGTTATTCTTGAAAATAATATCTATACATTCCCCCCGCGAAACGGTAATAATATAATATTCCCTCGATAGAAAAAAATCGCTAATCATGCTCCGAAAATTATTATTATAAACAAGTTTTTTTACAAGTTATATTTATGTATGAAAAAAATCACATTGTTTCTTTTTCTATTTTAGACTTTTCTCACGAGATTTTTGCTCTATTTTAACCCGTCCGCTTGTTTAGGAATAAATACATCCCAAAACACGTAATCGCGTTATAATTTCATAAGACCAAAAACGTCCCAGAGCGCCCTTGCATTTCGCTCTCTCGCATCTCTCTTCTTCTCATGCAAACATATGTATTTTTTTTAACCAGAAAGAGAACGAAATAATGCTTCTTATTGTCTTTGAAATATGAAAGCTGTCTTGCATAGATATTTTACAATCTCGATCCAAAGTGACGGTTTGGCTTCGGTTTAACGAAACCAAGGCTTCCGGATTGTGAAGTGCGAATATATTGAACCAAGCAGACAGGTTTTAAACGAGTCGTGTTTTATTAAACATTTTCACAATTTTCGCTTACATATTATCGTTTTTAATATTAGCGCGCTCCCTCTAACATTTGTATTTGCATATATCTCCTTCTTTTTCTTCTTTTCAACTACCGGGTACTTCCGGGCTTAACACGCACCGTTAACTAACTACTTTTAAGAGTTGATGTCTTAGCACGAGGAAACCGCATCGTGTTCAAGAAAACTGTCAAAATGTGTCGTAGGTATACAGCCGATTTAACGCGCGTTACGCTGTCAGAATCACTATTTTCAATAGCCAGATACTTCCTCATCTTCCTCTTACCCATTTCCTTCACCTCCCACTACCTCAAGTCTAACAACATACCCCAATTGGTAATGAAATAGTTCCACTTGCTCCGAACGGTTAGGGGGTTGTCAGGAATCTAAAATAAATTTTTGAAGTAAAACTTCTTTACGCACGCTTGACTTGGGGAGTAAGCTGATGAATGCGTGACGAGTTACGAAAAGTGTGATCGGGCAAGGCGAGCGGAAGTTGAGAGGGAGATATAAGTTAGTGAAGATAGAAAGAGAGAGAGTTGCGAGCACACATTTTCTTTTTCTCTTTCTCTCATAGCCAGTTACGTTTCGTATATCCAAGATACAGTGCAGGCCTATTGTCTGTATCACACTGTAGGAGCAAGAGAGAGCACATTATCTTTCTCTCTTTCTTTATAAGTTTGTGAAGTTTTACTTCAGTCGTGTGGTCTAAAGAAAGCACACTCATTTAAAAAAAATCAGAGTGTGCAATATACACGCGGTAGAAATAAAACCTTCAGAAAACTAAAGTAGACAAGAGTGGGGAGGCTGCGAGGCACCGCACAATAAGGGAACCTATTTTACTATCTCATTCTCTCGCAGGATAAATCCTATACCTACATGTATGTGCTTGTTTCTTTTTAGTGTCGCTATTTTTTGTTTCATCGAGTTTCAAATTACAATAGTGCTAAAGAAGTTTCCACTCCAATAAATTGATTGCCTTAAGAGGAATATTACGATTTTATATAAACGCCTGTAAAAATTGAAATCGATCGTCTTATTTGCGCGCGACAAGTAAGCGAAAAAGTGGTTTTTATTTATTTTGTGCATAATTTTACTAGAACTAAAATAAGTTAGAACATAGGAAACCTCAAAAATAGTCTTAGCCATATAGGGGTATTTTTTAAAAACTGTTTCTTGTATTAATTCATAGTTAAGTCATGAAAAAACACTCTTTTTTAGTGGTTTACGTTTATATCTTTTGTTATGTAAATAATAATTTTATTGTGATTCCAATACATAGAAAAGCTAGTTAAAACATCAATTTATGCGTAGCATATTTTTTTAAGTACATACTGTAAGCCGATTCGTCGTAAAGATTAATCTAAATAGGATTTCACGTATAAATTCATCTTAACAGAATAAAATCCTCGTTTGTTTGCCAATCCACGTGCAAAACGTTTGAAGATAAATAATTATGAAAAGAACGTTTACGGAGATAAATATTAATGTAAATGAGGTTCTCCTCAGCCGACTGCATGTTTACAATTTAAGTTTTATGTTTACACCAAAATTTCAATCGCGTATAAAATTGTAAACAAAATGGTTTGATTTAATTCTTAAGTCACATTTTGTTTCCTTTCACATAGGTCCTTTTTTAAGGGGGGAGTCTGATCCAGTATACTTAACTTCGCACAATAAAACGAAACACGCTTTAAGTGATTTTTTTTTCGAATAATTCAAAACAGGCGGCTGGTGTATTTAAACGGGACTTAAACTTTATCACCATTTACACAAGGAGTGTTATTGTTAGTGGTTTGTTCACGAATTTTATATGACTTTGTGTAACTCAGGTACGCCTCACACGTCATATGTATCATGTATGTCTAGTAATGTTACATTGTCGTGTAAAAAAGTTCGAATGTATTATAGTAGGTTGGAATTACTTTTTATTTTGTAAACAGGCCCCCTTCATCTTTCAGAATTGCACCATCTAGTATTATCATTCAGAATGGAAACATTGCTCGAAATGGCCTTTAGCCATGTTTGGTGACCAGATCTCAGGTACCTAACTGTTCCCCAGTATAAACATATTTTCATTCAAATACATCAAGGATAAAACTACTTGTCTATATACTGTATATACCAGAGTATAAGTACAAAAAATCTACACTGTAAATAAATTTGTTCAATATTCATAACAACTTCTTAATTTTCTTAAATTATTGGTTGCATTTTGAATAAATACAAACAATTCCGAGTCACGAATAACCTGACAATACTATTTTCAAAACTCCTGCTCGAATATATTGCAATAATGTATGTAGGACTTATTTTTCAGAATTATTTAACCCATGAAAACGCCTGGGTGGGAACCCGGCGCATTTGCCAACTAAGCTACTAACCTGCAACCCTTACACCCATAGACATATGATTAATATTTATATGTCTATGCTTACACCCAAAGTTAAGTATGTATATATACAGGGTGATAATTGACGTACTTGATTTACTTTAACCAGTGATTGCTGACATTATTTGTTCCACACGACAACACTAGTCGCTCGGCCGAGTATCCGCCCACCTCTCCCCGCTCCTAAATGTCCAATATCTACTCATTTTTTATGTTTTAAATTGAAAGAAAACACATCAAAAATGTCAAAGGAGACCAAAATTTCAACTGCATTTTTTATCCCAAATAATGTTTTTAACACAAATCACTGGTTAAATTAAGTCAAGTACGTCCCCCGAAACGGTAGTCAATATTTTGTTAATATTTTATGGCATTGCTCGACGGCCTCCGTGATCGAAGGGTAAGGCTCTTCACTCGCAATTCGAACAAGAGTTACAGCTGCTCCCCTCTGGAGCAGGTGAGATTATGGTTTCCTCAATTGGGGTATTTTGTGAGGCTGAAGGTAACAGGTAGGGGAAGGAGATGGGGAAGAGGAAGGTGGGGACGTAGTACAGATCTAGTAACCAAACAATTCTAAAGCTAATTTTAAGCAGCGTTTCAATTATGAATGGTGGTCTTACACCAGGGCGATATTGAGAGTATCTTCCACTCTGGAACGTGCCTAAAATATACAAAATATTATTTAAATGAATTAATTGTAAAATAACACAAATTAATCAAATAAAATTTATTTGCCCACGTCGGTATTCGATCCCGCGATCATCGGATTGCGAGTCAAGAGTCTTACCCCTCGATCACAGAGGCCGTTGAGCAAAATCATGAAATATTAAAAAAAAAAAAAAAAATACCGATTGAAAAATTAAAGATATAAAACTTTTGCAATAAACAATAAGTAATAAAAAACATTGGTAATTATTTTTCTAACTGCCGCACTTTTAGGCACAGATTAGTAAAATTACACTTCGTTTCAACAATAAAATTACTAAAAGCAACAACTATTTACATGCACAATATGGACTATTAGGTTCTTAGTTTGGGTTAATTAAGAAATTCATTCTTATTTAGATTGAAACGAAACTCACGCAAAACTCACGCTATATCTATCTTCACTAACTTATATCTCCCTCTCAACTTGATATAAGCTCTCGAGATATAAGTTCTCGCCCGATCACACTTTTCGTAACGCTCTCGTCACGCGTTCACCAGCTTACTCCCCAAGTCAAGCGTGCGTAAAGAAGTTTTACTAAGAAAAATTAAAAATTGCGATAAAGGAATCGTTTTATAAGGAAAAATATTGAACTTGAATTGAATTAAAATTGAATTTTAATGCATCTTTCACCATCTATCCAAACGTAATTAGTTGTTTCTTTTAGTAAAGTTGAAACATAATGTGTGCTTAATAAAAGTGCGGCAATTGGTGGAATATTTACGAAAACATTAATAGATAAATTCTAAAAAGAAGAAAAATATACTCACCTAAAATCACATTAGCAAGAAGTATGAATAATAGCTTTCACTTGATATGAATATAATATACACTTGATTCACAAAAGTTCACTTTCAAACAAGAATCTTATCTGAACTTAAAACTTTAAAAAATGTCACTAATTATAAACTTGAAATATTTTGAATTAAAAATAAATTTGATTTAACACTTTATTTTTTGTATTAGTTTTTAAAACACTTAATTGAACACAAACTGACAGAAGTTTGAAATTGTAAAGCTGAGAAACATTCGCTTTTGAAGCTTTTTCGGGAATGGGAGCTTTTGACAGTTGGCGGGGTATATCTATGGACTTTTCCACTCTACCGTCTGTTTGCAACCCGTTTTTTTTCTATGGTTTTGTGGATACTGAATGACACATGGAAAAATAGCGGTAGAGGGCGTGTTGTTACACAAGGTGTCCGCGTTTAAAGTGCACAAATTTCGGGAGGCGATTCTGTATGATAGAACAATTGAAAAAGGCATTTTTTGAAGTAAAACTTCTTTACGCACGCTTGACTTGGGGAGTAAGCTGGTGAATGTGTGACTAGAGCGTTACGAAAAGTGTGATCGGGCGAGGCAAACCGATGTTAAGAGGGAGATATAAGTTAGTGAAAATAGAAAGAGAGAGAGTTACGTTTCGTGTATCACTTTAGGGGCAAGAGAGAGAGGTGCGAGCACACATTTTCTTTCTCTCTTTCTCTCATAGACAGTTACGTTTCGTTTATCTAAAACACAGTGCAGGCCTATTGTCTGTATCACACTGTAGGAGCAAGAGAGAGCAGTGCACGCGAACATCTTTCTCTCTTCTTTTATAAGTTAGTGAAGTTTTACTTCAGCCGTGTGGTCTAAAAGGCACACTCGTTTTTTTTTAGACATTAAATTTATTAACATATTAGTATGTTCACCAAAGTATTGCGTAAAGGAAAAAATCTCGAGTTGTTTGGCGGCCTTTTTTTACAAGTGACCCTGAGGAAAAAAATTCCCCCCAGGGTCTATTTCATCTTTGGGGATGCAGTGTGGTGGGTCTTTTTAGGGAAAGGAAGGAGAGGAAATTCAGGGAGGGAAAAAGGTATGAGGGGTGGGTGGGAATCTGGGGGTCAATGTAGGAATGACAGACGTATGAATCCATCCCTCCCACTGCGGTACAAGGCGATGGGTGGAGAGACTTCGGCTAAGAGGTCTTAGTCTCCTTCAACCAATCTCTCCCGATCCGGCCCGACATGCTGTAGGACGGTAAATGCATTGGCCGCCAAGACAAACCTCACCCCATGAACTCGAGCACCCCTGCTAAGTCACCAAACTTGGGGTGACCTTTGGCAGGGGTGTTGGTTTTCCAATAAACATTATGTTATTTTACATGTTATATGTATGAAAAAATTCACAGTGTTTCTTTAAATGCTATTATGAATGCAAAACTAAAAAAATATTTATTGTTATATGTAAACACCTCTTTTAATTGTAAATCTCTAATTTTAAGTCACATTTGTAAATATATATGTATGCCACTAGTTTTCAGTCAGTAGTAATAAGTCTTAGTCGTAAGTCACTAGCTATGTAAATAATAATATATAGGTAAGTCTTAAATGTAAGTACCTAGTGATAATTTTGAATCTTAGTTGTAAGCCTATCGTATTAATTTTATTTTATTGTATGCTTATATGTACAGCGCCCTTGAGGTGATTTTTCACGAAAACGGCGCTTTATAAATCAGCCAAATTTTTACGGTGCTCCAGATTTTATGTCCGGGTTGAATCTTTCCCAAATGAAAGACTAAACCCTTCCACACACTTTTCCACAAATGAATATCTAGTAAATTAACGCAATGTAAGTGCACTATATAAGAATAAAACAATACAAGAACAATACGTCAATCCACCAGAAACATAATGGGAAAATATTTCACCGACTCCAGATATTTTCATATCAGAGGGTTCGGCTCTGATGAAATCCTAACTGATCCGATAAATCCTACTGATCCCTCAATATTAATATTTAAAAAATCTTTCGTAATCCTACATGTATTTAAAATGACCGACTTTTGCATTATTATTATTATTAAAGACATTTTTCACGGGATTCTCGCTCTATTTTAAACGAGTTGTGTTTTATTTAACATTTTTACAATTTTCGCTTAATTATTGTCGTTTTTTAATATTGGAGCGTTCCCTCTAACATTCGTATTTACATATCTCTCCATCTTCTTCTTTTTGAGCGCTTACTACCGGGCCTTAAGGCGCGTTGGACCCGCTCTAAAATAAGAAGATAGAGAGATATGTAAATACGAATGTTAGAGGGAGCGCTCTAATATTAAAATATATATTTTTAAAATTTCATCTTTATAATGCATCCTTCAAGGTTTCTGTGTACGATGTAAGAATATTAGGCGTGAACATCGAACAAGTTGTGCGAGTGCCTCACAAGACTCCATCTCCATCTTCAGGCCAGATGCCAAATATGCTTTCTTGCCATTATAGAATGAGGAGATAGAACGAGTGGCTGTAGTAATAATAATAATACATTAAGTAGGTATTTAATAAGGAGAATGAGGAGTTGTATATATAGCGGCCATTGTTTACTAAATATACCATTTGATCCTGCACATGTGTGACTTTTTCAGGGATCGATAACGTTTTAGAATTTATCTTTACCACGCTTTTAAGGGTTTTACAAACTTACAATATGACACGATGCATGAATGTGAGTGAGGCAAAAAGTGTGTGACAAGACCGAGTTATTTGGCGGTCCGTCCTCCCTGCCTACCCCTGCGGGGAAACGGCGTGATGGTTAGTTAGTTAGTTAGCAGTAAGGAGAACGGCTGCGCGGCCCTTTTCATACAAATCTTAATTTTGGATTTGGGGGCAAAATACCGAACCAAACTGAAAAGTTATTTTTGTAATCTAAAGGTAGGTACATCAAGTATCTAGTGCGGATATACTGATCGTCCAGTTAGTTAGTCAGACATCTCCGAAAAACCGAAATTAGAGTTGAATGTAAATACGCACACGCAAACAAAATATACCCAACAACTGCCCTAAACCAATCATTCGATTTAGACACTCCAGAAACCACACCTAATATTAATCGAACATGTTCGACCCTCAAATTATCAAAAGCGAACGCGAACCTGAATAGGGGTTCCGCGACAGTTTGTCGGAAGAATTTCATATAATATTATATACACATATTCATAATTTAACACTACTGAACTAAATTAACTAAATTGATACAAATTAGATCACCCAATGAATGCCAAGGCAAATATTATTACACCAGAAATAAAAACACATGATTCAGATTACTTACATGCTGGTATCCCTGCGTTGTGAACATGTGAAAATATTGAACTGAATATGTTTATTTAGGTGTTGTTATTTAGGCTTTTTCAAAAGAGATTTACAAATAAATAAAGTCTGTGAACGACTGAGATCTATTGTTAGTAGATAATATAAATTAAAATTCTATGTTCCAATATATACACTTCGAATAATTTATTTATCATTAGCTGAATCTATTTTAAGGTATGGAATAACAGCCTGGGGACTTTCTTGTAAAATAAATGTAAATCATGTTCAATCAGTTCAAAATTCATTAGTTTAATTATTAGCGCTTAAAAGTTTATACGAACAAAGGCATAATGTTCCGTACTTTTACCAGAATCTCAAAATTCTCTCAGTAAGAGCAATTCTGTAATATATAAATATATTTCAGCATATGAATAGCCCTATGTACATACATAAACTGGAGCACATTTACAATACTCACTTTACGCTAAATGTAGGACTAATTGTACCTAAGCACTTAAACAAATATGGACAAAGAACGCTGGACTACATGATACCAAATTGCTTAAATATTATGTTACCTGCCGAAATTAAAAAATATACAAATGGTAAAACAAATATTATGTTGAAGAATTGGCTCGCCGAAAGAAATAATTTGTATTAGAACTCTTAACACAAAAAAAAGTCTAACTGCAAAATAAAGTAAAATAAGTTTATTTATATCTTCAAAGTAAAAGAAAAGCACCCATGGACAAACTACTAAAAAGTGGTTTATTGGGACTTTTCTTTTTCTGTAAAATATTTTTATTTTGTCATATTGTATTACTTTATCTTTATAATTAATAAATTTTTAAAAATTCACTAGAAACTATTATTTGTATAAATATTTTACAATAGTTCTTAAGTTAGGTACTAAATCCTTCCAGGTACAGAGACTAAGCTTTATATAAGTAGAAGAACCGCTTATACTGTTATTGCAGAAAATCTTCATTTTACATACAAAACAAAATCTCTGAAATTTATAACTGTGCTGTGTAATACTGTGATATAAGAGTCAATAATATTGCATCTGTGCGATGTGGAAACAATAACAACGGAATAACGGATCTGCGTGTATTTCACCAAATTTCAGTCCCCAAGGAACCCAACCATATTTTTTTTCGAAATCAACTTTACCTGAAACTAAAAAAAGTAAAATTAAATCAGTTTTACTACATCCTTGTTAACAATTAGTCGAACTATAAACGCGCATGGTGCCGTAAATTATGGTGAAAAAAAGAAAAAAATACATTTTCGGAATTCATTAGTTCAATCTAATCATTTTGATTGTTTTCCTGTCTTTTTTATTTTTTTTTTATGTGAATACCTCTTAAGAGTCCCAGCTGCTCCCGTATGGGGCCAGTGAGACTATAATTGGGGTATATTGTGAGGCTGAGGGGAGTGGAGAGGAGAAGGAGATGAGCAGGAGGAAGGTGTGGAAGTTACCTGGCTATTCAGATCTGGTCACCAAACACGGCTAAAGCCATTTCAAGTAACGTTCCAATTCTGAATGGTGGTCTTGCACCAGGGCGCTACTGAGAGCATGTTCCACTCTGGAACGTGTTGCAAATATACTAAATATTATTTTTAAATTAATTAATTGTGAAAGAACACAAATTAATCAAATAAAATTTATTTGCGAACGCCGGGATTCGATCTCACGACCTTCGCATTGTGAGTCAAGAGCCTAACCCCTAGACCACGGCGGTCTTACATGAATGTTTGAATGAATTAAATTTTATTTGAAGAGGTTTCCAAAGAATTTTAAGAATACATACATAACTTGAAAACGATTTTGAAATATTTTCAGAAAACTGATAAGGACGATTCCTGGGTTTGGAATCCATTTTCTATGACACCTAAATCAGTTCGTAAGTGCAAGTGAGTATGAAAATCTAATTGATTTAATTAGTGACTCTGACTTGAAACAAAAATACAAAGATATGCCTTTGAATGATTTCTGGACGAGTTTGTCAGAAGGGTACCCCAATGTTTTATTTCCGTTTTTACAACCTATTTATGAGAAGCGGGATTTTCTAATTATGATGCAACCAATTCAAAGTGCAGGAACAGGCTCGACGTCACATCAGATATTATAATTCAACTTACCATATTGTGTGTGATATCAAGAAGATGTGAAATTCACCGACAAAATCATCAAAGTCATTAGGTGCTTTATTTATTCCATTTTGTTTTGTTCACATTTATTTTTTTGTATACTAAATAAATATTGTGTTTAAAACATTTTTTTTAAAATTTTTAATATAATAAATTACGCAACCTAAAAATGACCTAAGTGTTCCGTTAAATTTTACGGGTTTGCAAAGTGTTCCATTGCATAAAAAGTTTGGGAAACCCTGGCCTATATCATTTTGTATGATTTAATTGTTAAAAAACACAAATGTAACTGCTACACTAAATTTTCTTGCGCACGTCCGGATTCGAATCCGCGACCTTCAGATTGCTAGTCGAGAGCCTTACCCCTCTATGACGGAAGTCGTGAAATATTTATGCAATATAAAACTAACGAAAAAAATGCACGGATCAAATTAGAGATCGTCCATATTTATTTCATAATATACGAACTTTGAAAAACCAAATGTTGTTGATCTGCGCATTTATTTCAGTCAACGTAAATTACAAAAAATATCAAGAAAAAAGTTTAGTCTTGAAAAAACGGCCAGGCGATTATGCCCCTTGCGATGCGCGCGGCAGGTGTACTTTAAGGGCGGCTTTCCTCTGGCCGAGTGAGATAGCATGACCGTAATAAGGACTGCAAGTGCGAGTTATAAAAGCTTACAGAAAAGTGTACCTCTTTTCCAGGCCTAGTCAACTTTCAAAATAAACCTTCCCCACTTTACACCACAGTACACAAAAAATCGGTTTTTACATTAGCTCCACACAGGAGGCCCTGAGGAAAATAATTTCCCTCAAGACCTATGTCATCTTTGTGGATGCTGTGTGGATTTTTTTAAGGAAAGGGATGAGAGGAAGTTCTGGGAAGGACAAGGTATGAGGGGTGGGTAGGAATTTGGGGGTCAGTGGGTCCAGGAGTGACGGACGTATGAATCCACCCCTTCAACTGCGGTGCAAGGCGATGGGTCGAGAAATTCTGGCTGGAGTGGTCAAAACACCTCCTCAACCAGTCTCTCTTGATCCGGCCCGCCACGCAACAGGTGGCACATGGCGAACCTCCCGGGCACCCTTACTAAGTCACCAAACGTACCTACCGAGATGCTGCAGTGCTACGGAAATGTTCCTGGAGGGACGAGTACACACTTTCCGAGCACTTCTCCGCCACCGCATGGGAAGTTTATGGCGCAGACTACGCCAATCGAAGAATGCGATCATCACCTCCATGACTGCCTGGATGGAGTCCCCCCTGATGGCCCTCTAGAGACGGGAGACGACGATGAAATACCCTCCGTAAACAGTAGTTGCATGAATTCATTTTAGTGTTTATTATTATTTCGTTTTTGATTTTATTTATGTGCTGTTATTTACTTTTACTTTTAACCACTTATTATTTGTCTAATTTCTTTTGTTTTTTTTTTTTCAAAATATGGAATGTATTGCATTGCACTACCCCCTACCCCTGCATACTTTCTGGAATAAAATACTTTTATTATTATTATTATTTTTTTTTTTCATAGGAAGCAATTACTTTGTGGTTAGACATTATATTATAAAAATAAAACACAAACACTTTGTATTTAACCACGAATTTATTATTGCATATATCGACCGGTTTCACTTCGACCAATAATAAATTCGTGGTTAAATACAAAGTGTTTGTGTTTTATTTTTATACTATTATTATTATTATTGTAGCGAACCACTTGGGGTGTTCCATAGAAGAGGTGTTGGTTATACAATAAATGATTCCCTGAGCAACAGCGGTACCCATACCGCCTCTCAAAATGAAAATATCTACACTAAATCTTTTTTTCCTTTCACTCTAGCTTTCATGTTAATAATAAAAATACATTTAATTAGATTAATTAATTTAAATAGATTTCTGAGCGTTCGATTTGGAAATTTCCCGCCTTCATTAAACAATCATACCTCCGAATTTTAACATGAAGACAATTAAACTGCTTATAATTTTAGAGAGCCATATAAATCAGGTATAGTTCAGGCGCAGCAAACCCGGTAAAAAAAAGATGGACATATACGTAAATACGAATGTAGAGAGAGAGCGCTAATATTAAAGACGATGATATTTAAGCAAAAATTGTGAAAATGTTTAATAAAACACGACTCGTTTAAAATAGAGTAAATCTCATGGGGGGTTGTATAAAATACCATTTAAAGAAACACTGTGGATATTTTCATGCTTGTAAAATATCAGAAACAAACGTGTAAATAATAATTTTCGGAGCATACTCCGATATTTATCAAGGGAATGTCATATAATTACCGTTTCGGGCAGTGGCGTACCGTGGGTATCAGCCGCCCGGGGCGGAGGAAAATTTTGCCGCCCCCCCCCCCCTATATAGGTACTTCTTCAGGGAGAGGGGGGGGGGGGGGTAGTGATCCTTTTTTTAAATTTTTTTTTTTTAAATATTTATTAATTAAATCTGTATGCGGTGAATTAAAACTACACTCAGAACGTGAAAACGGTTTTTCTTTGGTTCTGGCAGCACATAAATTGTCTGCAACTAGAATTTTATATTTGCACTTCGAAAAAAGTTATGTTTTCCTTCGAAATATGTCAGCAGATGAATACACAATTGGAATTTTACATTCTGAACAATAAAACTGGCTTAAATTTTATCTGTATGCGGTGAATTAAAACTACACTCAGAACATGAAAAAGGTTTTTATTTGACTCTGGCGGCACATAACTTGTCTGGAAGAATTTTATTAAGCACTTCAAATAAGTTTTTTCTTCGAAATGTGTCGTCGGATGAATTCACAACTGGAATTTTACATTCTGAACACAAAAGGGGTTTCAATTAAATCTCTAAGCGGTGAATTAAGACTACACTCGGAACATGAAAATGTTTTTTCTTTGATTCTGGCGGCACATAAATTGTCTGCAAGAATTTTATAAAGCACTTTAAATAATATAATGTTTTCCTTCGAAATGTGTCGTCAGATGAATCCACAACTGGAATTATACATTTTGAACACAAAACTGCTTTTAATTAAATATGTATGCGGTGAATTAAAACTTCACTCAGAACATAAAAATGGTTTTTCTTTGATTCTGGCAGCACATAGATAGTGTGCATCTAAAATTTTATAACTGCAATTCGAATAAGTATGCACACACCTGTCAGCTATTTAACTTTTCTGTGATAATAAATTTAAAATATATCACCGTGATATATACGTGGAAGAAAACCGTATAAGTGTAATTTTTTGTGCGCTTTCAGCAGGGCGCACAAAGCTTCACGAATATAAAACACAAATCGACTATCAATTAGAGCTAAAATGATACTGTTGCCATTTACATTTTTATTTAAAAATAATGTATGTGTTAGAAATAAAAACAAAACGTTTGTCATTAATATTTTGATTTTAACAGTATATAAAACTTAAGAAAGATGTTAAGAAACTATAAACTAGAAAAAACTTTTAAGTCCTGACGCGAGAATAGAACCCGCGACTTCCCCAAACCAAATTTTTACAAGATGATTATTGATTGTGAAATTTTGCCGCCCCCCCAAAAGTGCCGCCCGGGGCGGGCCGCCCCCCCCCCCGCCCCCCCCCACGGTACGCCACTGGTTTCGGGTTATCAGGTTTGTAAGGAAAAATTGAATAAAAAAAAATTATAAAAAAAATTTTTTACCTCATATATTTTGTATGGAACGAATTCTCATATTTTGAAAAGGCTGAATCAATATTGTGATAAGTACCTACAATATTTAATAGTGAGTGAATTCAAATGTCAATGCGCTGATTGTTTTGCCTTTGTTCTTAAAAATATAATGCTGCCCCTCTTTCTTACACACTAAATGTCAACAGTTGAAAATGAGACAAACGGTGAACGTATGTTTGCACGCCTTCAAAGGGAAAATACAATAATTATAATAAATCTCCCTCACACGTATGAAGAAAATCAAACGCCATTCCCGTCAGTTAGTGGAAAAGTAAAAAAAATATAAATCAACGCCATCTCTGATACTGACAAAAACAAAACACGGACAGTTGCGCATCGATAATTGCTTCACTGTGAAATTTTTAACTTAATAAAAAAACTGAAAATAATTCAGCTAATAAGTTAAAACAACAGTTATTGATTCTAAGGCGGTACGAAGTTCTCCGGGTATATATATACAAAAGCGACCCTTCCCCAAGTAAGGTTGAGCGACCCTGGCAACGTTGTCCGCACATGTCAGCGAGGTTAATGGCGTATAACAGAGTGACACTCTCTTTATTATAAATATATGTAAGTATTATATTAATTTAATTATTTTTAATTGCAACAACAATATCAGGACTGAGTCATATAGATATTCACTCGTACCTAGATCGCATGCAGTTGGCAATACTTTCTCGGAAGTGGTAGATGTGTTCAAATGCATTGGAATATGGTTATAAGAAGGCTATAATAACATACCTCAATAATAATAGGAGCAGGTGGATGAGTTTGTGTATCTGGGTAGTATGTTTACGAGAGATGGGAAGGCTGATAGGGATATTGAAAGAAGGGTGAATGCTGGTAACTCCATTAATGGAGGACTAAATGCCGTTGGCGCTAATAAAAAACTGTCAAAAGAAGCGAAACTAGCAGTCCACAATGGAGTCCTGGTACCTACCCTGATGTATGGCAGTGAGGCATGGAACTGGCAGAGGAAGGATGAAAGTAAACTGAATGCTGTTGAAATGAGATCCCTGAGGCGAATGTGTGGTAAAACAATGTATGATCGTGTGAGAAATGTGGATATCCGCAAAGAATGTAAGGCTGATGTATGCATAATGAGTAAGATTAAGAAAGGGACCCTCAGATGGTTTGGGCATGTAGAGCGAATGAACGAAGAAAGCAGTGTAAGAAGAATATACGACGCAAATGTGAATGGTAGAAGAAGTCGTGGACGTCCGAGGAAGACATGGCACGATCAAGTGAATCAGATACTTGAATCGGGCCATGTCAAAAGTCAGAATAATAGAAGAGAATGTATGAGACGATGTATGAATGTGAGTGAGGCAAAGAATGTGTGCCAAGACCGAGTTGTTTGGCGGTCCGTCCTCTCTGCCTACCTAGTTCTCTGCCTAGTTAGTTAGTTAGTAATAATAATAATCAATGTGAGAGGGTATTTCACCACCCTCCTATAGATTATCCTTACAACAACGTACATTTTCGATTAATTAACCATGATTTATTTTATTAAAGAAGAAGACAACACTAATAATCTAAACGAAAATATGAAAGAGAACAAGACACAGAAAATTAGAAAAAGATAACGGTCGCCACTGGGACACGAACCCAGAACCTCAAGTCTAACTGGGACGGTATTGAATAATAATAATAATAATAATTGGACAAGTTTTTGTGAAAAATCACCTCAAGGGCAATATTCATTTAGAAAATATTATTTTCATAAAATTATGAAAAGGTCCATATAATATGTTTCATATAAAAATACAATCAGATATATTTATCCGAGACGCAATCTAGGATATAAACCAGTTCTTAGAACGATTGTTTACAATGAAAAAGGAGGTTGCCTATAATATGGAAAAAATTGTCAAAGATAATATTGTTAATTCTAAAATTTGAAATATGAGATTGACAATTATGACGGTTTGAAGGAAGGTGACAATTGCCTAATTGGTAAAGGCGCCCGTCCCGGTTAGACGATTTATTTATTTAAAAGTCTGAGTTTAGATACTATTCGGTACTTGAAACTGTGAATAGTGGCTATATAGATTTTTTTTTTACATAAGCTCTACATAGGAGGCCTTGAGGAAAATAATTTCCCTCAGGGCCTATCTCATCTTTGGGGATGCTGTGTGGAGGTTTTTTTAAGGAAAGGAAGGAGAGGAGCGTTCTGGGAAGGAAAAGGGTTTAGGGGTGGGTAGGAATCTGGGGTTCAGTGTGCCCTGGTCATCCGCCTCCAAGACCTAGATAAACCTCACCCCGTGAACCCGGGCACCCCTGCTAAATCACCAAACGTAGTGAACCACTTGGGGGGACCTATGGCAGAGGTGTTGGTTATCCAATAAAGGTTCCCGGGGCGGCGGTACCTATTCCCGCCTCCCAAATTATAATAGATAGGTTAAGTTATCTGATTTTTTTAACCTTTTGCGAGTATTTATTTGTTTAGACCTTCGCATCCCCAATTGGGGTATGTTAAGAGGCTGGAGGTAGTGGGGAGAGGAAGGAGACCGATAAGATTTGAATCTTGCAATGATGCCAATAAAGACATGTGTTAAGAAAAAAACATAAAGACAGCAGCCAATAAAAATATGAGCTAAGAAAATAATAGTTCTTAGTCGAAGTATGATACAGTTAAATATGACCGATTCGGATAGGCACTTACCCTTGACTCTGTGCAGAAACGGGCGGTCCGTTTGATAGATTCTAGACGGATTGCAATCTTTAGAGCACAGGCGTCAGGTGGGAATGCTGTCTTTGTTCTACCGGTATTACAATAGAAGATGCTCCGAGGAACTAGCGTCATTTTCCCCTCGGTACCGGTGCATAGTCGGGAAACACGCGAAACACGCGCCCAACATTTGTACACGGTTGATATTAGTAGTTGATATTTTACGATTCGTTCTTAAGTTCAACAGCTCGGCTGTAGAACGATTTACCGGCCTCTGTTTGTCTCTTCAAGACTTTCCTCAAAAAGACCCTCCATACAGCATCCTAAAAGATGACATAGGCCCTAAGGGAAATTATTTTCCTCAGGGCCTCCTGTGCGGAGATTATGTAAAAAAAGGGACACATTAGCTCAGTTGGTAGAGTTGCGCCCCGGCAAGGCGTAGGCACCTGGGTTCGTGTCCTAGACGTGACCGTATCTTTTTCTAATTTATCTGTTTTCAAATTTTCAATTGAGTTTCGCTAATATTTATTTAATAAAAATGTTAATTATTAATTTTATAAATTCCTCAACAATTATATATGAATGTGATTTGATCGGTCAATGGCAGAGTTGGCATAGTGTTTGGGTCCCACTCGGGCGTCGCGAATTCGATTCCTCGGCTGGCTCGTGCTACATCACGACACAAGCAATATTTTCCACTTACTGATGTAATAGTAGGAGATTTTCAAATTTTGTCAGGTTATTCGGGAATCTTTGTTTGTAGAAGTGAAACCTTCACAAAACTAAAGTAGACAAGAGTGGGGAGACCACGAAGATGAGACAAAACATTCATCTATAGGATTTAGCCTGCGAGAGAATGAGATAGTATAATCGGTATCCTCTTTGTGCGGTGCTTTATAGTCTCCCCACTCTTGTGTACCTAAGTTTTCTGAAGGTTTTATTTTGATCGCGTGTGAAATGCACACAATTTTTTTCTGATGTTTTTGTTACAAATTCCGATTGGAAGTCGCTAATATTTGTTTTTATAAATAATCATTTAGTTTCAAAATCTTTAAATCTACCATAAACAATATACTTTTTTAATGCAGAAGATTTCAAATGAAAAAAAAACATCGAATTAAAAATAAATAATGTACAAATGTTTCAGGGAGTTACATATTACATAACCAACTAAAATAGCTGAGCTAGGTGGGTCCATGTGCCCAAAAAGAGACAAATCAAAGGTTGGACAAAAAGCGGGCGCACTTGTGCATGCGATGGTTGGAGTTTAGTAGATGGTTGATGGTTGGATATCACCAAATAAACAGGCGAGAGTGCAGCCAAAGACACATAACTCATCAAATCAGTTATTTTAGTAAAAATATTGTTTCGGCCGAGAAATTACTCGTCAACTCAGGCCAGAATTAGGCATTCATCAGGTATTTTAAATAGTACCTATTATTATTTTGTTAATAACTTTACTAGCTTTTACTTTAGCATCCCTAAAGATATTGAAAGGCAAGATAGAGGGTCTGGTAGGAGACAAATGTCTTGGCTGCGAAATATACGAGATTGGACCGGCATTAGAAGTGTGGAGGAGCTATTCCGGGCAGCGCAAGACAGAGAGAACTTTTCAAGAGTGATCGCCAACGTCGGGGGGACCTGATAGCGCTCATAAAGAAGAAGAAGAAAGATGACATAGACCCTGAGAGATTTTTCCGGTTGTGTGACGACAATGCAAAAAATCTCAAATTAATTACAACTTAAGAAGACCGACATCGATTTAATTCAAGACAGAAAAAAGCTCTGGAAAATACTATGAAGTCACATAATTACAACAAGATAATTTACGATAAAACCAGGAGACACATTAACTTAAAAGTTGGTGATACTGTTTTTGTGGAGAATAGAAACAAACTTAATAGGAATAAGCTCGACGAATTGAGAATCGGACCCTAAAAATCATAGAAAAATTATCAAACTCAAGATAAACACTGATCGATAAAAATCAGAATCGATTTTTTTCTCTTTATGGTTCATTTGGTACCATAAAAGTAACATAAAAATGACATCAAAAGACTTTTTTTGAGGACTTTTTTTTTCAATATTTTTTTCTTCAAAATCAAACAAAAAAAAACATTCTTCCGCGTGTCGTCACTGGTCACTCAGCCGAGTAACCGACCACCCCCTCACACCGCCTCCAACTGTCCAACACCTATCATTTTTTATGTTTTTATAGAAAAAATAAAAAAAATAAAATTTCAAAAAAGTCACTGGAGACCAAAATTTCATTTACATTTTTTACTCCAAATAATGTCAGGAATCACTGGTTAAAGTAACTCAAGTAAGTCCCTTAACACCCTGTATACTAGTAGATAAAAACCCGGTTTTGATTAATACAAGAAAAAAACACATTCTTGTAAATATGTAGAATCCTCGAATATTTCAAAAGTAAAAACATGTGTTTCGCAGTATTTAATTAAAGCACCTAAAATATGAGTGTTTCTAAACGATCTAATTTTAAAACCAAAAACTCATGATTTTGCATTATTTAGCAGTGCATCACCTTAATTTTACAATTTTAGGTTTTATTTTGAAAAAAAAACGAAAAAAATCTTCTGGGAAATTGAGAAAATCGGAAAATTGTAAGTCAAAAAATGGACCGGGAAATTATTATAAAACTTATTATAAATCTTTTTGAGTTTGTTACGCGAAGTTTTGAAATTTTTCAAGTTTTAAACGTTTCAAAATTCCTTCCGGGAAAATTTGAATTGGGAAATAAAATTGTTCGGAAAATGGTTTGGGAAATTATATAAAAGATTTTGAAATAGAGAAATTAGAAGTCTTGTTAGTTTTCTTTTAAAAATTATAACGTTCGCCTTGCACCGCAGTGGGAAGGATCGATTCATACGTCCGTCACTCCTGGACAAACTGACCCCCAGATTCCTACCCACCTCTAATAACCTTTTTCCTTCTCAGAACTTCCTCTCCTTCCTTTCATAAAAAGACCCCCCATACAGCATCCCCAAAGATGACCTCCTGTGTGGAGTTAATGTAAAAAAAAATTTATATCATCGGGGATGCTGTTTGATACTTCACCAGTTCTTTTTTAAATTAACAGAGTGCGCCACTATCGTTTACAACAATCGAAACTTTACAGTCGTTAACACTATTAGATATATTTATATGAATACTAATATAAAATCTATATGTAATAGCAGAATTGGGTCGACAGCATTTTAATTTTTAACTCAGATATAGGTAAGTAAATAATGGATTTATTAAAAAGAGTGTTTCTTACGTTCCACATTGTATCATTGCGAGACAATGACCAATGTAGGTGAAATATATAACGTCAATGATGCAAGCGACCTATTTAACAAAATTTTGAATTTATTGTCCCTTACAGCGTTTCAAATATCCGCTATAGATAATATACCGTGGTTTGTGGCAGACTGGGTTTGCACACCTACAGCGCTGAATTAAAAATTAACAAAATAATTTTTTTTTTATATAATATAAATAAATAATAATTTGTTCTGATGCCCCTCTGCCCTTGTAGGTACCTGCCTGCCGCCTCTACAATAAGAAGAGTAGAGCACATGTGTCAGGAATGGCTAACAGATCTACAAGTCGACTTCCAACCAACCCGTACCCCGTACCCCGTACATTGTACATTATTATTCTTCATATTATGGGCATTTATTTTTAACGGGGCTCTTCGGTAATTATAACTGCGGGGAGATGAGGGACACTTGGTGATGTAATTAATTGCATTAATTTAACCAAATAGAATTTAGAATACAAATTAAGAAAAAAATACACAACTAACATAACCTAAACTAAATAAATGAATCCATTCCTCCCACTGCGGTGCAAGGCAGAAGGATGAAGAAGTCAAAGAACTCACTCAACCATTCTCTCACGATCCGGCCTGCCATGCAGTCTATGTGTAGACGCATCCACCGCCAAAATCCGTAAAAACCTCACCCCGTGAACCCGGGCACCCCTGCTAAGTCAACAAACTAAGCGAACCACTTGGGGTGGTGGGAACCTATGGCAGAGGTGTTGGTTATCCAATAAATGGTTCCCAGGGCGGCGGTACCCGTAAATACAAATAACTAAAATAAATACATTTTAAATAAACATATTTCACTATAACATTATTCACTTTCTTTATTTTTAATTTTATTTGGAAGGCAATTATATAAATTGCCCCCATTGTAGCCAATGGATTGCTCATTTTAACCCACATCCCTACCATACCAATTTTGCTTCCGAATAAAAAATAATTTTAGATATGCATAAAGTTTTAATTATATAACTTTGTCTATGGCTTGTGTTACAGTCTAGCCTTTACGATTTTAATTTCAAACAGCATACTTGTTATTATAAATAATAAATTTAATCGAGTTTTGTACGTCACAAAAACATGTATTTTGGAACGTAAGTATTATTACAATACTTTAAAAGTTTGTGAAAAAATACGTTTTATATCCGCATTTAAACGGCGTTTTGATACGGCAGGGTTATGGGCGTCTAAAGCATTTTCTTTATATTCTTTTTTAGTTGCCTGTCAGTGCACCAAAAACTGTATTTTCTGATAGAAGGTGATGACGCATAAGAAAAATAAGAAAAGTTGGATACAATCACCAGTGAAGGTCAATTGTGACCTCACTGATTTAGATTCTGGTGATGAAAATGAGGTACAAAATGAACATCAAAATGAAGCGTTTTGGAATATTTCGATGATGACGAGTGGTCTACTGAAGGACATTGTAATTGTCGCTAAAAAAGAATAAGATGGAGAGATATGTAAATACGGATGTTAAAGAGAGCGCGCTAATATTAAAAACGATAATATTTAAGCGAAAATTGTGAAAATGTTTAATAAAACACGACATGAGATAAAATAGAGCAAACATCTCGTGGGGATTGTCTAAAATAGCATTTAAAGAAACACTGTGAATTTTTTCATAGATAACTGAAAAAAAACGTTTTTTTTGCAATTTTTTTCTATCGAGGGAATTTCATATAATTGCCGTTTCGGCGTGGGGAATGTATTGATATTATCTTCAAGAATAACATATATTTTTCTAAGAGCTTTGAAACTTACAGTATTTAAGTAAAATATGTAATGAATCGGTAGAAAGGCGGGGAATAATAAATAAATATTACCCCACGCGTCCATGCAACCCCGCGTCTCCCCGCCGTCGCAGTTTGAGGATAGTGCCCTTTAAGATGCAAAAAGCCTCAACTCTTAGATTGTATTTTTTGTTAATTGTGGAAAATAGAGAAATGAAATAATAAAAGTGACATCGTTTCGGTCGTACGGCGTACCTACCTACATACTGGTAGTAGTACCTACCTACTGGCCACACGTGTGCCGGGAGAGCCCGAGAGGAGACTGCCAGAGACACTATAGATGCCCACTTTTTTTTATTTAAACAACATTTATTAGAGTATATAGGTAATATTATACCACTTAAGATAATAAATAACACCTACGTTTTATGTTGGTAATATTGGTTACTTTAAACTTCAACTCTCTAACTGTAGAGCAGAGGTTCCCAATCTTATCTGATTCATCGCCCACTTTACAAGTTTTTGCCCCCTCTCCCCCCCTCAATTATATTTTTTTTTCTTATTTTTTTTACATAAATACCTCACAAGAGGGCTATTCAGATCTGGTTAAAAGCTATTTCAAGCAACGTTTCAATTCTGAATGGTGATACTGAGAGTATCTTCCACATTGGAACGCGCCGCAAATATACGGTGCTCCAGATTTTATGTCCGGGTTGAATCTTTCCCAAATGAAAGACTAAACCCTTCCATACACTTTTCCACAAATGAATATCTAGTAAATTAACGCAATGTAAGTGCACTATATAAGAATATTATTTTTATTAATTAATTGTGAAATAACACAAATAAATTAAATAAAATTTTATGCGTACGCCGGGATTCGATCCCGCGACCTTCAGATTGTGAGTCAGGCCTTACCCCTCCATCACGGAGGCCGTATGGCAGCATGCACTGAAAAGGCGAAAATTTGTTCAAACGAAAATTTGCTTTTAGGTTTTTTTTACAATAGATCCACACAGGAGTTAGGAGAAAATAATTTCCTTCAGGGTCTATGATATCTTTAGGGATGGGTGCTGTGTGGAGGGTCGGTGTGTGGGATGAGTCGAGATAATCCCGCGGGAGGGGCCAAATTTCCGCCCAAAAACTCGTAAAATTTCACCCCATGAACGCGAACACCCCTGCTAAGCTACCAAACGTAGCGAACCACCTGGGGTGACCTATGGCAGTGTTGGTTATCCAATAAATGGTTTCCGGGACGGTACCTACTACCCATATTCGAACCTGGTTGGCACTTTGGTAGTTATTGGATCCCTTTCGGGCGTTGCGGGTTCAATCCTCTACTAGTTTCGTCCTTCATCACTGCACAAGCATTTTTCACTTAAAATTATGGAAGTGGGTGGATTATCAAAATCGAGATTATTTGTTCCCAGAAACGTGGCTTTCTAAATAAAAAAGTAATAATATTTTTTTATTGGAACAATGCATGTTATAATAACTTTTCGAAGGTTATACCCGTCAATGTAATACATCATTGAAGAAGAAGATAACAATAAAAAATCTGAATGAGACTAAACAAATCTGAATTATAAATCTGAAGATAACAACATTAATTTTGAATTTAAAATATGAGATCGACATAAAAAATCCTTTAAAATAAGAGTTTCCAATGGCCGACTTGGTTAAGGCATTTTTCTCGGTAAGACAGGAGATCCTGGGTTCGAGGCCCATTTTCGAGGACCTTAACCTTTTTATTTTTCTGTATCTTGTTATTTTTCATATTTTAGATTGATAAGTATAACTAGCTGGTACCCGAAATGCGTTGCAAATTCCATTCAAAAAAATAAATTGATTCTCCCTTCATGTCCTTTCCCGTGCGTCCCTGTTCCCTTCCACCTTCCCCGCCTTCCCCCTCCCTCGTATCTTCCATCTCCGCGAACCTTCCTTCCCCAATGCCACTAAAATATAAGAAAAACACAAATTTTAATTTATGAAAATTTCATAACGCCAGAGCTTACCATTATATATACTATATAGCCTAGGTTAATCGCTGATGATGTAGATTTCTATTGGTGAAAAAAATTTAAAATCGGTTTATAGTTTAGGCGTGAAAGCCTAACAAACAAACACGGGCACTTTCGCATTTATAATTTTAAATACGGATCTTCTTCAATGGCACTTTGTTGATAATCTATCAATAATGTCGTAAGGAAAAACAGTGGTTCAATTAGCCCTTTCTCTGGTTATTTCAGTCCCTCACTGCCCCCTTGTAGCCTTCCACCGCCTCCCATTTGCCACCGAGGCCACCACCGCCCCCCTTGGATCTTACCAACGCCCCCAGGAGGGCGGTTCAGCCTCGGTTGGGAATCACTGGTCTAGAGTAACATTTTATGATGCCGTTAATATTTTATTTTTAAATAATTTATTTATCATGGGGGAAGAAGATAACACTAATAATCTAAACAAAAATATGAAAGATAACAAGACACAGACAAATAAAAAGATTACGGTCGCAATTGGGGCTCGAACCCAGAACCTCTCGTCTTACCGAGAGGGGCGCCTCTACTAATTCGGCCACTGCCTCCTTCCATCAAACCGTCATATTATTTGCGACCGTTATCTTTTTATTTTTCTGTCTTGTCTTGTTCTATTTCATAAAAAATATGCTATAATTCAAAGCAAAAGTTATAGAGTTCATTGAACTGAAGTTTCAGACAGAGGCACCACCGAATTTAATATTTTTAATTATATAAAACAAACCTGGCATTAAAAAAATATAACATAATATTTTCAATGCATCGTTTCACATCTGCGCCGTTAAGTTAGTTGGGTTTTGGTATTCGTTTTATCCAATTCATTCCAGATGTCCGAGCAACCTCTCGTGGATTATTTATAAACTTCCAAACATGGCATGATCAAACCCAACAAACCCTGGCTTGAGGTTGCCATGTGACGGGTGACCAAAGATATTGAAATATAAGAGATGTGCTATCCGCAGTTTTTACTGTCGCCGACGAATAAACTAAATTAACGAATAAATTAAACGAAAGTTAAACTAAATTAACGAATTCTTTCCGTATTCATAGATTTTTTTCACAAATTTGGAAGGTTGGTATGGATATGGATAGGTATGTTGGCATTTTTGGATAACCAACACCTCTGCAACAGGTCACCCCAAGTGGATTGCCACATTTGGTGACGTAGAAGGTGTGTCCGGGTTCATGGGGTGAGGTTTTTCCGGGTCCAGGCGACGGATATGTCTGCCTATCAACTGCATGGCGGGACGGGTCGGGAGAGACTGATTAAGGGTGACCTTTTGATCTCTCTTGCAACATCGCCTTGCACCACAGTGAGAGGGATGGATTCATACGTCCGTTACTCCTGGACACACCCTGCAAACCTTTTTCCTTCCCAGAACTTTCAGTCCTTCCTTTCCTAAGAAGATCCCTTCTCACATCATCCCCAAATATGACATTGGCCCTGAGGGGAGTTGCAATGGAAACTAATATTGTATACATACTTGTATAATATTTTTTAACAACAAATAATTGCCGCGGCCGAGAATCGAACCCCATCCAACCGCTTGGTATTGGTAGGCATTAGATCACCAATTATTGTAAGAATGGCTGCATAAATTCATTACGAGTTAATGTTACGTAGGTACATCACATCCAAATAAAAAATGTTTTTTTTTTTTTTTTTTATGACAATATAAGATAAAGTAAAATTACACAATAAGTAAAAATACCAAGTTATGTGGTTTGTTTACAGTCCTCCTCACTAGGTTTTCCTGTTCCGAGGCGGACTTTATGTTGCTGAATGGGTGCTGATCTTTATTTCCTCATCTTCTAGTTTCTTGATTATAGATAAACAAAATAAAAAATAAATAAAATAAAAGTATCGGTTTGTTGTCTGCAGGTTGCAGTGCGGTTACTTCATAAGTTTAATGATTTCCTCGTCGTCCTGTTTACTTAACCATAATTTGATATCTTTTTTAAACTTATAATAATAATAACATTTGGATGATTTACATAGCGCCGTTTTCGTGAAAAATCACCTCAAGGGCGCTGTACAAACTTATAACATTCCAAAATGCTCTGAATGACGTTGGCGCTAATTAAAAAATTGTCAAAAGAAGCGAATATAGCAGTCCAATGGAGTCCTGGTACCTACCCTGATGTTCAATTCAATTCAATTCAATTCAATTTTATTATTTCAAAAACATTACAAAATTTTACATTTCAATGCGTTTTTAAAATACATTTGTACAATTGTACTACATTGAACACAAACTATATAAGCATTAATAGAGCTTGCCTTTTAAAGGCAGCTTCACTAATGCTAAATATGTCGATATCCGAATTAATCCTGTTTAACAGCAAGATTGCTCTCCCGACCGGCATAACCATTGGGAAATTAGTCCTGCAGGCCGGAAGATAGAACAGTCTATGCTGTCGGTGGCGAAGATACCCATCGGGTGCATAGAAATGAATGCTCTCCATGATAGCTGAGTTTTCAAGCCATCCGCGAATCAATCTGAAGAAATGCGTAGCAATGTGCACATCTCTTCTGACCCGTAGATTATTCATTCCATACCCAAAAGAAAGTCTGTAGGACAGAGCCACGGGTAATAGCCGTACTCCCTCATGTACAGAAATCTCAGAAATTTCTTCTGAACTCTCTCCAACATGAGTGAATATTTTACTTGGTGTGGACTCCAAATTACTGACCCACTTTCAAGTCTACTCCTTACTAAAGAATTGAATAAAATTTTGAGAACCCGGGTGTCTCTAAAGTTCCTTGCAGTACGCAGAACAAAGCCCAGCATTCTCAATGATGTGCTACAAGCCATTTGAATATGAGTATGAAATGTCAGCCTACTATCAAACATGATTCCAAGATCCTTCACAGTGGAGACACGTTTTAGATTTCGGGCGTCCATCGTATACCGGTAATACCAGGTATGGCATGCCCTAGTGTAAGACAATACTAAACATTTAGAAATATTGAACTCAATCCGATTTTTTTTACTCCAGTCAATAATTCTATCAATATCTGACTGGAGTCGATTGCAGTCTTCTAGGGTTAGTATTTCTAAGAACAGTTTTAGGTCATCAGCAAAAAGAAGAAACCTGGAGTGCAGAATTATTTCTGAAATATCATTAATGAATATTGAAAAAAGGAGTGGACCTAAATTACTTGATGTATGGCAGTGAGGCATAGAACTGGCAGAGGAAGAATGAAAGTAACTGAATGCTTTTGAAATGAGATACCTGAACGTATGTGTGGTAAAACCATGTATGGTCATTGGTCGTGTGAGGAATATGGATATCCGCAAAGAATGTAAGACTGATGTAAGCAGAATGAGAAAGTAGTATAAGAAGAATAAATGACGCAAATGTAAATGGTAGAAGAAGTCGAGGACGCCCGATGAAGACATGTCACAATCAAGTAAATCAATTACTTGAGTCGGGCCATGTCAAAAGTCAGAATAAAAGAATAGTACGTATGAGACGATGTATGAATATGGCAGAGTGTGTGCCAAGATCGAGTTGTTTGGCAGTCCGTCCTCTCTGCCTACCCTTGCGGGGAAACGGCATGATGGTTAGTTAGTTTCTCTATCTTACTTCTAACTACAAACTATTAACCACTGGAGCGATTTAGGTCCAAATTTGGACCGTTTTTATTTATCAGCAATTGATATCGTTTCAAAATTGGACCACATTTAACAAACCTACAAATATGAAATAAACGGTGAAATTTAGGTGGATTTATTAGCTTTACACCGCAGTAAGCAGTTTATATGTTTCCTTATTAATATTTTGAGGAATGATATTAATAAAATCGAATGGCCAAATCAAAAACTGAACCCCAATCGCTCCAGTGGTTAAGTATAACAACAACAGATTGCATCCACCGGTTCATCGATCACTAATACAAACTATAATAATATTATATGTACAATGAACGTGATGCTGCATATAATGATTCAGGTAGGAACTGTTAATGTGTTTCTTCTGGCCCAACACCCTCATCATCTAGATCTCTAGAGACAGGTTCCTCATTGATTTATCTTTCCTCAGAGTGTAGGTGACAGTTCCCACGGTAAGGGTTGATGAAAAATGACTGGGGGATGAAAAAATATTCACAAAAAACCTCCCCGCAACTCAACAAGTGTTTTAAAAACACCATTTCTATTATTTGTTAAACTGTTATGTATATTTAAAAAAAAAGCCAAAATGTCTAGAGTTCAAAAACAGATCGTGAACTCTGTTTTTTGCTGGTTTCTGATCATTAATTTAAACATCTGCTCGCCTCACTTAGTACTTACCCGGCCGACTCCTGTATTTTTGACTTTAATTTGATAAGTACCATGAAATTGAGTTATTGGGTTGTAAAATATATTAGGGACATTAGGATATTATGGTTGATTGAACAATTTTTTTATATATTTTTTTTTTATATCAGTCTGGTTAGCTTCTGTGTATCCTCCCTCCTGTAACATGGGTCTCTTCAAGACCAAAGTTCACTCCTTTCTTTTCACAAAAAGACCCTCCACTCATCCAGCATTCCCAAATATGACGTAGGCCCTGAGGGAAATTATTTTTTCTCGTAGCCTACTTGGGTGGAGTTAATGTTATTAAAAAAGAATTGAATAAATAATTAATATTTCTATTTTTGAAACTGTTAATTCGTGGTGGAAGTCCATTATAATAGATTATAATAAAACAAATAAAAAACTTTATTCCACTTAATTTTATTTGACCGTAACCGGTTTCAGCTCGTCAGAGCCATCTTCAGACTGGTACAAATAATTCTTAGCCTACGGTTTATATACATAACACTCTCTCCTCAATCTCACTCAATCTTCAGACTGGTACAAATAATTCTTAGCCTACGGTTTATATACATAACTCTCTCCCTCCCCCATATGTTATGTATATAAACCGTAGGCTAAGAATTATTTGTACCAGTCTGAAGATGGCTCTGACGAGCTGAAACCGGTTACGGTCAAATAAAATTAAGTGGAATAAAGTTTTTTTATTTGTTTTATTATAATCTAGAATAAATAATTGTGAAATAACACAAATAAGGGAGTATTTCACCATCCTCCTCATAGATTATCTATATGATAAAGTACGTTTTAGAGATAAATGAAATACGTTTATTTATTTTAAAAGTCTGTCTTTACTATTTGGTACTTGAACCTGTGTATTGTGGCTATATATATAGGATAAGTTAGCCGAGTTTTTTTTACCTGTCACAAGTATTTATTTGTTAATTTATAAATATTATTTATCGTATGGATAAGCTATCAGGAAGATGGTGAAATACCACTTTAGTCTAATAAAATTAACTGTTTGCGAGCGGTGGGATTTGAACCCTTGAAACTATTTATGGCATCACCAACCGGGGTATGTTGGTAAGCTGGAGGTAGTGGGGAGAGCAAGGAGACGGGTAAGAGGAAGGTGGGAAGTACCTGGCTGTTCAAATCTGGTCACAAAACACTCGTTTGGTTGCCGAATGGTGGATTTTCACCAGGGCGATACTGAGAGTACCGCCATTCTGGAACGTGCTGCAAATATATCATATAACCTAGTTCCTTTCAATGGAATCAATCTTCCTAAAAGGCCCTACATTGATATGCTTGGTGTAACCCTAAGTGACCAGCTCAGATATGGGGGTTCCATCTAAGCCTAAGCCAGAGTTAAGTTAGCCTCCCAAAAACTGGGCGTACTGTACAGGACCCGCAGATACTGCAGATAACACAAAAATGCTAACCCTGTACAAATCGCAAGTGCAACCCACTGTTGAATTTAGCAGCCACCTCTGGTCTGGAGCCCCAAAACATCTAAAAAAAACCCTCGACTTAGATTCTGATGGATTTAATAGATTCTTTTTGATAGATTCTCCATTTTTAACAGACGATTTGCAATTGCGCCTGTCTCAACACAGGTATACCCTAGCGAGACAGGCATCGAATAATATATTGTAAACATCACGTATATAGATCAATAAAAATAAAAAATAAAAAATTTTAAAGCACAGGCGTTGGGTGGGAATGCCGTCTTTGTTCTACCGATATTTTAATGGAAGATTCTCCGGGGAACCAGCCTAATTGATTCCTTTGGCACCGGTGCACATTCGGCAAACGTTTTTGAGAGGCGGGTTAGGATACCGCCACTCTGGTAACCATTTATTGATCTATCACCTACATACTGCCATAGGCCGCCCCAAGTTTTGTCGCCTCAAGTGGTTCGCTACGTTTGGTGAATTAGCAGGGGTGCCCGGGTTCATTGGGTGGGGTTTTGTCTAGGCGACGAATGATCTGCGTGGCGGGTACGATCGGCAGAGACTGGTTGAACGAGTCGTTTTGACCTCTCCAGCTGGACTCTCTTGACGCATCACCTTGTACCGCAGTGGGAGGGATGGATTCATACGTCTGTCATTCCTGGACACATTGACCCCAGATTCCTACCTACTTACTCCTCCTACCTTTCTCCTTTCTTCCCAGAACTTCCTCTCCTTCCTTTCAATAAAAAATACCCTCCACACAGCATCCCCAAAGATGACATAGGCCCTGGTTTTTTTTCTTCCTCAGAGCTTCCGGTGTTAAGTTATTGTAGAAAAACGCGCACCCACCATATGTGCACAGTTGACATTTGCCACAGAGCTCAGTTCAACAGCAAATTCACTCCTTTCTTTGCATAAAAAGACACTCCACACAGCATCGTCGAAGATGACATAGATCATGAGGGAAATTATTTTCCTCGGGGCCACATTTGTGGAGTTAATGTAAAAAAAAAAAATGTGCACAATATTTGTAAAATGACACAAATTTGTCTAATAAAAATTACTTCTTGCGAACGCCGGAATTTGAACCCGTGACCTCCGGTTTCATAGCCAAGGATCGTAAACACTCAACCACGGAGGTAGTCAAAGTATTAGTCAAGTAGAAATAATATTTTAATCCTGTTTTAGTCTACAGTATGGCGATGTATGATATTGGAAAATCTTTTCATTTTATTGTTTTTAAAAACTATTATTGTAATGTTTAAAACATTAATACCTATACCTAATTCTCGAAAGATCGGTTCTATTCTTAGTCAAACTTAACATAATATATATTATCTAATTAAATGAAGACAATAGGGTAAAGCAAGGATATCTGGTGATAGATACAGGTAATGTGGTGATACAGTAGAATTTTGGCATTATTCAATTAACCATGCAGTACCCACACAGCTTTGAAATTCGAATCATAAATGAACAACAGACCTGTGAACCATAATAAATCAACTTTGGAAGTTTTTGCATTGTCGGGAAAAAAGAAAATAATTTTATTCAAATGAAAATTATTTTATCAACTGTCAGATGTGCTGTGGTGACTTCAAATTGTAATTTATCAAATATTCTGGGATTTCTGAAGGTATGTATACGTTTTATAGCTTATTTTAATAAGAAAGGTATACTGAATAGTCACAATTACAGAAAGTGGCAGCTGTCGTACTTTTCTTTTGGTAGGAGCTTATGTAATTTGTGGGTAATATTAAGTATTTTTAAATTTTTTTTTTGGACTTAACGAATTGTGATTTTTAACATTTATTATTATTTTATATAATTCAACTTTTGGTTTTATGGTGAATTATCATAATGCATAATATTAAGTCGGAGAACAGTTTTAATATTGTTTTCGTCCATTTAGGCATATCGCCAAATTTCCTACCCTCACCAAATTACCTGTCACCAAGTTACCATGTCAAATTCGTTAAATATTTATTTCATAATAAATACGCCGAAATTATTTTTTCTATAAATTAAATTCCACCAGAGAGATCAGAAGTTCTACTTATGGATTCTCGTGCCTCACACATCAATCCTGGAGTCATTGAGATAGCAAAGCAAAACGAAATATATTTTTTCACTTTTTCTGCTCATACAAGCCTCCTTTAGAACCGTTAGATACCGGAGTGCATCGTCCATTGAAAGCAGCCTGGAATCTGAATTTGAATGAATTTATGATGACGTCTCCAAACGTAAAACCAAAGCTCTAAAACTTTTTCAGTAGACGACGTAAAGTGGGTTCATGTGCAATCAATATTTTATGTTCCCGTTAACGATTTAAAAATGCATTTGTTGTTATTTTACCTATTTACAGTTGAAGGGAAGAGTATCACCAAATTAAACACCCCCTATAACCAAATTACCTTACCTTTAAACCAAATTACCTTACCTTTAAACCAAATTACCTTACCTTTAATCCAAATTACCCATATATTTAGGTAATTTACATTTATAAGTTTTTTTGTGTTATGTTAATTATTAGTACTTTTTTCTATTCAAAACATGTGCTGAAATAATGTACCTAAACAATAAACAATTTTGTAAATTTTTAATATCCATATTTTTCAAAGCACATTACGATAAATCAAAAATATCACCAAATAACCTCGCTTTACCCTATTAGCGAAACTCAATCGAAAATTTGGACACAGAAAAATCAGAAAAAGATATTGGTTCCACTGGAACTCGAACCCAGGGCCCTTTGCTTACATGGCAAGTGCTCTACCAACTGAGTTACCAAAGCGGTCACTTTTAACTGTATCATACTTCGACTAAGAAATTATCTTCATTTTCTTAACGCCCATATTATTGGCTGCTATCTTTATAGTATATGATTGCAGGATTCAACCCGAACTAAATGCTATCTAGATAGTGTCTGGATAAATATGTATCCATTTTTAGTTTAATACACGTCATCTATTGACTTTTTTTGCAAGTCTAGGATGAATATTTTTATTTTTATTTTCAACTTTATGAGTAAAATCTCAAAATATAATATTTAATTAAATGAAGAAAATATTACCTAAAATAAAATTGAAAAATATTTATCAGGATCATTTCATCGTAATCGGATGAATACTGTAGGAAATAATTTCATAACGCCAGAGCTCACAATTATATAGAGAAAACATCGTGGGCATGCGCACATTCAATCACCAAAGTTTCATCGCAATCGGATGATTGGTTCAGGATTCAGGAATGCAAAAGGGACAAACAAAGAAACATTATTTTTTTCATGCAGAGTTTCCGACATGCGTTACAATGCCACTAATAAGGAAATTGTTTCTCCCTACGTGTCTTTTCCCATTCGTCCCGTTCTCCTTCTGCCTCCCCTTCGCCTCCCATGTCTACTTCTGCTCACGCGTTCCCCCTCTACCTTCCTAGCCTTACTTCTCCCGCGAACTCCCCTCCCGCGATCCCCTCACCACTCCTGCGTTCAATATATTCAGTCTCGGTGTCTCGATACATTCAGATTTTCAAACAGCTCGCGTGCCACCTATTGCAATTTTTTACAAATTTTCTATTACAAACATTCATTTTTGTATATTATATGAACAATCAATCAAATTTGGTACCTAACAAACGTACCTATTTCCTATTTAAAGTAAATATATTTTTTTATTAGATTCAAAGTACTCGATTTTGGTTAGTACCATAGGTGAGTAGGTACTTTAAATAAATTAATTTATTTAAAAAGTTTGGAAAATTGAATTTTGATTTGACAATCATTGTTCTGCAAAATGTCAATCTCAAATTTTAACATTTTTGACAGTTTCGTAAAAGTTTTTGTAATGATAAAAAATCTTTTCAGATTTATTGTCACTTGGTTATAATAATCCAGAAACCTTCGCAAGGGTGGAAAAAAGATATTTTGAAAGTATTAAACATTTTCTATGCTTAATATAGCAATGCATAGACAACTCACATTCAAGCATATTTTGATTTTATAGAATAACTAGTAAACCCGGCCACACGTTGCTGTGGCTAACGAAACACAACGCCATTACCCAACCTTTATAAAATCCACATCACCCGCTTGCCAGCTGCCCGCTGCCTACATTGAATATTTGAATTTCTCGGCTTTTTTCTACCATATCTAATAAGCATGTATTATACATATAAACCTTCCCCTTGAATAACTCTGTCTGACCGCATGAAAATCCGTTGTGTAGTTTAAAAGATCTAAGCGCCCAAACATTTTGAGCGACTTCATATTATACTATGTAATGATATTTGACTAATTTATTTAGCGCCGTTTTTGTGAAAAATCACCTCAAGGGCGCTATATAGATTCTTTCAATAGCTTGTACATGAATACTATAATGTGGGTTTTGTGTTTTTGTACTATTTGTTTCAAATATTGCTTTTATATATTGTTTTATAAATAATTATAGAATTATATTAAATCATTGAGATTTATGACTAAACACTAAACAGTAATTTGTAATAATTACAGTTTATTCATTAACTCAGCCCCCGTGTTACTTTGATAAATGTTTATAAACATAATGGGAAAATATCAAAAACAGTGTGCTGCGTTTATTGACAGGGGGTCGAAGTTGTTAACAATATTACATTAAATCATGCAAATACAATGTTTAATTTTGAATGTATGTCTGTTTCGGTCTAATGTATTTAAAAGGTCCGAGAGATGGAAGAAAATTGTACCTTAATGGTACGAAAGATGGAAGAAAATGGTACCTCAATGGTACGAGGGATAGAAGAAAATGGTACTTAAATGGTACGAGAGTTGGAAGAAAATGGTACCTTAATGGTACGAGAGATGGAAGAAAATGGTAAAATTTAATGGCAAAGACTGAGTTGTTTAGCGGTACGTCTTCTCTGCCTCCCCCGCGAGTGATGGTTAGTTAGTAAGGGAGACACAACGTGAGGTGGGTAAATTATAACTTATATAATATTCATTATTATTATTGATAATAAATTATAACTCAGTTCATTCTTTCGAGAAGCACAACAAATGTCAATATTTTTGTAAAACCGACTTATTCTGAAATCGGAAAAACTGATAAAGATCATTTAAAAAATATGTGATTTCGTAAATGTTTTTTTTTTTAAGAAACAGATAATATTCGAATTGAATCATTAAATATAAACCAAATATTAAAAAGTATCAAGATATTTAAAATAAATGTTTGGAATAAGTCAACCAACTTACAGGAGTCGGGTATGGGTATCACCGCCCAAAGAACCTTTTATTGAATAACCAACACCCCTGCCATAGGTCACCCCAAGTGGTTCGCTAGGTTTGGTTGTTTTGGGTGCCCGGATTCATGGGGTGAGGTTTATCTGGTCTTGGCAGCAGATGCGTTTATCCACTGTGAGGCGGGTCGGATCGGGAGAGACTGGTTGAGTCGCCTTGCACCGCAGTGGGAGGGATGGATTCATACGCCCGTTACTCGTAGACACAGTTACTCTTACTCCCATATTCCTACACACCCCTCATACCATTTTATTTCCCAGAACTTCGTCTCCTTCCTTTACCTAAAAAGACCTTCCACACAACATACCCAATTGTTTTCCTCGGGACTACACTGCATTCAAAGTATTACCGCCGCGTGTAAGGCAAAAGAATCTCTTGGCATACGAAGTCTAGTGGTGCAGGGGTGCCCGGGTTCATGGGGTGAGGTTTGTCTAGATATTGGAGGTGGATGACCTGGACCCACTGAACCCCAGATTCCTACCCACCCCTTAAACCCTTTTCCTTCCCAGAACTCTCCTCTTCTTCCTTTCCTTAAAAACCCTCCACACAGCATCTCCAAAGATGATATAGGCCCTGAGGGAAATTATTTTCCTCAGGGCCTCCTGTGTGGAGCTCAAGTAAAAAAAAAAGTTCTTTCAAAATATGAGAATTCGTTCCATACAAAATGTACGAAAATTTTTTTTTTCTTCATAACTTTCTTTTTCGTGAATGTTTGCGATGTTTTAATAGATATTCTGTCAAATCCAACAAATCAAAGGCCATCAAAATCGGTCTAGCCGATCTCGAGTTATAGTGTAACTAACCTGACTTTGTTTTATATATTAAGATTAGGTACTACATTTATTTTAATTCTATATCAAGGGAAACGATAGAAAAGCCTTCAATTTATTTCATGTATATTTTTTTTGTATTTAAAATGTAAACAGATTCAGAGTAAAGATTCATCTAAATTACCTAGTAATTTAGCATTAAGCTTCGACTCAAATTCCGTGTTTTGATTTGTCCGACTAATGAACTAAACGACATTTGACCTGTTTACTTGAAAGTAAAATTGTTATTTATAAACATATTAATTAAGTAACAACATTTTGCACAGAGTTTATTAGTATGTACGTAAGTGTAATGAACATTAATATAGTAAAATCTGCTAAATAAGGTTATTTGGCAATTATAAATATTTATCTCCTTGGCGCATGCAGCGAGTACGTTCGATAACCAACTAAACTAGCAGTTATAAACCCGCTCCGCAGGTTTTTGCTGCTAGGCCCTGCAGACGGCTTTTGTTTTGGTTTCGTCCAGTTTAGGTGTTGGTGATCATTTTAATAATCCGATAGGAACTGGTTCCCAAAATAGCCAGTTCCTCGGATCCAGTGACATCTAGGACAAAGTAACCGCAACAGGCAATGACGTCATATATAATATATAGACGAATAGTAGAAATTACAAGGTGGTATTATTATTCACAACTGCCAGTTACAATAATAATCATATTATCGTAAATCTCTCTATATCCGGAGAGATTCACGAAATTACAAATCCAATAGTAGGTTCCTCCTTACTCTAGCTGATTTTTTTTTTACATTCACTCCGTTATTACATTAACATTTTACATTAACACGTAAGTGACGCCATCTTTTGGCATTACTTTAATTCGGTTCTATTACAATAGTAGATTTGTATACAAACTCCACGCACGAAAACGGTTTTGCGTAAGGCACGACGTCAGAATTGTGTTCTTAGTCGGATTCTTAAATTTCAACCGTACAGTCGCTAGGCTATTAATACTGTTCGATACCCAACCGAATTGCATTTGTTTGGCCCTGAGGGAAATTATTTTTCTATGTCATCTTTGGGAATGCTGTGTGGGGGGTCTTTTTGAGAAGAGTAAGGAGTGAACTTGGGTCTTGAAGAGACTGAGAAAATATGTAGTTATTTTATTTATATGTGTTTTAAATTATAATAGGCCAAAATAATTTGATTTTTCGTAATTTTAGACACAAATTTGGCAATTTTTTATCAGTTTATAAAAATTATTAAAAAAAATGTTGTTCAACCTACTGTGATAATTTTATGAAATATGATTTAAAAAAAATACTATAAAAGGGCGTTTCTTCTATCGAATTTTTTCATGAGAAAACGCACGTGAAACATAGATATTCTGAATTTTTCCGAAGTATTTATATTTCTAATTTTTGAAAATGTCGTAAAAACAAATCCTACAATTTTAGAAACTACATTTAAACCTTTTATAAACATGAAAAAAGTCGACAATCTTACCCCAAATATTTTCTATTATATCGTCGAAAAATTTCGGAAAATTCAAAATTAAAAAAATCTCACAACTTTTTTAAAAATAATTTTCAACAAACTGTCTCTTCACTGTTTATCTCGTTCATAGAACTAAAAATTATAATAATAATTCATTTATGATGACCAAAAAAATCTGATATTTTGGATTAATTTTTTACCAATATAAACTAATTATATTTCTTAAATTTTATTTATTTATACGTATTGCATAATTATTGGGATTGTTTTAAAATGCCGGCAATAATTAGTATCATCCACTTTTTGTTATGTTTTATTCTCCTTTCGAGAAAAAAAGATTAAATTGTATTATCGGTAGAATGTATGTACGAGAATAGAAATGAATAAATAAATAAAATAACTATAAATTATTTAAACGTCACAAGTATACACACACTAGAGTCTTAGAACTAATAATAATGATATTTGGATGATTTGTAAATCACCTCAAGGGCGCTGTACAAATTTATAATATATTTCTACTATCTTATTTCTAACTACAGACTTGACAAACTATTATAACAACTTATGGCTAACAGATTGCATCCACCGGTTCTCTGATCACGAATACAAAACTATATGTACAAAGCATTTGATCAATGAATGCGATGCTGTGTTAAAATGTAAATAGGTATATTGTTTTATTTATATTCTGTACGAGCAGAATATATACAGGACCATACTTACCTGGGAGCAGTGGCGGACTAACGGGGGGCGGAAGGGGCCTCTGGTTCTGGGGGGCCTCCAAACTCCTCCACGTTCCCTTGATCAAATCCTAAACAAGAACGCCCTCCACAAATGTTTTAAAGAAATTCAAAAAATTGAAAGAGATACAGCTTTTATGTGAAACCTTGAAACAGTTTGTATGTTGAATTATCCTTCAACAAAACTTTGATTGCGTTTTTCTCGAAACTTTTTAACACGTTTTTCAATCTGACGAGCTATTCTATATCTTATGTGAGAACAGGATCGTTCTCGGCCGAGATCTGCTGTCAGATTTATGTGATTTTATATGGCTGGGATTGGTATATTTATGATATGGCTGTTATTTGCTTTTTTCTCTGGGCCGATGTCAGAATTTCAACTGTGAGATGTCACGTATTTTAGTTTAGGTGGTTTTAAACGCGAATTTATACAAGTACCATGATTATTTATCCATTTAACAGCATTAGAAAATCACACAAATCTGACAAAAGATCTCGCCCGATATCTATCTCAATCGAGACGGTCAATAAATAACCATGCGTAGGTACTTGCATAAATTCGTATTTAAAACTACCTAAACTAAAATATATACGTGACATCTCACAGCTGAAATTCTGACATCGGCCAAGAGAAAAATCAAATAACAGCCATATAAAATCACACAAATCTGACAGCAGATCTCGTTCTCACAAAAGATATAGAATAGCTCGTTTGGTTGACAACATATTTAAAAAAAAACTATACATCCGATTTGCATTTACCAAGTCTTAAAGTGCTCGAAAATCCATGTGTCTATGGCACCACGAAGGGGAATTGATATATGAAAAAAAAAGAAAAAATGGCATCAGAAAATTTTCATCATTCATAAAAAAAAAAATAGAAGGGGGACATTTATAAATAAAATTCCTACATTGTGCCATAGCGAATGGATTTTCGATTAGTTTAAGACTTGGTGCATGCACATCGAACGTATATAGTTTTTCTAATATGTTGTGAACCAGGTTGAAAAACATAGTTTCGAGAAAAACCGTTCAAAGTTTTGCTAAAGGACAATTCAACATACAAAGCGTTTAAAAAGGTTTCATATAAAATGCTGTATCTCTGTCAACTTTACAATTTTCCTTAAAACACTTGGTGAGATCAACTTCTTAAATTAGGGGGGGGGGGGGGGGGGGGGCTCATTCAGCTTTGCCGCCCCGGGCCTCTGACGAGCTTAGTCCGCCACTGCCTGAGAGGTCACTTGAGATTAACACTGTTTATTGTTTATTAGAGAAATTTAAATACAGTTTGCACGCAGAAGGAACAGTTTGGGAACACATGTTATTGTAAATGCTATTATTTAATCCTTTTAATAATAAATAATTTCTTATTACATTAGCTCCACTCAGGAAGCCCTGAGGAAAATAATTCCCCTCAGGACCCATATGTTTAAGGATGATGTGAGGGGGGTATTTTTAGAAATGAAAGGAGAGAAAGTTCTGGGAAGGAAAATAGAATGATGAGAGGGTAGGAATCTGGGGGTCAATATGTCCAGAAGTGACGGACTGTTGGAGAGGTTAAAACGTCTCCCTCAACCAGTCTTTCCCGATCCAGCCCGCCATGCAGCAAGTGGGTAAACGCATTCGCCGCCAAAACATAGACAAATCTTATCCGGGAACCTCTGCTAACTGATAAGATTAAAAGTTCACGCATTCGGGGTAGCCTGGGTGTCACAGACATAAACAGTAAGCTGGAGGAACGACAGTTGAGATGGTATGGGCATATAAGAGGGAGACCACCAGACCGCAGAACCACCAGAAGCAGGCAATGTCTATAGAGCTTCATCGACAGTCATCCAGAGGAAGACCAAAGAACTCCTGGATGACTCAATGCGCCAAAATGCTACAGAGAAACGGCCTGGATGAAGGCGATACTCCGAACCGAAAAAGCTGTAACCTGAGAAGAGCCGACCCCAACAGCCTACCTAGGCAATGATTTGGAACAGTGCAAGGAAGAAGAAAGAAGACAATAGGCAACTGATTTGAAGAGTTTCACAGTAATTCAAACTATAACAGCAGACGCGGCGTGATGTTTTGTTAGTTTAGCAATTTAAATGACAACTAATTAGAGAAATAACTATGTTAATACGTCTTAAACACTTTGGCTGAGTCAGAATGTCAGAGGGTCGCTGGGTCAAAGGTATCAAAAGTAGAGATAGAAGGGCTGCAATGTGTGCATCAGCAGCGGATATATAAGCCTCACTTGGAGCTGCAATAATCAGTTGGTCTTGAACTTCCAAAGCTCAAGGTCCTCCTCTGAGGCAGCGCATACAACATGAGGGCCCCCTTCTATTTTTTGTTTTTGACATTCCTCGGTAAGACACTTTACTACACATTTTTAAAATCTAACATTTCTTAACTTAATTTTCTTTTCCAACCCCAATTGTAACAAGATATTTTTAAATTCCACTCTTAAATTTTTGAAAATAGCATCAGAAGAGTTATTCTCTATCTTTTGTGGGATTGTTATCGAGATAACGGACGTGATCTCCTGTCAGAATTGTGTCTGTGTGATTTTTACATACTTACTGTAACATACTTTAGTTTAGATCGTTTTACTTAAATACGAATTCCTGCAGGTATGCATGATTATTTAGTCATTTAATGTACGTTGTACATAGAAAAAGCAAGGATAACTCTTCGGGTTTCATTTGGAAGCATGTATTACAGCATTTATTACAACTATTTTATAAAATTTCACAATCAAATAATGTCCGTAAATTCGTAACAAAGGTTCCTACACAAGGAATCAAAATCATTGCAAATGTGACTTTAAGGAATGTTTTCGGTATTTTTCAGTTGTGGCAATTACCGCCAACAATCCCGAGAACAAACGCAGGAACCAAAACCAGGACCAGGACTCCCAAGAATCAGAGAGCCAGGAATACAATCACGGCAGACAGCAAGGTGAGCACCAGAATGGACAGCAGAATGGGAAGCAGTATGGCAACCAGAACTGGGACCAGAACGGAAACCAGAACGGGAGGAAGTACGGAAACCAGAACGGGAACCAGAACGGTAACCAGAACGGAAACCAGAAGGGAAGCAACCAGCACGACAGTAAGCACAAATTTAACCATACAACTAAGACACCATATTTTTTGTTAGAATTTTTTTAAATTTTCAATCAGAAAAGATCTACCGTTTTTATTCTGTCAAAGTAGAATGCACAAACATATATATATTATGGGACCTGGGCCAAGCGAGTAAATAGCAATAGCTGTTCATAGAAACATCCATTACTGTTTTGACAATGGAGTTACAGCTATGTGTTTAAAGTGATCTTCATAATATAAAAACGTTAAAATAAATTCGCTTTCAAGATGTTGTACTTAAAAATACACTTCCATTCTTTAATAATATTATTTCCATCCATAAAATAAAGAATATAACACTAGAAGTGCCTTCCGTACAGATTTGAATGGAAACAAATTAATGTGCAAGTGACTTAGTAACTTTTAGTTCCATACTATTTAGCTCACGGTCTGTTGCTCTTACACTTGCCTGCAATTGTATATCGCCATCCTATTTGACTTTGGTAATCATGGTGAAACACAGTTTTATATTGAAATATAGGAAAGACGCCCATAAGGTACTTCTTGTGTTATTTTTTATTCTATAATTCCACTTCTACTAAAATTAGAGGTGGGCCAAGAACTTAGAGTTGTTCTTCGTCTTCTGTGATTGTTGGCTTTGCTAAACCTAATTTATATTGTGTTTGTCTTTCTTATTCTTCTAGGATGGAGGTCCGGTACCTACAGCTATGAGGTTGAGGCCCGCACCTTCACCTCCGTACGCGACCAGTGGACCGGCGTGCGCGTGATCGCCCAACTGCAACTGCAGTCAGAGTCTGAGCAGACTGGACAGCGCCTTGTGGGACAACTCAAGAACGTCCAATACGCCCATCTGGACGGACAGCAGCTGCCTAATGGACCCGAGGGACCACTGCCGGTAAACCATCACAACACTCTTTTCTAAATATAGTTATGATACAAGCTTCATTCATGCTAAAGCCACTTCAAAGACCATGTCTGTGTCAAGAGTCCCGAGGGAATTCCAATCTATTTGTAAAAACCAAATGTCGAAAACACACATGTTAACAACGATTTGCGGTTTTTTTCACATTGATGAGAAGTCAGATGACATGTTATTTAGTCCAATTGTGACACCGACTAGATTTACCATAGTATTGAAATGTGAAATGTTTTCTTTTTAAATCTGCAATCAGTTCTGGTGCAATGCAAGAACCTAGAATGTTTACATTATTTGATTTCAGCAGGTTTTTATTGTTACCAAATCTAACTCGTTGTAATTTGTTGTGCAGGAACTCAGCTCCCAATCTTACCCCGAGTTGGAGCAGCCCTTCGTGGCATACATGAACGGAGGTCTGATCGGTCGTGTGGAAGTTCACCAAGGAATGTCTGTGAAAGGAGAGAACTTGCTGAAGGGTTTCCTGAGTGCTCTGCAAGTGGACACCAGCAGCCGCCAGCTCAAGGGAAAGGCCTTCTTGGACTCCTCCAACGCCATCGGAACCTACTCCAAAATGGAAGCTGATATCACTGGAAAGTGCAAGGTAAAAATCACAAACCCTACACTTTAGGATACCAAATAGGTTTACAAACAGTACTTGGAACGATTTCAATAAGACATTACAACATCGCAAAGTGCCATGATGTACAAGGCTCCGCGACTAATCACAGCCATAAGCTATACGAAACACTGAGGAAACTTAGGAATTTTGAACTATTGTGAAACTATACCTTTCCAGCCTTTCAGCGGTCGTCTCCCACTTTTCACGCTGCCTCTTCGGAAGTGACCACTACATACATAGCTTCCTATAAGGATAAAAGAGAATTTATTGAATGTTCTATGTTGTGTGTTGATTCCAGACCCTCTACACCGTATCCCCGCTGCCCCTGGATGTGCTGTTCCGCGCTCCACACCTGGCCCCCCTCGCCGACATGCAGAAGCAGAAGCCAGGTCAGCTGCTAGAGATCACCAAGACCAAGGACTACTCTGACTGTGACCAGCGCGTGGCTTACAGCTTTGGGGTACCCAACAAGGCTAACTGGAAGAACGTCGACAAGAAGGGAGTTAACTTCTTGAACGTGAGTTACACACCCTTTTAGTAAGATCATCTAAATATCCATATTTGGTAAAGCGTTTTGTCCTGTTTGTTCCATTATTCTCTAAAATAAATAATTTTGAATGATTCCTTCTGTACGTACGTAGAACAAAAGTATCTGATGCAAGTATTTGGTTTCATTTGCAGAGAGCTGCCCTCTACCGCATCATCGCCGACCGTAACAACAACACCCTGTACTCCTCTTACAGCACCAGCAAGGTCGAGGTTGCCCCCGTCATGTACAGCGCTGAGAACGCCCAGGTAATGAGCAGTATCAACATGACCCTGTGGAACTACCAGCCCTCCGGCAACGAGCTCCACGCTCCTTCCCCAAGCCGCAACGCCGGAAACCTGATCTACAGAATCTCCCAGAAGGGCCCGAATGAAGGGGGCGATGACAATAGCTCTTCTTCCTCCAGCAGCTCCAGCTCTTCTTCAAGCAGCTCCAGCTCATCTTCCAGCAGCTCCAGCTCTAGTGAAAGTAACGAGAAGAAGAACGAGAACAAGCAGAACAAGAAACAGAAGCAAAACAAGGATCAGAGGCAAGGACATGGACAGCAAGAGGACCAGGATTCTGGAAACCAGAGGAATGAGAAACATCAGCGTGGAGGAAGGAATAAGAGGTAATTCATTTTAATATTTTGGGATAATTTTAGACATCTTAGAGGGAAGACTGCTTGCAGTGCAATTCGGAAAAAAAAACTTTGAATACTCACTTTTTGTTCCATGACTCATTTCAGATCAGCTCTACCCCAAGGAAACTCCTACAGAGAAAACCAAGAGAACCAGCACAAAAACCAGAAGCAGAACGGAAAGCACAACCCCAACAGCTCGAGCTCCTCTGACTCCAGCTCTTCTGACAGCTCCAGTTCCAGTTCCAGCTCTAGTTCCAGCTCCAGCTCATCCTCTTCTTCTTACTCGGATTCCGACTCCTGGGAAGATAAGCCTTCCATGGAATCCAGCCCTGACACGTTCCTCTCATCGAGCCAAGATAAGAATGGTTTGCGTAAGCCAGTTGTCGATGACGTCATCCGGATGGCCAAGCAAATCGAGCACGAATTGCAAAAGCCTAATGATATGCCTTCTGCCGATACTGTCACCACATGGAACAGAATGGTGAACTCCATTGCCTTAATGAACGCCAAAGAATTGGACCAGGCCACAAACGCTCTTAACTCTCAACGGTCTGGGAAGAATCAACAGCCTAGCTTGGCTTGGAAGGTCTACCGCGATGCTCTCCCTCAATCCGGAACTCAGCCAGCCTATCAGCAGATCAAGTCTTTAGTGCGCAAACAGTACATCAAGGGAGAGGAAGCCGCTCAGGTGATCGCATCCCTGCCCGAAACCCTCCGTTACCCCACCAAGGCGCTGCTCTCAGACTTCTTCCAGTGGGCCACCAGCAACGAGGTCAAGCAGCAGCAAGCTGTCAACAGCTCGGCCCTTCTGTCCGCCACCAGATTCATCCGAGTAGCACACGTTGACAACAGGACCGCTCACAACTACTACCCAACTCACACCTACGGACGTCTCGCCAACAAGAACTACCAGATCGTGTCGGAACAAGTTCTGCCCTACTTGGAAAAGGAGCTCCAGTCCGCGATCCAGCGTGAGGACAGCCAGAAGGCTCAAGTTTACATCAAAGCCATCGGTAATTTGGGACACCCCGCAATCTTCGGCGTATTCGGACCTTACTTGGAAGGCAAACGCCCCAGCAGCACTTATTTGCGCACGCAAATGGTCAAAAACTATCATTACGTAGCACTGCTGTTCCCGGAACAGACTCACTACAATTTGTTCAGCATTATCCATAACCAGGGAGACGACTATGAAGTCCGCGTCGCCGCAGTGTTCAACCTGATGAAGTCCCAACCCACACCCACCATGCTCATGGGCATCGCACAGTCCTCCAACACCGATCCCAGCTACCATGTCCGCTCCGCCGTGCAGTCCGCTATCAATTCTGTTGCCAGCCTCAACGGAGCCCAATTCGAGAAGCTGTAAGTATCAAACCATTGCTTAATCATTCAAACATAAGCTACATACGTACACATTACAAACCTATTTATTTAAACAGGTCCAGGTATGCCAAGGCAGCCCAGCCAATGTTGAGCACGAAGGTATACGGTGCCGCCTACTCTACCAAGTGGATGGAAGACTATCAGACCCAAGATCCTGGCCACTACAACCAAGGATTCTTCCAGGCCCTCGAACACATCGGCAGTGATGACAGCATCATTCCCAAAGACTTCAGCTATGTCTACCTCGACAAGCTCAGCTCCTGGATGAAAGCACCCAAGGTATGCGATTCCTTTACATTTAATTTTCCTTTACAATTTATTAAGAATAACATTTCATTTTTATATTATATGAAATACATTGAACAAAGTTTGAGCCACGATAATAAAATTGTTATTAATTTCATTCAAGGTGGGTGCTAGTATCTCAAGCATTGGCCAGCTTTACGAACAGATCTTTAACTCTGTGATTAACTCCCAAGCCCAGCAGCGCTCTCACAAGTACGCTGGATTAGCTAAGGAATCCGCTGAAGCCATCGCAAAGGCTCTGCATATCGAACGCGACAGCAAAACTCCCCTCGAAGCTAACTTCCATATCAAGCTCATGAACCAAGAACGTTTCTTTGCTTTCGGAGGTGATTCCATCAATCAGTTTGTCAAGAACATGCACCAATTACCTGAAAAACTCAACAAGGGAATGGACTACAACTACACCAAGTTCTACAACAAAGAGTCTGTCGAAGTAATGTTCCCACTTATCATGGGAGTCCCATTCTTCTACAAGTTCAAGGCACCAATGGCCATCAACGTCAATGGACGTGTTCAAGCTAAAATCCAAGTTCAGAGATACAAATTCCAGGCATTCAACGCCACCAGTGAAATAAACGCTGTCGTCGCTTCCGATTATGATGGCAGAATTGGTTTCTATTGCCCCATGGGACATCAGTACTTTACCGCTGGAGTTCAGCACAAGAATCAGGTTCAGATTCCCATCAAGATGCACATCGACCTCGACTGGGTCAACAATGATGTATCCGTAGAAATCAGCCCACTGAACTCCAACAAGGACGTCCAGATTTATCACCACAGCGTTATTCCTTATACCGTTAGGCACGCAGCCAATACCAACGAAATCCCTTCCGCCAGCAAGTACAGGAAGGTTGCCGGAAGCTCCAAGCCCCAGTGGTCTCATAACTCAGTTCATGGCTCCGAAACAACCGGCATGGCTTTCTCCGTGATGGCCGAGTATGAACAGAAGCCTTCGCGGCCTTCCACCCAGCCCAGGCAAGAGATGATCCTTAGCATCCTCCACCCCCACCGCGCTGACAACTCTCTCAGCCGCTCCAACGTGACCATCCAATACCTAGCCAATGAGTCTTCCACCAAGAAGATGAAACTATTCGCTTCATATAGTAAGTATACTACGATGCTTTCATAAAGGTATTCAGTTTTAATTAACGTTTCCAAGTTATTAACAGTGATAAACTTATTGTTTTGTAGACTCCAACAAGAACAGCAACAGCAAGGCCGGACAGTGGACCGCGGCCAAGGAGAGTGGTAAGGAATGGAAATCTCCCAAGGATGCCGCCAACCAAATGGCCTCCTCCAGGAATCCCCTCAATCAAGATACCCAGAGAAACATGTTGAAACAGGTTTCTGAAGGCATCCGTGGCGCCCAAGCCAGACTCATTGTCGCCGGAGTTCGCTTCGAAGGACGGAAGAACGCCGAATACGTCATGTTAGCCGCCGGAGCCAAAAGTCCCGTCCAACAGACTGTTCACGGTCTCTTCAGCTACTGGAAGGACAATGTCAGCGACAAGAAGTTCCAGGTCACCATTGCCGCTGCCGGCAAGATGCCCTTGGCTCCCGTTTTCAACTACGAACAAGCCCTGAACTTCAAGACTTTCTCAGACTTCCAGGCCCACGTTAGGTACGGCAGGAATGGAAAGCAAGACTCGTTAATCGACGTTGCAGCACATATGCAGCAATCCCAGGAACGCAAGGACTACCTGCAGACCACCCCAGAAGCCAAGCAGTGTCAGAAGGAGATGGCCCATGGAAACAACATCATGCCCGCTTGCAGGAACATTACCCTCCGCGCCAACACCATGGATGTCTTCAAGATCCAAGCTGCTTATGAAAACATCGGGCAGGAGGCTCAGAACTTCACTTACAAGCTTTACGACTTGGCCCGCAAACACAACTACTTCAACGTAGAAGAGAACTGGGTTGACTACAAGGGCAAGGCCAACAACTTGGAAGTCGAGGGTCGCCTTCGTCCGGAGGATTACACCACCCTAAACGTCTCCATCAACACTCCTCACGCTGTGCTTCGCTTAACAGATATTAAGGTCACTCCTTTCATCTCCAGAATCATCGCTCTCCACCCGTCTGTTCCTACCTACAGGAGGATACTCAACGAATTCTTCGGTCAGCAACTTAACCGTGAGTCTATATAAAACATTCACCTACTTACTTGTTTTAGATTCAGATTAAAATTTTGCTACCACTGTCTTGTCTACCACCTAATCTTGACTATATGTTTTAATCTTTAGCCACTTGCGATGTTGACCGCAACCAGGTCAATACCTTCTCCAACCTGACTATCGACTACACCATCGGAAACTGCTGGCACGTGATCATGCAGAACGATTCATCTCCACAGAAGGGATCGTCCAACAAGGAAAACACTACCGGCAGGCAAACAACCATTATCATGAGGAATGAAGGTGGTGAGAGCGGAAGCAGAGTTCACATCTTCTACAGGTAAAACATCTGGAGAAAATAATTAAACATCAGCCTGGATTGATGGACTGTTAACTCATTAATCCAGAAAAGCTGTTTTAAAATGAACTTACTTCCAAAATAAAAAAAATAAAACTTGATTCCATATTTAAATACTCTATTTTCAGAGATGAACAGCTCGATGAGTTATTCGTTGATATCAGCAAGAATGAATTGAAGGTCAACGGTGAAAGAAAAATCATCAAGGACAACGAGGTCGCCGAGTTGTGGGGATTCGATGGAGATTACAGACTTCTGAGGGTGTGGGTCCTCGGTGAAGAGAACTTCCTGGAGATTGGCGAAGGCGAGCTTTTCGTTGTATACGATGGCCAGCGTCTTCATATTGAAGGAACTCAGTCCTACAGGAACAGCACAAGAGGAATCTGCGGCGCTATGTCCGGAGAGAAATACGATCTCATCGCCCCCAAGAACTGCTACCACAGAGACCCAGCTTACACTGCCGCTAGTTGGATCTTGGATCCTTTCTCCTGCGATGGCCCTTGCAAGGAGCTGAACAAGCAGGCCCAGAAAGAGCCTTGCTTGACACGCAGCCCCAACTCTCCTGGCTCATCAGGAAACAAGTACTCCAACCAGGATAACAACCGTTTCAAGAGAGGCGATGATTCCAGCTCATCTTCCTCCAGCAGCAGCTCTTCATCCTCGTCTTCTTCTTCCTCCAGCGAGGAGAGCCAGGAAGGCCAGAACAACCAAAAGGAATTGAGGAAGTCCAAAGCCTACGGGCAGAACCAGGGCAACAGGCTCCAGAGCCAGGTGCAGTACTACGAGCAGAAGGGACAGACTTGCTTCACATACAGGACACTCCCCGCATGCCCATCCGATGCTCAGCCTCAAGGAGAAACTCAAGTCAGGGTAAGTCCGTTGCCCTCACTAAACAATCTACAATTTCAAAGATTCTACTTCTTGATTTACTTACTTTGACATTTTAAAAAATACGATATTTTAATGATGTTAATGTTGTTGTCTTCATCATCTTGAATTTTAAACTTTCATTTATCTTTCTCCAGGTTAAGGTCCATTGCCAGTCCTCCAAGAACTCCCAGGTGAAGCAGTACAAGGAGCAGATCCAGAATGGTCAGAACCCTCAGCTCAACGAGAGCCAGCAGAGGCCCAACGGAGAGGCTTACTTCAAGATCCCAGTCTCGTGCGAGGACTAAGAAGTCAAAATTTATATCATCGGCATTCCATGGATCAACTGATACTCAAGAAACTCTATCACGACTCGATCAACATCATTTAGACAGCAAAATAAACTATTTAGTAAAAAGGTCCAGTCAAAACACTCATTTGTTAGACAAAACTCAGGGGTTAATATTATCCATAATAAATTAGCATTTAACCTTTTTGATCGAGTGACGACAATGGCATTAATATTTGATTTACGATTATGAACTACTTAAAAGTATATAATACTCTGTAGTATTTAGTGTAGCTTAGTAAAAAATATCTTTCGGAACTATGTATTAAAAACAAAATTATGTAGAAACTTAGCAACTGTGATTTGTAGAAGTGAAAATATTAGTAAACAAAGCAACGAATATTTATTATAATTATTTTTTTTATCTACAATACCCTTTACCCATACACATTAACACATAAAGTATTGTACAAGCCAATACACACAAACACAATATTATTACTGTTACCACAGGAATGTTTTTGGCAAATTTGCAAACATCCTTGAGCATTAGCTGGGCAAAATGTGACAAATTTCAAAGATATTCAATGGGATGGTCCGATGCTCTGTGGGGAAGCCGCTTGCACAGCGCGGGTGTAAACTGTGTGCCCTAAAGTTAAAGTTTTATTTTTAATATTTATATACTTCGATTAATTACAAAGAAAACTAAGTACTTTCGCTTTTCAACAAGAGATGTCTCGCATCTCTTCTGATTTATTTGTTATCGACATTTCACAAACTGTAATAAATATTGAAATAATATTTCTTACAAAACATTGATCATTTAAGTCTGTGTTTATCAACTAGGCCATAGACAACATTATAAAAGTCATAATATTTAATATTGCTCCAAATAGGTACTTCGTACGGAATTTTGAAGTAAAATAATAAGCAGAATGTTCATAAATTTAACGACTTTTTATAATTTTATATGAATCCTAAAAAAATTGGATAAATATAGGTGGATTAAATGGCTCTGTAACATTGCAAGCAGTTTATATATGGAATTCATGGGATAGGGTTTGTCCAGGTCTTGGTGGCGGATGCATCTCCTCGCCAACCGCGTGGCAGGCCTAATCGGGAAAGACTGGTTGAGGGGGACTCTCTCGACCCATCGCCTTGCACCGCAGTTAGAGGGATGGATTCACACGTCCGTCACTCCTGGACACACTGACCACCAGATTCCTACCCACCCCTCATACCATTTTCCTTCCCAGAACTTGCTATCCCTTTTTTTAAAAGACCCTCCACACAAGATGACATAGGGGAATTATTTTCCTCATTTTAACACTACCTGTGTTTTTTTTTTAATGTGAATACCTCACAAGAGTCCCAGCTGCTCCGTCTGGAGCCAGTGAGACTATGGCATCCACAATTCGGGTAAGTGATGAGGTAGTGGGGAGAGGAAGGAGATGGGAAATAGGAAGGTTGGGAAGTACCTGGCTATTCAGATCTGGTCACCAAACACGGCTAAAGCCATTTCAAGCAACATTTCAATTCTGAATGATAGTCTTACACCAGCGCGATACTGAGAGTATCTTCCACTCTGGAACGTGCTGCAAATGTACTATATATTATTTTAAATTAATTAATTGTGAAATAACACTAATTAATAAAATAAAATTTATTAGCACGCGCTGGGATTCGATCCCGTGACCTTTGGATTGCGAGTCAAGAGCCTTTCCCCTCGACCACACAAGCGTCGGGTGGAGCTAATGTAAGAACGAAAACCTAAAATTAACTGGTTAAAATAGGCCACTTGCATAGATTTCATAACGACTTGGAAAAAATCGAGTGGATAGATTTTTTTACTAAGATTACGAAAATGTTAGTAAAAATTTTTAGAAATGAGCTCGTGACGTTACTACATGAAAATGTCCCGTCTCTGATTATGTTCCTTTAATTTTGTAAAATTCCACACTGATTAATTTTTTTTTTTATATGGCAACACTTCGATTTCCGGCGATTTTTTGAATTTTCGTTTAACGTTCACTAGATTTATTGTTTGTTCTATGCGAACTTATCCTTTGGTTTGATTTTTTGATAAACATGGCGATGTTTTTACAGATGTTACGAAGAGAACCCCGTACAATTTATTGCTATTCGTGTGGAAAACGTTCTATTTTTTAAATGATTTTCGGCTATGTAATTATCGTTTTTTCGCACTCATAAAATTATGTCCTGTCTCTCCGGTTTATAAAAAATGGTCTAATTTTTCGGATTGAAATTTTTAAAAAATCGCCAGGGTTTCAAAAATACGAAAAAAAAAAAAAAAAAAATAAGGAATGTCTTAGAATATTTGCCTAAGCCCACGGACGTACAAAATACCTGGACTTGCCCTAAGCGATAAAAGGAGTATTATTTCCCCCTCCCATTGGAACCATTTTTCTGAACCGGCTGGGCTTGCGAGAGCCACGCGTCAATCTAAAAAATGTGACGTCATCATTCGTGTCCGGACCAGTGTCGAGCTCTCATCGTAAATAACACGGTAAAAATGGTGGCTTGTGCTATAAATACGTGTAAACATAGAAGAGAAAAAGAGAATAAACCCAATTGTGGTATTACATTCCATAAGCAAGCATTATTTTACACTATTTTAAGCTAATTCAGATCACATAATATGATCGTTTTTGAACATACACCATAAATATACCAAACCAGCCATACATACACTGTCACTCGAGATACATGGCGTGTGCCCGTCACTGTTTACTGGGGTAAGTAAATTATGAAACATTTGTAAAAGTGTATTAACTAACTACAGGAGCAAAATATTGGACTCGACCTTATAGGCGACCTTACTTTGACGTATTTGAACTTCAAATTTGTTCATTGCGTGGCGAGCAATTTGCGCTCCCATGTAAAAAGGTCTATTCATTCAAAAGCAGAGTTTACTTTTAAGAACTAAATGATGATTTTATAGTGCGAGATGCCTATATACTGTCAGATTGAGTTTTGGCGAATCACGTATCACCAAAGCCATCTTCCTGCCCTTCGTCCCGCTGTAGTTGGCTTCTACCCCTCACCTTTATGTTCTGGTCTATCAATATTCATATGTCTATGCCTAAACTGGAAAAAAAATTAAAAAATTGTGATGCAAGTGGCCTATTCAAGGTGCAATTAACATTCATACAATTTAGTACCTTTTCAGCGGTTAAAAATTCTAGTTTTAAAATAAAACATTTACAAATATATTGTCCATGAACATGTTTATTATCAATAATTATTATTGTGGATGAAAATTACATTTGTTTAGTAATTTAATGAAAATGCAAAATCTTTACATAGTATAAAATGATGTCGCTCCCGCTGTCTATGCGCTTAGATCTTTTAAACTACGCAAAGGATTTTCATGCGGTTTTCACCAATAGATAGAGTGATTTATGAGGAAGGTTTTTAGGTATATAATTTGTTAAGGTTTTGTGTTAATTGGTTGAAATATATAATATATCTGGCCAAGTGGCAGTGGGCAGTGGGCTGACGAACAGGAAGTGTGGATTTGATTTAACAGATGGCGTTGGTTATAAAGGTTGGGTAATGGCGTGGCGTTGTGTTTCGTTAGCCCCAGCAACGTGTGGCCGGGTCTGCTAGTAGGTTATAAGCTATTCTTAACCCTTTGTGGTCCAGACAATGTATTAGTCATATTAGAGACTTATTTTGATTTATGTAGATAAAAATGTACAGTACAGATAATTAATAGACAATCATTTTTAATTAAAAGACAATCAAATATGACATTGTCAGAACTACCAACCTTATAAAATAAATCAAAATAAAAAATAAACAAAACGGTTGAAATCTATGAATCCAGCTAAGATTGCAACTCTGATACCGTGCCATACGCCAAACCATATTCGTACTTAAGGTTTCTAAAAAAGCTACTTTTGTAATTCGGTTTCAGTAGCCAATAATGTCAAAGGATGGCGCCACTTACATTAGCAGTTTGCATGAGGATGTGTTCCTGGCAGGTATAAGTACTACGGATTTGTTATTTTGAATATCTCTCCGGATATGGAGAGATTGACGGTAATATGATTATAATTGTAAATGGCAGTTGTGAATATAGTATATAGTATCTATACGCGGCTATATATTACATATGAAATAATTGCATATCGCAGTTACTTTGTCCCAATGACTAGCTGTCACTAGATCACAGTGGATCAGTTCCTATCGGATTTATAAAATGGTCACCAACACTCAAACTGGGCGAAGCTGAACCAAAAGCTGCCCGCAGGGTCTAGCCTACACCTGCTGAGAAGGTTTACTGCTAGAAATATGTTATTATTGTAAACTTTTAAATGCAAATAGAAAGCTTGGTGTTCTCGTTCTAAATCTTTCTTATCATTATACTAGTAGTTCTGTAAATAGCCAAGTTGACCAAAAAATTATGTTTCTATTTTCTCGTATTTAATGAAAAGAAAACCAAAATTTTCTCTGAAATCGTAAGATTTGTAATAATAGAGAGTCTCTACCAGTGTTGCCAACTCAGCTCTTTTAGAGCTAGATTTATCTCCAAAATGAGGCAGTCAGCTCCAAAAAAATTGGTTTAGCTTCTTGGTTTGTTTTGTCATATATTCTAGCTCTTTTTATTAATACAAAACTTATGAATGAAAAATTGAAAGTTATTTCTTTAGAAACCGGTTAACTTCGCATTATTTTTACCACAGATTTTCTCTAATTTAAACTATACGTGTTTTTAGTTTCTTTTTTAGGTCCTTTTCAGGTGACGTCTGGCTTTATTTTGAAAATCGAGTTGGCAACACTGTTCCCAACTGTCTCTTTTTTTTTACGAGCTCCACACAGGAGACCCTGAGGAAAATAATTTCCCTCAGGGCCTATGTCATCTTTGGGGATGGTGTGGAGGGTTTTTTTTAAGGAAAGGAAGGAGAGTTCTGGGAAGAAAAAGGGTTTAAGGGGTGGGTAGGAATCTGGGGTTCAGTGTGTCCTGGTCATCCGCCTCCAAGACCTAGACAAACCTCACCCTATGTCTGGAGTCAGTGAGACTATGGCATCCTCAAATGGGGCGATGACAGGCCAACTCAGAAAGAAACCAACTCAGAACCACCTAAGAAAGGTCATTAAGAGTGATGATAAAAAAATACAAAAAAATTGTTTAAATATGTTAACCACTCAGCAACATAAGCAGATATACACGTTAATATGCCGACATCAGTTAAGTACAATAAACGTGTTTACACGTCAACGCATATGTTTATACAGAAATCGTCATAACTCCGTTATTGTTCTAGTGACATCCCTTAAACAAAAAGGAGAAGCTCCATAATAAATCAAGCTACCTATCACTATTCAAGATGTCCATAGAAATAGATAAAAAAAAATCTTTTCTGTCAGATACATGATAGACTGCCAAATTGCCTATCCACTGTTCGACATCGTTATTTTTTTATTAAATATTCTTGTATGAAATGATAAAAAAGCAAGGTGACCAAATTGTTTATTATACATTTATAAGATAGAACAAATATTGTCTTTTATATAATTCGTGATTTTAGTACCGTTTTCACATAAAAACATCACGTGAGTCATTTTTTCATTTTTTTTATGTTTGAATTCTAAATTTTAATGTTTACAAATGTTAATATTTATTTGTAACATAACAATTTGAAAGCTTATTTCATATCCTTTCAAAAACAGTTTTTAGTATTCGACTAAGTTCGGAAATGTTTCATTTATAGAGCTTTAATTGTGAAGCGGAAATAACATAAAGTTTTCTTAAATCTGACATGTCGTTTAAGACGTAAAAAGTGCATATTCGCGATGTATCGGAGTGGTTAAGTTAGGTTAACGGTTACTTTCAAATTATTTTTTTCATAGCTTTTAATGACATTTTAAAGGGGTGTTGAGTTGACTTGATTCTGAGTTGGCATGGAACCAAATGGGGCATGTTTTGAGGCTTGAGGCATTAGAAAGGGAAATGAGATAAGGAAAGAAAGGTGGAGAAATACCTGGCAATTTATAGCTGGTCACATAAGCCATTTCAATTCTGAATGGTGGTCTTACACCAGTATTTTCTACTCTGGAGCGTGCATTGACCTAAACCACAAGCAATACACAATTAACGCCATGATTAAAATCTCGAGGACGATAATGTCGGCAATTTGTGTTCTCCTCATCTCCAGTCCCAAGTTCTTCCCTTCCTTCCACAATCCTCTTCCGAACACTTTATCCACGTCTTCCTCTGGGTTTCTTCCACTGTGGCATAGACAGTCATGTCAATATCTGGCGTTTCATCATTTAGCATTCTTTCTACATAACCAGCACATGACATTATTTGTGACTACAGAATCTGACAATGCTTATAATATTTCTGAGTTCATGATTCATCTTTATCTTTGCCAATTCTATACATAGTATATACACATATTCGTGGAGACAATTTATATATAGTTCAGGCCATAGGCCCATGGTCTATTTCTCATTTTACCTCAATCCTTTAACAATAACCTAGTCCCTTTAATAAAGTTCACCAGAGTTGTCATTGGGTCAGAGTTGTCAGGATATGTCATTGTCAGTGGCTATGTCTTCTGCTTCTACAGTGTGTCTCCCCACTACAGGGTATCTGAGCCTAGTTCCCACCAGGGCGGGACATTGGCACCATAAGTAAATTGAAGTCCCTTCTTCCTCTTCACATTTTCTACATGTATTGGGGTTTTCCACTCCCAATAGCTGCATGTGTCTCCTGAGATGGCAGTGTCCCGTTACATAATGAGTAGTTTCCTGGTCCGTCTGGGGTTTGGTCCGTTTATGAGTTCTTTGAATTGTCTCATTCCGGGTGCCCTCTCCCATTCCTTCCAGTGCTGGGATTTGACCCACCTCTCAATATGTAATTTGGTGTGGCAAGCTGCTACTCCTACGGCCAACTCGGATCCCGCAAGTGGTGCTTTCGCCCCTTTCCTTGCTAGTTCGTCAGCCCACTAGTTGCCCTCAATACCCATGTCTTGGTACCCATATCAGTGTTATTTTATTGATGGTAACGAGTTCTGTAAGAACAGTCCTGCATTCCATCACCAGTCTGGAGTCGCATCGGTTACTTTCCAGTGCCATTAGGGTTGCCTGGCTATAAGAACAAATAGTTATGTTCTTATTCCTTGTATAAAATTAGAGAATATTAAGTTAGTTCAATTAGAAACCAAACTAATTAACTTTTCACCTGTTCGCTGTGATACTTTTTCCTGTGTCTCCTGAGTCCTTGAGATTGTTTGCTTGTATAATCACAGTCGGAGCAAGTGAAAGGTTTTGCCTCATTGTGAACAGCGCCGTGCTTCTTCAAACTAGTCAACGTATTGGTTATAAAATCGCACAAGTCACAAGCAAATGGTTTTTCTTGCGTGTGCCTGTATTTATGGACTTTAAGATGTGCTTTGAAGCGCGTTTTATATGAGCAGACATCGCATTGGAAGTTCTTTTCGCCTGTGTGGATAGAATTATGTCTGCGTAGTTCGCAACTGCGTTTGCAAACGTATTCACACAGCGAACATTGGTAGGGCTTCTCATCTGTGTGTACACGCATATGCGAACGCAATCGGCTATTGTCACTAGTACAATACTGGCAGATATTGCACATGTAAGGTTTTTGCCCTGTATGAATTATGGTATGTTTTTTTAAACTACTGCTATCTTTGCAACTGTAAAGACAATATGGACACGAGTGCGGTTTCTCTTCAGAATGGACGAGTTTATGACGCGTTAACGTCACCTTTTCGGTACATCGATAATCACAAATTTCACAAGCAAAGTCTTTAATTCCTTCGTGCCGTTTTATATGATTCATTAGGCTGCTTTTCATGGTTCCCCTGTAGTCACAATGCGGACATTTGAACGGCCGTTCACCGGTGTGAGTTCGAAGATGCGCTTTTAACGTACCGATTTGTTGCGTCGAGTATCCGCATGTTTCGCATCGATATGAGGTGTTGCGCCGATGAGCTGTTGTTGCATTTTTCGTTGTTATATGTTGTTTAACAATATTTGCTTTTATATCTCTAATTGGCCTCAGAAGCTTTTTAGATTTTTTATTGTTTATTATTTTTGATTTAATATCATCATTATTGCTATTATTTTCCACATCCATTGTTTCCGATTTCAACAAATCATTATTATAATTATAATTTTCTATTTGAGAAACATCTTCATTCTGAACGCTTATTCCTAACGATTTTCCGATAGTTTCTGATTGATTTTCAATATTATCTAATTGTTCTGTTATTTTACATTTCTCTTTTTTAATATCCAATTTATCTTCTTTTTCCTCGAATTCTTCACATTTTGAATTATTTGTTTGACTAGAGAGAAGTTTTTCCTGATCCATTTTATTCAATTTAAAAGTAATACATTAAGCAGATCATCAAAGGAATCTGAAAAGAAAAATTATTATTAATAATTCATCGGAATAATGTGATAGTCAGGCAGTCAAGGAAATCAAATACTTGAGTCGGGTTATGTCAACAGTCAGAACAATATATCAATCGTTCAATTGATTAGTCAGACATCTACGAAAAATCGAAATTAGAGTTGAGTATGCAGTTATATGTAAAAGTGCACCCTCTATCTGGTACAATACTCAGATTACTCATAACCAGAATTACTCCTCTCGTTCCTTTAATAACAGCCATTTATAATAATTTATGTCCGTAGTCGATGACATTTTGTATTGAAATTTTGGATGCAGTGTTTTCCATTGCAACGTTACCTTATAAAGTAATAAAGGTGAATCAAAATGTTTTTCTAAAAAATATGCATTTTAAGCGAATCCCGTCATTCTGAAAGTTTATCCAAATAATTTTGGTATATTATTTTTTTATTTTTTTTATTTAACGACTATATAAAATAACTCTATAAGTATACGAAATATAATGGTTATGTTAGGTAAAGATATTATTGTATTTCTTAGTCCTCCTCACTAGGGGTTCCTGTGCCGAAGCGGACTAAAATTGTTTAATTAAGGTTTATTTGTCTTCTATGTCGTTTTAGAGTCTTTATTAGGTGACCTCTTTCAGCCATGTTTTTATTCTTGATTTAGACTCATTTTTTTATTAGTTTTATGTCTTGGGGTAGAATGTTATGGAGTTTAGTTGTAAAATAAGTGTAGTGTATTTGTCCTAGTGTGGTTTTATAACTTGGAATGTTTTTTTATGTCATTTTTATTCGATCTAGTGTGATGGATACGCAGTCTAGTAGAGGAATCAGTATTTTTGAATGGCTTCAATAATATAGTTTTGGCATATATTTGTTGTACATTTGTACAATATTTCAATTGAAGGTTTTCTAATAGGTACTTTCGTATGGTCTTTATGATTCTTTTTTGAATTGTATTTTATATTATATTTTTTTTTAAAGAAAAACAAACAATCCTGGGTTACAAATAACCTGACAATATTTGAAAATCTCATACTGCCACCACAGTAAGCGGAAAATGTTGCTTGTGTCGTCGTGGAGGACTTAGCCAGCCGAGGAATCGAACAAGCGACGCCTGCCAATTCAGCCACTAACCGTCGCACTTAATCAGGCATGGATTTTGGAAATTACACAATTCATCTTAATACAAGAAACAATTAATTACGTTTGGATGGATGGTAAAAATGCATTAAAATTACCTACGTTATTATTCATTCAAAATTTCTCATATAAAACTATACCTTTTGCCGTCATTATGGATTTTTGAAGTGAAAACTTAAGCACCATTGTGGTTTGAAACTCGATGAAACGAAAAATAGCGACACTAAAACAGGCAAACACATACATCTGTTGGATTAATTTAAGTTTATCTTCGAGAGAATGAAATTGTATAGTCGGATTCCTCTTTGTACGGTGTTTCGTAGCCTATCGGTCTCCTCTATGTGCGGTGCTTCATAGCCTCCCCACTCTTGTCTACTTTAGTTTTCTGAAGGTTTCACGTCTACCGCATGTAAATTGCACACTCTGAGTTTTTTTTTATGGAATATTAAATACGCATGAATTACTTAGTTTATCCAAACTAAGAACCTAATAACCTATTTTATGCATGTAAATAGTTGTTTCTAGTATTAATTGTTCAATTGAAGTGTAATTTTCATAATCTGTGCCTAAAACGGGAGCAGGTTAGGGGAATAATTACCATAAACTGAGAATTTCGTTACTATATATTCAAGACTAAACTAAAGATATCCCGCTTTCTTTGATCGATATTTAATTTGACATTAAAAAATGAGAAGAAATAGGAGTAAGTACCTTATTTCTTTGTTGTTTTGATGTCAACTGCTTGTTACAATCATAATTATTGTGAATGATAATTTAACAGATATAATAATAAGATACATTTTTTTGTTTATTAAGGTAGTGTATTTGTTGACATCAAATAATATTCCTAATATATGAAGTAGAAAATCAACAATCAAGATATGGCATGTCAAAACCACGGATCAAAACAAGGAAACATAACTTACGTTTGATTATATATATATTTATATAATTGTGGTTATCCACCTATCACATTAATTATTTCCCGATTTATTTGACATAAATAAAATAATAATAGCGCTTATTTCATTATGTATTTTGTAGTTATCCAGAGAGAAATAGAAATTCATTCCTCCATAGAAATAGAAATGTCTGTTCAAATTAAAAGTGTACTGTTGTTGAGTGAAGCAAACGTCATCCTGTCAAATTCACGGTTCTTGATTTTGAAGAAAAACGGGGCATGTTGTTAAAAAATATTATCAAATGGCTTTCATTGGTTCTAACTTCTAACATAAAAATACAAAAAAGTAAATATTATGTTAATTTTGCGTCTCATGTTATTATATAGTAGATTATTATTTTTATGTGCACCGATTATTGCATGGGCGGTGTAACGTGTAACTAATAAGTTTCTTCAAACTTAGCAAATTAATTACTTAAATTAATTAAGTAATAAGCGTTTAAAGAATACTATGTTTTCATTTTTAAATCAAACAACATACAAGGTCGTAAAATGATCTGGGAAAAAACTGAGGGTATTGTGGATCGTTTAACAGGTTTTAAACGGCAACACCAAGATGGCCCGTAAGAAAACCAGAGAAATTAACTAACTAACTCCGTTTCCGAGGTGGTAGGCAGAGAGGACGGGTCGCGAAACAATTCGGTCTCAAACACTTTCTTTTCCTTATTCACATTTATAAACCACCTCATGCGTACTCTTCTGGTTTTCTGATTCTTGGCATAGCACGATACAAGTATTTAATTTATTTGCGAGCCATGTCTTCTTCGGGCGTCCCCGGCTTTTTTTACCATTCACTTTCGCGTCTTATATTCTCCTATTTCTTCCTTCCACTATATTAAATATACCTATGTACCAATGATGAATCTGTTCAATGAAAATTTATTCCAGATTTTGAAAAATGAGGTGCGTCCAATTACGAAAATAGGGTAGGTACATCTGGTTGATTTTTTAAAAACCTCTTTTACTTGTTTATCTCAGAACCATTACCCAAGCACCAACCGTCACCCCTAAGCCTGAAAAAATGGAACAGATTTTGAAAAATGAAGCGGATTAGGCGGATTATACTTCGAACCACTCCCTGTCATCTCAGAAAAAAATATATCCCCCCCCCCCGCCCAGACAAGAGAAAATGTGACGGATTTTGAAAAATGGAGCCGGTCCAACAGCGAAAATAGAGCGGATCTGATTTTTTTTTTATTTTTAACCACTTTTACCCCCTCATCTCAGTACCATAATCCAAACACCAACCACCACCCCCAAACCATAGAAAATGGGACGGATTTTGAAAAACAAGGTGGGTCCAATCACGAAAATAGGGCGAATCCGTCTGAATTTTTATTTTATTTTGAACCACGTTCAAACCCTCATCTCAGAACAAAATCCAAAGCAAAAACTCCCCTCCCCCCAAAAATAGTAATATCATGTTTTCTTTATTTACCCACTGGAGCGCTTTTTACCACAATATGGCACCTATGATGGCACCATTTAAAATACCTCGGATTGATTTGCTCCCACTTTTCGGCAAATTTTCCCTAGATCCATATATATATTTTTTGAATATTTTCAAATACTCCAGCGGTATAAACTTGACGTTTTATAGAAGCTAAAAGAATGCTAAAAGAGACTACTTCTATTTATATTCAATAGATGTCGAAAAAAAACATGCTGCAGCTTTTGGGATGAAGGTTGCCCTGATAAAACCAACCTCCTATAGGACAGAATGACATCCGAAAAACAAGTGAAAATGAAGGATAACATAAGGAAGATGTTAATTTAAATTTTCAACATAACATTATTTATTATTATACCTAAATGTGTACACTAAGACGAAACTCGGCGGTCGATAAATTTGAACAATAGGTATTTTACTAAACTGTTTCTGTCACTGTATAGCATAGACATATGAATATTAGTAGACCTGCCCTTAGCAATAAAAGCGTACTATTTCCCCCTCCCATTGGAACCGGTTGGGATCGTGTATGGCTTCGCGTTAATCTAAAAAATGTGACGTCATCATTCTTCTGCAAGCCAGCGTCGAGCACTCATCGGTGCATTTTACGAAATAAAACGGTAAAAATAGTCGCTTGTGTTTTGAAAACGTGTAAAAATAGAAGTGAAAAAGAGAATAAACTAAATTGTCGTATTATATTCCATAGGCAAGCATTATTTTACACTATTTTAAGCCAATTCAGATCAAATAATATGATCATTTTTGTAACATACACTGTCACTCGAGATACATGGCGTGTGCCCGTCCCTGTTTACTGGGGTAAGTAAATTATGAAAAATTTATAAAAGTGTATGATGAACTTGAACAAACTATAAATATTTCTTCTTTAGAAAAACGTAGAAAGGACTCTGATCTAATATGCATTTTCAAAATTATCCACAGTATTACTGACACACCTGCTTTGTTACAACTCGTCCAGTTCAACATCCCTTCCCGTAGACTCCGAAATAATGAATTGCTGTTCCTCAATCAACATTCTACTAATTATGGATATCATTCTCCTTTATCCAGAATGTCGAGACTTGTCAACGCAAATCAAAGCACTGAATTTTTTGGTGTAAGCCTAAATGACTTTCGGCAGTCGATACGCAATGTGATTTTTTAAAGTCTTTTAAATCCGTCTTCAAGCTACTTATGTACTTTTATATTATATGTATTTATATTATACTATCTTCAATATTTACTTTTATATTATATGTATTTTGTCAATGCTCTTCATATATATGTATTCTCCTTCCATTGTCATCTCTCTTTTTTATTCATGTTTGTTATATTGTTATGTAATGGACTATTCGTCCGTAAATAAATAAATAAAAGTGTCTTCACTTAATACAGCAACAAAATATTGAACTCGACCTTATAGGCGACCTTACTTTGCATATTTGGACTTCGCAAATGTGTTCATTACGCGGCGAACAATTCGCGCTCCCATGTAAAAAGGTATATTCATTCAATAGCAGAGTTTACTTTTAAGAACGAAAGTGTGATATTATAATGCGAGATGCCTATATACTGTCAGATTGAGTTTTGACGAATCACATATCACCAAAGCCGTCTTCCCGCTCTTCGTCCCGCTGTAGTTGGTTTCTACCCCTCACCTTTCTGTTCTGGTCTATTAATATTCATGTCTATGCTGTATAGTATCTATGTCTCTTGCTTCCCCGAATACTAAGCGAAAGGGACAACTGCACCACAGGGTGATAATACCTAAATTAAATCATCAAAATCGAGATTTTGTATTCCCCATTTTTGTCCTAATATGAACCATTTTTAATTTTTTTACTTACTGTATTATATACGTCTGAACGTATTTAAAAAAAAACATTATCCAGTTTCTCACATTATCAAGTCTGTTGATGGCGTTCAAACCAGGCAATTTTAACGATTTTGGAGAATCCTCCATGTATTTGTCAACAAAGGCAAAACTTACCGACAAGCTATCATCAGCTGAGTTCGCCGGCCGGTCCGGTGTGATTGTGTTGATGTGTTGTGAGTTTACGTGTTATGAAATTTAAATACCTAATCAATTAATGAGGTCCTTCCTTTATAATGTAAGTGTTGATTATTATTGACAAATTTTTGTTCCAAGAAGTAGTTAACATGTTTGTTAATTTTTGTTTGTTTTATAGCAGTAATATGAATAAAAATATATGTGTTTATTTTTTCACATACCTACCAACACGTGTTATAAGAATGTTGTAATTGTAAACGCAATTATAATTAATATACTCAATTAATGAGGTCCTTACTTTTTAATGTAAGTGATGATTATTTAGAAATTTTAGTTCCAGTAGTTTACATGTTTAAATTGATTTTAATAATTTTTGTTTGTTTTATAGCAGTAACACTATTTTTTTTTCAGGTAGGTACCTACTTCAATTATTATTATTTTTATTTTTTATTTCATTTAACACGTGTTAACTGTCTGTATAAGTGTAAAAGCCTAATTTCAATAAACAATAGATTTTAACATGCCCAAAAACGAATCGGTTTCGGTTTCGGCCGAAACTGAGACAGATACCGAAGATTAGGTTTCGGTTTCGGTAGAAATTCCTGTTTCGGTCGGACACTGATTTTAATTCCTTATTTAAAATCCCTCGGAATCCCGATTTGAAAAAGGTACAGCAAAACCCTAATGATAACACAAACAACAAAAGGAAGGGGTTGGATTTGAACAAAATAACTTATTCTGGAGAATTCAAATCTATCATTTTATTTTTAATAAAAAAAATGGTTTGTACAATAACAGTGTTAAGACTAGAAGACATAGAGATATACAAAGTATTTACACTTTTCTGCCCAAAATTATATTATTATTTAGATTCCCTATAATATTATGAGAACAGATTACTTATATAAAAAAAAAAAAATATATATATATATATATATATATATTTCTACATGGCGCATAACATAAAAAAATAAAAGAATTATAAAAAAAATACATTTTTTAACAGCAGATGGTTAGACCGACAGATGGGGCTCAGGGCCATATCACACTCTCCACCCAGGGGATGTAGGGGGCCACGCGGAGGTACAATTCAGTGCAGGTGGAACCCTCTTTCTTGTGATCCAAGAGAAGCCCCACCAGCAGCTGTGTGCAGGCCACCCTGTGTCTATTGCTGGCTGTGAGGTAGTTCCGAAAGTAGCCCTGCAATGCGCACATTATAAAATAAGCAATGCCTTCGTGCAGTGTGCAACTCTTGACCACGAGCAGTGAGCATGGCATAAGAGCCCTTGTGCCATGACAATGACTTGACTATACCAATACACAAACTAGCCATCAAATAAAAATCTACGAAGGAACAGGTGTTTCTATCATCTTATAGCATCTATTTGTGATATTGTCAGACGTGACAGTTAAACCAACTAGGCCTAATCAAACTATTTTAAACTAAACGACGATTACAAATAACAAGCTTAAACTTTTTTAAATAATATAAATAAATAAATTCTAGTAAATTGTGAAAATAAAACAAATTAATCGAATAAAAATTAAAAGGGATTTGAACCCGCGACCTCCAGATTGCTAGTCAAGCAATAATAAATCAATACAGGTAATGCGAAATAACATTTTTTTTGTGTTAAGTATTTAATTTAATAAGAAATGGGAATTATTGGGATATTGAAATTGAATAAATGAATGTTTTAACAAAATGGACCAGCGAGTCCCATCAAGCACTGCATTGAATTAATGAATAGTTTATTTATTTATTTATTTATTTCAACGCCATAAAATGGCTTTTACAATCCAGTGATACATGATACATGATACACAGTGGTACACAGGAGGGTAATTATAATGATAACAAAATAAGAATGTACATTAAACCAAGTACATATTATATACGTGTGATAACAACTAGTATTTAGTTATAGGATACAATTATGTATTACAATAAAAAAAAGAATATGAGCTCGTATAGAGAATACTCATTTTATGCAGAATGAAAATAAGTAAAGAAAGGTGACTTCTTAGAAAAATTGTTAACATCAAGTATAATATACTTTAATTCTATTTGAACATATCGTTGGATTCCAGGAATTGGCTAAAATGTAGTACATGATATTATTGTTGCCTTCAATTTGAAATGACTGCAGTTTGAAATGAATACAGGTACTGCTAATTAGTTCTGCTTTTCAGGGCTGTCAGTTACAGATTCAATAATAACTTTGTTTAAAAAATAATAATTTTGAAAATAAATTATACATTTATTAGCTAACACTTAACTAGTCTGCTTGATAGTTAATATAAATGAAGTAAGTGCGTAGTTTGGAATCTATAGTAGAGTATGATATAGACGCCGTGCAGATGAACACTATTTTACCTAACATTGATTATTGTGATTGAGGTATGATGTTATAGCCTTCTTATAACTATATTCGGTGCAGTTGAACATTGTTACTTACACAACGCCCCCTGGCGCTGCTGGTGGTGACACACAAGTGCCTGTCCGTCGCTCCGCCTGCTGCGCCTCTACTTCCAGGAGGGAACTCTCTGCGGCACTCTTCTTGGGACAGGAGGGCCGCTGGGTGCTGTAGCAAAATGTACAATAACAATTAATTATTATAGGTATAACTAGCAGACCCGGACATACGTTGCTGTGGCTAATTAAACACAACGCAACGCCATTACAAATTAAATCAAATCCACACCACCCGCATGCCAGCCCGCTGCCCGCTGCCCGCTGCCACTTGCCAGCCCTCTCCCTTTATTTATATATTTCAACCAATTTACGCAAAGACAAATTAAAAAAAACCTTAAAACCTTAAAATCCGTTGCGTTGTTTAAAAGATCTAAGCCCACAGACAGTGGGAACGACTCATTTTATACTATGTAATGATGCATTTTCTTTCGTACTTAAGACATACTGGAGGCCAAACACTGAAAGCTGAAGGCCAACATACAGAAGGTTACAAAAAATGCATATGCTTTAAGAACAAACCCCAAACTGTTCAGAGCCTATACAAATAATTAACAATAAAAAACTTACTTTTAATTCCTCTTTATTATATATCTTTGACCAACCCGTTTCGGTTCGACCTGAACCTCATCAGGGGTGAATAAAATATATTAAATAAAATACAGAGCAACGGAGTATTAAAATGAAAAGTAGAAGAGGAAAACATAAACTTTGGTGGGGGGCGAAGGGGAGGTACCTAAGAGAGAGGAGGTAAAAGTATGCGTGGGGAAGAGAAATATGTTAAAAATGGGTCTGTTTGACAAATCTAACTGTGTATTTAGTAAAATGGTTTCCCATTTCTATGTGGTACATCTATACCCGGATTGATTTTTATCTATTGGGTGCGTTGCAAATTCTGAAAAACCTACACTATGTAGGTAGGCACTTCAAATATTCAACACATTTTTTGAACATTTCTAGCCGTTTTACATATCTGTGTAAAATGCTTTACATTTAAATACCCTATAACTCTGTATTTTATTTAATTTATTTTATTCTCCCCTAATGAAGGTTCAGGTCGAATCGACATCGGTTGGTTAAAGTTATATGGTAGAGTGAAATTAAAACAACATTATTTTTTTATTTTATTACTTTATTAATACATTTACGGTGCTCCAGATTTTATGTCCGGGTTAAATCTTTCCCAAATGAAAGACTAAACCCTTCCACACACTTTTCCACAAATGAATATCTAGTAAGTTCACGCAATGTAAGTGCACTATATAAGTATAATAAATACAAAACAATACAAGAACAATACGTCAATCCACCAGAAACATAATGGTAAAATATTTCACCGACTCCAGATATTTTCATATCAGAGGGTTCGGCTCTGATGAAATCCTAACTGGTCCGATAAATCCTACTGATCCCTCAATATAAATATTTAAAAAATCTTTCGTAATCCTACATGTATTTAAAATGACCGACTTTTGCATTTTTATGTACAAATTTTTTGACAAATCTAATACGCCTAAATTTTGAATGAGAGAGCTAGGTATAATGCCAGTAGCCGAAATAACAAATGGTAAATTATTTGTTATATTATTGTCATTATTATAATTACATATTTCCAAAAAGTGTTTGCTGCATGCGGAAATTTAAATATATATGTATATGTTTTTTTTTTAAATTTATTTATTCTATAATATTGGGGTACATCCGAAACATCCCATAAATAGAACAGTGGCGTATCATAGGGGGGAAGGGAATGGAAGGGGGGGGGGAGACATTTGTTAGAAAGTTTTTAGCATTTGAACTTTAAAATAATATATTATCATTTCGAATTGTGTTATTCAATATTCAATAATGAATTATTCTTTAAAAAAATCTTTTGCATTTAGGAAAAATAATTTATAAATCAGTAGTTATGGCAGCTAATTGCTTACATAGACATACAAAATACTTGTAAAATTGCGGATACCCACGGACGTACAAAATATATGGACATGCCCTTACGTGTTAAAAAACGTGTTATTTCCCCCTCCCATTGGAACCATTTTTCGGAACCGGCTGGGCGTGTCCGGACCAATGTCGTGCTCTCGTCGTACATTTTACGCGCGGACGCTGTATGTCTATGAAACACATACTTAGACAATGAAGAAGACTTGGCGAATCACAAGTCTCTTTCCTCTCTTCGCCCCGCTATAGTTGGTTTTTACCCCTCATCTGTAAGTTCTCGTCTAGTTATTTGTATGTCTATGCGGATACCGCACGTTAGTTCCGATTCTTCAATAATCTCGGAGCCTGTGTTTTAGGCTCCGAGAAATAAAAAAATCTAATCTAAATCCAAAATCTCAATCTCCCCAACTAAATAAGTGACGAGAACGAAGGGAGTGGAAAGTTAGGTAGGTATAAATTTCACGAAGACAGGGAACGAAATTTTTTCCATCGTATTCCCAATGCAGATCCTTTCAATTTCAAAGTTCAATGGGTGGATTATTACAATCACAAAGACACGGAAAAACGCCGCGCAGACGATAAATTTTATAGGTCGGAGGGAAAACCAACAAATCCTTTTTAACTAACTAACCATCACGCCGTTTCCCCGCAGGGGTAGGCAGAGAGGACGGACCGCCAAACAACTCGGTCTTGGCACACACTCTTTCTTGGCACACACTCTTTATGGCACACACACATTCATACATACTTTTCTATTATTCTGACTTTTGACATGGCCCGTCTCAAGTATCTGATTCACTTGATCGTGCCACGTCTTCCTTAAATAAAATTTTCTTTCGTTTTAAACCTTTCGATTATCATTTTTGGGGAAAACATGTTTAGAAAGTTTTTTGGGAATTTGACTCCCGCAAATTAATACATATAAACCGTAGTAACATAAATATACAAAATATTTTCCTAATAAATATACTACACAGTTTACGACGCAAATCTTACACATAAAATACAATATGACACACAGTGCTCAGAATTAATACATAATTGATCTCATTCAATCACCTCTCACCACACACCTCACACCTCACACCTCAAACCTCAAACCTCACACCTCACGCCTCACACCTCACACCTCAAGCCTCACGCATCACGCCTCACGCCTCACGCCTCAAGCCTCACGCCTCACACCTCACACCTCACACCTCACACCTCACACCTCACACCTCACACCTCACACCTCAATACCTCATACATATTTAAGTTCTCATCTGAAATTATGTCCTACCCAACACTAACCGCAAGCTCTACATTTCGTTCAGCAAATTGTGCGGAGTGGGCAAGAAATGTTATCATGTTGGAGTATATTAAGTATGGCAAACTCACCCTGTTACCTCTCCAGTCCCACCTAGAGAGTGCCAGTCCTCCCACAGAGTCCTGGGCCGTGTGCAGACAGACAGGCCGATAGCTCCTACTGAAGGGGACCCTGAAACACCATCCCAGAGTTACTCTATCATTCATTATATTATTTAATATAGGTATTTAGGTATGTAGGTTATAATTGTGTATAATTGGATCTATGGCATCCGCAATTTGGTATATATTATGAGGCTGATGAGATTAAGGCAGGGGAAGGCTTTGGAGAGGAGGAAGGTGGAGTAGTACCTGGCTATTCAGATATTATCATCAATCACGGCTAAAGCAATTTCAAATAATGTTTTAACTCTGAATGATAGTCTTTCACCAGGACGATGCTAAGAGTATCTTCTGCTTTGGAACGTATCGCAAATTTAATATATTTTGAAAAATGATGTATATGCTTATGCAATATTTATCAACCAAAAAAATGATCACATCGAGATTCGAACCCGTGAATTCTACCATGGAGGTCATCAAAATTAACGTAAGTAATATGTAAATGGAATTTTAAAATTGATAATAAGTATTTATTATATATGTGATGCTTACGGCCTGTCCATCTCCACAAGTACTATATTATTAGTCTTGTTCCCGGGGAGGTGCTGGGAATGGGGCACTGACCTGCTGATGGAGAATACCACCTCCGGAGGGGGGGTTATATTCCGAGCAGGCTCCCTGCAAACCAATCAACATTCAATCAACAGAATTATTAACATTAAAAACCAACTAAATTTGCCCTTTTTTGTTATTTGTTTTTGGGGTGTTATGCCGTGTTGTGCTACCTCCTTCTTTAGCCAACGTTTCAGATAGATAAAGAAGGAGGTAGCGCAATACGGCAGAATACCCAAAAACTAATAACAAAAATACTTTTGGCCGTGAAAATCTAAAATAATATCTAAATTATCGCTTTACAAAAAAATTGTTGTATTTTCAATAAAAAAGTGTAAAAAAAATGTTTATTGGCATTGTTTTATGCATTATTTATATTTTTTGTATGCGTAGGATATTCAATATATCATCAACTATTCTCAGACAAGCCGAGAGTTCAGAAAATGCCTTGAATCGAAAACGGATTCGTATCTTGCTTTGTTACAGAAATAGTACTAAAATAATTTTACATCACCTGCAAGTTTTTTTAATGTAACGTCAACTTAGTTGTATTTTACCAGTAATATCCAATGACCTTAGACCAAAAGTTTTACGATTTAAAGAATTTGAAAATAAATTTAAAAATCGTCAAAATTTGGTTCCCTGAAGGCCCCAAAAGGGAAGAATCCACCCTACCATGGTTCTCTGAGGGCCCCAGAAGGGAAGAGGACTTCATCTCTCCTCTTCAATCCTCTGTGGTTTCCTGAAGGCCTCAGAAGGGAAGAGTTCACAAAGATGCCATTATTTCCCTCTTCACTCTTACATGGTTCCCTGAAGACCCCACATGATCTCTCCGCTTCACTCCTCCTTGGTTCCCCGAAGGCCCCACGTTGGAAGAGTGCTTTCCCCTTGGTTCCATGAAGGCCCCACAAGGGAAGAGTTCATGGAGATGGCCTCAGCTCTCCTTTCCATGGCTTCTCCTCTTGGTTCCTCCTGCAGGCCCACAGAGGTAGCCTCAGCACTGCTAGGTTCCCCAAAGGTCCCTAGTTTTCGAATGGTCTAACTTGTTTGTCACAAGAGTGACCAGGGAAATAGGAGGTCCACTCCAGCAGAGCCCCGAGTACTGGAGTAAGGTCTAAATACTCCGAGATGCGACCCTGTTTCTCGAATGAACTGTTCGTCACACTGTTCCCCAGGACATTCAGCCTGAGCACGGTAGCTAACACCTTGGCTTGGGATGGCTTTTGCCCCGGGTGGTTTAATAAATAAAATTCCATTGTAATTATGTTCTAATTAAATACCACAAAACAACAATTCTATCCGATTTGGTTAATTTGATAATTTCTTCGGCATTAACTATGTAATAACTACTAAACTGTTTTATTTTATACTGTACACTTATTAATTTTAAAAATTAAATAACAAGTGAACACGTGTATGTACAAATGTACATTATTACGTCATTAAACTCTTGTAATAATATGTAGCTGTTGGAACAGGATGGTGAATACGTGCTGGCAGTAGGTTCTTGTCAGTGGCGACATGAGGAAGAAATAAAATTTATTTAATACAAATTGTCACGCATGACCAAAATGTTTCACAAGTTGAGACAAGCTCAGGAGTTATTGGTTAAAGTCTACCGGGTCCGTCCTGATAGACCCTGTATACCTATAATGACAATCATAATTACGTTTTCTCAAGTAATTCTACTTATCTACGTAACAATAATTATTATCCAAAAAGAAAAAAAACGATTTTGAAATTAGTTGGTGTAAATAATATTAGCTGCGCAGTAGAGGAATATAAGTTTCCTTACTGATAAGAATAATTTTTATTACTGATATTTTTATTTCATTTAAATGCTTTTATTCCATCGTAACTTTATTTGTTCTATTTTTTTTCTCATGGTAAAGATGAACTGCCTTTATTATTATTTATATAAAAGCCCTCTGGGCGTAAAATAAAAAATAAAACAAATAAATAAACCAGTGGAACCAATATCTTTTTCTGATTTTTCTGTCTTCAGATTTTGATTGAGTTTCGCTAATATTGTCTTCATTTAATTAAATATTATAATTTGAGTTTTTACTCATAAAGTTAAAAATTAAAATAAAAATAAATAAACAACCAAATAAATTAATGTTCTCCAAAACGAGCCTGAAAAATTCACTTGTCATATATTGTGTTTATAAATGTGTAAATACTACTACTTAAGAAATTATAAAATTTGTAGTACTTTATTAAAGCCATAAATACACTGGGAATTTATATCATATATGTAAATCCTAATTATACAATTGTAAATGTTCTCTATAATGACTTGGAAAGAATCTCCTACTTGTGACATCACTAAAGAAACCACTCATCCACTCTGAATGTAAGTATTAATGTTCCTCAAAATGACCTTGAAAAAAATAACACATCTTTGCGATTCTTTCAAAGGCATATAGAAACCATTCAGAAAACAAAATTTAATGTTCTTAAGAGTGTATAACCAGAGAAAACCAGAAATATGTCATTTTTAAATTAGTGTTTAGACGTATTGACTCTTTTCCACAAAAAATTATAAATTGAATTCGAAAGATTGTTATTTTATCTAGTAAACGTATGTAATAAATTTTCAGAAAAAATGTTTATTTTAAATATAATAAGGTTATCCAATAGGTCGTTAGCGGATTTGTTAAATTTTCAAAAAAGTACATGTATTATACAACACCCATTTCAAATCATATAATCATGCAGTAAAATAAATCAATATATTATCTGGTAAACGTATGTAACAGAATTTTAATTTTAGTTTAAATAAAATTATTAAAAAATATATAAGTACATGTGTTTCTTGACGAAAATTGGTCCGTTTGTGCATTTATTTGCGCACTTACAGACTAATATATTTCCGATTTTTTTACATTCTAATTTTGCTAAGACATTATTGAAAAATGATAAATACGTATGATCAAAAAATAATTACAAAAAGTACATAATTTTAATAGTTTTATCGTCACGCCTTTCAGCATTTTTGGATGAAGGTATAAATTAAAACAACTTTGGAATGAAATAAAATCGATATTGAGTTATAATTTTAAAAAGTTGGTACGGAGAATACCTTATCTTTCTCTTTGGAACCGCCCTGTACGATTGTAAGAACATATTTCGACGAAATGTGGATTTTCGTCCGCTGGCTGGTTATGCGCTCTTAATAGTTATTTCGATTAATATTTGTTAAAAATATTATGAACTAAATATACAATTTGGCTGTCCTAAAACGGGTATCCTTCCCAGTTGGACAGACAAAGTATCACTTTGTAATGTATTTAATATATATGTATATAAATAAATAAAAATCAAACTGTCCTGCAAACAACCACTTTGCAAGTTACTAATGGAACTTACTTCAGCAGGTTGTCCCAGTCTGTTGTTCTGATGAGGAGCCAGCGCTCACTCACCAGGTAGACTGTCAATCCCTCTCCAAACACAATTCCCTGGAAAATATACAATATCATATATTATATATAATACGAGTATCTATGTTGTAATAATATTACACATTCTAAATTTTTTTTTAAATTTTTTAACCAAAATATTTTTAATGAAATAATTGAAAACACATTGTTTTTACCACAATAATCTTTATTTTAAAAAGTCAACATGTTTCGAGAACGATGTTTTCTTCATCAGGACATTATATGTACTAAAAACTAAATTATCAATTATAGAAAGACAGGCATGGGTAGAAATGGAAGTAGTGGGGGGGGGGGAGAGAGGTGGAAAGGGGAGGTGCTTAGAAGATCAACAGGGGGGAGGGGGTGGGGGGAGAGGTGGAAGGAGAGGGGTTGCTTAGAAGATCAAAGACAAAATTAAAATGGAAATATGTTTAAGATAGGGTTATTCACAAAATTAATTTGGTTACTAAAATTTTTTAAATTTTTATTGACATTTTTCCTAATTTCTAATATTTCTAAAAGATCTAATTGAAAACCACTAACGTTAGTGTGTAAAATTTTAAAACCAGTATTTATATCAAATGAATGGTTAAATTCAATTAGATGGTTAGCAAATTCCGAATAATTATTGCTATTTAGACATCTCAAATGTTCCTTAAGCCTCGTTTCAAAATTTCTGCAAGTTTTACCTATGTAAAAATGGCTGCAATCATTACAATTTAATTGGTAAACTCCGGATTTTTTCATTTTTTGGTCTTTCTCTTTGTTTATTTCATTGTTAGTTTTTGGGATGTTATGCCGTGTTGCGCTATCTCCTTGTTTAGCCGACGTTTAGGACAGCGTTGCAGTGTCCATCATCAGGGCAGATCCGGTAGATCCGATGATATGCTAAGAAGGAGATAGCGCAACACCTCATAACATCCCAAAAACTAACAATGAAAATGCTTTTGGCCGTGAAAATCTAAAAACTTGTTATTTAAAATATAATTTTTCAATTTATTATTGGTAAAATGCTGGCTGTATTTTATTAGGATTTTGTTTGTTTGTTGATCTTCTAAGCACTTCCCCTTTCCACCTCTCTCCCCCCCCCCCCCACTACTTCCATTTCTACCCACACCTGTCTTTCTATAATTGATAATTTAGTTTTTAGTACATATAATGTCCTGATGAAGAGAACATCGTTCTCAAAACATGTTGACTTTTTAAATAAAGATAATTGTGGTAAACACAAAGTGTTTTTAATTATTTCATTAATAAAATGGTGCCACAAAGTGAATTTGCAAAATTTGAAAAAGAAAATATTTTTACTTTCTCTCATGCCTTTTTTCAACAGGGTTTCAACGGAAATATATTATATATTTATTATTTAAATTCTATTATATTTATTTTAATTATTGACTCACGTAGCGCTGGATCTCCGAGGGAAAGGCTTTTGTAATGGGGAACACCAAGTAATGTGGCACGTGTTCCTCTGGATCGGGTCCGCAGAGGTCCTCCCTACTCCAGCTGGACCCGTTCTGCTGACACGGGTACAGCCTCTCGACTAGATCCACGCAGTCTGCAAACAAAGAGGATACATTATTATTATATATATTATTATCGGAATTTCTAATTCCGATGGCAGTTTTCTTTGCGTAGATAATTTTTACATTTTATAATTAACCCCTAAAGTCGGCTTCTGAGATTTTGAAATGTACGTCTCAATAAAATAATTTCACATTTCATTTGATTTCAGATAAAAATGCACTATTGTTGAATGTATTTCAAAATAAAGATCTGTTCTTGAAATCAGATGACAGAATCTTTTAGATTTTACAAATCTACACATGCAATTAGAAATATAAAATCAATTTGAAAGCAAACAAAGATAAAGTTTTTAACGGAATTTACCGATGTTTTAAAATTACGTTTACATGCCCAGCATGTCTCCAATAGAGAAGGAAGCTTGTGATGTTAATGTTGTTATTCCCAATCATGAAGGCAACGTCGCAACCAAAGACGCCACTCGATGAAACTGAGATTCCATCGGTCATACTTAGGTCGTGTCACTTGCCCAGCTTAGCTCCACTAGTAGAAGGAGCTTGTAATGTTTCCCAACCATGGCCAGCTTGGACTTGCATTTGAAACACAATACATTATACATCTCTAGGCAATAAATCATCTCAAATGTTTGAGTTATCATTAGAACCAGAATGAATGCAACTTACAGTCATTGGCCTTTGAGTCCGTCTTCTGATGGCTCGTAGGCAAAGGTGGGCAGGTCGACTCCATACCGTTCTGTGTGAAGACTGTCGACTCCACAGACTCCACACAGCAAACTTCTGGACTGGAGGACAAGCAGAGCTAGGAAAACGGACACTCGTTTAATGTAAAATACATAATTATTTTTAGGAACGGCTGTGCTGCTTCTTCTTCCAAAACTTTTAAGGGCAAAATACCCAACCAAACTGAAAAATTAGGTATGACAAATAATTAGTACGGATTTGTGCAAATTTATTAATATTTAGGGTTATTTTTTGTTTTTGTTCTTATGTGCATACCGCACAAGAGTTACTTGCTATGCCATAGTCTCACTGCTCCCGTCTGGAGCCAGTAAGACTATGGAATTCCCAATTGAGGTACGTTGTAAGGCTGAGGATATGAGAGACGAATAAGAGATGGAGAGAGAAAGGTGGGGTAGTTCGTGCCTATTCAGATCTGGTCACCAAACATGGCTAAATCCATTTCACGCCATTTCAAGCCACACCACTAGTGGATTCAAATTCGTTAGACAAGTATTCTTTAATCCAGACAGTTAGTAGACGTTTTGTTAAGTAATTCTTAATCCAATACAATAATTTACCACTTATTCCTAGTTTAGACTATTTATTTATAAGAATTTTATGGCAAACCTTATCAAAGGCTTTACTAAAATCCGTATAAATCGAGTTGTTCTCTATTAGCAAGAGCACCTGAGATAAAATTTTCGTACAGTGTAAGGTTAGTTAAGGTAGATCGGCCAGAGACAAAACCGTGTTGAAATTATGAAATATTAAATGTTATACAAGAACATATTTTTTAAGAATTAACTTTTCAAAAATTTTCAGTATCGACGATTGTATGCATATTGGTCTGTAATTTTCAACTAAAGACTTGTCTCCGGTTTTAAATATTGGAGTAAGAAAGCTGTTTTTCCATATTTGATACAAATTAAATTTCCATTTTTTGATACAAATTAATCAAAAATTTTATTTGCGCAAGTCGGGATTTGAACCCGCGATCTCTGCAATCCGGTAAACGGTTCCAAATTGATTATTTTTTGTGAATAGGACACAAGAAATGTCCCAACTGATCATTTATTGGCTATTCCAGTTTGGTAAGACCGATCAGTGGCTGAGTTGACATCGCGTTTGGATTCCACCCGGGCGTCGCGTGTTCGATTCCTCAGCTGGCTAAGTCCTCCATCACGACGCAAGCAATAATTTCCGTTAATAAAAACTAAGTTTTAAAAACTTTCCGTTAAGAATTCCGTTAACCGTGGTGATAAAAGGATATTTTCAAACGTTGTATGGTTATTCGTAATCCGGAAATGTTTGTCTTGCTTTAAAAAAAATAATCAAATGTAATAAGTTATCTGGTAATATTGTACCTGTGGCAGAATTCCACGTGCAGCCTCTTCAATTGCACTCGGGCAGTCGGAGTATTTCCGGCAGACCCCGATCACGGAACTCCTCCGTCTGCAGCTTCCTGAAACGAGCAAAACATACTGTTGTTCAGGAGGTCCAGCATGGTCTGGATCTATTGTCAGTTTCAATGTTTGCGAGCACGATCTACGATGTTAACAGATTTTCCAATCGATTTTTTTTCCTGCCTCCATGGTATCTGATAAGTTTCGGTTAACTATCAATATACACATATTTTTCTCCTATCACTTCTTGTCGGTCACTACTAGTTTTATTTTGGCATTGTTGATCAGTAGACCTAGATTACGACTTTGTTCCTCTATTTTAACAAAGAGGTGGTTCATTTCTTCTACAGAAGAGGCAATAACGGTAGGATCAACTGTTTATTCCACTTTTTCATCCATAAAAAAACTTATCTATTATGTATACACCATATAAATATATGAAATAACATTACGTCTAGATTATTTCTGTCCTAAGCAGTTTCTTCCGATCCGGCCCGCCACGCAGTAGGTGAGCAAACACATGTGCCACCAAGATTTAGATAAATCTCACCCCAAGGACCAGGGCACCCTTGCTAATTCGCCAAACGTAGCGAATCCCTTGAGGTGACCTACGGCAGGGGTATTGGTTATCCAATCAAGGGTTTCCGGGGGGGCCCCTAAAAATGGTAAATTTCTTAGTGAATAATCACGTTCCAATTGACAAGGGGCCTAAATCAACCATACTCAACCTGCGGCCCGCCAAGCTTTTGTGTGCGGCCCTAACACTTTATTTTTTAATTTCTAAAAAATTCTAAATTTCGTATATCTTGAGATTCGTTTCGACTTTGACGCACAGATAGCGACACCCGAAAAGGATTGTCATTATGGTCCACATGATCTGGTATAAGAGCTTTGAGCTTTGAGCTTTAAGCGTGTATATGTTTGTTTCTGAGTTTGTATGTTTGTATGGGGCCTATGCGATGCTAAACTATTCATTCGATTGCCATGAAACTTTGGGGATTTGATGTGTGCATGCCCGCGATGGTTTCTGTATACAATAGTGAGCTCTGGCATCATGAAATTATGTAGAATGAAACAATTACTTTGTTTAAAAACCATTTTATTTTTATTTATATTCGTCGACCGGTTTCGGTTGAACTCAACCTTCTTCAGGACAATAAACATATAAACTGACCAGTTTGACGTATAAACTGAACAGTTGACGTGCTCACAACAACTCACCAAAGTTTCATCGCAATCGGATGAACGGTTTATCAATACATAATTTCATTAAACTGGTCAGCTTATATGTTTATTGTCCTGAAGAAGGTTGAGTTCAACCGAAACCGGTCGACAAATATAAATAAAAATAAAGTGGTTTTTACACAAAGTAATTTTTTCATTCTATACATAAAATGTCAAGCCACAAAGTGTTTGCTTTCTACGATAATGAAATTATGTATTGATAAACCGTTCATCCGATTGCGATGAAACTTTGGTGAGTTGTTGTGAGCACGTCAACGAAGATTTCTATATATATATATATATACTGGTGAGATCTGGCATTATGAAATTTGTATAAAAAATTTGCTTTAGGTGGCACGCGAGCTGTTTGAAAACTAAATGTACAGGGACTGAATGTGTGGAATGCGGGAGTCGGGAGGGGATATCGGGAGGGGGTTTCGTGGGACGGGGGAAGCGGGAGAGGGGAGTGGGGAGAGGGAAAGCGGAGAAGACAGTGTAAACGCGTGAGAGGGGAAGCGGAAGAGGAATTGGAGGCGGAAGAAGAATGGGACGACGGGAAACGACACGCAGGGAGAAACAAAAAGTTAGTAATACATACAAACTGGTTAATGTCATTGGTTAGTCAGGTGCCTACAAGCAAATTTAAATGCATTTCTTGCATGAAGTATTGTTTTGTTATAATTTAAATACGCATAATGACAGGAGTGTCTCCAAAATTCAAAAAATGTCCGACAAAAAGAGAGTGCTTCAAATGGGAAGAAAAATATTGGGGGGGGGGGGGGGGGTTGCGGCCCGCGTAACTTTACAAATACATGTATGTGGCCCGAAGAGAAAAAAGGTTGAGTATCATTGGCCTAAACCATTACATACAGAAAGAAAAGGTCTTAGACTAAATTTAATTTAACAATTAGAAATCAATAAATGAACGAATGACTCTAAAATAACACCAATTAATAAAAAAGAAACAATATTTATTTCCCATTTCATAGAATGTTTACAAAACCTAAACAATATAACCCATTTAAATAAGTGAATGGCGGTCATACCATTATTAAACAATTAAGAACAAATTACCATTTAATGTGGGGAAAACAGATTTCAACATACCACGTTACAATTAATTTCTCAATAACATGGTTTAACACTATGTAATAAATCCAATTTAGGCACCCTCAAAATTGAATTTAGAATCATATAAATAAGTAGTCTCGAAGTGGTTTAACCAAAGTTCCCCAAAACAGCTGTACACAATAATAAAAAAACGGAAATACTTGCAGTACTTAATAATAACTAGTGACCGACCGAAGGTTCAGTTTCGGCTTCGGTTTCGGCAAAAAAATCTAGTTTCGGCATCAGTTTCGGTTTCGGCGGAAAATCTGCCGAACCTTTGGCCGCACCGAAACTCTGCGTTCGTGAATTATCGCGCGTCATTCGGGTGAGTTAGAGGCTCTTGTGTCACCCGCCATCATCAGCTAAGTATGCCGGCCGGTCCGGCGTGATTGTGTTGTGAGTTTATGGGCCGGTATATCAGTCTTTGCTAAGGAGCACATTCCTCGCTCAACTTAAACCAACCAAATCGGCCGCTTAAGCCGCAGAATAGTTCCTTTGCTAGACGCTGTGGGCTGTGGCGCTATTGGCGCTATTTATGCATCTGTCAAATTTGACATTTGACAATGTTTCGATTTCGATATACATCTCCTACGTACGTAAATTACATTATGAATAAATTAACCATCAGCATGGAGTTTGAGCTTTTTTCGAGCGTCGAGGATTTAGATATCGTTCATTTCGTAGAACATTTAAACAGACCACGCAAACTGCGAATATATAAAAACAGGGCGAACGACTTCCTGGCGTGGATGATATTGAATTTTATAACAGGTTTCGTCTCTCCAAAAGGGTCGTAAATTGCTTGTTACATTTGATAAGGGATGACGTCAAATCTAAAATGAACTGGTAAGTGAAAATACTTTTTAAAAGGTGTAAAAAAAGTAGCTATCATGGTAGTACCTGTCTGCATAGTGTGTTTGTTTTCATTTCAGGAATAAAGCACTCACTCCAAAACACCAGATACTTTTGTCAATCAGATAACTAGCATCTGGCTCCATGCTGATTGCTGTGGGGGACTTATTCAGAGTTCACAAATCCACTGCAAGCAAGCACATTTGGATAGTTTTACAATCAATTGCATGTTTGAGAACTGCTTTCATTACTTTGAAAAATGATCCTGAAAATATGGAAGAAAAACAAAGAGGGTTTTTTGCAATAGCACGTTTCCCCAAAGTGATTGGTGATCTTAATTGCAGGCACATGCGGGTATAGTCCCCTGGTAAGTTAAACGTCATTTTATCCAAGTGCTTGTCCCAATATCAACAAACATGTTCCCCCTTTGCTTGCTTACCTTATTCGACTTATGAATATGCAGACTAATCATTAGTGAATCATTATTTTAGGTGGATGAAACACAGAGATTTATCGGAACTGAATTTCTGTCAATGTGAAAGCTATTTGTGATGCCAATCTCAGATTCACCGATATCGTTTCAAGGTGGCAGGGGCCAAGTTTTATATTAGTGTAATTATTTATTTGTTGAGCTTACATAGTTGTAAATTTACCCCAGGCCTCTTCAACATTTAATCATACTGTAAAATGTAAATTAATAATGTACCGAAATAAAAAAAATTGTCTGAGGAAGTATAACGGGTGTTTATTTTTTAAATGTCTTTATTCAGGTGTAATTTTCAAAGGAATACAAACAAATTAAACAAAAGAAGAATTCTTAACAGACTTCAAAATGAAGAAATTGAGATAATGACGGATCAAAATCTGGATATATTTCAGGTGAAAGCTTTCACCGACAACATAGAAATAACCAACTTTATTTAATGGTTACTATATAAAGCTGGTTTATATTGTCATGTCAATTGTGACAATCGGTATAGTTATAGTAATATTTTATTTATTTCATTATTACATTTGATTACAGTAATGACGTATTGACCATCTCACTAGGTGTGAAACGCCTGTGTTGAGATGGCAATTTACAGAGTGGTTGTATAAAAATAAAACAAAATCAGTATTTTTTTTCTTGCATTATACAATTCAAGTATGAATTTAGAAGATTAAGGAAAAAATGTTGAAGCAATTAAATTGCAATCTAACAAAAAGGCATAATATTATGTATGTATGTTTAAATTGTAATTGAAAATTAACATCCTGTTGACAAACTGCTTAATTTGCCGTTTAACAGGATTGTACATTGAAAAACAATAAAAAGGAAAGTACTTAAAATTGAATTATTAATATTGTTATTTTTGTGTATTAAAGTACAATTTACTTCGCATGGAAATAGTATTTGTACTTTAGTTTTTCCTCCTCATCAGTCCCATCCCGAGGAGGTGCTCCTCATGTTCTTCCTGGCGTTCGGCCTTGAGGTTTTCGGCCCGGAGCAAATGTTCTTTCTCGTTTTCCTGGCGTTTAGTCTTGAGGCCCTCCACCTTGAAGAGGTGCTCCTCCTACAGATTTTGGAGATTTGAAGCTAAAATTTTCATTTTAAATTATCCCAAAGAGCTCACTCGGTAGTTGCGGTAGTAGATTTTCTTTTCTGCTGGAAAAGAAGAATATAATATTATAAAAAGTTGTACATGAAAATACCAACAGTTGCTTTATTCCGCCCCCGCACCCATGTATTTCACAATATAATTGGAAATAACTTATATTATTACTAGACATCGGATTATATGCATTTGCATATTTGCATATGCAAATGCATATAACTCTCTAATTACGGCGTTAATGCATATTTTAGCCTTTTTTCCCCAATCGTGCATATTTAGCATTTGAAGACGCATCCACGCCCTCATCTCAACACATTTCCACAAGTTACCAGATGCCATATAAAAATTGGAAATAAAAACCTTCCTCTATTTAAATCAATAGAAATACTGGAAACAATGAACTCGCCAACGCCCTTCCCAATTCAATAACAGAAAATATTCGTGAAAAGTAAGATGCTATTTCGTTTAAAAACCCGAGTCTTGAAGACATGAAGAACGTTAATGCCTACGTCAACAGCACAGGTCATACATAACCTGCCTAAACAGGTATCTCCAGAGGGCGCCAAATTTTTTAAATTTTGTCGGATGACGTCAGTTGACATAGAAAAGTCGTTTTCGGCGTTTTGGGTGACAAGCATTAAAAATATTTGCTAGAAATTTGGAAAAATACTTAATTGTATATTGTCACAAAAACTTAGCATAATTTTAAGAATATTTCGCTGTTTTTGTATCGTCTTTAATAAAAATATGTATAAATAAAAACGGTTTTTTGATTTTGCATTGTGCATATTTTAGGCATATCAAGAGTTTTTAGTGCATATTTCGGCCTTTTTTAGTGCATATTTGCATGCATATTTTGGCACTTTGTTAGTGCATATAATCCGATGTCTAATTATTACATACGAGTACATGTTTGCAAAATAAACCTTTCCGTCAGTAAGAAAATTCTATTATTCTCTTCCTTGATGTCAACTGATCAATTTGAAAAGTTTTGATGTAGAAGTTAACTAACCATCACGACATTTCCGCAGGGGTAGGCAGAGAGGATGGACCACCAAACAACTCAGTCATTTAAAATAATGTATATTATATTTGCGGCACTTTCCAGAGTGGAAGATGTGTAAGACTGGTATAAGACCACCATTCAGAATTGAAACGTTGCTTGAAATGGTGTTTGGTTACCAGATCTGAATAGCCAGGTACTCCCCCACCTTCCTCTCCCCCATCTCCTACTCCTCTCCAATACCTTCAGCCTCACAACATACCCTAATTGTGGATTCCATAGTCTCACTGGCTCCAGACGGGAGCAGCTGGGACTCTTGTGAGGTACACATATAAAAAAATACATTCCTTGCATCATTCACATTCATACATCATCTCGTACATACTCTTATATTATTTGACTCTTGACATGGTCCAACTCGCCATGTCTTGCCGACATCTTCTACCATTCACATTTGCAATATATATTCTCCTAACACTCCTTTCTTTGTTCATTCACTCTACACGCCCATGCGGCCCTTTCTGTATTTTTATTTATTTATTCATTGCTTTGAATGGTTACATCATTTGTGGATTTTTCGACCATCATGTTAAGGCCCGTGTTATGGTGGTCGGGTGGACAATTATATTATAAATAATGCAGGGCAAGTTTTTTTGTTAAGATATACTTTCAGGTAGGATATTATCAGAGTATCATCACTATAAAGGTGTTAGTGATACATCCACTCAGAATCGAAATGCTATTTGAAATCAGTGGAAAGTAGTCAAATAATTTCCCTCAGGGCTTATGTCATCTTTGGGGATACTGTGTGGAAAGTTTTTTTTTTTTAAGGAAAGGAAGGAGGAGAGTACGGGGCAGGAAAAGGGTTTAAGGGGTGGGTAGGAATCTGGGATTCAGTGTCCTGGTCATTGGTTCCGTCCAAGACCTAGACAAACCTCACCCCATGAACCCGGGCACCCCTGCTAAATCACCAAACATAGCGAACTACTTGGGATGATCTATGGCAGAGGTGTTGGTTATCCAATAAAGGTTCTCGGGGCGGCGGTACCCATTCCCGGAGCCCAAATTGATTATATATATGTATATTTTCAGTTACAACATTATCAATAATATCATATTTTTCAATCTTACCACTCTCGCTTACTAAAAGTCTAGAACTGCCCCTGCTTGAAATGCTTTAGCCTTCTTTGCTGATCATTTCTGAATAGTCAGGACTTCCGTAACTATATATTTCGTAGTACATAAGACTGCCCTAATTCCTTCTCATATCCATCCCATTTATCCTCACAACATACCCCACAGAAGATGCCATCTCACCGACTTCGGTTAGCAGGGAGAAAATGGAACACTTGTGGGATATTCACATTAAAAAAATTAACAATATATTACAAACCCCTGTAGCTAGTGCTGGATTGGGTGCGGGTGTAGCGGTTGACCTCAGTTTGGTGTATTTTGGCGTCAATTCTGATCAATTTCAGAATGCTAAAAGAAAGATAATAATATTGTTACCAAATGATGTAAAAAAAGACATCTTTTGAGGTGTTTTGCAGAAATATGCCATGAACAGCAGAAATGCAAACAGATTTTTTTATGAGTTAAGTAACTAACGAACTGTCATATCAGAGAATGAATCGCCAAATGAGCATACATCTTCTTTTACATACCCTTCTGTGATTCTGACTCTTGACGTGATCCAACTGATCAAGCCATGTCTTCCTCGGACAAGACCCTCGGCATCTTCTACCACTCACATTCGTGCCATATATTTTCCTTGCACCCTTTCTTCGTTTATCCTCATATAGTCAATTGATATGACAAACATAATAAGTTAGTATTTCACAATACAATTAATTGATATGCATACTTAATAATAGTTACCTTTGAGGACTGTTCATTCTACTCCGGTCGACTGGGTGGACAACAGTCCCATTATATTCCCATCGATCTTGGATCGGCTGTAACAGGCCCTTCTGTCTGATACGATACTTTTTATTTGTGGCAAATTTTTGCTTCGTGTTCATTTTTGTCGATTGTCTCACTTTTTTCCCAAGCATTTGCCGTGGGCATTGGACTAAAATTGAATTCTCAAGTCAGCTCATCCAATTCTAATTGACCGCATTGGACTCTTTATTCTCCAAATAAAGCGAATACTTTGATAAGACCAACTCCACCAGCAATTTCACCCCCTCTTCTGCGAAGTTCGGTGTTCTAGTATTTTTTATTCTGAAATAATTTCATACTCGTTATCCAACTAGTCAATTCTAATGATTAATCTAAATCGAAGTAAATAAATAAAAACTATAATGAACAATAATAAATCGAGCTTTTAGTGCTAAAAAAATGTGTACAACTTACCGAAAATAATAAAAAAACTTTGAAAAATGCGTTGACGTTTGACGTTTGATTTTAACCATAGAATCCATAGATACTTACATAAATAGATTGGTTCGGCATAGAAATGACCAAAATTACCATAGACTAAGCGTTTAAAATTGTTCAACTCTAGGTTTACGACTGATATACGGATTGTGTGCTAAGCCCCGCTTAAGCTCCACATTGCGTCAAAGCCGAGCTTTAGACCAACTGATATACCGGCCCTATGTGTTATTTCTATCTCACATATTTTATTGGCTTTTAATAAGCATTGAAGTTCATTGCGTTGAGATTTATGATTTATTGGTTCACTCGGATTTATGAATGGTGAGAATTATGTACAAATAAAGGAGGTTATATTTGATTCACTCATTCATTAATTACTTACAGTACATTTGTTTTTTATGTAATTGTTGTTGGATTAGGTTTTAATTAATGAGATCCTTCCTTTATATTTAAGTGTTGATTATTGACAAATTTTTATTCTAAGTATTGTTTGTTCATTTTTATAAATTTTGATTGTTTTATACCGGTAATATCAAAATTTTTTTTTTTCACATACTTCAATTATTGCTATTTTTATTTCATTTAACACTTGTTAACTGTCTGATAAGTGTAAAAAATAAGCCAAATTTCAGTAAACAATATATTTTTAACATTTCGGTTTCGGCCGAAACTGAGGCAGATACCAAAGATTCTGTTTCGTATTCGGTAGAAAGTCCTGTTACGGTCGGGCACTAAAAACAATGTTATTAAATAAATATATATATGTATATATTTTTTTACGAAATTAGATTTACCTAGGGGTAGATTGTCATCCATTTGTGTGGACAGCCATATTCGATGTCTGTATATATTTGTGTAGAGGGCGAAAACATTAGCGAGGCAGGGATCACTAAAATTGCGGGACGTCGGCGCGTTGCTCAGAACACCGCGCAGGAACCAGCGCTGGGGACCTGGGCTTGTGTTCTGCAGTGGAAACACCAGCCCGCCCCCGCTGTCTCCCTGACACACTGCTGTTCCTGAAAGAGAATGAAAACTGTTGGTTAACTCATAAATAGTTCCTGGGGAGGCGGAACCCATGCCCGCCTCCCCAATTGAGATATAGCATATAGATACATCATGCGCGTGGCACGGATAGCTGTTCCTGAAAGGGAATGAAAAATGTTGGTTATCTAATAAATAGTTCCCGGAGAGGCTGAACCCATGCCCGCCTCCCAAACTGAAATACAGCATATCACGCGACCTGCACGTGGCACAAATAACTGCTGATAAGTGAAACCAATACGCTGAAACTCAAATGCTCTGTCTCCGACACGGCAACGTTGTTGTAATGGCAAAACAGCGTTTTTTTTTACATCAACCCCACACAGAAGGACTGATGTATGAAAATGGAAGTAGAAATAAAAAATTTAAAAAGGGGTATAGTTATTTATTGTTATCAAGTTTAATTTGTGGAACTCCATTTTAATTTTAATTTATTTTATATTTTCAATAATTTTATTATTAAATTAATAAAAACAGTTTATTTATAAACAAGTTCTGCTGGTAATTATTATTACGCGTGACAGCTGTTTCGCCTTCTGAGGGCATTATCAAACTGTGGTCATGCCACATACAGACAATCTATTTATAGTATTTTTGGATAGGTTTGTACTATGACTCATTTCTAATTTCTGAACATGAAATAGCGATTAATAATAAAACTAATAATAAATTTGCATGTTTAGAATTTGCAGGACCTACATCTAATAAAATTGCTAAAATTCTCAAAAATTGTGGATTAGACATTGCCTTCCGCACTAATAATAATTTGGGATCATCTCTTAAAAATTCAAAAAGTAAAACACCCAAACTTAAAAATAGCGGCATTTATAAACTCCAGTGTGACGAATGTAATGCTGTTTATGTTGGACAAACTGGCCGGTCCTTTTATATTAGATTCAAAGAACACATGCGATCATTTAAAAATAATAATAAAATACAATCACAATTTGCCAAACATCTCCTAGATGAGAATTACTCACTTAGCGATGATAATAAGCCAACTCCTTTACACATTCAAAATAAAGGACGTAAACTTAATCTTTTAGAGCAGCTGGAAATTAACAAACATAATAATAATCCTAAAGCTATTTTAATAAATGAACAAAAAAATATAATACACTCTCCGCTTTTAGATGTATTCAAAACCAATTTTTAAATAACTAATTATGCTTGAAAAGAAAACCATGAGTCAGCATCTGTGAATGACTCACAATTAGATTGCTTAACGGCTGTGAATGACTCACAATTAGATTGCTTAAGCGGATCAAGGCATTCCTTAAAGCTGAGAAAAGTCTTGCTGTCATCAAACAATGGCTCAATGAAAACAAACTTACTCTAAATACAAAAAAAACTAAATTCATTACACATAGTATAACTCAAAGAGGTCAACCTCCTCCAACCTTCGCTCTGAAATTACATGACTGCTCCCAACTCTCCTCAACATGCAATTGCGAAATCAAAGAAAATGTCAAAAAAATAAAATATCTAGGCGTCATATTTGACGATAACCTACGCTGGAATGACCACATTAACTTAATTACATCCAAGCTTAAAAAAATCATGTATCTCCTAAATAACATAAAAAACATCTTCCCACGCTCAATACTACGATCTATTTACTTTGCTCTTTCCCAATCCTTAATCATGTATGGTCTTCTATCTTGGGGAAGTGCAAGTAATATTTATCTAGATCCATTAGAAAAGGCACAAAAGGCAACAATCAAACTAATTCTTCAAGTACCATACGACACAGACTTTGTAAAAATTTACAAGATGCTCGACATTTTGTCAATCAGACAACTCTACGCTAAATCGTCTATTCTTCACCTCTTCAAATTCAAACTACATATCCCTTTACTTTCTCAGTCCTCAATAACAAGCCGGTCTTCAACAAACCTAACACTCAACATCCCGCTAAAGCACACGACCCACGGACAAAGATCCTTAAACTACTATTCCATTAAACTATATAACTGCATGCCACCGTCTCTGAAACATCTTGCTGCTTATTCACCAAAAAATAAACTAAAAAAAAACAAATCACTGACTGGATAAAAACTAAAGGAACACTATTTTTCCAAAACCTATTTACTCCAAACCAAACATAAAAATTCACTTGGTATTTATATTAAACCACTAGATCTACAAAATTAATTAATAGTGCATAACTCTTTTTATAATATTGGCACTTATTATTTATTTATTTATTTACTCCCTAGTGGGCTTTTACAAGATAGATACATAATTAATACAGTTGTGTTAGCAAATACATAGTATTCAATATAAATTGATTTATGATAAATTTAAGACAAATTAAATGTATAGGTATGGAAAGCGAAATTTGTAAAAAGACATAAAACTAAAAGAAAATAAAAATATAGAGTGTATTCACTACGGAGTCGTGCAATCATACATTTTACTAAAATAATTATAAAGACTTCGTTTTGTGACTAATACGGAATCTTTAAATATGTCTACAGTATTCCCAAATTTATTGCCCAGATGATGCATTCTATTAATAGGTGTATGAGCCTCATAATTCGTTTTGAAATTGTCACAGAAAAAGGTAGCACTTTGTCTCGTATTTCTGGTCGGTATGTAAAATTTTATTTTGGAGAGAATTTCAGGGTTGTTAATGCAATTATTAATAATTTTATTTAATAGTACAAGGTCAAAGATGATCCGCCTATCTGACAGCGTAATTATGTTGAGTTGTTTCATCAAAAGGACATAGTTAATATTTTGAATTGGAATATTCAGCTTAAAGTTAATAAATCTTAGAAATTTGTGCTGTACCCTTTCTATATTGTTGGAATGGATTTTATACATTGGGGACCAAATTGGCGAATTGTACTCTACCTGGCTTCTTACTAAAGAAGTGTACAATGTTTTCAAACATTCTAGTGACTTGAAACCACTTGCTGTTCTGCATATGAACCCTAGCATTTTTAAAGCTCTATTTGTTATTTCATTTACGTGCAGAGTAAATGTTAACTGTTCATCAAATATAACACCTAAGTCCCTGATCTGAGCGACTGGTGTCAATTTTACTTTATTTAAAGAGTATTCATAGGTAACATGACTTTGGATTTTACGAAAACGAATAACTTGGCATTTTTGAATATTAAGAAATAACGAGTTGATCACACACCAGTGATATAATTTATCTAAATTTGATTGTAAAATATGACAATCCTCTATACTACGTATCATTTTATACATTTTCAAATCATCAGCGAAGAGAAGGACTTGCACGTCTTTAAATACACCAACAATGTCATTTATAAATAATAAAAAAAGAATTGGTCCTAGGTGAGATCCTTGGGGAACCCCACTTGTGGCTTCGAAGATGTAAGATTCTACAGAATTTATTTTAACACAGAGCTTTCTTTTACTAAGATAACTGTTAATCCAGATCAATAGGGTTCCTTTAAAGCCCAACATACTTAGTTTATGTACTAGAATATGTCGTCTAACTTTATCAAAAGCTTTGGAAAAATCTGTGTATATCGCATCTACCTGATGCTTAAGGACAAAGGAATCAGTTATATAATTTTCATAAATGAGTAAGTTACTTAAAGTATTTCTACCTGTGATAAAGCCATGCTGATTGGGTACTATTATGTTATTGATTTGTTTTGTAATGACATCTAGGACTAATGATTCAAAGAGTTTGGGAATAGCGGACAATATACATATTGGTCTGTAATTTGATACATCGCTTTTATCTCCCTTTTTGTGAATAGGCGTTAAAAAGCTTTTTTCCAATGATCTGGAAAACACCCTGACGACAAAGACTTGTTAAATAGTATAAATAATGGATAAGTCAAACTGGCTATACAAGATTTTAAATATATTGGAGGAAAACCATCTGGTCCAGCAGATTTATTAGAATCTAATGATTTTATACCCTTTTGTATTGCAGCTATTTCAATGAAACAATGGCTTAAGTTGAGAGATTCTTCAAGTGATATATCATTAGGAGTCTCACTATCAGTAATATCCTTGTCATAAACACTTTTAAAGGAATCTGCAAAAAGATTGACTATGCTTTCGGCACTATCAGCACATTTGTTATTATATCATCTAATATCATCTAGTAAAATAAATAAACATGTCTTTCAAGAATTTACCAACTATTCATGTATACATATATATTTATATATACTTTATATATTTTTTTCTTCCAAATAATCCATGTACAATAACCATTAAATGTAAATAAAAAATAAAGAGAAAAAAAAACTAACTTTCTACTACAACACATAAATACCTATACTTGTCACACTGAATCATAACCACGTAAACACCTCAGCACAGGTTTTCCTAGTGAGGTGTTCACGAAACATACAACATTATCAACTAACAGTTTCACCTTCTCAAACCTGCCTTACACACCCAACATAATAAAATGTAATATTAATATGTAAAAATGTTTTCAAAATATATTATGTAAAAATATTAAATATAAGGTAAAAACTGTAATATATAGAAATAAATAAATAAATAAAACGACTTTCAGTCAAAGTGGGAAATAATAACCATTAATATTTTCAGTCATTTTTAATCAGAAATTAGAAATGAGTCATAGTACAAACCTATCCAAAAATACTATAAATAGATTGTCTGTATGTGGCATGACCACAGTTTGATAATGCCCTCAGAAGGCGAAACAGCTGTCACGCGTAATAATAATTACCAGCAGAACTTGTTTATAAATAAACTGTTTTTATTAATTTAATAATAAAATTATTGAATATATAAAATAAAGGGGTAGAGTTTTTTAAAACCGATTCTGCATCGGGTTCTTGTTCGCTGTAATGTGGATTCCAAATATTGCTTCCATACTCAAGTTTATTTCTAATGAAGGCTGAGATTATTGACAGTCGCAGTAGTAGTTATTATTCATAAGGTTACCGTTAGTGAACCCCGCGCATATCTTATCTGACGTAAAGTAGGACTTGTAGCCCCACGGCAGCTTGTCGATACATTCTACACGTGCCACCACAGGGACCGCCAGGAAGTTGAGGCTGTCTGAGAGAGCGCCCGACTCCGTGAGCCCCCAGCCCGCCACCTGCAATCATCACAATCACAACATTTGGACAAAAACAAGATATTGATAACCCTGCACAAATCTCAAGTACACCCGACAATTGAATTTGGGAGCCACCTCTGGGCTGGAACCCCAAAATACTTGATAAACCTACTCGATTCTATGCAAAGCAGGTGTCTGATTGACAATCCGTTGTTAACAGACCGATTTCCACCTCTAATGTGATGCAATGTAGGCATGCTGAGTCTGTTCTACAGGTATTTTATTGTTTGAAATATTTTTAGTGTTACAATTTTACAACATAATATTTCAAACACTCTCCTAATAGGGCTGCCACCTCTCCGGGTTTGACCCGGAGTCTACGGAGTTGCATGGTCCATGTCCGGGCTGCATATTTCCTTTTGCGTGTTCAATACGAGGCAACCATGCCTCGAACTCAACACGGATTTGTAATGCCATTTTTTCTCCAAACCCGTGTCCAGTAGAAGGCAACTGGCATCCTACTGTGCACGGGTTTGTAATGCCAATTCCCCTCCCAAACCCGTGTTCGAAAATAATCGTGGCTAGAAAATAAGAAGTATAGAAAATGGGTGTGAAAAATCGATGAAAAAAACGCAAAATGTATATTTTGTAACGTGAAATTTACAGTGAAATGGGATCGTGAAAAGGCTTTATCAACTCATCTCAACAGTGAAACGCACAAGAAAAAGGAGAGAAACATTGAATCAAATTCTTTGATGACCGCATTTCTACCAAAGAAAAAATATTCTGAAGAGCGAAGAACGTAGCGAAAATCGACATTGTTTCAATTTATCGTGCAAGTAGACACCACCACAGTTATTTGAGTACCGATTGCGGAATTAAATTAAATGCCTCTCTTTATTCCGATTCACCACTATCACATAAAGTTCACTGTGGCAGAACCAAAGCTGACGCCATTGTTTTGAATGTCCTAGCACCGAACTCAATAAAGTCTACAATACAAGACCTACAAAGGTCTCAATCTGGAAATGGGGTTCCCTTTATATTGCTATCGATGCCTCAAATAAAGGATCCCAGAAAATGTATCCAATAGTCATCAGATACTTTTATCTCCGGGTCTATTGTTTTTATAAGGTGGCAGCCCTATCTCCTAATAAAGCAGATGCTTGTGCTTAGGAGTGGAAAATTATATATTTTTACATCTATTTAAGTGTTTAATATTATTACAAACAACTATCAGTTATTTGACAAGGGGGATGGAAGGTTATCAGATCTGCGATGTCACATGTAAATTTGAACTTTTGTTTTGATTATTTTTAGATGTAAAATTGCAAAATATATGACGTCACACTAGGGGGGAGGGGATCTCATGAATGTGACAGGGAGGGGGGGGGGGGATAAATCATGAAATTCGTGTGACGTAATTTATGGATGGCCCCTTGGCTCATGTGGGCATTTTGTTAACGAGGTACTAACTAAAATTTTGGCTAACTAACTTGAGTAAAAGTCCCAATTCTGTGTCTGAGGCCCTCTGGGCCCTAACCGTATTTTAAATTATAAGAATAGAAGCAATAAAACGATTAAAGACAGATGTTTTACTTCAAAAATACATTTGAAACCGTATACGGTCGAAGTTATACAAATTCACGTAAAAATAATACATAAAAAAAAGTAATATATAAATTAAATTGATTCTCACAAACAATAGGCTACCGACGTAATATTACTTAACGGTTTGTGAGCATTCCTGCATCTTTTAGGGGGGGGGGGGGGGGTATCCGTACCTCGCTACGCCCTTGAAGGTTTGATACAATTAGCAAAAACATAATATCTAAACAATAAGAAAAGTTTTGAGGTGGTGCTAGAGAATTTCAATTTTTTTTTTTATAATTGTAATAATTTTAATTCTTCTAACCTATATCAAGGGGTAATTTATTGAATCATTTTATTCCCTTAAATATGTAGTGATGCTGTGCTTCGTTCTAGTTGTATGGTTAGCCCTCCAGCAGAAATAATTATTTTGCTAATATTTAATTGTGGGATATTAAATTTATTAAAGAAATCTTTATGTACTTGAAGTAGTGCAATTTTGTCATAAATTTGTATTATTTGTAATTTAATGGAGCCTGATCCCCAGCATCGCGAAGAATCCCATGTTGAAGGAGGAAAGAAACACCGAGGCCGACATATTGTTCCTCAGGCGAGCTGTTAAACTCAAGAAAAAGTCGTAGAAACGAACCGTTCTTATGTGACGATGTCTTTCATTTCCATTCATTAATAAGCCAGTTATTTTTCGTAATTCAAAAAGTTGTGTATGTTGGCAGCTTATTAACTCAGGAGAATCATATTACTGTCGTTATCGTATGTTGACCGTACTCGCAAACAACACCAGCAAATCAGGTCCAGACAGCCTGCGCGCACCGTGTCGGGGAACGTGAACCCTGTCATTAGCTGGATAATGGAAATCGTCTTATCAGTTGCGGACAAGTCTTTCGTTCAGGGTGATCCTGAGACTCTCCACAATTATTTATCATCTGCTTCCCCTTGTCCTATTCGGGTCGGGGATCCATTGCATCGACAAGGCGCCTTCGTTAGTCCCTGTCTTGCACTTTTTGTTCGGCCTCCGTCCATGGCAGTCCCATGGCGGTCCACTGGACGTCTACCATCTGGAATTGCACTCAGTATTTTCATAGGAATTCGGTCATCGGACATTCTAAGCACGTGCCCAAGCCACCTCAGTTGCGATTTTTCTATGAAGAGTAACAGTGGTTCGATGTTTAGATCGTCGAGTTTCTTATTTGCTCCCATTTCGTAACTCCTGCTACTCCTCTTAAGTACCTCATTTCGGCAGCTTGGACTGCCATCTTTGTCTTGATACTAAGCTCGGTTTTCCACAATTATTAAATAACATAAATTACCTTGCCAACACTACCCGGACTGGTCTGCCTTGTGTACAGGTCCGTGTCTGTCAGATCCAGGCAGACTGGGCGCACCGTGTCGGAGAACGTGAACCTTGTCGTTAGGTGGATAATGGAGATGTCGTCTTCAAAATTTAGGATACTTGCTCCGTATTCCTCTCCTAAACGTACTTCCCGAACCTGCAAAGTTATTTTTATTTGTGATTAGCTGGTTCCCGGCATGCGTTGCAATTGCCAAATTCAAAGAAATAAATTGTTTCTCCTTGCAAGTCCTTTCCCGTGCGCCCCTGTTACCCTCCCTCGCCCCGTTCCCCTCCCGCGTTCCATTACGCGTTCCCTTCCCCGCCTTCCCTCTCTTCTCTCCCATTACCCCTCGCGCGTTCCATATATTCAGTCCCAGTACATTCAGTTTTCAAACTGCTCGCGTACCATTAACTACAATTTCTTTTTTCAAATATTCATTTTTCATCTATTACAAATATTAATTTTTGTATACCTATTATAAGAACAATCAAATAAGTTTGGTACCTAATATAGGTACCAATTTAAAATATCTATAATTCTTATTCAATTCAAAGTATTAGGCGAGTACTTCAAATAAATTAATTAATTGAAAAAGTTCGGAAAATTCAATTTTGATAAAACAATCATTGTTTTGCAAAACATCGTTCTCAAATTTTGACATTTTTTACAGTTTAGCAAGAGTTTTTGTAATGATTAAAAAACTTTTCAGATGTATTGTGATGTGGTTGTAATAATCCAGAATCCTTCGCGGGGGTTTAAGGAAGGTTTTTTGAAAGTTTCACACATTTCCTAAGCTTAGTACAGCAATACATACACATCTCACATACTCATATACACCCAAGCAAACATATTTTGATTTAAATTTTCGCATTTTTCAAACAATTTTCTCTGTTTATCCGCGTAACGTATGTAGTCCTTAAAAGGACTTTTTAACTCCTGACGTTTCGAACAGATCTCACGGTCCATAAACAATAACAATCCGATTTAACCTTAGTGAATTTTTGCTTAAAAAAACTAACAAACCTCTGATTGCTGTCTGCCGATTTCTGTTGAATTCCAGGAAGAGGAGTGAACTCCTGCAACTATTCGATAGTCCTCCACGTGGACCTGGTGGCTATGAGCTCGGTTAGAGAAGCAGTGCGCGGCTGCAATACAAAGCGAACTTTAACATTTTTTTAACATTAATATATGAATACCCCACAAGAGTTCCAACTGCTCCCGACTAGAGCCAGTGAGACTATGGTATCCCCAATTGGGGTATGTTGTGAGGCTGAAGGTAGTGGGGAGGGGAAGGAGATGGGATAATTACTGTGAAAATAATTTGTGTACAAAATACAGGTAACATCATATATGTTAAAAACAAAATATAGGTTATGTAAAATAAATGCGTTAACAAAATACAGGTAAGTAACATAAAATATAAGAAACAAAATATAGTCCATAAAATATAGGAGTTCACATAAAGTAGGTACCTAATGTTTCACATTAGTTTATGGGATAGAATAGGTAGAAATACATAATTGGCACATATGGCGTTTGAAGTTTATTATTGTCAAATACATCCATATTGTTTAAATATTTGTTACCAAGACTATGTAAACGTTGTATTGGAGAATGAAAATCGAGGATAATGCAATGAGATGTACGTATATAAAATGTTAATGTTTGTCTAGTTGTTTGTGTAGGTACTTGTAGAGTAATTAATTGCAGGAGTTCACAACAGTCGAATTTAGAGTTTAATAATTTTTATAAAAAGGTTAGGTCTTTTTTGTTGTTAGTTTTTGGGGTGTTATGCCGTGTTGCGCTACCTCCTTCTATAGCCGACGTTTCGGACAGCGTTGCAGTGTCCATCATCAGGGCAGATCCGGTAGATCCGACGATGTGTAATTGTTAGTGTATGATTATTTACTTGGAAGCGATACCGTGTCGCCAGCTTCAATCCACTACGAGCTGGTAGGTATTACAGTAAAAAGGGAACTGCGATTTTAGTGAAAGTGCAGTATTTACGTTAGCCTGGGGCCCGTCCATGTGAGAATTGCCGACGAAAGTGGCGCCATCGTTATTCTAGAATTAGAAAACAGAGTTCAAGTGGTTAAAGCGAAAGTAGCCAGGATAAGTAAAAATGGTTTTATACCTTTATATTGTATTATTATATGGTATTACAGTATACTTAGACATGCTATTTTTTTTCACACACTCTACACTAACAATTACACATCTTCGGATCTACCGGATCTGCCCTGATGATGGACACTGCAACGCTGTCCGAAACGTCGGCTATAGAAGGAGGTAGCGCAACACGGCATAACACCCCAAAAACTAACAACAAAAATGCTTTTGGCCGTGAAAATCTAAAAACTTATCAAAAGGTTAGGTCGTTTATTTTTCATCTGTTTTCTAAATTTGGAATATTTAAAATATTCATTAATGATGGGTAATTTACGTGCTCTAAAGGGATGTTAAGTTTAAAATTTACGAAACGTAGAAATTTTCTTTGAATTCTTTTAATAGTATGAATATGAATTTTGTAGAATGGCGACCAGACAATGGAGTTATGTTCTATTAGGCTTCTAACAAGGGATGTATACAGTAGTTTAATGATTTGTAACTATTCAAAGTTTTTAATTGTTCTTAATATAAATCCTAATGTTTTCATACCCTTATTTGCAGTTTGTTGAATGTAGACCGTGAATTCTAGTTTCTCATCCATTATTATGCCAAGGTCATAATACCAGTAAAAGTTTTTAAAATAATAGTCGAGTAGCAAATAAGTCTTCTAACGGAGAGTTTTTTAATGTTTTAATTGTATCATCAATATTGTTATTAAAAGGTAAGGCTTTGGAGCTCCTGAGAGTTAAAGGAGATCTCTTCCTCAGAACTCACCGCTTATGACAAGATGACTCCGCACTAGGCTGCCGCCGCATATCTGCTCGAACGGGTTGTCTCTTTCCCGGTGGAAGATGGCCACGTGCCAAGGGAACTGATTTGCTTGCACTCCCCCTAGTCCCCCCCTCACGAGGGGCGTTGAGGCAACCGCTTCCAATCCGCACTCTGGAAATAAAAAGTCATCGTCATTTTTATTTTTTTTAATTACTAGCTTTTGCCCCCGGCTTGGCTCGCGCCTCTTGCCCCCCCCCCCCGTCATTTTAGGATTAAATCTTTGATTTCTTTATATCTAAGAAAGATCGACTTAATGTTACATTTTGTAATCGTGTTTTTTTATAAGTGAAAACTTCTTTAGAACCGTTGTGATTTGAAACTCGATTAAACGGAAAAGAGTGACACTAAAAGAGACAAACACATATATTTATAGGATTTAGCCAGCGAGAGAATGAGATAGAAATAAAATATTTATTTAATTCACCAGTACTTTGTTTAATATAACACTATAAATCCACAATCTCACGCAAGTCTCCTTTGGTGTAGTAGTATAAAGCGCATAACGAATTTCGGCAGGCATTTAGCGGAGCAAGAATCGAATCTTCAAACCACTCAAAAATGAACAGGCAAAAGAAAACTAAAAATAAAGACAGATCTAGCGACTCTCAAGAAGAAAACACAAATACTAATAAGATGACCAAATGTATAAGAAAACGTTTACTGGAATTCTACGACAAAAATTGAAAACATCATCCTTCACATTTATCCATGTGCCTAGTAGAACGGTTCGTCAGAAGGTACCTTACCATTGTAACAATTCAGGTTCCAATGCAGAAATAAACTCAGTAATGAACCGATTGCACAGTGCAGGGAATAATTTCATGAACACCAACTGTACTGAATGTCTATCAGCTTGATAGCTTTTAAATGTTTATAAATTTTCAATATGTATCGAAATTTATACGAATGTGCATCATATATTTTACTCTGTTTGTTGTTTTCAAGTTAAAATTTTTATACTTGGTACTTATTTTAATTGTTATATCTCTTTAATTCTTTGATTATATCAAATGTATTTTTAATTTTATCATATGTAAAAACCCTAATTGGGCGTGTACAAATAAATAAATAAATAAATAAATAATAATAAAATGGTCCAGTCTTGTCTACTTTAGTTTTCTAAAAGTTTCACTTCTACTGCATGTGAATTGCACACTGTTTTTTTTTTAAATCACATTATTAGCGGGAGTTAAAATTTAATTAGTTACCACAATGTGTGCAATTACTCTAATTACGGCCATTATTAAATTGTTATTTCCCACTGTCTGGAAAATCCTAAGTGTTTGATTGTTAGCTAATGTTTATCACCTAAATAGTTTTCAACATAAGTTGCAACCAGAAATTACATTTTGTATTTATGTTAAATTTAATATTTTTGCTTTTCAACTACCTTTCCATCATTTATTTCGTATCTTTATTATCTGTTTTTTTTAAGAATCTATCTATATAAATAAAAAATAATCGCCTAAATGTACCTAGAACGACTTAACTTATTTCATTCAAACTTTGCGGATTTAATGTGTGCACGCCCGCGAAGGTTTTTTTTATATACTGGTGAGCTCTGGAATTGTGAAATTTGTATAAAAAATAGGTGGCAAGCGAGCTGTTCGAAAACTGAATGTACCGAGACAGAATAAATGTAATGTGGGAGGGGGTGGGGAAATCGGGAGGAGAGGTTCGCGGGTGGGGGAAGGGGAACCCGAGAAGGGGGAGGAGGACCCGGGAGGGGGAGGGGAACTCGGGAGAGGGGTTTGCGGGACAGGGGAAGCGGGCGAGGGGAGTGGGGAGAGGGAAGGCGGAGTAGGAATGCATGAGGAAGGAGAGGAAAAGGGGAACGGGATTAATGGGAAAGGACACGCAGAGAGAAACAATTTCTTAACAAGTTGCTAAGCAACGCATACCGGGAACTCGCTATCTTAATATATAAAACAAAGTCGGGTTAGTTACACTATTTATAACCCGAGAACGGCCGGGCCGATTTTGATGATCTTTGATTTGTTGGATTTGTCTCCGCCCCATATAACATAATAACTATTAAAACATAACAAAAATTAACGAAAAGAATAGTTATTCAGAAAATTCTTTTCCCCATACATTTTGTATCGAACAAATTCTCATATTTTGAAAGAGCTGTGGGAATTTTGTGATAAGTACCTATAATATATTGAGTAGTAAGTGAATTCCGAAAATTCAAAAACGTCAAATGTCAATGTTTTGCAAATTTTCAAATGATTGTTTTGCATTTGTTCTTAACCATATAATGCTGCCCCTCTTCTTACACACTAAATGTCAATAGTCGAAAATGAGACAAACGGTGAACGTATGTCTGCAACCCCTCCAAAGAAAAAATTCAATAATTATAATACATTTCATGTATTATAATTACATATGCTCAACACAGGAGGCCCCGAGGAAAATAATTTCTCTCAGGACCTATGTCATCTTAGTGGATGCTGTGTGGAGAGTCTTTTTAAGGAAGGGGGGGATAGGAAGTTCTGGGAAGGAAAAAGGTATGAGGGGTGGGTAGGAATCTGGGGGTCAGTGTATCCGAAAATGACGGACGTATGAATCCATCCCTCCAACTGCGGTGCAAGGCAATGGTTCGAGAGAGTCCGACTGGAAAGGTCAAAAGACCTCCCTCAACCAGTATCTCTCTATCCGTCCCGCCACGCAGTGGTGGGCAGATGCACCCGCCGCCAAGACTCGGACAAACTTCACCCTATGAATCCGGGCACCCCTGCTAAATCACCAAACGCAGCGAACCACTTGGGGTGACCTATGGCAGAGGTGTTTATTTATCCAATCCCGTAAGAAAGAAAATCACAAAAAAAATCCGTAGGTACACAACGACATCTCTGATACTGACAAAAAAAACACGGACAGCTGCGCATCGATAATTGCTTCATTGTGTAATTTTTAATTTAATAAAAAAACTGAATTTAATTCAACGGTTATTGATTCTGAGGCGGTACGAAGTTCGTCGGGTCAGCTAGTAATAATATAAATGGAGCGACCGATTGACGCGATTTTCTTAAACAGAGATAATTGGAGGACCGGGAAATGACATAGGCGACTTTTTATCCCGGAAAAAACATTTCATTCCCGTGGGAAAATTCTTTATTCAGTAATTTCCCCCTAAGAAGCCGCGGGTAAAAGCCACTTAATATTTTCCAAAATGTATTATGTATAAACTCTTATATTATAAAATGGGAACCTCAGCACGGGTAAGCAAACCAGTGATGCCAACATTACTGGATTGTACTAAAAATTAAAGTTTCTTTATTCGTCTTATAAGCTTTCCTAAACCACTCATCCGATTGCCATAAAAGTTTAGGGATTCTATGTACGCATGCCCGGGATTGTTTCTATATACAATAGTGAGCTCTAGCGTTATGATTTTTTTCTCGTACTATTCATCCAATTGCGATGAAACTTTCCCATCTCCTTTCTTTCCTCAAAAGACCTCCGCACGGCATCCCCAAAGATTCCAGGCCCTGAGGGGAATTGTTTTCCTCAGGGCCTCCTGTGCGGAGCCAATATATATAAAAAAAAATAATTCCGATTCTCACTGTTTCCACTTGTTCTGCGAGTTTCCGGATACCATCTGTATTTGCGGCCTGTTCTTGAATTGGTGGTGGATACTTTCAGTATCGCCCTGGTGAAAGATTCTTCATTCAGAATCGGAACGTTGTCCGCGGGTAGTGGCCAGATTAGAATAGCCTCTTTATCTCTTCCCCAGCCTTATAATTATCACTAATTGGGGATGCCATAGTCTCACTCTCCATTCTGAGCAATTGGGACTCTTGTGACGTATTCATATACCTATATATAAAATTAATTTAAAAAATATATATATTTTAATCAAATAAACAAAAATTTTAACAAAACAAAAAACGACTTAAAAAAATGCACTAAAAAGTAAAAAAATAATTTCGTACGATTGTTATTTTTGGAGTCGGTGTCAGCCAAGGTAACTACATACATAGGTAGTTATAGGTGAGATGTGGAGATCTTGGCTGACACCGACTCCAAAAATAACAATCGTACTAAATTATTTTTTTACTTTTTAGTGTATTTTTTGAAGTCGTTTTTTGTTTTGTTAAATTTTTTGTTTATTTTTTGATTTTTAGTGACGAGCGTGCGTAAAGAAGGTTTACTTCAAAAAAAGAATCATCGAAATCTGTTGGCGTAATATCGAGTTATTCGTTCATTTGTCGCGCACATACTTATTGCAAATTTAAGACATATATAGTTTTCTCATAGATACCATTGTCAGAACTGGACCAAATTAAAATGGGACCACACGGGAAGCACCAGCTTTGAAAAAAAAAAAATAATAATCATCAATATCGGTTCACCCAATCGAAAGTTCTGAGGTAACAAACATAAAAAAAAAATAAAAAAATACCGTTGAATTGATAACCTCCTCCTTTTAATCGTTTAAAAATAAGAAACGCAAACATTCTCGGATTACGAAAAACCTGACAATATTTGAAAATCTCCTACTACCACCACAGTAACCTGAAATCGTTGCTTGTGTCGTGGAATCGAACACGCGTTGCCTGGGTTTAACCCAAGCGCGATTCCAACTTAGCCCCTGACAGAACAATGGATAAAATGTTTTTTTTAACATGAATACCGCACAAGAGTCCCAAACTGCTTTCGTCTGAAGCCAGTGAGACTATGGCATCCCCAATTGGGATATGTTGTGAGGGTGAAGGCAGTGAGGAGAGGAAGCACATAGGGTAGAGGAAGGTGGGGAAGTGCCTGGCAATTCAGATCTGGTCATCAAACACTGCTAATGCTATTTCAAGCAACATTTCAATTTTGAATGGCGGTCTTACACCAAGGCGATACTGAGAGTATCTTCCACTTTGGAACGTGCCGCAAACATACTATATATTATTTAAAATGAATAAATTGTGAAATAACACAAATTAATCAAATAAAATTTATTTGCCACGCCGGGAATCGATCCCGCGACTTTCGGTGTGTGAGTCAAGAGCCGTACCGCTGGACTACGGCCGTCATGATTATGACTATGCTCTTTGTTTATTTGACATTGTAGTGCATTATGTAGTCAATTTTCTGACGTAAACACGTTTTTATGTATAGTGTATATATTTATAGGTGACCTTTTGGCCGTTCTGACTATTAAATTAAATTTTCCTCGTCACATTTTTATCTGGAAATTCAAACAACGAAACAATCTGACTAATATAATTTAACACATGATTCATATAATTTTACATACGATTCATTTAATTTAACCTTCAAGTGGACGTGCATCCATTAAAAAATACGAGGTTGCGCGTAGCCTAATAGACTAATTTGTCTATATATTATATAAGCTACAAAAAATGTTTGTATGTACGTATGTCCGCAATGCGTTGCTATATTAAGAAGCATCGGAAATGTTTCAAACTGTCAAAATATCTTTTTCAACCCGCGCGAAGGTTTCTGGATTATTAAAACCACATGACAATGCATCTGAAAAGTTTTTTTAATCATTACAAAAACCCTTACAAAAATGTCACAATTTAAAAATGAAATTTTTTCAGTCAAAATTCAAAACACGCTTATGGTACTAATTAACATTAACATGTAAAAAATAAATATTTATAAAAAAATGCAATAGGTGGTAACTATTTGAAAATCTGAATGTATTGGGACTGAATATATTGAACGCGTGAGGGGGGAGAGGATCGCGGCAGGGTGGTTTGTGGGAGATTGGAGAGGGAAGGCGGGGAAGGTGGAGGGGAAACGCGTAAGAGAAAGGTGACATGGGAGGGTAAAGGGAGACGGAAGGGGAACGGGACGATTGGGAAAGGCACGCAGGGAGAAACAATTTCTTTATTAGTGGCATAGCAACGCATGCCGGGAACTCACTAGTGTAATATAAAAACTAAATTTGTGTTAGATAATTTTACGTGTTATGAAAATTCTATTATGCAATGTGTTTTTTTGTTTAATTATTTTTATCCACATTACGCACCTGGTTATCAAACAAATTAATAATTTTAGATTTGAGAGGCGGATATGGGTACCTACCGCCACCCGGGCACCATTTCTTGGATAACTAACACCTCTGCCATAGGTTACTCCAAGTGGTTCGCTACGTTGGGTAACTAGCAACGTATGGGGTGAGCTTTGTATAGGTCTTGACTGCGGATTCGTCTACCCACTTTTTGCGTGGAGGCCAAAGATCGAGAGAGACTGGTTTGAGGAAGTCCTTTCGACTCCTCCAGCCGGCCTCTCTCGACCTATTGCCTTTCACCGCAGTTGAAGGGGTGGATTAATACGTCCGTTACTCCTCTACACTCATACCTTTTCCATTCCCAGATCCTTATCGCCTTCCCTTCCTTAAAAAGACCCTCCACACAGCATCCCCTAAGACGATATAGGCCCTGAGGGAAATTATTCTCCTCAGTACATCCTACTTGGAGCTGATATAAAAATAAAATGATAATTATTTCGAAGACTTATTATCATCATCATTTCTCCTAGCAAAGCTTAGTTGCATTCCTTGTGCAGGTGCAAGATGCGTAGTGGGATTTCTGACCATTTGTTTCTACAGAAATAGATGTGCTTCTTTAATACAATTATAATAATAATAATTGGATAATTTATAGAGCGCCGTTTTTGTGAAAAATCACCTCAAGCAAGCTAGAATAGGCCACTTGCATGGATCTCATAACGACTTGGAAAAAATCGTGTGGATAGATTTTTTTACTATGATTACGAAAATGTTAGTAAAATTTTTTAGAAACGTATAGTTTTTTTTATTTAAAAAAAAAAAAATCCATTATTTGAGCTCGTGACGTCACTACATGAAAATGCCCCGTCTCCGATTATGTTCCCTTAATTTTGTAAAATTCCACACTGATTAATTTTTGTTTATATGTCAAAACCTTGATTTCCGGCGAATTTTTGAATTTGCGTTTAACGTTCACTAGATTTATTGTTTGTTCTATGCGAACTTATCCTTTGGTTTAATTTTTTGATAAAGATGGCGGTGTTTTTAAAGATGTTACGAAGAGAACCCCGTACAATTTATTGCTATTCGTGTGGAAAACGTTTTTTTTTAAATGATTTTCGGCTATGTATTTATCGTTTTTTCGCACCTATAAAATTATGTCCCGTCTTTCCGGTTTATAAAAAAATGGTCTGATTTTTCGGATTGAAATTTTCAAAAAATCGCCAGGGTGTCAAACGTACGTTTAAAAAAAAATACAGAATGTCTTAGAATATTTGCCTAAACCGGATTTTTTTTTAAATGTGATGCAAGTGGCCTATTAGACCAGGAGACGACATATGTAAACCCTACGTCATCGAGTACACGGATGAAACTACTTTTTTTGTGATAATGGACACTTAGAAAACCTTAAAAAAGCTGGTCTGCCGGTGCGCTTCTTGGCAGGAGCCCCGCGCTGCCATGGAAATAGACAGCGATTTTTTTCGAAAAAATTACGTCATCGAGTACATGAACGGGAATGGTTTGATATGATAAAGGTCGATTAGAAAATGAGAAAAAAGCAGGGCTGCCAACCGGCAGCCTGGCAAGTTCGCAGGCAGCCGGCGTCAAAGTGGGGTAAAAAATAGTAAATTTTACGTCATCGAGTACACGAATGAAACTAATGAATAACTATAGTCCAGATCATTCCGTTTAAGAATTTTTGGTCTGCCGACCAGCAGCCTGGCAAATTTTTGTGTACGATTTTTTAAAGTTTTTTTTTAATTTTTCGTTTATCTTTATTATTATTTTTATTTTATTCTTTTTTAAAAAACTGTGATTAATTAACTTTTTTTTAATTTTTCGTTTATCTTTATTATTATTTTTATTTCATTCTTTTTTAAAAAACTTTGATTGCCATATTTTTAAAATATAAGAGATAATGATAAAAAAAAAATATTTGAGAGTTCCGAGTGTACCCATCCGTGAGGTGAGCCGTTCGACGCCAAACCACTTACGAAACCTGCCGCGGTGCCCCTCACCGCTGTCGCGTGGCAATATTATTGTACAAATTTATAATATTAATAGTCCTTTTAAGATTGCCTAATAGTTCATAGTAGTTAGAAGTTCGAAAAACCAACGCAACGTCGCTGTAAGAGTTGCGTTCGTCCGTAAAACGAGGGAAATTTCCGAAACCCTGTCCGTTTCATATCGGTTTCGCTTGCCCTGCTGCACCGATTACTTCGAATACAAGATCGAAACTAACGAAAAACTGTAGTCTAGATTATCTCATTCATGACTTCTTTGGTCTGCCGACCAGTAGCCTGGCAGTTTTTTGTGTACGATTTTTTAAAGTTTTAATTTTTTTTTAAATTTAAAAAAAATTATTTTCAATATCTTTATTATTATTTTTATTTCAATATGGTTTTAAAAACTTAGAATGCCAGATTTTAAATAAAATAAGTGGTAATGATAATTTTTTTTTTTTTTTAATTCTTTCAATATGGGCTTGGTAAAATGGAGTAAATTGGTAAATTGGATCGGTGTACGTTCCAAGTGCTAATACCTACTTATATGGGCCTAACAATTATTATGCCCGTAAGAATTCTCATTGTCATCGAAGGCAAATGTAAAGGCAACTATGGCACAAAATTATAATTCAGCATATATTTACCTCGATTTTACAACATAAAAACAGCACTAGATTCACGCGCAACGACGGGTTAATAGATCCGAAATGTAATAAAAAGTACGGTCAGAGAACGTTTAAATACAGCATACCGAAGATATTTAATTTATTACTTGACACTATAAAGAAATGTAATTCTATGAATAAGGTTACAATATATGGTGAAAAATTGTCTATGGGAAAAAAATATTTATTTTAATAAGTATGAAAAAATTTTAAATTTGTAGATATGAGATGTAAATTATAACTTTTAAAATGTATATATAACTAAATTATAATCACCTGTTAACAAGCCAATTCTATTGCCTTTCAGGACTTGTTTGTTGATATGCATTAACTATTATTACAATAAATATTTTTTTTAAATGCTCCGAAAGCGAAGAGTTCTGCTCATCAGCGCCTTAGCGCCAATCAACAGACTCACAAAATAATAACAATTGTGCTCTCATAACAATTTGCTCTACTTCCTATCAACCTTTCCTAGTTGTACCAACGTAAAGCAATAATGTCACCTTCACTTCTTGCGTGTTTATGTTTTTAATTAATCTTCCGTGTACGCAATATGTGATTAACTTATTTTACTCTTTGTTATTGCTACTACTTGTTTATAATATACTTGAGAGTATCCGGCATCCGCTGCAATGCCACTCGAAGAAAGTGTTTGTGTTTGAATTCTGTGTATTGAAGTCCTTTTGGATAGGTACACATTTTTTTCCTTTTGATAATAAAGCAGGTCACGTATAGCTAGCTGTCTCATACGAGAAGCATGATTTTTCCAATTTACCCCCTGGTTTCCTATACCGTACTACGTCTCCTTTGCAATCCCATCCTCTGCCTCTCCCTCGTGTCCCCCCCCCCCCTCCCCTCCCCAGTATGTCCTTTCCCATGCACCCCTTTCTTCTCCCGCGTACCCTTTACCCCTCACTATTATATACAGAAGAATTTGCGGGTGTGCGCATAACAACTCACCAAAGTTTCATCGCAATCGAATGAATGATGTAGGTAATAACTTCATAATGCTAGAGCTCACCATTATATATAGAAACATTTGCGGGCACGCGCAAGACAAATCGCCAAAGCCTAATCGAAATCGAATTAATGGTTTAGGTACCGCATAAGGAACAAACAAAGAAACAACAATTTTGATTGATTTCCCTGTACCTCGTCGAGTTAACAATATGATACATACAACAATTTTATGTAGGCAACTAGCAGATTTTCTTTTTTTTGTTGCTAGGGCCTGCAGGCGGCCTTGTGATAGACTTTGCCCAATTTGGTAAAGCTCACAGGTCAAATTTTCAATTTTTAATTTTTAAAACGGATCTTTGGAAATTAATTTCGGGTAATCCAGTGGCAGCAAAGTCACCGGGACAAAAAAAAACCGTCAAGAATATAGTACCTACGTGAAACTGAGTTCAAAAGTAAAAAAAAAGTATTTTTATATTTGGAAAGCGTTGTGCTTGGTAAAACATTTATCTTTTTGATTTTGTTATTTGAAGTTTGGTAACTTTTAATTTGGGAAATTTTTGAAAAAGGAACAATTTTATTAGAAATAATTTTCTTCCGGGAAATATCAAAAATTTGGCAGGAAATTTTTTAAGGATTTATTTTTTAGGACACTTGTAATATTAAGTTTGGAAATTATCCGTGTTGAGAAATTTTTATCGTTCTGGAAAACAATTTCCGGGAAAATTGGAAAAATGAAAAATATTATCTCGGTAATTTGTCGGAAAAAATCTCTCTTTTTGATTTTGCTTTGCGAACTTTTCGAATTTTTTCATGTTGGACAGTTTTTGAGTCCGAAAAAAAATCATTTTTGAAAAATCGACCGGAAAATTGGGTCGTGAATTGTACAAAAGTTTTTGAAAATCAGAATACACAAGTTTTTAAAAGTATTATTTTCGACATTTTCTCATCGGCGATGCTCGTGTTAAGCGAAACCGGTCGATCGTAATAAATTAAACAAATTTCGTGGTCATAATCAAAGTAATTGCTTTATTTCATTTGAATTTCAACTTGTTTATAAGGATTTTTTATATTTTTTTAGAATATGGAATTTATAATACAATTTATTAATGGAATTCAGAAAAAAAAATAACATATTTCATCCAGATTTTGAGTCAAAGTCACAGAGAGATTTTTCTGATTATTATTTTGGATTATTATTATAAATTTCTTTAGATTATTCTTCTTTATCCACAATATAATTAAATATTATAGTTAATACCTTCTGACAGTAGCCGTATTGTTATGAAATAGTTAATCTTGTCTTTACTTCTTTTCAACGAGTCTAATCACGTACCCTCATTTAAAAAAAAAATATCACATTTACTTTATTTAAAACGTCGAATTTTAACTACTCATTTATTTATTTTCGAAAGAATATATATTGTTTTTGGAACGGTGCAATGCTTCACTTGTTGGGAGACTGCCTTGGAGGTTGGACCGTGTCCCGAGAGTCAACGTGATTTTTCCATATTTTGTAATGAAAAGCATTTAAAAACGTTTTCTTAAAGTGATAACTCGCGTGTACCGCTTGTGTCGTAATTTATATGGCATAATGCCATAGGTGAGGTATCCTAGCGATGTTCGGAGTTACATAAGACTCGTAGTTGAGTATTTCCTTTTAACCAAAATGGATCATTTTTTGGAATGTCGAACGCGTGTACCGAGGAGAATAATATTTTTATTTATTTTTTTAAATGTATTATTGTAAGAATTGTTATTAAAAATCACAGACAAGTTCTGCTAAGCCAATTGAATTGGCTTGTCAGCCGGTGCTTATAATTAAGTTACATATAAATTTTAAATGTTATAATTTTACATCTTATATCTTGCTACGTGTGGCGCCGGTGCTAACCCTGGGCCCACGAGGGAGCGCCAGTGCTATGCATGGCAGGGGGCGCCAGTGGCAAAACCTCTCCCGAAAGCCAGCTCAGTCAGTCGGCATGTAGGATCCTCTCATCATCAGGGGGTGCGGTTGCGGCTAAAAAGGGTTAGAACTAGGGTGTCTCCCGCCAGGCCCACACACGTGGACTGGTTCAAATGAAAGAGTGGTTCAGGGTGAAACAGATCATTGTATTGTAAAGCTAGGTACAGGTTACATGAATCACGTTAAATGGTACATAGCCCTATCTATGGAATGGCCTAAATAATCTCTATCTGAGCCTGGGGTCTCTCATCGCGCAAGTTAAATGGACGAGGGGACACATTAAGAAAGGTTCAAGGGGTTAACTCTCAGCATCGAGGTGGTGGGCGGCAGTTCCCTTTCCAGGTAGTCCAGGGATCCAGGTGAGATCCTCGCGGTCTCCGGGAGGAGGCCGGAATGCACGCCGAAAGTTAAGTTAACGTTAGCAAGGGCTTCCGAGGGCATGGCGGCACTGGTCCCGTGGTAAATCACTCATACCCGCTCGTTAAGTAGTAAGCTGCGTAATTTACATATTTGCAAATGCGGGAAATCGGGCGAAAGCCGGCAGCGTCAAACGCGGTGCTGAGGTATGTGTTCTCACCGCAAGTGCGGGCACGTGACTGGCTCGACGGGGGGTCACGGGCTCGGACGGGGGGTGACGGGCAGCGGGGGGTGACGGGCGGCCGGCCTCTGACCCGCTGTCATCCGCTTGGTTCGTCTTCGGGCGCGCGAAAACAATTGTTATTTGAAAAAAAGCTTCTTTGGTGACCTACTTTGCTTGCTAATTGTGTTACATAACAATCAACAAATTCAACATTATTCATACAAATCAATCTAAATATGAATATTTTTTCCCAATTTTTCAGCATATATTTAACCTTATTCATAGAATTACATTGCTTTATAGTATCAGGTAATAAATTAAATATTTTCGGTATGTTGTATTCAAACGTTCTCTCTCCGTACTTATTATTAAATTTCGGAACTTTTAACCCGTCGTTGCGCGTGAATCTAGTGCTGTATTTATGTTCTAATTTCTCTTTATGCTGCCGGGTAAATATATACTGAATTATAATTTTGTGCCATAGTATTGCCTTAACAGGTAAAATTTTAGCACTCTGAAACAGTAATGGTGTATTATGTCTCTGTTTGAAAATATTAGGAACAACTAATAATTTTACAATTGCGTTTTGTACAACTTGGACTTGCTTCAGATTTATTTGTTATAAAAGTATTTCCCCATATTGTTAATCCATATCTTACAATGGATTCTGCCAGTGACATATAAATTATTTTTGGTGTTTCAATTGGTAAGAAAAAATGTAATGTGTACATTCTGCCAGCAATTGATCTGAGTCTTTTACAGGTTTTTTTTTAATATGTTTGTCCCATTTAAAAAAAACAATCTACGGTAACACCAAGATACACATATTCCGTAACTAATTCTAAACTTTCACATTTACAATTAGTTGGAATATTTTTATGGATGCAATTAAAATTATGAGAAATTATATAAAATTTTAATAAGATTTTAATTGCAAGTCTTGGAGATTCCAACGATGTATTGTCCGTCGGATTGTTTTCTTTGAATGGTAAGCGGCTACAATGTCTATGGAAAAGGATTTGTTCTGACAACCGTTGCACCTGGCTCATCGCTGGATCACGGATGATAGAAAACAAACTCCCTGGGCGGAGTTCTTGCATTTTACTGGAGCTGATGGCCACACATTTTTCATCAATTCTTCGTTGCTGTCGGTCAAGAGTGAAGTTTTAATTAGATAGCTAGTTATTGATTTTGGTCGATCCAGGGGGGTAAGCTACCATTTATTGTTATTTTGTTTTCATGTTAAACACTGTTCAATTGATTAATTTATAAATGTATTTTGATTTTCCATTGAATGCCGTTTATCATTTCTATCCTAGAATTGACTATAAAGTGTATAATTCCCAAGGCCCTGAAAGAGGATTTTGCTCTACAGTCTGCTAGCCTGGTCCGACGGCCAGTGGCGCCCTTAAAAAAGCTAACAGAATTGGACAAACACAATCACATTCCCTGACATATAATCTTTTACCTACATGTTATTCTCTTTATAACAATTTGAAATGTAATTTATAATTCCCCGCCGGGGAGCTTTAACAGTATATCACAATGAATCGAACATTTGAGTCATAATTTGATAATACATAATGTAATTACATACTGTCCTCAAATTGATCTCCAGCACAATACAATACCGCGCACACTAAAAAGAATAATTGATTGAAAAACATTTTGGCTAGATGATAGTTTGACGCACGTTGGTACGAGTAATTTGGCTTTACTGAATAACCAATTCAAGGATCCGACAGCGCTTAAATACTGAAAAGACGGAATATTGATGCTCAACTTACGGTTTGAGAGCCACTTCACTCCATGCAGGAGGCTTTGAGAGTGGGGCTCATGTGTTCTTTCAAAATGCTGTGTGGAAGGTCTTTTTGAGAAATTTGTGCCTTAAAGATACCTTTGTTTTAGGAGGAAACAAACACAGAGGTCAGCAAAAGCAACCCGTTCTTTTTCAATCCATTTCATCCTTACATTATTTTGACATTTGGTAATAAAATAATCCAAATCCAATTTTATGTAATACTTCCAATTACCCGATATGCGCAATGGCACTCAAAGAGAGAAATTTTTTCTTCCTGCATGTCCTTTTCTATGCGTCTCCCTGTCCTGCGAACTCCTTTCCCCACTTTCCCCTCCTCACCCGTGTTTCCCTTCCACTTTCCCCGCCTTCCCCTCTACCTCGGCTCCTTTCTGCGAACCGCCCTCCTTCGCTTACCTTACCCTCCCGAATTACCCTCCCCCTTCCGCCTTCCCTTCAAAATACAAACAATTCGAGCGCCACCTATTGTAATTTTTCATAGAAATTTCATAATGATATAGCTCACCATTATACGTAGAAACCTTCGTGGGAGGGCGTACAACAATTCAACAATCTACCCACGGTGCGGCTGTACTATTTTTTCACTCCTCGTATTTAAGTTTGTTTATAATTTTTAAGTCCAATTTAATTACAAAAAGTTGTGTTTACTTATAGTGTTTTGCGAGGGCTTTCGCCCCGTAATATTTTTTCCCGGTTATCTACCGGGAAGCCCGAAAAAAAACAGTTTAAAAAGTTTAATAAGTCAAACTGTCAAACGGACTGTCAAAGTGCTATTGTTGTTTTCAGGTTAATTAGTACATTATTATTTCATTTGTGCTAAATAAGTTATGTTTACATATGGTGTTTTGTGAGGACTTTCGTCCCATAACAGTTTTTTTACCGGTTTTCCACCGGCAAGACTCACAAAAACAGTTCTTTAAAAGTGGAAGTTATATTTACTAAGTGTCAAATTAGAATTGCGACGAACAATTTGTGCGAACTGTTTAAAGAGTGAACTCCTCATAACTTTTTACAGTGTAAACGGATTTTTGAAACATTTTAATAATACAACATACAATACATTTAAATTCTCTTCTTATAACTACACAGTGTAAGTAATGTTGACATAAAAAATGGACCGCGCCGATGAGATTTTAAAGCGGATCTCGGAAGACCTAGACCGACAAACGGCCCATAGGGCACGCCTGGCGGAGATGGAGTTTGAGGACGCAGTAGAATTTGCACGCTCGCTGGAGACCACAGACCCTACCGCGGGAACCTCTCATCATTCTCCGGTAAGAGATACAACTAACTTGGGCTTATCCTTGCAGCTTGCTGATATGATTACGCAGTCTCCCGATAAGGATCAGGAATCAGATCACCTGAGGCGACTCACGACAGGCTTCTGCAGTAAGGATAGTGAGAACGTGGAAACTAAGTCTCCAAATCAATCAAGCAAAAAGCGCCCACGCTCTGAGGAAGCTACACCTTTCGAAGATTCGCTGAATAAGTTCTGGGAAAATCTCGCAAAAATTACAGGTGCTGTGACGGAGGGTAGGAACAAAATGAATAAGGAGGAGAAACAGGTCGTCGCTCAAGCGATCGACATAATCAAGAGGGACCTAGTTATCCTCGTTGTGGAGAATGCGTCGCTGAAAGCAAGGGCTAACACTCTCGAGGAAGTCATTACCTCTCAAGCTGGTTTAGTTGAAAAAATTGACCTTTTAATCAAACATAAACCCACTGTTGCCCCTCCCTCAGGTGAGAAACAAATAAATACGGCGCTCGCAGGCAAAAGAACGTATGCGAGTGCAGCTGGCGCGACACCTAGCGCCTCAATCATTGTCGATGGACAGGAGCGCGACTTACCCCTTCAACAGCCGACAGTATTGTTCTACCCCAGGGTACCGGAGGGTAAAACATCGGAGGACACTAAAAAAGTGATCACCTCTATCTTAGACCCGAAGTCAGATGGATTCCAAGCGGTCCGCACTAGAAGTATTAAAGGAGGAGGTTTTCTCCTACAAACATCCAGTGCCGGGGGGTTGAAAAATATACAGAAAGCTGCGGAGAAACTCTCTGCTAATGGTATAAAAATGATCAGTCCACAGGGTCGCCTACCGAAAATTGTTCTTTACGATGTCCCGAGGGGTGACGTCTCAAAAGATGCCGCCCTATTTGAGGAGATATTCGTAAATAATATCACAGGGAACTGCACCCTTACTAAAGACGACCACCTCAGAACTATGAGGAGGGTGTCACTTTTTGGTAGGAAGGACGCCCCTACCATGAATATGATTATTACATGTCATCCTGACTGCAGGAAGGTTCTAATAGACAGTGGACATTGCTACCTTGGATGGAACGCCTGCCGTGTTCGGGATTACTTCGGTGCAACGAGATGCTTTAAATGCCACTTGTATGGCCACGTGAGCAAATCTTGCACCCAGGAGATGACAACATGCCGCCACTGCGCCGCAACCGGCCATGACTATGAAGATTGCCCCAAAAAGGCACTGGCTGCTGTCTGCGCTACTTGCTCCAAGTTCAGAAAACCGGCGAACCACTCTACGGGAGATCGTGCTTGCCCTGCCCACAGAGCGGCTATAGAGGTCCAAGTACGTATGACAGACTATGGAAGGCGCTCATCAGCTACGATCGATTATGATACATTTTGCAAATAAATATGGCTTTCAACTATATTGATAATGACTATGATGTAGAATTTACCCGAGCAAGCAACTTAGAATGTTGGATCTCCGCGCAAAATACAAATAAATGCAATACTAACTTAATCTGCGTAGAAATTAATATTAGGTCATTAAATAAGTATTGGGATATTCTTCATGCCTACTTAAAAAACTGTTTGAAAGATATAGATGTATTAATGCTTTGCGAAACTGCAATTCACGAGGAACTTATTAAATTATACGATATTCCAGGCTATAAATCGTATTACTATTGCAGAAGCAATAAACAAGGAGGCGGTATTTTGCTGTATATAAGGGAACATTTACATTTTGAACAAGAAATAGTCGAAACCATTAACTTTGAAAATGTGTTTGGAATACTGACACTACCAAATAAATGTAATTTTTATATTTTAGCAATATACAGACCACCTAACCTTAATAAAAAGGAATTCTTGAATGAAATTTCTTCTTTTTTTCGCAATTATGTAAATTCTAATGATAATGTAATATTTTTTGGGGACATTAATCTCAACTTACTAAATCAAAGTGATACAAATGTAATGGCTTATGAAAATATACTAACCAGTAATTACTTAACTAAATGTATTAATGTTACCACAAGAGAAGCAATAGTTGCTGGTCAAATGACCAAATCTTGTATTGACCACATATATGTTAGATCTGATAAATATAACTTGTCCGCATGTGTAATTGATTCGACAATTGCTGATCATTTTATAACGGGACTAAATGTACATTACCATGATGTCAAAAATATTATACAAATTGAAAAAATAACAACTCTGTCTCAAAAACGTGTTGATAAAGAAATAAAAAAATGTAATTGGAATATCCTTTTGAAAGAACAGAATTGCGTTGCTCTGTATAATAAAATTAAAACAAAATTTAATGAAATCTATGAAAAAAGTACTGTAGTTAAGACTTATAAACCTCAAACCAGACCAAATGCCATAAATGAATGGATAAATGATGATTTATTATCAAAAATCAAATTAAAAGATGCGCTTTACAAAAGATGGAAAAATAATCCTACAAATAAATTTTATGAAAGAGAGTATAAAAGCACTCGGAACAAAGTTACAAAATTAATCAGCATGTGCAAATTAAAATTTTTCAACTCAAAATTTAAAAACTATTTTGCAGACTCAAAAAAAACGTGGGATGAAATAAACAGATTGTTAGGAAGAAAGAGCAAAAGTAATTGTGATCAAGTAATATCAAACTATTTCTTAAAAGAACTAACGACTGAGCAAACATCTAACAATTTTGCTAACTTCTATTCAGAAAATGTTAGGAAATTATTACATAGATGTGATAAAAAAGCTTTGAATATTCAAAAACATAGACTTCCACATAGCATGCTTTTAACACAAGCAAAACTCTGCGACATCGAAAAAGTTGTCAAAAGTTTAAAAAATAGTCAGTCGCCGGGAATAGATAAAATTAGAATGTCTGATATTAAAAAACATTTCGATATTTTAGGACCTATCTTAACTCTATTAATTAATATGATTTTAAAGGAGGCAATTATACCAGAGGATCTCAAATGTAGCATCATCCGACCCATTTACAAAGGTGGTAAACACAGTGAAATTGAAAACTATAGACCAATAAGTATTTTGCCTGCAATTGAAAAGATCCTAGAGAATGTTAGGGTACCCCGATGTCGGCTTTTAAACCAACATCAGCACACCAACTCGTCCCTGGCTAGCTCTCAGCGGGACAAGGGTACTCTCTATTCAGGGGTGAGCCGCTCAAAGCTATGGAATTCCTCTCCGTCCTCCGGCGTCCCACGGGATCCACACTGGCCAACAAATCCTCCCGCCGAAGCAGAATAATAACAAGTTAAATCATTTAGACATGTATTGTAAACTCAAACACATACATAGGTTTCTACAGTACAATTCAATTACAAGAAATGCAAATTACACAAACCTAGCTAAAGTGTTTAACTCTCTCTGAATTTCTCTCAAAACGAAACTCTCCGAGTCGTGGTTTCCGCGGGGGCCCTATATTTCACTGAATTACGGACAACATTTAAAGGGGAAATCATGATACAGCTTACATGTAGGTGGGCAGGAACCTCGTCTCATGTGGCAGCTTCATCAGGCACTTCGTAGTCTAAATAGACCGAACTGTAGTACGGCAAAAGGCCGATTTTACTCAAAGTATTTCAATAATACATACATCGCGGCCCCGTTGAATTGGGTCCGCCAGCTACCGGCCGCGAGCGTCCGTTCGCAAAGGCGCTCAGATTTCTTCTGTGGTGCGAGCGCAGCGGGCTGCCGAGTCGCCGGGCAAGCGGGGCGGTAAGGAGAGGCAGACAGGATATGGGGGGGAGAGGGGGCGGCCAGCTGTGGGCTAGCTGCTCGCGTTCTCGAAACTACTTGCTTCAAGGGCGTATCGTAACACTTCCCCCCGCGCTCGGAAAAAAAGCGACGTGGCAATGGAGCTGTAGGAAAAAAAATCCTCTTAAACTTCCATAGGGGTTTTTGAGAGATTCGTTGCTTGAGAGATGCCTAGCTAGAACATGCAATTTATGTTATAGTTTAGGTCACAATGTTTGTAGGGAATGGGTGAGGGGTACATACAATGTTTGGAAAAGAACAGTTTTGGTGAAAGTACATGGTGTGAAACAACATACAAGATTATGCAATTGAAAGATGACAATACATGGTTATGCAATTGAACAAAATAACAATACATGGTTATGCAATTGAAAAATAACAATTCATGGTTATGCAATTGAAAAATAACAATACATGGTTATGCAATCGAAGAATAACAATTCATATTTGTACAATCGAAGAACAAAAAAACAAGAACAAAAATGCCTGTGTGATTCTAAGGTTTCATTGGTCTGGGAGCTAAGTTTGCGAAGCGTGGATTTGTTTGGTTTCGGAGAATTTCGAAGAGGAGGACGTGGTTTCACAGATTCTAAGGATTACATTATCACTGTAATCAGACCCCTTTGAGATAACACTCAGAAGTACACTTGGGCCTTAGAAAACACTTGGTTTTGTCGAAGACGTCGAAGTTCACGAAGTGGAGACTGTGGTTGCTGTGCCGCGACTATGGTTACAGAGGTCATTGAAGAGGAGAATCCAGTGTCTGCAGACATGCCAGTACGAATCCTAAAGTGTTATTAAGGTAAACACGGATCGTATATAATGGTTATTGAAGCATAATGTAGCTCAACATAACTTGTATTGGTACGCATTCAGCGAATACTGGAGGTCAAGGTAATGATGGTTTACACATGACGATTTGCGTCTCTGCATGACAGCGCAAGAGACGACATGGTTGGCATTGATAGCAAGAGTAAGAACAAACCTAGGAGCTAGCGTGCCCAAAAGGTGGTTCAGAGTGTCATGATGTATAGTGGGACAACTCAACTTGCTGTGGCACGACAAAACAACATACATATGGGCGGTATGGTCTGTGCTTTCAGGAACAAATGCGTAGAAAAATGGCAGCAGGAGGGACCTAGTAACCACAGCGCGTGCTGTCAGGAAGTGGAGCTCAGCTTGGCTGTTGGTGATGACATCCGCCTGGGCTTCTTTTTAATCCGGGAGAAATTATTATTAGAGCAAAATTCTTGAAGTTTACCTGCCTAGGGACCAATGAAGAAAAGGTTTGGAGAGAAACAAAATGTGTCCAGATTATGAAATAAACGAAGTTTTAACCACCGACCCAGAGAGTGACGAAGAGAGAGTTTTCTAACTAAATTGTGATTACATGAACATTTTCCTTTACCAGGATGACTTGGCGTTTGCCGAGTGACAATATGTCTTGGTTAAAAAACAACCGGCCTTCCATGGCCTATGTTAACATAAAGGTGGTAACATTTTTTGTAGAATTTCAAAGAACAAGACAAAGAAGTCGTGAATGAGTCACGGTAAAAGCAGAGAAACCAATTCATGAATAAAGGTTGTCAAAAGGAGACAGACGGTACGCCAAGTGCATATCGTACATATCCAACATTCATGAATGTGTTTCGTGAAATTGAGAAAAAGAACAAAAGGTGAGACATATGCAGAGAGTGAGGGAGAAAGCCTGCTGATAATTGGTTAATTTACCGATTCGCACTCCCAGTGAGGGCGAATTATGGTTAACAACAGATTTTCCTCTTCATAACATATACCTGAGAACATGATGGTGAGGAGAAAGGAAAGGAAAAGGAAAGGAGTTGAGTGACGAAACTTGCTAGAGACTGGACTAATTTCCACTTCAAACTCCATGTGAGAATGAAACATGATCAACCAGCAGATTTCCTGACTCTTTACAATTGTTAAAAGGATGAGGAGAAATTTGAATACACATTAACAAAAAGACTAATCTTTTGCGTGTATTGGGCAAAAGATTAGGGGTCATTTTAAAAACTCCTGCGTGATTGTGAGAAAAGACAGACCCTTGCTCCAATTTCACAAACCTGGGGGTTTTCTTATCCGTTCCCCAGACAACGAGTTATTTACAAAGGCACAAATTGCATCATAAAAGATGACACACGATATTGTATCGTTCGCACGAATCATGGTAAGTGTTTTAACGTCTCCACGTATAGTGTATAAAAACATGTAAGTACATACAAGATAAAACTCAATTATAGACAGAAGTCAAGAGTTTATACAATGCCTCTTAAAGAAGATGGCAAGGCCGATATTATGTCGTTCGCACGAATCACGGTAAGTATTGTTATTACGTCTCCACGTCTCGTGTACAAGGGTTGTACACAATTATACATACAAGTGGTACTCATGACAAATGAATGACACACGACCAAAATACAAAAGCGGTACTCATGACAAATTAATGACACACGACCAAAATACAAAAGCGGTACTCATGACAAATTAATGACACACGACCAAAATACAAAAGCGGTACTCATGACAAATGAATGACACACGACCAAAATACAAAAGCGGTACTCATGACAAATGAATGACACACGACCAAAATAGATTGTACAGAAAGGGTGGTACTCATGACAAATATGTCACACGACCAACTCAATAACATTTAGCTATGAGCAAAAGTGATTATGACGAACTTCTCGTATCGTGGCAGGTATTTTAAGGATCCCTCCTATAACGGTGGATGTTCTAAGGATCTCTCCTATGACGGTGGATGTTCTAAGGATCTCTCCTATGACGGTGGATGTTCTAAGGATCTCTCCTATAATGTAACAGGGTTACGTTTAAATACAACACAATAAACGTTAACGATGCTTGATTTTAACACATTTTATAAAGATTCGTTAGATTAACTAACTCCGTAGCCCAAGAGCGTACGACAGAGAAGATAGACAATTTGATGCTACTTCATGTGTTACAAAATACAAGGGTGATGGCAGAGTATAATTCTACTTACACCAAGTATTTAAAACAAAGACAGACCTATAATGGTTTTACATACTGTCTGTTGTGGCAACCTGCAGTGAGGAAGACCAAAGAAAAGGGACCAATTACGGTTTTACATACCCTTTGTGCAGTTACAAACATACCAGGTTATGTGCAATTTGGGTTGCAAATACTTGGTTAAATGGACACCTAAAAGTTGTGAATTCCAAAATCAGGATGACCATAAGGTTTTATTAACCTGTCTCGTAGGGTTGAAACGTGTCATATAAGACATACGTAACGTATAAGCAAAAAACAAAATAACAAAAAAGGCAGTGGCTTTGTTATAACAATCAAAGACCGGATGATTCGGTTTTACGTACTTTAGTTGAAACGAGCCAAATTGATTTATATACAGGGTTATAAAGACCAATCATTGGTTTTATAAATACAAGTTCCAAAATGGACGTGTCGATATTCAATTTTGGTACAAGAGCATGAATTTGGGTAGGACGCCATCAATTTTTAATTTAAGAGGAAAAAATTGAAAAAAACTTATATACACGAGGGGCGACTATGTAAGTAACCACTGTTTGATTTTCATGCTAGAGATACCTCGGAAGGTTTTACAACTCATGATGAACAAAATAAAAGGACAAATTGTAAAGATAGTTAACTGGTTCTGAGTCGGAATTTAACACTTTGGAATTTACAAAACCCGACTTCTAGAACGACACGCCGATGGGCAATTGTCAACTACTTTACATGAACAAAATAAATAGGTGAGAAAGTTCCTTTCCACACGACAAAAATGCAACAAAAAATAGGAGAAAAATTACAAAATTACATGACAAGGCAGGGTATGACGTGGCATGAACATTGCGTAGTGTACGTGTTGAGACAATAAATGGGCTCGCGACTTCCCAAACATTGAAACTCGAAATGTGTCTCCGTTCCAAAGTGATCAGTTTTAGAACAGGTGAAAAAAAAAATAAAAGAAAAAAAATTGTCGTGAGGGAAAGAAAAAACAGTGCAAAACAACATTTGAAAGTAACTTCAAAGAGAGTACGCATTAATTTACAAAATAATTTACAACTTGTTTCATTTACGAAACGATGGGCATGTGATTGACACAATACACGCCTGACGTAGTAAGACTCTGTAAGCTTACAAAAAAAATGTGATACATACTGGATCATTTTACGTTTGCTGAGATAGTGGGGGCAGTTTTACTTGACTCCTCACTTCCAGACTTTACAATGTCCTTAATGTGGTAATTACCAATGTGCTTTCCAGATGAGTCAGACAAGGAGTACACTAGGTCTGATATTTTCCTTAGGACTTTGGCCTTCACGAAACGTGGTGCCAGCTTAGCAGAGAAATACATGGCTCCTTGGGAAAGTGTGTTGTTCTTTCTCCAAACTATGTCTCCTGTATTGAAGGTGACATGTTTTCTACGTAAGTTATATCTGTCCGCACTCTTTTGGTGAGCCAGGAGCAAAGCATCAGTGACTTCACTGTAAATGGCCGACAGTTCTTCCAAGCGATGGGCATAGTCTGCGGTAGGGTTGCTTGTGGTGGCAAATGACGTAGGAAAGTTTGTGTCCCTATGTAGAGAACCATGGACGACTTGTTCCATACCGTGTTTTAAGAAGAAAGGTGTGTAACCAGTGGCCAGATTAACAGTGTTGTTCATAGCGGCCTGAATTTTATCTAGGTTTTTACACCAAGTGCGTTGGTCTTTATCAACTAGAATAGCTAGAGCTGTGTTGATTGTTTGGTTGTAACGTTCGACAGTGTTATTTTGGGGAGTGTACAAGGTGTTATAATAAATGTCCTTGATTCCGTATTTGGCAAGAAATTCTTTGAATTCTTGGGCAATAAACTGTTTTCCGTTATCAACAATTACGGTTCTGGGTGTTCCGTAAGGTATAAAAATGTGTTTTTCCAGAAGTTTGATGATGGCGGACGCGTTGGCTCTTTTTAAAGGGAAGATCCAACAGAATTTGGTGAAAACATCCACTACACTAAGTATGTGCATGTGTCCGGCATAACTTCGAGGAAAAGGTCCGACGAGGTCCATTGACAATGACTGTAGGGGTCTGTCGGCACGTTTGGGGTTACCCATTAGGCCGGCAGGTGCTGCCGTGCTATGTTTATAAGCTTTACAAGTTTCACATTTAGAGATGTAATTGCGAATTTGTTTGAAAAGACCAGGCCAGTAATACTTCAAGGAAATCTTTTTATACGTCTTGAAAGTTCCTGGGTGTATAGAGTCGGGAGCACTATGATTGTCAATTATTATTTGTTCTCTTCCTTCGAGGGGAACGACAAGTTTCCAAGAGTAATCTTCGAGGATGGATAGTGGTGCCTTGCAATTACGGTATAGTTGTCCTTCTTTTATGATAAAATTAGGAAACTTTTGTTGATTATTTTTACAACCTTCGAAGATTTTCAAGTACCATTCATCTTTTGTGGGTGGAGGGGGGGCAATTGTGTCAACATTTAATGAAGCCAATTCAATTCTTGAAAGAGCGTCAGGAACAATATTGTCCGCGCCTTTACGGTGTACAATATCAAAATTGAATTGAGACAAACGGGAGGCCCAACGAGCGAGTCTACCGGAGGGATTACTTAAAGAGATCAGCCATTTCAAACTACTATGGTCTGTGACTACAGTAAATTTGCTACCGTCTATGTAACCGCGGAAATGGTGAACAGAATCCAATACAGCCAGTAACTCCTTTTCGGTAATTCCGTAGTTTTTCTCGTGTTTATTTAATGTACGGGAAAAATACGCTACAGGGTGTTCGCCATCTGGGAACTCTTGAGTTAGGACTCCACCGATTCCTACGTTGGAGGCATCCGTGTGGAGGGTAAAAGAGAGTGTAAAATCCGGGCAATTCAGAACGGGGGCTTTTTGAAGGGCATTTTTTAAAGTTGTAAACGCTTCTTCAGTTTCAGCAGACCATCGGAAGTTGCTGACACCTTTACGGGTGCCGGTGATTTTATTTAAGGGGGCTGCAATTGTGGAAAAGTCTTTGATGAATCTTCTGTAGTAACCTGCAAGTCAAAGGAAACCTTTGACTTCCTTCGCGTTTTTGGGTCGGGGAAAATTTGCCATGGCTTCCACCTTAGCGGGGTCTGTTCTTAGACCTTTTTCGTCGACAATGAATCCCAAATAACGTAAACGGGACTTACAGAATTCAGACTTCTTCAAGTTGATGGTTAAACCAGCGAACTTGAGTTGTTGAAAAACCTTTTCCAACATTAATAGGTGTTTTTCAAAGGTGTCGCTGACGATGATGAGGTCGTCAAGGTAACAAAACAGGCTGTTATCGACTTCAGGACCGAAGAGTTTGTCCATCAGTCTTTGTAATTCGGCGGGGCTGTTCTTTAGACCAAAGGGTAATCTTTTAAAATGGAACATTCCCCTACCAGGTACAACGAAAGCAGTTTTTTCACACGATTCTGCGTCCAAAGGTATTTGCCAAAAAGCTTTGCTTAGGTCAACAGAGGAGATGAACTTGGCGTTGCGCAGTTGGTCTAAGGTCGCGTGGACGTAAGGTAAGGGGTATGCGTCAGCTTCCGTACAAGAATTTAAACGTCTACTGTCAAGACAGAAACGTGCGGAGCCATCTTTTTTAGAAACCAAAAGAGTTGGGTTGGTCCATGCACTTCTGCTGGGAACCACCACACCCATTTTTAACATTTCATCAAGTTCTTTTTCCAAAAGTTTAAGCTTTTGGGGGGCTAAGTTGTAATAACGTTGCTTTATGGGTGGGCCATTGGTTTTAATGTGGTGTTCTACCAAATTTGTCAAACCCAATCCACATTTTTCGAAAGATATTGATTCGAATTTATTGACCATTTCCTTTAGTTGGAGAGCTTGGTCCGTGCTTAAATTTTCGTGAGGTATTATTGTGCGGATCTCACTAATTTGAGCAGCAGTGGAGGTTTCGCCAAGAGTATTAAATACTTGGGGAGCAACGTTAAAAGCCTTCCAGAAGTCAACGCCAAGGATGAAATTCTGGGATATAGAGGGCACTATTAGAAAATTGATTGTAATTATTTTATTGTTACAATTAATTGGCAGTGCAAGGGTACCGATGACCGGCTGGGAAACATTATCCGCAGTCGTCAGGTGTGTTGTTTGTGGCGAAATTTTAAAATCACTGTTAACAAAAGGCAGGTGAGCATTGTTGCCAAGACAGCTGACAGATGCACCGCTATCAAGTAATCCGGAAAAGGGCACATTGTTAACAGAGAAAAGAGCATAGGGTCTCCCATCTTTAGCTTGTTTGCAACAAACCGAGGAAACATTTAAGGTCTGGTTAAAATACTTAATGTGTGATAACCAATCAGTCCATTCTTTAGACCTTGGTTCAGAATGGGTACCTGAGAGGTTATTATTTAGTTTTTTGGCCTCTTCATGTAGAAATTTGGTGGGGGCTTGGAGAAATCCACCTGAGGTCTGACATCGCTTGGGTTTTGTAACCTTTCTGCATTGTGCCTTGATCTCTTGAAAATGTTGCGCAGTTCGTCGCGTGGAGGAGAGCGGTCCCTAGAGTGGTGTCTCTTGGAGGTTCGGGGTTCCTTGGATTCCAGAAGTCTTGCTTGCTTGAAACAAGTAGCGGCCAGGTGGCCTACTTTTTTGCAAAAGGAGCACACTTTTTTGTTGTCGAATTCTGGCTTTAAACCAGACGAACGGCTTGGCACAACCACATTATTCGACACATTCTTTATGTTTTTCCTATCCTGGTACGATTCCAGGAGGAGGCAGACTTCGTTTAGCTGGGCCAGGGATGCAATTTTCTGTGAGGTGATGATGTTCTCGTATTTGCTTAAAAGGCCATCAGTTATGACTGGTAATAGTTCAGCTTCCGGAACAGGATGTGAAAGCTTGATGTTGATGGATTCAGCCCTTTCTATGAATGTAGCCACAGGTTCATCTACTAGTTGTTTAATAGATAGTAGAGATAGTTTGATCCGGTGCTGGGCCTCCTTTTTTCCAAAGCTAGAGATTAGGGCAGCTCTGAGTTTATTCCAATCTTTGCATTTAGTCTTTTGGATGCGGTGCCACGGAATTAATTCTGGGGAGATGAGTTCTATAAAGTTTCTCCGTAGAATCTCGAATGGGATATTTTTGATTATAGCCGTTTCTTCAATACGGTCAATGAAATCCAGCACATCGGAGACGCCATTATATTTGACTTTCCAAGAGGATAAATCGTAAGTTTTATCTTGTGTCAAGATGGGTGCGACGTCCTGTTTTATCATTACATGCGGCGTAGGTTCTTTGTCAAGATTATCCAAAACTTGCGTAGCCGAACATGAATTATTTTCGTTGGAGGGGGCGAGGTTTATTCTCCTAATGTACTTTTTGTTGAATAAAAGTGCATATGCCTTCAATGTAGATTTAGATTTGCTTGATGGCGAGAGTCCTCTATCCCTTAAAGCAGCTTGTAAGTGGGCTTTGGATAAACTATGCACATTGGGAATGGTACCCAAGTTGGATGGTGTAATAGCTTGCTTGTCCTCCATTGCGAGTTTCCTGGGTGGTTAGGAGAAGAAAAAAAATTGGCCAGGGGTTTCCTTTAGAAAGCGCAAAAATTAATTTTTGTGAGGCACTTTTCACTTGGTGATCACTGTTGGCACTTCCAAATGTGTTTTGTATACATGACACCAGAATTCTTGTCAAAGGAAGGAAGGCGAGAAAAAATTTTGCGTGGAAAGACCTTAGTGGTAAAGGTTTTTGTATTTCACTGACCACTTTTGAGAAAACTGTGAAATTCACAAGTATTTATTTATTTTAGAAAAATTTTGCCAGGATTGACCTTTAGAAAACAGGTTTTTTATTTTTACAAAACACTTTGCACTGAGAAAGGCACTAAAGTTCACAAACGGCACATTTCTGGCAAATAAAGGACAAACTTCCGAATGAAAATGACTGAATATGGGGTTTATTGCATCCAACCATATTAAAATTATTTTATTTATTCATGGAATCAGTCATTGGTTTTATTATTATTCCACTTTTCACTTATGTAAGGAAAAAAACACAATTCACTTTCACTTATGCTGAAAAAAAAACAGTACCTATAATGTACAATGGGGAAAGAAAGTCATTATTTTGTCCATTTGGAGAAACATTAAATTGTACTAATTTGACAGACACAAGTGGGCCAATTGGTATATTGTGCAGAAATAATAAAAATACGTAAGTCCGAAATTTTCATTAAGGAATTCGCAAAATAACTGGGGTTCCAGAATCAAATTCATAATAATGATTTCCGTTGGTGTCCCGGTTCAGTCATAAAAAACGGTTTGGATTTAAAACGCAGCCTAGCAACAGTCGGTTAGGATTCCGGCGGGAACAAAGCATTTGCGCGCAAACCAGAGAATATCGCGTGAAACAAAGGGCCGTTGGATTTGGGGCGCGAATAACTGTTGCTGTGCGCCCGCCGTTTGGAGACGCGTGCGCAATCAGATTCGCGGCGCTTCGGGTGCTCAAAATGGCCGTTGTTTCAACTTGCGATGCAATTTATAATTCCAGTCAGATCCGTTATGGATCTAATTTACATATTGGTTTCTGTGGTTTTTTCACAGGATTCACTGTAGAATAACAAGGCATAATTAATGTTTACAAAACAGTTGTTATGCGGGGAGGATTTCGACAAACAAGGGTCCCGCAAAGCGACCGGGTTAGAGAAAAAAATTCCAGCCCCACGATCGGGCGACAATTGTTAGGGTACCCCGATGTCGGCTTTTAAACCAACATCAGCACACCAACTCGTCCCTGGCTAGCTCTCAGCGGGACAAGGGTACTCTCTATTCAGGGGTGAGCCGCTCAAAGCTATGGAATTCCTCTCCGTCCTCCGGCGTCCCACGGGATCCACACTGGCCAACAAATCCTCCCGCCGAAGCAGAATAATAACAAGTTAAATCATTTAGACATGTATTGTAAACTCAAACACATACATAGGTTTCTACAGTACAATTCAATTACAAGAAATGCAAATTACACAAACCTAGCTAAAGTGTTTAACTCTCTCTGAATTTCTCTCAAAACGAAACTCTCCGAGTCGTGGTTTCCGCGGGGGCCCTATATTTCACTGAATTACGGACAACATTTAAAGGGGAAATCATGATACAGCTTACATGTAGGTGGGCAGGAACCTCGTCTCATGTGGCAGCTTCATCAGGCACTTCGTAGTCTAAATAGACCGAACTGTAGTACGGCAAAAGGCCGATTTTACTCAAAGTATTTCAATAATACATACATCGCGGCCCCGTTGAATTGGGTCCGCCAGCTACCGGCCGCGAGCGTCCGTTCGCAAAGGCGCTCAGATTTCTTCTGTGGTGCGAGCGCAGCGGGCTGCCGAGTCGCCGGGCAAGCGGGGCGGTAAGGAGAGGCAGACAGGATATGGGGGGGAGAGGGGGCGGCCAGCTGTGGGCTAGCTGCTCGCGTTCTCGAAACTACTTGCTTCAAGGGCGTATCGTAACAAGAAATATATATCTATAAAACTGATAAAGTACCTTGAAAAATTTTCTATTGTTGATAACCATCAATATGGTTTCCGGAAAGGAAGGAGCACGGATCTACTGCTTCAAGAATTTTCAAATACAATTAATAATGATCTCAATAAAAGGAAACATATACTCGTATTATTTATTGATAATTCAAAGGCCTTTGATACTATTGATCACGATAAATTACTAGAAACTCTGGAAGCAATTGGAATTACAGGAAACCTACACAAATTATTTGTTAATTACTTTAAAAATAGAAAGATTTGTGTAAAAATTTTAGATCATTATAGCAAAAAAAATAATGTTTTTGCAGGCGTACCACAAGGGTCTATACTAGGCCCTACCTTGTACATTATATATGTTACTGCAATGAAATTGATTTTCTCTTATGTAAAACATTATGTTTATGCTGATGACACTGCATTGGTTATTTCACACGAGGATTTGTTAATTGCAAGTACTCTACTGCAAATAGACTTTATCACTCTTCAAAAATGGTCGCATGATGTAGGTTTAATAATCAATGCTAAAAAAACGAAGCTTATGCACATCAGATCTCCTCATGCCAACATCACCATAACTCCTAAAATTGTTTCTCATGATTTTAATTGCATTCATAATTCTATAATACAACCATGCTCATGTAGAAATATTGAACTAGTTTCTAAATACGTATACCTAGGCTTAACAATTGATTGTAATTTTAAATGGGATATACATATACAAAAAGTTTGCACACGGCTTAGAGCTATAGTGAACAGACTTTATAGACTGAAGTTTATTGTTCCACTAAATACCCTTAGATTAGTGTATCTGTCATTGGCGGAATCCCAAATAAGATATGGAATAACCACATGGGGACATTCAACAAAAACAAACCTTCTTTCGGTGCAAAACGTACAATATTCTTTGGTAAAATTATTATTGAAAAAAACTGAATACGAACAAAGACATGATGTACCAAAATCGTTACTATACAACTCTGTAAATTTATTATCTGTTCGTGCTATATTGTGGCTTAAAATTGTGAGTCAGCATACATCTCAATCCGAATATAATAAACTAGTGGTTCATGTTCATAATACAAGACTAACTGCAAACGATGGACTTGTAATTCCCAGATACCTAAATAAATACGGTCAAAGAACTTTAGAATACCTTGTTCCAAAAATTTACAACTTGTTACCCAACGAAATAAAAAGTTGTGAATTGAGTTTCAGAAGGAAATGTATGCTGAAGAAATGGTTAAGTGAAAGAATTTTTTTGTACTAATCTCTGTTTTATTTTTCTTTGTTTCTGTTCATTTTCTCTTTTCTGATTTTCTTATAAATTTTATTAACAATTTGTTCTCCATAATATATTATGTATGTATGTGTGTTTGTATTTGTATATGTGTGTATGTGTATATGTGTGTATGTATATATATATATATGTGTGTATATATATATATGTGTGTATGCGTGTATATATATATATATATATATATGTGTATGCATTATGTATGTGTATATATAATGTAATAATATGAAATGTCATAAGAACCCGTTGACAAACTGATATCAATCAGTTTAACAGGAATTTATTTGGAAATAAAAAAAAAAAAAAAGATAAAAACAAAACCATTCGCAATGCAAATGATTCGACCCCTGAAAACAGACTGTACTCACGGCACAGTGAGATTGAAGATAATGAGTACGCAATGGCGTGACTCGGGAAAAACTTAATTGTTGGTAATAGTTGAACTGCAAATATAGTGTTACCAGGTTCTTATTATATTGATGGCTTTCAGTGGCCATTCTTCGTAATTAAAGGGATCTTTACGTAGGAAATATATATTGAAAACGTTGCATTAAAAAGAACCTGGGTACATCGATGATCAAGATACGTTTGAATACATTAATAAATATGTCAGAACCCAATCCAAATTAGGTGACGATATAATATATCAGGACGTGTGTAGTTGATTCGACGCTTAAAGGTTAACAACAGGGTGATATTTTCTAAATTGCAGCTTATGTATTTATAAGGAAAATAATAATTTTTCGAAGAAAACTTCTTCGGAAAGGTTTTCACTTTGTGATGGCATTAGTTATTTTAATAAAAATACAAATAACTTTGTTTACATCACTTTTATTGGTACACAATCAACATGTTTCGTAAACAATGTTTACTTCATCAGGATCAAACGTATACTAAACTCAAAAAATAAATATAGATGACACATGGAAGGAAAGGGTAGGAGGGAGGGGGAGGGGTAAGAGTGGGGAAAGTTTATCAATTAGGGATTTCAAAGCCATTAGCAGGGAAAGACCGGTTAAGTGGGAAAAGGTTCAAAAGAGGGTTTATAAACATTTGCTGCTTATTAATTATTTACATTTTTTCTTATTTCTAAAATCTCTAAATTATTTATCTGTGATGCCTTATAGCCTGTATGTAATATTTTAAGTCCATGGTTTTTGTCAAAATTATGATTATTTTTTATTAAATGATCTGCGAACTCAGACTCGCTGTTGCCATTTAATGCCCTGAGATGTTCTTTAACCCTTACTTCAAAGTTTCTATTTGTTCTACCTGTATAAAAGCTATTACAATCTTTACAATCGAGTTTATAAACGCCCGATTTTTGTTATTTGTATAAAATGCAGGTTGTATATTACTGGGAATATTTTTGCTAATTATTTTTGACATATCGTTATTAACAAATAGAATTCTACGCCATTGATTATTATTATGTTTAGAAAAGGGTAGAAATATAGTTTTAAGAATTTGTGTTTATTCTTTTTATTAGATTCTCTACATATCATACGTCAGAAGCCACCTAGAGTATGCTTCAACAGGATGGAACCCTCATTGTTCTACATATAAATCAAATACAGAAAGAGTCCAGAATTTTTTTTTGAAATATGTTTCGTTTCGCATGCGAAATGATGTAAATTATATCTCTATGAACCTCAAAACCCTTGATCAACGCAGAGATATCAGAGACCTAATAATGCTTTATAAGATAATCCACAATTTTATTGATAGCCCTTACCTATTACAAAATATTAATTTCAGATGTCCAATAAGAGTTACTCGATCTCCAGACATATTTTATATTCCTAAGAGCAATGCTAATTATCTTCAAAATGTGTTTATAAGAAGAAGCTGTAGCACCTTCAATAGATTATGCACAGACGTTGACGTGTTTAACACGAACCTTGCTAACTTCATAAAATTCGTAAAAAGTAATATTCAATGAAAACTTAATGTTTCATTAATTTCTTTCTTTTTCATTTTACATTTTCATTTTTTTCATTTCAATTACATTTTTTTTTTTGATTTCAGCAGTTTGCATTCAAAAATGTTACAGAATACATTACCCTTGAAAATACATTTTTTGTAGAATTAAGTGAGTAGATGCACTTTTTCAGAACTGTTTATATTACATACGTATATTGTTTTGTTTGTTTTTCTTTTTATTATGGTCCCAAATTTTTACGTCGTTATTTTATTGGTCAATGATATGATTATCTCTAACACTGTTATGTATGTACTTATAATGACTGTTTATAACGCTAACTAATAAAATAAATAAAATAAAAATAAATCCTAAAAAATTCACAAATTTTCCTTATTTTTTTTTCAAATTGCGGTCGGAAACTTTGGTTTCGTAAAGGTGTACATTTTAATTATTAATTTAATTAACTATTTTTTGCATTTGAATGTATAGCATGGTGTTTTCCTTTCCAATGCCGTTTATTTCATGTTTCTCACTATGGTAGTAAGGGAGACACAATGATTTCTACGTGAGTTGGAACACATATAGTTTCCTATGATTAAACGTGTTATAAACTAAAATTTCCAATTTTCATCTTGGCCAATCAAGTTACTTGTCATTAAAGTGATTTTAGATGAGGACGTTAACTTATAAGCAGGGTTGCCAATACTTATATTCTAAAATACCCGCAATAAATATTGAAAATACCCAAATTATGGAGAGCAAAATATAAAATTCCCACCAAATCCCCCACAAGTTTCTACATCATTCTGCCTCCAAAATAAAACTAAATTCTATTAAAAATTGCATTTATATTTATCAATTAAACATATTATTACATACATAATCCAAGATTGAAAATAGGTTAAAACCCAATAACTAATATCGAAACAAAAAATTATAACATTTAAAAAAAAATTCAATACGGTGTGCCGATGAATTGTCCAGTAGGAAAAAAAGGAAAATAAAAAAATATGGTATATAATCATACATACACCATGTGTATAATCATACACATGGTGTGCCAGATACTGCTAGGAGAAAAAAAAAACTAAAAAAAGACAAGTAGTTTAGATGAAACTAAAAAGAGTTAGTTGAAGAAAAGAAGATAAAATAGTATTTGAGTGTTACAAAATAATTTTAACCTATTTAAAAAATCTGTTTTTTATTTGATATTGTCACAAATAATTTTAAACAGTGAAGTTAAGTTAATTAATTCGCAATTTACATCATTATATGATTTTTTTTTTGAAATATTTGAATTTGAAATGGGAGCGGGCAGCGATCGGCAGAGACAGGGGACGATTGAATGAAAAGACGTCAGTCCATGTGTGAGTCAGTCTTTATTGCTGCTACGTAGCGATGTTGAATTTAGTGTAGAGTAACAGTGTAGACAGGAGCGATGATGATGATGCTGCTCGTAAGTGATGCATGTGATGAAGGTCGGTGATGCGTGGTGGAGCAGACCACGGGTCTGCATGTCGCCAGCATGTTGTTCCGCACCGTGGTGGTGGAGAAAACCTTGACGTCCAGGATGGATGCTCGACGCGGTGTCGCGGAGATGGCTGCGGTGAACCTGAGGAGTTGCCGCTCACGTGACAAGAAGGTGCGGCGGGCCTTATGTCGCGGGCAATTGAGTCGCTTGTTGCGTCCTCAAAGGTTAATGATGCACCGGCACAGTCGGCAGTGGGTCGCCGAGAGTCTGGCCGGTACCGCACTGGAATCGTTATCACTCGATGCACTGTCTATGTGTGTTAGTGACGTTACTTGCACTAATGACTGGAACTGACTGACTGACTAGCGCGGTGTCGCTGCGCTTTATATAGCCGACCGTTGAGTACCCGGAACGCCAAGTAATGTTGAGCCACCGCGCAAAGCGGAGAAGCCTCTGGAACATTCCGCGGCCGTAAGAATGTGACGGCTGTTAGATCGAGGCCTTTCGCTGCGCTTCCCGAAATATTTAGCCGTGTGCGGCGTGGAAACACTACAACTGTAGGTAGCATGTACATTTCGAGAATGCGCTGGCTGTATCAGTGGCGGCGCAAGGATTGTGGCAAAAGGGGGCGACCGTTCTGGTCGCCACACACCCCCTTTCCAGTGTACGGAGTACAGGGTTGTAAGATGCCAAAAGTTTCAGGAATGCCGGGTTGATGCTGGTCGGTGCGTCCATGATGATGCGTCCATGTGGTGCTGATGCGTCTCTACCGATTCCCTCCGTTGCTGCTTTTGCGTGCTGCTTGATGCTTGTTGCATGTTGCACGTTGCGTGTTGCGTGTTGCGTGTTGCATTTTGCGTGTTGCTTGTTGCTTGTCGCTGAGTTGCTCGTTGCAGTGCTCAATGCTTGTTGTTCGTTGCTCGCGTGTTGCGTATTGCTTGTTGCATATGGCTTGTTGCCTGTAGCTTGTTGCTTGTAGCTCGTTGCTCGTTGCTCGTTGCAGAAGGTTGCGTGTTGCAAATCACGTCGGGGTCACCATTGAGGGAGCGGATGCGCGGATCAGCAGAGACAGGGGACGATTGAATGAAAAGACGTCAGTCCATGTGTGAGTCAGTCTTTATTGCTGCTACGTAGCGATGTTGAATTTAGTGTAGAGTAACAGTGTAGACAGGAGCGATGATGATGATGCTGCTCGTAAGTGATGCATGTGATGAAGGTCGGTGATGCGTGGTGGAGCAGACCACGGGTCTGCATGTCGCCAGCATGTTGTTCCGCACCGTGGTGGTGGAGAAAACCTTGACGTCCAGGATGGATGCTCGACGCGGTGTCGCGGAGATGGCTGCGGTGAACCTGAGGAGTTGCCGCTCACGTGACAAGAAGGTGCGGCGGGCCTTATGTCGCGGGCAATTGAGTCGCTTGTTGCGTCCTCAAAGGTTAATGATGCACCGGCACAGTCGGCAGTGGGTCGCCGAGAGTCTGGCCGGTACCGCACTGGAATCGTTATCACTCGATGCACTGTCTATGTGTGTTAGTGACGTTACTTGCACTAATGACTGGAACTGACTGACTGACTAGCGCGGTGTCGCTGCGCTTTATATAGCCGACCGTTGAGTACCCGGAACGCCAAGTAATGTTGAGCCACCGCGCAAAGCGGAGAAGCCTCTGGAACATTCCGCGGCCGTAAGAATGTGACGGCTGTTAGATCGAGGCCTTTCGCTGCGCTTCCCGAAATATTTAGCCGTGTGCGGCGTGGAAACACTACAACTGTAGGTAGCATGTACATTTCGAGAATGCGCTGGCTGTATCAGTGGCGGCGCAAGGATTGTGGCAAAAGGGGGCGACCGTTCTGGTCGCCACACTGGCATTCAGAGCTTCGGGCCAATAAAGGCCCCTTTTTCTTTCATCTTGAGTTTATTATTTAATTATGGTTGTAGAAATAATGATTTTAGGTGTTGTGTTTAATTACTGGGGAGTTTGGGATGGGGGAGGGAGGGGGTAAGGAGGGGGAAGGTGAAGCTTTTGGGGTAGGGTAAGAAGTGATGGGGGGTAAGAGAGAGAAGGGGGGGGGTAGGAAGAGAAGAGGGGGGGGCTTTGGGGGGAGATAGAGGAACAAGGGGGAGGGGGTGGCAGATCGGTGGGTGGGAGAAGTGGTAGACTGAGGGGTGAAGGTTGGGTTGGGCTTGCTGGAGGTGTAGGGGGGGGGGGGGACGTTTGTTGTTTGGGGGGGACTGTTTGGAGTTTTTGGAGAGGGACGGGGGGGTGGTTTCTTTAGACGGACTCGTTTGCGGGATGGTTTGAGGGGTTCCCAGGCCGTTTTGGGGCCTGAGTTGTCAGAAGTTGGTTGGACTGACTGGGTGTCGCTGGGGTGTGAGGAGGCGGAGTGGGACCTTTGCCCCCTGGTTGGGGGGGAAGGTTGGGCCTGAGGTGTTGCGCGAGAGCGAGCTATGAGGGGGGGTTTGGGGGACAGTGGGGGGTCGATTGGTTTGGGGGGTGGTGAGGGGGTGGTCGGCTGGGGAGGTGGTCGGGGGGTGAACGGTTGGAGGGGTGGTATGGGGGCCATCGGTTTGGGGGGTGAAGGGTGGGCAGGCGGTTTGGGGACGGTAGGGGGGTGAGTGGTTGGGGGGCGGTAGGGGGGGCATTGGTTTGAGGGGCGATGGGGGGGCGGTCGGTAAGGGGTGTGGTAAGGGGGCGGTCGGTTAAGGGGGCGGTAATAGGGCCGTTGGTTGGAGGGGCATTGGTTTGAGGGGTGGAAGGGGGGTGGTCGGTTTGTAGGGTAGTGGGGGAGCTATAGGTTTGGGGGGGTAGGGGGGTGGTTTGGGGAGGTTGGCTGGGGGGAGCTTGGAGGGGGGGTAGGGGGGGATTTAATGGGAAGGTGATTTCTGAGTCGGGCTGGGGTGAACTGCAGGGGGAGAGGGTACGGGAACCGGTGTGATGCTTGTGATGCTTGTGCATGAGTAAGAACACATGTTCTTGGTCTTCTAGGGACATGTTGTTAGGGTGGGGGTGGTTGTCGAAGAAGGAGAGTATCTCGGGGGGAAGAAGGGAATGCATGATGGATTTGTTGGGGGGAAGACGGTGGAGATTTTAGAATTAGGGAAGCTAGAAGAGCAATGTTAGAATAAAGTGAATTTACAAAAGATTTTACGACTTGGAGGAATCTGAATGCCGAGTATGGAAAGTCTTACTGGAGTGGCACGGGGTCTGGTCTGAGAGGTGGTGGTGGTGCTGATGGTCTGGGTGGAGATTCGGTGGTGGTTTCATGCGGGGTTGTCCTATGGCGAGCGATGAGCCTTACTCTTCTTTCAGGCGGGATCAACTCGAGCCCCAGACACGGGGAAAACTGAATTGCATGAAAGTTCAAACCACTGAATTAATTGAAGTTATTTGCGGGAGAAGGCACTGAATGTAGGAAGACGTGATACCCGGTAGGCGGGTGATCGGTGGGCGCGAAACAAGATGACGGATGGAAATGGCGGGAAAGTGAAGGCGTCGTCGTTTGTCGGTTGAATTTGGCGGGAAAGCTGTAGGAGCGGCGATAGCGGGCGGCCGTGGGCGCGACAATAGGCGGACGGTTTCTAGGCGGCACTGAGGTGGGTAGGGAGACTGGGGAGTTAGGTTCCTTTACTTGGAAAGGCATTTTGGGATCACTGTGGTGTGGTTTTCACGAGCACGGCGAAACTGGCGTGGGATGTACGAACTGTAGGCGACGGAAGATGGCATGATGCCAAGCCAGGGAAGTCAGAGACTTTTTTTTGGTGCTGCGTTTTGTCAGAGACTTTTTTGATCAATATATGACTTTATTAACAACATGCAATGGATTATTAACGAAATAAGCGTACATACAGGTGTTGTAAAATAATTACCTCCTTTTATCAATTAATGCATCATGCTTTTTTTGTTAACATTTTGTTTGAAAGATTAAACTTCAAACTTCCTTCTTCTTTTCCCCTTCTCGAGTAGCCATCAATGTTAACACGGTATCTACATATATGAAAGCGATTTCTATTTTCTGTTTTCAAATCTTTAAGAACACAACGGAAGCGTTGGAAAACAGCAACACGAGCAATAAACTTATTACAATTTTTAAATTTGGGAACAAGTATCGTCCTGTATTGTTTTTTAGGCCAAACACTTTAGCCCAGTAACTTCCAGCATCGTCATTTACATTCAGACCATGTTGGGAGGAATCAAGAATAGCGGAATCCTTCTATCGTAGAAGTTCTATGACTAGCAAATTCGTGTGTCTTCGAGTTAGCACATACATACACACACATGCACTTACATACACACACATGCACATACATACACACACATTATAGAGCCAATGCATTAGTAGGTGAATGAAACAATAATTATAAAGTGGCTCTTAGTGAGGAGAACAAGTATATGCAAGTGTAAAGTCCTACTGAAGGTAGTGATTAAATTTGAAAATATGTATATATCCAAGTCTGGTTACAGTATCTATATATGTAAATAAAAATGAATCACCGAAATGTATGAACGACTGCACAAAATTGGATAAAAAAAATTGTGTTCGTTATTGTCAGAAGAAGATTTGTATAAAACTACTGGTGAGCTCTGGCATTATGAAATTTGCGATAGGTGGCACACCGAGCTGTTTGAAAACTGAATGTACCGGGACTGAATGTAGGTATGGAATGGAGAATGGGAACGCGAGAGGGGAAGGTAACATCTAGGAATTGAAACCAACCGAGCAATTCTCTATTTTTTGTGGGAACGAGATCGATATCGCGCAAGATATCCTGTCAGATTTGTGTGATTTTCAATGGCTGGTATTTATTTTTTTATTTTTTTTTTATTGTTTTTATTACTTGCTAGAGCAATCCCGATGAGTTACAGAACTCATTTTAGGACAGGAGGAAAATTCATGGGTGTGAGGAAATAGTTACAGTTTTACTTGGAAAATGGATATTAAAAATATAAGTTTCACATACAATATAGACTAAAAATAAACAACAAAAAAACCGGTTGAGTGAGCAAACAACAATAGAAAATAATTAAAGAAACAAGGAACAAGGTTATACAAATGTGGATGATTATGATAACTAGAGACCGGATTATATGCAACAAAAACAGTCCAAAATATGCATGCAAATATGCAATTAAAATAGCTAAAATATGCACTAAAATTCATAAAAAGGGCCAAAATATGCAACATGAAATAATACAGAAAGTCGTATTTTAAAGTATTTTTTATTTTAGTAAGCTTTTTGTTCTCAAGGGTAACAATCGAATTTTTAAAAATATCAATTACAAAATGTATTTAACAGTGAAATTTACAATTTACCTTTAAAAACGTATTTTTTTTTTTTAATATATATTTATTTTTAAAATATTACATGGTTAATACATTATATAAAGTTTTTATTTCAAGAATACATGGTTTAATAAGTTTACACCTTTTTTTAGGAGCAAAGCTCGTGACAAAAAAGGCGGAGAAAACGAATGTAGTTAAAAAATAAAAATAAAAAAATTTACTAATGGTGAAGTAACACATATTTTTTTATATATACGAGTATAAAACTAAGAATAGGTAATATACTTAACAGTAAGCTAGAAAAATAGTTTATATTATATAATATGTCTATATATTTTTATATAGTATATGTATGAAACATATAAAAGAAGTAATGTAATACAACGAAGAGGAGGAGATAAAAAAATAAAGGATGAAGATAAAGAAAGAAAAAGGATATCTGATATTACAAGTTGTGTTGAGAAATATAGTATTTAAAAAGATGAAGTGATTGTAATAAGCTATATAAAAAGAGCTTTTATTGATTTTTTGAATTTTTTATAATTTTTTTCCAATCTTAAGTTAGCTGGTAATTGGTTAAACCATTTAACTCCAATATATTTATAGTATTTTTGGGCTGTGGTGGTGTTACAGCGTGGGAGAGTCATAGTGCCGAGAATATGTGTTCTAATGCTATTAGAAAAAGGAGTAAAGCTCTCATTATTAAAGCAATCTTTGTGTATTTGTAAGATTGTGATTTTTTTGTAGATAACATGAAGTGAATGTACTTTAAAATCTTGAAATAGTTTGACGGAGGGGTAATCGTATGGCCTTTTTAAAATTATTTTTATGATTATTCTTTGAATGATTTCCAATGGTAAAAGAGAAGTTTTGAAGGCACCCCCCCAACCTACAATTCCATATTGTAGCACTGATTGGATTAAGGAAAAGTAAATAGTTCTTAATATCGTAATGTTTAAAATGTTTCGAATTTTAATGAAAATGTATATTAATTTTCTTAGTCTCTCGACTGTTGTACAAATTTGCATCTTCCACTTTATGTTACTATCTATAGTTACACCGAGGTATTTAACATTGGTTTTAACAGTGAGTACAGAGCAATCAGGTTTACATAAGGATGAATTTGAATTACAATTATATGAGTGGATACATATGTTAAGGTTCTCAGGGGTTGCATTTTTAGTCAGAGTGAATGGTATTGCAAAAGTTTTATCGGTATTTAGAGATAGTAAATTTTGATCAAACCATTTTTTTATTAAATTTATATCTGATTCCGCCGTTCTCTGAGTTTCATTCCAAGTTAATCCCTCAGTTAAAATTGCTGTGTCATCAGCGTATGATATTAGTTTGGACTTTATATTGAGTTTAAAAATATCATTCACATAAATGATAAAGAGAATTGGTCCCAATACCGTTCCCTGCGGGATACCAAATTTATTAATTTGGGAATCACTGAGAACACCATTTAGCTTGACATATTGTTCTCTATGAAGTAGGTAATTTTCAATCCACGTTAAGGCATTATTGGTTATACCAATTTTTTCGAGTTTAGAGATAAGCTTCGAATGTGATATACTGTCAAATGCTTTTCTTAAGTCGACAAATATTCCAATACATTTTTTTTTATTATCTAAGGATTTATATATTTCAGATGTTAAGTCTACAATGGCATCTTGAGTGCTTAAATTTTCTCTAAAACCATATTGATGTGCATTCAATGTATTATTTTCTTTTATAAATTTAAACATCTGCTTTTTTACAATTTTTTCAAATATTTTTGCAATGTTTGAGGTTAGAGAAATTGGTCTATAATTATTACTAAGAATAGGGTCACCAGATTTAAAAATAGGAGTAATAATAGTTTTTTTGTAATTTAGTGGAAAGTTGCCATTTTCGAAACTTGTATTTATGATATGTGCCAATGGTTTGCAAAGTGAATCAGAATTTTTTTTAAGCATTTCTACTGAGATATTGTCATAACCGGGGGAAGAATTACCTTTTAATTGATTAATAGTATGTTTAATTTCATCAAAGTTAGTTTTTTGGAATTGTTTTAAGGTTTTACAAGAATTTGAAGGCGATGTATATAGTTCATTGTTACCGTTGTTTTTAATTTTAAGTGCTAAGTTTTCACCAACTGATCCAAAATAATTGTTAAAAATATTTGCACATTTCATTGGATCGGAGTTTACATCGTAAATTTTGTTATCAATATCTGTGATTTTGTTTATGTTTGATTTTTTTGGTTTTTTATTGATAATTTCATTGATAGTTAACCACACCTTTTTGTTATTGTTGCCAGCAATATTGATTTTTTCTTTATAGAAATCTTCTTTGGTTTTCCGGATAGTGTAACATAGTTTATTTCTAAATTTTTTGAAATATTCGTATAGTTTATAGTTTTCTGGAAACTTTTTGTGTTCTTTATAAATTTTTTCTTTATGTCTAATTGAAATTATGATTCCTTGAGTTATCCACGGTTTTAATTTTTTGAATTTAGTTTTTGTGGAGTATTTTATTATGGTAGAAGAAGCTTTGATATGCTTATTTAAAATTGATTCAAAATTCAGGGAACATAAATTGGTGTTATTAGAGGATAGAACAGATTCCCAATTTTCCATGCTAAGGTTTTGTTGTAATTTTTCGTAATTAATAATAGTTTTTGAAAAATTGTTGTGGGAGTAATTATTTACATCAATTTTGTCAGTTTTAAAAGCTATAATGCATGTATGATGATCAGTAATATTATTTTTCCATATAATTGATTTTATTTTTTCGGTTTCATTAGTATTACACCAGATGTGATCAATGCATGATGGCCTTTGTCCAAGACATTCTCTTGTATATTTTTTTACACATGGTTTAAAATTTAGTTCCGTTAATGTGTTGATATATTCAGTTTTTTCATTGTTTCTATTGTTTACAAATTCATCAGATATATCTATATTAATATCCCCCACAATAAATGCATTTTGAGAACAATTTATATTTATAATAGATTTCAGTTTCTCGGTGAAATTACTAATGCTCGAGTTATGTGTTCTATATAATGCAATTATATCATAAAACTTGTTTTTTATGATAATTTGAATATGAAGACAATTTACAAGATCGATATGTATTTCATTAACGGAAATATTGTCATGAGTACATTTTACAAATACAATGATTCCACTGTTTTGATTTATTTTGTAATTTGTAACAAAGTATTTGTATCCAGGTAAATTGAAGGTACTTGAGTAGCCGCTAATTCTGGCTTCTGATAACACAATACAATCCGGTTTATGAGCGAGTTCATTTAATGCAAGTGTAAAATGATCAAAATTTTTAGAGACACTACGAATATTTAAGTGAAGGATTGTTAATGATTTCAGGGGATCCATTTCTAATAGTGTGTTATTACATTCTACACTAGATAAACAAATATTTTCCGAAATCTTGAAAGATGAATCTATATCTTCAAATAATGAGTTAGACATGGAAGTATTTTAAGAGTATAGAATAATAAATATTGATTTGACATTATCGTATTGTTGAGATGTAATTGCATGGAAAAAAATGTATAGTGTTGGTCGAGTTAAACATGTTTACTACAGTAAGAAAAAGTATTAACAAAAACTCTCAAATATAAAATACATATTTTTCTCAGATTTATAGTTAGTGAAAAAACATTATTGATAGAATGATCTATAACAGTTATATTTGACATGGTCAAATATTTTCGTAAGTATAATATTTTCGTATATAATAGTAAGGTGAATTTAATATATGTAGCAATAATATTTATTTTAGTTTGTATTTTAAAATAATTTATGCAGTGTAAATACATAATACGAGTAATTAGTACGTGAAATAGGTACTTATGTATCATACTTCTACTTACTTTACGAAAAATCGATTTTGTCTTGAGCAATTCTAAGCATTTTAGCACGATATAGACATTTAATGCTGGATGCATTGTGGTTTGTGTCATAACTTAGTTTGTAGTTTTTGTTTTGATATGAACAATTATTACATATAGGATCAGAGTTCTTGTTGGTACATTGTTGAGAGTTGTGATTTCCAGAGCAGTGATTGCAAGTAGCAGCATTTGTTTTATCCAGGCATCGGAGCGAAGTATGTCCGAAACGAAGGCAATGGTAGCACTGCGTGAGTACACTGCTGTCTTCCACCTTAACCCGCTGGTAGCTGATGTTCACTTTTTGTTTATACAATAGAAATTGTCTCATACTCCCACTAGTTTCCAGGACACAATTTTTTGAATATTTAGTTTTAAATGTTTTTAACATTTTTAGGGAGTCTAAGCCCGGATTCATTTTAATCATTTCCTCCAGATCTGGGTTTTGTGCGATTAGGTTCGGCACAATATCGTCATCGTGAATATCTTCATGAAGTCCTTTTAGAATGATCCTAGGTTTTCTCTTCTTCACTTCTTCAGCTTGGATGTTGCGAAGATTTTCATTAATCTCTTTTGACAATATTAAAGCATCATTTTTTTTTGGGCAGTGAATAATTAATCTGTTCCTGCTTATTTTTTTAACTCCGTTTACTGCAATTTTCAGTTTTGCAGCAGAAATTTTTTTTGTAATTATTTTTTCAATGTCTTCTGATGATTTGTTTTTATCATCAGAAGAAATAATGATTGAAAATTTATTTGTATCTTGAGGTAAATTATTTGTCGTTTTGGCTTCATAACTACTTATAGGATAACTTCGGTTTCTGTTTTCTAGTCCTTTGGCATATTCTTCTGTTTTCGTTAGTAGAAGGTCTTTTAATTTGATTATTTCCTGTTGGTCCGATATTTTTTCTTTGTTGATTGTGTTTTCAAGTTGTAGGAATTGTTTTTCAATAGAATTTTTAATTTTTACATCTTTGATGTTTTTGTATACTTCACTCTTTAATGTCTCCAATATTTCGTTTACCGACATATTGGAGGCCTCACTTTTTGCGAGCGCAATGGGTTATTACTAAGACTATATGACTAAGTACTGTTCTAAATGTTCTGTAGACAAATTGTGTCTACGATCGCTTAATAATTTTGTAAGCGGAAAGGAGCATTCTACGTCTACTGATGTGACTGGACAGAATTTAAATTTGGGTGCGATTTTTTAACTTATTGTGCCGGGAAAAATTTCACCTGCCCCGTTGATGAAACTATCAATTTTTGTACAAGGGTTCAAACCCTGGGTTGTTGTTCAATAAGCTTTCAAACTTTTCTGGGAATAGCTTTAATAACGAGGAATTCATAAGGTGAATTTTCTTCATAATCTGAATTCATTCAGCGCCAATCCATGAGTTACAAGCGTTTTTATACTTGCAGGTATGTAGGCGGAATGAGTGCTAATCATAGCTGTTTTTTTAATACTAGCATCTTTAAACGCTTATTTGCACTAGAAAACTGCCAAAGCCTCTGCACTATCGAAGTCATTGATAATACCCTTGATGTCACTATGTGAGGCATCTGAATGATGAACGAGATCGAGCGTAAATATGCAAGATCTCAATTTTTTTGCTAAAATATGCAACTACTGCTGAAAAAGGTCTAAATATGCAAATGCATATTCAAATATGCATTTGCATATAATCCGGTCTCTAATGATAACAAATAAATGGAAATGAAAATAAGAAAAAAGGACACAAGACAATTGAGACATGACAATAAAATTTACATAGTTTCATCCTTAAACGTATTTAAAAAATATTCTTTTAAAGCATTATTCTGAACTTTTTTATTTTGCTGGATTCCCTTGTACATATCTGGAAGCGAATTATATAGTGTATAGGCAACATAGTTCAGAGATTTTATCCCATATTTTGTAGTGTGTGTTTGAGGTATGCGGATTTTATTGCTATTTCGAGTATTGTGAGTGTGAATGTCTTGATTGTAAAGTGGCTTGATGTTAGTGTGAGTTGATTGTTGAGTAATTTGTAGGATGGTGCTTGTGATTTCATGTTTAGGAAGGACTGTGATTGGAAGAATACCGGAAACTGAATAGATGTCTCTGACATGGGTGTCCCATGGAAGTCCAAAAACATTTCTGAGAGCTCGGTTTTGAACCACCTGCAGATCAGCTATCAATTTCTTTGAGGCAAATCCCCAGATACAACAGAGATAAGAAAGGTGTGAATGTACCATGGCGTAGTACACTGATGTTAGTAAAGGAATGGGCAATAATCCTTGGAGTCTATATAGTACACCAGTTATGGGGGTAATTTTCTCCTTTACATGATTTATGTGGAGATCCCACGAGAGTTGGGAATCTACGATCAGGCCCAAATATGTTGTGCTCATTTTCTTTTCGAGGCAGTTATCACCAACTTTGATATTGAGGCTGAAATTTTTCTTGTTGCCAAAAAGTATATAATATATTTTATTTATTTTTTATTTATTTATTCAACGCCCAGAGGGCTTTTACAGTAGTACAATTTGTTTATGACAGATGATTTTTAAACACATAGACAGATGACAGATGATTTTTAAACAGATAGAGAAATGATAAGAATAAAATTAAATAAAAATGCACACAAGTCACAAAAATACAGTGATTTGATAAGTTTACAAAAATACATATATGTTTACGAATAGTTTTGGAATAAGTTTTTTACAAAATCCACAAAATTCGCCAAGTTGATGTTGAATATGTCAACATCACTTAAGTACTGATTTCCCATAGTGTGAAATCTTTGTATCGGAGAGTGGGCAATGTAATTCCGCTTATGAATGCTGCAGTAGAATAGGGTATTTTGTCGTGTGGTTACTGTCGGTATTCGTAAGTTTATGAGTTGTAGGAGTTCGCAACAGTCGAATTTAGAGTTAAGTATTTTGGTTTATTTTACGTCTGTCTTCTAGTGTGTGTATTTTTAGAATATTTAGTAATAGATTATATGTATTTTAAGTTTTCTAGTGGGATATTTAATATAAAATTTAAAAAACGCAGAAATTTTTTTTGTATTCGCTCAATATTATTAACGTGAATTTTATAAGATGGAGACCAAACTACCGAGTTATACTCAATTTGGCTTCTAACTAGAGATACATATAATAGTTTAATGGCTTCTATGGAATTAAAGTTTTTAGTTGTTCTTAAAACGAAGCCTAGTGATTTCATACCTTTGTTCATAATTTGGTGGATATGATTGGCGAAACTTAGTTTTTCATCCAAAATGATTCCAAGATCCCTCATTTCCGGGACTCTTTCTAAAGCTGTGTTATTGATGGAATATTCGAATAAAACAGGATTTTTATTTCTGAAGAAAGTCAAGGTTTTACACTTTTCTACATTTAAAAATAAATTATTTTGAATGCACCAATCTTTAAACTTACTAATATTTGACTGTAGTATTTGGCAATGATTTAAATCAGTTATTTTCTTGTATAGCTTGATGTCATCAGCCTCGACATCATTGAAGCAATTGGTTATATCATTGATGAAAATGAGGAACAAAACCGGGCCAAGGTGACTGCCTTGCGGTAGGCCACTCGTAGCCCAGAAAGCTTTCGACATCCAAGATTTTATTTTGACGAACAGTTTACGATTTAATAAATAGCTAGTAAACCATTTTAGCATGTTACCCCTTATTCCTAGAGCAAATAGTTTTTGGATTAGTAGTTTATGGGATACTTTGTCAAATGCCTTCGAAAAGTCTGTATATATGCAGTCGACTTGTTTGTTTTCTAAAAAAGATTGTAATATGAAGTTTTAAAATATTGTTAAGTTAGTTGCGGTAGATCTACCTTTGATAAAACCGTGCTGTTTTTGGTCAATTAATTTTATTAATTTGGGATAGATTTCATCGAGGACCAGTGATTCGAAAAGCTGAGGTAGTACTGACTGTATACAAATGGGGCGATAATTGGCTATATTAGTGTCGTCTCCTTTTTTTGTAGATAGGTGTAATGAAGCTAGATTTACAACGGTCTAGAAAGTGTCCAAGGGTTAAGAGACGGTTGAATAATAATGTAAGTGGTTTAGATAATGTATTAGAGCATTTTTTGAGGAATATTGGTGGAATGTTGTCTGGGCCAGCGGATTTGTCAGTGTCTAAGGAAAATAATTTCTGTTCGCAACATTTTTGTGTGATATGGTATATAATGAGTTTTTTTACGTTAAGAGTTAGTTTGTTTATTCTTAACCAGCTTGTGAGTTTAGAAACATCAGCATTCATTTCCGTTTCAAGCTCCGCTAGGTTCAGTTTGTTGTAAAAAATTACTGTATCGTCCGCATAAAGTTGTAGAGTTCCTTTAATACCCCACTTTGTCATGTCATTCAAATATATTAGAAATAGCAACGGTCCAATTTGCTTTTTCTATGGGCCGATGTCAGAATTTCAGCTGTGAGCTGTCACACTGTTTAGTTTAGGTCGTTTTAAACACACATTCCTGCAAGTATGCATGCTTATTTATTCATTTAACAGCGATATAAAGTCACACAAATCTGACAAGAGTTCTCGCCCGATATATATCTCGAAGCTAGTAATGCGTAATCACATGGTGCTCTGTGCACACTAAGTGGTTCCCTACCTTTAGTCATTTAACCCCCAGATTCCTACCCACTCCTTATTCTTCCCAGAACTTTTTCTCCTTACTTTCCTTTAAAAGACCCTCTACACAGCATCTTCAAAGATGACATAGACCCTGAGGGAAACTATTTTCCCCAGGGCCTCCTGTGTGGAGCTATTGTAAAAATATATATTATGGCCACAAGCGCATAATTATATATAACTAGCTTTTGCCCGTTGCAGGCAACTAATAGGTTAAAATACTAAACGATTGGATATATGAACGTGGATAAAGCGAAGAGTGGGTGTTAAATTAAATATATGAAGAAAAATGCGAAGTTTGAATGTGGATGCAGCGAGGAGTGTGCGCCTACAAAGGACACAGGTAGTTGACAGCTCAATTTTGTACACCTGCTTTTGAGACGAATCGGTCGCCCGGTTCAAGGCGTTCAGTACGGGCCTTTTCTCGTAATATATGTATAAATCACTTGAGTGAAAACATGGCTAGACTCAAATATACTTACACTAAACATATCGAAAACAAAATTTACAGCGTGTAGTATAAATAGTAAAGGACAACCAAGAAACAACACAAACACCATAAAAATACACAAATGTTTAAATACTAACATCTGCAGTTGCCCTTCTCTAGAAAAAACAAAACAAATAAAATATTATCTAGGAATCATAATTGACCATAACCTTAGATGGACACATCATATCAAACAAATCACAAATAAACTCCTCAAAACAATACACATTTTCCTAAACATAAGAAACATATATAAAATAAAACAAATGAAAACAATATAAATGTCAATAATAGAATATAGAATAATTATCTGGGGAGGAGCAACACACTCAGCTATCAATCACTAAGAAATCGCGCAGAAAACGATCTTAAAGGTAAAACTTAAAAAACATAGACTGACTGATACAGACCAAATATTCAACAGTTGTGATGTATTGATAGCGGAATTGACAAATGATTTGCACACTCGGTAATGAACAGTGGTGGGATACCATCTGGCCCAGCACCCTTGCTGGAATCGAGCCGTTTTAAATATTTAGATACAAGATCAGCTTCGATAAAAACTGATCCTATCTCACAAACCTGATTAACTACGGAGTCATGGCAGGAAGTCCCCAGAGGGTCAGCCGGTTCATAGACGGAATGAAAATATTCAGCAAATAAATCACAGACTGCCTGGCCACCCTCGGCTGTTAAATCCTTAAGATTTAATACGCTAGGAATAGATGCTGATAGTTTTTTTGATTTAACATATGACCAGAATGCCTTGGGATCTTTGGCGATATTCTCTTCAGCATTATTAATAAAGTTTTCATGACACTCCTTAGCCATTTTTTTCTGTCTGGTGCGTAGCCTAGAAAAAGTAATGTAATCGGAGGGGTTCTTATAAGTAGTATATAATCTGTGAAATTTCTGCTTTTCGCGAATAAGTTTTATTAATGATGAGCTATACCACGGGGGATAGGAATGTTTACCAGAACGCCTCAATGGAACCTTATCAGAGATCAAATTATTAATAATATTATAAAAATGTGATAGTGCAGGATTGACGGAATCGGTTAAGTTAAGTGTGTTCCAATCTACTTGCGCCAGGCTGTCTCTTATGTCATCGTAATTAGCTTTGTGGAATGAAGGCCTTTTAATTGAGTTTTCCTTTATGATCGGGGGTTCAACAAACTCAGCAGTGATAATGATGGATTTATGGTGAGTATCCTCAGGAACCAACGGGTCGTTCGCGGGAGCAACGTGTACCGAGAAATTACAGAGAACGAGATCAAGAATTCTTCCTAACGTATTTTGAACACCATTATATTGGTGGAGGTTACAGTAATTAATATTATCGATAAATGTTGAACTTATTGTAGAAGTATAGTTGCAAGGAATCATGTTTACCTCATCCACAGGAAGAGTCCAGGTAATATCAGAAAGGTTAAAATCTCCCATTAAAAGAAACTTGTCGTTAGGTTGATTTAAAGCTTAAAACCTAGATCATTCGAAAAGGCGGAGATTCGAGCATTGAAGTTGAAGCTTTTGGACAGGTAGATACAACAAAGATGAACGCTAGTAAATACATTGCCACGTGGAATGCGAAGAGTCACCCAAATGTCTTCATCCGTAGAACACCACGAGTAATTACAAATAGCATTGAGTTCCTTTTTGACAGCCAAGAGCACCCCACCACCCATTGTTACACCTTCGATACTTCTGTCGCGTCGGAAAACATTGTATCTTGAGTCAAAAAGCTCCCCATCTAAAATAGAATCAGTAAGCCAAGTCTCTGTTATACCAATCACGTCGTAATCACCGCTCGTAACACTGCGAAGAAACGTGTCATTTTTTGTTCTCAGTCCACGTACGTTCTGATAAAAATACTTAGAGGCAGAGACTCTTTTTCAGTTTAGTGTCAATAACAAAAATATGCAGAGAATTTGTGAATATAATATGTGGTGAAATATGTATAGACACTTGAAATATGGCCAAGTATATTAAAAATAAAAAATTGAGTACAGAAAGTGAGAATATCTTGCAGTTGACAGGAGTTGAGAACAGGAAAATATAATAAGGTAATGTAGTGCGAATGTAATAAATATAATGGTTATGCGTTGGCAATGTGAGATGCGGGATAGGCGGGCGTGTGGAGGGAGAGGGAGGAGTATGCAATAATAATCGGATGAGCAGTAGGTATTTTCTTATGTTATTTTCTGGAGGTCGTCTTCCCTCGTGACTAAAAAAGCTGGTGAATTTTCATTTTTTCTCACCAAGATCTTGCAGTCCTTTACCCAAAAAAATTTAAAACCTGCTTCCCGTGCTTTGCTTTTAACCTTTGAAAGCAGAATCTTATTATTAATTGTTAGGTGGTTGTTGATATAAATTGTAGTTTCTGGTCCAGAATATTTCAGGTCGGTGCTGCTTATCTTCCTGGCCTTTTTGGATAAAGCGAGAAACTCCTCTTTCCTCCGTCTACTCGCAAACCGGATGATAATTGGCTTAACCTGGGTCGTCTTGGTAGCCACTCGCGTCACGATGTCTACATCTTCTGGCTGTAACGTGAAACCAATCTGCTCGCCTATTTTCTGGGCTATACAGAGTAAGTTTTCCCCTTTCGTTAATGGAACGTTCTTAATCTCCAGATTTTTCATACGGGAGAGCTGATCCCGCTCATCCAGTTCGTACCTGAAGATGTCCATGCTCTTCTTAATTGACGCCACCTCTAAAACTATCTGGTCGACGGTCTCCAGTCTCTTCTCAACCACCTCCACCCTCTTTTCCGTATCGGACATGGCTGCTAGTGCGAATTCGAGGCTCTTCTTTATGTCGGATATCTCACCCCACATTGGCTTAATGCGAGTGAGCTCAACATCGATTTTATTCAGCTTCTCCATAATCTCGGCCAGAGAACCAGCTGGTACCATCTGTGACGACGCCGCAGGAGTTGCAGCTGGAGAAATATCATGCTATAAAAGCATTCAACAGTCTTACTCTTGAAAATAAAAAGGAAGAAAACAAAAATAAATTTGTACTCGAAATTACAAAATGGATTAAAGAACAAAAAAGACAATATTACCAAAATTTCATAATAAAATAAGAATAAAACACATACACGTAACACTCAAAACCAATATAAAACACACATCACTCACAAACAGACAATACATAATACATACCGATTTTAATTTTATTTAATCAATAAAATAATTCATTTTACATATAATTTTAACTTAATTATAAATTTTAATTTTTAGTTTATTTTGTTTTATAAAATAGAGACCTCAGCACAGATGAGCTACCCAGTGAGGCCGACATTGCTTAATTATATTTGAAATGTAAGATATTATACCAAATAAATAAATTAATAAAGATACCTATGTACTACGAGTTTGAGAAGAATATAAGCGAGATATACCAGCGTTATAAAAAAGAAAAAATAAATAAATATTAGTATTGATAAATATACTCGCACAAATACTACGTAAATGAGTCCTTATTCATTAAATAGGGTTACACATACCTAAACTGATTCATTATGGTTTTCTATGATACATTATATGATTTTATGAAGGTGTTTTTATTTATTTTTACCCGTTTAATTACTGTTGTGTGATGACGTACTTTTATGATATTACTTTTTTTTAGTTTTAAAATATAAAATAAGTTTCATCGGTAGAAATGTGGGCGCAAACGATCGCGTCATCCGACGTTTTGGGTATATATAAATACATTCAATAAAGGGTTTAGGTACATTAGTATAAATTAATCGGTCCTCTAAGAGCCCTGTCATTTATTTGCGAGTCGATAAGTGTGTAACATGGCCATCATTAACAGGTAATTTTAATTTGTTTTAAAGTAAATAACAAGAACAGACTTCGGTGCTCCAGATTTTATGTCCGGGTTAAATCTTTCTCAAATGAAAGACTAAACCCTTCCACACACTTTTCCACAAATGAATATCTAGTAAATTCACGCAATGTAAGTGCACTATATAAGTATAATAAATACAAAACAATACAAGAACAAAACGTCAATCCACCAGAAACATAATGGGAAAATATTTCACCGACTCCAGATATTTTCATATCAGAGGGTTCGGCTCTGATGAAATCCTAACTGGTCCGATAAATCCTACTGATCCCTCAATATAAATATTTAAAAAATCTTTCGTAATCCTACATGTATTTAAAATGACCGACTTTTGCATTTTTATGTACAAATTTTTTGACAAATCTAATACGCCTAAATTTTGAATGAGAGAACTAGGTATAATGCCAGTAGCCGAAATAACAAATGATAATATTTTTATGGTCTGAGAATGCCAAATTCTTTTAATCTCATTTCCTAAATCTGTATATTTTCCTATTTTTTCAGAAACAGTTTTCTGAATATTACAAGAATTTGGAATAGCGACATCAATGATATAAGTTTTTTTTTAAATTTTGTCATGTTAAACTATATCGGGTCTATTATGACTAATTGTTCTGTCTGTTAGAATAGTTTTATCATAATAAATTTAATTATTATTTTATTCTCTTTATAATTACTTTACAATTTGGTCAACTGTCTTTAATAATCACATTAATATAATTGAAAAAGTCCAACGCAAATTTTTGAGGTAAATTAATGTTAGACTTGGAATTCCTTTTATTACATTCATTGAAATTGTTGAAGTTAAGTGACAGAAGAAATTTTTTTGATCTTATATTTTTATATGAAATTGTAAATTATCAGTTGGATAGCCCTGATGTATTAAAGTTGATTCACTTTCATGTACCTACCATTAGATCAAAGTTCCCTAGTATGTGACCAGTCAGTGGTTGAGTGGGCATAGCGCTTGGGTCTCACCTGGGCGTCGCGTGTTCGATTCATCGACTGGCTAAGTCCTCCATCACAACACAAGCAACATTTTCGGCTTTCTGTGGTGGTAGTAGGAGATTTTCAAACATTTTTGGGTTATTCGTAACCCGGGAATGTTTGTCTTTCTTTAAAAAAAAACTATTATTGTGACAATTATACGTCTGTCTCAGGCCACAATTCTGTTATAAATAGAATACTCACCATTATTAATTTTTATGCCAATTTTTAATATTTCCTTATTAAAATACAAGGCTCTACTGATGAAACATTTTAGCCATACGTATTTTAACGAGGTCACTTCATAACAAGTTTTTTAAATTTTATTGTTTCTTTTTAATGCTTTCATAAGTTGCTAGTAATTTATTTTCTTTCTCTATTGTTGTGTAATTTAAAAAATATATATATACAAAATCTTTCTCTACTGTACTACGACTGTTGAAAAAATATTGAATAAACACATGTAAATGTGAACATATAAATAGTTAGGTATTAAATAAACACATGTAATCTAAATTAATAATCAATGTATATTATAAAAGAAAGTCTAAAAACGTACGTTCCGCAAAAACTTAGAAACGAATTCTAGTACGATCAAGGGAGTTATATGGTGTGGTGGATCTCTGTCCCCCCTCCAGGATGACGGTTCCCGTTTTTACCTAAAGGGCGTGCTTTTGAAGATATAAATCCTCCTCTCTCTTCCCGCCCTCTTAAAATTTCTAGAACAGTCTTTCGGAAAGTTCTAGAAGGTTCGATAGTGCTCTAGAACATGGGTGGCCAACCTTTTTAGTAGCCGGGCCAAATTTTAGAAATGAGTTTGCCTACCGGGCCGCACAACAAAATTTCTTTTATTATTAAAAGCAAACAAGAAATGTTTTTTTAAGAAGATATAAAACAAAAATGAGAATAAAATATATTTATTAGATTAGAGTTAGGAAATACAAAAAAATAATAATAAAAAATAAACAAAATATAATAAATTTTAGTGAGACGTCTGATTTTGTTTGTCAGAACTAAGTGCATCAATGTTGATAACGATTGATGTTGTTGCTACACACAAACAGTTTTCCAAATGTTCATCAGTGATTCGTGTTCTCATTTGAAATTTAATATGCTTCATTAGGCTAAAAAGTTGTTCAAACGCGTATCTAAGTGTTTTCAAATAGCGAAATCAATTATAGAGGATATTTGTAAAATGCAGGATATTTCTCCATTTCAGAATATGTTTTTATCTTTCCCTTGTAGACGAGTATTAACAACATTTAAGTAGCTAACTATATCGACCTGAAATGCAAAGCAGCTAATTTACTCATTGTCTTCAAATTCTGGGATACTTTTTGACTTAGGTACTTTTGATCTTACTTCTGCATAAAATTTAACGTCATTGAATCTAAAGACAAAACTCTTGGAACTGACGATGATTCAACCCCTTCGAATTAATAAACTTTACTGTTTTGATGACCACCTTCATGACATGATCAATTTTAAGGGACTTGGAACATTCTCTTGATGAATAATGCAACGAAAATTTAGCATCGCAGTATTTCCAACTCTGCACGCCTCATTTTCAATCAATTTTACTACAACTTCGAGTTTCCCAACCATTGCTGGAGCACCATCTGTTGTTAATCCCGATATGTTGTTGAGTCGTAACTAAAAGCGATATAATGTCGATGTAACAGCTCCTAACAAATATCGTGAGCAAGTAGTGTCCATAAGTAGATACAGTGCCGCTAATTCTTCTATCTTGTTAAAATGGACACCAACACCCCTGATAAATATCGCCACTTGGGCGGTATTTGTTAGGTCTGTGCTTTCATCCGATGCTAGAGCATAAAATATGAACTTAGATGCTCAATTTTTCTAACTCTCTTCAATATGTTTTCCAATGTCGTCCACACACCTAGTAATAGTCTGTCGAGACAGGTTTATTTTTGAAAAATCCAGTTTTATATACAGTAAAAGAAAAAAATGTGTGCATATGCCCCGTGGGCCACAAGTGAACACCCGGCGGGCCGCATGCGGCTTAGATCTTTTAAACTACGCAACGGATTTTCGTGCGGTTTTCACCGATGTATAGAGTGATTCAAGAGGAAGGTTTATATGTATAATACATGCTTATTATAGTAGAGAAAAGCCGAGAAATTTAAACTATCAATTCAGGAAGCGGGCAGCGGGCAACTGGCAAGCGGGTGGTGTGGCTTTTATAAAGGTTGGGTAATGGCGTTGTGTTTCGTTAGCCAAAGCAACGTGTCGCCGGGTCTGCTAGTACTATATATAATTTAGAATCGCTGCGTTTCCATTCAGTGGATAAATAAATGACTCTGCATTCGCTAAAACCAAAACATCAAATCATATTTATTTCGTTTGTGGATCTGTCTTTGAATAATCGTAACAAGGGTTTAACGAACTGACTCTGTGCAGAAACGGTTTGATAGATTCTCCTCACTTAACAGACGGATTGCAATCTTTAGAGCTCAAGCGTCGGGTGGGAATGCTATCCTTGTTCTACCGGTATTTCAATGGAAGATGCTCCGAGGAACTAGCGTCACTGATCCCTTTGGCATCGGTGCATAATCAGGAAACACGCGTGCCCAACGTATGTATACGGTTGACATTTGTCACATTAGGAAGGGTCGCTTCTTCGACTCGTTGACTCGTTCTTGTGTTCACAGACCCTCCACACAGCATCTCAGATGACATACGCCCTGAGGGAAATTATTTTTCTCAGGGCCTCCTGTGTCAAGTTAATGTAAAAAAATGAACTAGGATTTGCTTCATAAAACAAAAAATTTAACAAAACAAAAAACGACTCAAAAAATGCACTAAAAAGTAAAAAAATAATTTCGTACGTTTGTTAATTTTGGAGTCGGTGTCAGCCAAGGTAACTACATGCAAAGGTAGTTATAGGTGAGATGTGGAGATCTTGGCTGACACCGACTCCAAAAATAACAATCGTACAAAATTTAAAACATTTTTTTAAGTCGTTTTTTGTTTTGTTAAAATTTTTGTCTATTTTTTGATTTTTAGTGACGAGCGTCCGTAAAGAAGTTTTACTTTAAAAAAAGAATCATCGAAATCTATTGGCGTAATATTGAGTTATTCTTCCATTTGTCGCGCACATACTTATTGCAAATTTAAGACATATATGGTTTTCTCATAGATCCCATTGTCAGAACTGGACCAATTAAAATGGGACCACACGGGAAGCACCAGCTTTCTAATAAAAAAAAGGATCATCAATATCAGTTCCCCCAATCGAAAGTTCTGAGGTAACAAACATTAAAAAAAAAACCGTCGAATTGATAACCTCCTCCTTTTCGAAGTCGTTTAATAAATAAATTCCACAGCTTTTTTTCACAGCTTTTCACAGTCGTTTTTTAAACGACTTCGAAAAGGAGGAGGTTCTCAATTCGACGGTTTTTTTTATTATGTTTGTTACCTCAGAACTTTTGATTGGGTGAACCGATATTGATGATTTTTTTATTATTTGAAAACTGGAGCTCCCCGTGTGGTCCCATTTTAATTTGGCCCAGATCTGAAAATGGGATCCATAAGAAGACCATATATGTCTTAAATTTGCAATAAGTACGTGCGCGACAAATGGACGAATAACTCAATATTACGCTAACCGATTTCGATGATTCTTTGTTTTGAAGTAAGACAAATTAGTGAGTGTACTTCAGATTCACTAAAAATAAAAAAAATAAACAAAAATTCAGTCGGTGTCAGTCAAGGTAAGCTACATACATAGGTGAGATATGCTTGTGTCGCACGCGCGAGAAACCTACCATGGCTGACTCCGACTCCAAAAATATCAATCGTATCTAAATATATATGAGTAGAAAAAGTAAGTTGATTATTAATTTGTAGAAGAATACGAAATTATTTTTTTACTTTTTAGTGCATGTTTTGAAGTCGTTTTTTGTTTTGTTAAAATTTTTGTTTATTTTAAATTTTGCCTTAAAATTTTCAACTTCGGACCCGGCTTATTCGAAAACGAAAGATCAGATCAAAAAAAATTCTTTCACAAAATTGACTCCAAATGTGATGCAGAATCGCCAGTTTCTCGCTTGTAAGGCTAGTTTCTGGAAACCATCTATAAACACCGAGTTCTCACGACGGAAAGTCGAGAACCGCCGGCCATGTCCTTCCGAACCCTGTGGTGTTTTGTTTGATTGTCTAATATGAGTAATTTTGATTGCAGTCGGGTCCAGCTGGTGCGATGTTCCACGGTGCTGGTGTTTCTGCTAGCCATGCTGCTGGTGGGAGTGTGCTGCCAACATGCACCCCGTCTCTGTCACTCTGAAGAATGTGTCTCCACGGGTAATTATTTATTCATTCACATTAAAACCATTTAAAATTGACTTCTTAAGCGGGTATTCTAGTCTAGAACCACAATTGTAGCTATTTTTACATATATATTTTTACTAGCCATTATTTTATTATTTTTTTAATTGATTAACTAATGTTTAAGACAAGATTTTTTATGCATGGCACAAAGGGTAACAATTATTATTAACAATAATTATTAGCCAGAAACACTGAACTCATCTGCATTGAAAAAATCTCCCGAGAAAAGATATTATAATAATTGAAACCCTTTGTGCTTTGCATAAAAAAATCTTGTCTTTATAATAATAATAATAATATTTGGACGATTTATATAGCGCCGTTTTTGTGAAAAATCACCTCAAGGGCGCTGTACAAACTTACCATACATGCCTAAAATCTAGAAAGACTACAAGCTAGACAAACAATTAAAAACAACTTTTGGCTAAAAATTGCATACACCGGTTCATTGATCACCGATACGAAAATATATGTATAATATTTTGACCAATGAACGCGATGCTGCCTAAAAATGAATTAATACAGGACCATACTAACCTGGGAGGTCGCTTGAAATTAACACTGTTTATTGTCTATTTAAAGAAATTTAGATAGAGTTCGCACGCAGAGGACATAATTGTGAACAAATGTCATTTAATCCTGAAAATATTTTAATATTAATATGTAATATATTCTTTAGTGAGTGTATTTTGGAAAGTAAAAGCAACATTTAATGGTGGGCGGTGCAGTAGTACAAGGATTTGATCTTCCGAGAGACAGATTGATGTGTAAGGATTCGAGTAATTTTATTCTGTAAGAAAAGTGTGATTAAGACATATCATAGGCAATACAAGGATGATACTCTCAGAAAGGTATATTTAAATTAAGTTAAGGGTATGAGAGCCCGAAAAGGTAGGTTTTTAGTTTGGACCTAAACTCTGTTGGGCTTTTTATGCATCTTAATTCCGGAGGGAGTCTATTCCAAGCCTTAGGCCCAGATACTCCGAAAGCACGATCTCCGAACTTAGTATTCGGCTTTCGTTTGGGTTCTATTAGTCTGCCTATAGCAGATGAAGTTGCCGATCTAAGGGTTAATTGCCTCAGACCGGTATTTTCCGGGACGCATAATTCAGAGATGTAAGGTGGGGCCATTTCGTTGATTGATTTAAACACCATCCAGCACAATTTGTTCTGGATTCTTTCAGGGCACTTGAGCCAGTGAAGGTTACGAAGGTGTTCTGAAATGTGTGAATATTTAGAGACCAGTTTAGTTCATCAATTAAAAAATAATAATTAATATTTTACGAGTTTAAGTATTTCACCAAAAATGTAGACATAATTTGTCTCGACGCCACCTAGTAAGAAATTTAGCACTTACAATGCCTTTCTCATATACAAAAGTTGGTTGTTTACCGGTGCAAAAATATAATAAGTAGTAATTGTTGAATGTAACACTAGTATATATTGGATTATTTGGCGGACAGGAGATAAGCCGACGTACCTCAGTGATCAGAGCATTTGACCGGAAATCAAAAGGACGCGGGTTCAAGTCCCGTCGGCAACATATATCTTTTCTCGGGAGATTGTTTCAATGTAGATGAGTGTTTCAAGCTAATAATTATTGCTTATAAGCCATTTAGCCATGTTAGCCATTTGCCAAATATTTATTAAACATTAAAGAACACATAAAAATAATAAACATTCTAACTGATATAGATATTTTCAATGGGCCAGTAAATGGTACTAATCTACGTTCTTTGAAGAAAATCTTTATAGAAATTTCGCCCCTTTCCGGATATCCATTGTTGGACACCGCATGCAAAATGAGTAATTATCTGATCATTATCAGATCATCTGTATCATATCTTTTGATGTCGTTATTTAATGCGTTGAATATTTTAGGTGCGATGTATGAGTATTGTCTCCGTGAAAATGTGATTTTTGTTTTAGGTATTTTGCATTTTCCATGTGTTGAGTGGCGTTTGTGTACATCTTTTTGTGTGGAATTTATGAGACCATTTTTCCATATATGTATGAGAGCTATTTTCAAATATAGTTGACGAATGTCTTGTACTGAGAGCTTCTTGAAAAGTGGCTCTGATGGATGAGAGGGGGAACATTTGAAGATGATCCTTAGAAAAAGTTTTGAAAAGTTACTAGAGGGTACAGTTATACGGAAGATGGCAGTGGGCGAATTGGTAGAGGCGCCCGTATCGGTAAGACGAGAGGTTCTGGGTTCGAATTCCAGTTGCGACCGTTATATTTTTATTTTTCTGTCTTGTACTCTTTCATATTTTCGTTTAGATTATCAGCGTTATTTTCTTCTTCAGTGGTAAGTTAAACTATGTTTTGTATGAATATATCCGAAATTTAATGAATTCATTTAATTTGTAGCGGGCGTTCTCGGTCCAGTTCGAGGAATCGGGCGGGGACGGGGACTGCTGGAGAGGATTGTTGGAGGAACTGAAGCTTCCATCCAGGATGCTCCGTGGCAGGTGGCTCTCCAGTATAAAGGAGAATTCTCTTGCGGAGGATCCATCATCAGGGACACCGTCATCCTGACTGCTGCCCATTGCACCATTGAGTAAGCTAATAAATATATTCCATTATTATTTTACCGACAATGGGTTCGGTAATCATCATCATCAAACAGTATTAATAGACTAGAGACTGTACGGTTGAAATTTAAGAATACAACTCTGACGCCGCGCCTTACGCAAAACTGTCATCGTCCGTGGAGTTTGCATACAAATGTTATTTTGTAATAGAACCGAATAAAGTAATGCCAAAAGATGGCGCCACTTACATTAACAGCTAGCGTGATCAGCATCGCCTGGCAGGCGTAAATACCTACTACGGATTTGTAATTTTGTGTATCTCTCCGGATATGGAGAGATTGACGATAATATGATTATAGTTGTAACTAGCATTTGTTACAAATAATACCACGCAGCTATATATTACATATGACATCATTGAGTTCATGGGGTGAGGTTTGTCCAGGTCTTGGCTGCGGTTGCACCTGCCTACCAACTGAATGGCAGGTCGGATCGGGAGAGAGTGACTGAGGGAGTTCCTTTGACTTTTCCAGCTGTACTCTCTCGGAACATCACCTTACACCACAGAGAGAGGGATAGATTCAAACGTCCGTCACTCCTGGACACACTGACCCCCAGATTCCTACCCACCTCTAATACCCTTTTCCTTCCCAGAACTTCCACTCCTTCCTCTCCTAAAACGACCCTCCACACAGCATTCCTAAAGATGACATAGGCCTTGAGGGGAATTATTATCCTCAGAACCACCTGTGTGGCGCAAATATAAAAAAAAATGCCTGTTGCTGTTACTTTGTCCCGGTGGCTAGCTGTCACTGGATCCCAGTGGATCCGAGGAACCGGCTATTAGCATCGTTTTTCGAAAAAAACACAGTCCTAAGTTGATGTTTATTCCAGAACATCCGCTGGAGCATGGAACGTCCGCGCCGGATCTAGCCAGCACGCATCTGGTGGTACTTCCCACAAGGTGTCCAAGATAACTACGCACCCCTCGTTCAACCCCAAACTCCTTGACTACGACGTCGCTGTCATGTTCCTTTCGTCCGCCATCTCCATCGACAACCTTAACACCAGACTCATTCCCCTGCCAACATTTAACCAGCATGTTGCCACTGGGGCCAGAGCTCTCGTCACCGGATGGGGAAGTACTTCCGTGAGTTACTTTCTTTGTAATTTATTTATTTCAAAATATACGGCACAACAGAAAACATATACCATTAAAATAATTATATTTATACCTATACATATTATAATAGAACAACATAAAGAAAGTATCATTAAATGTAAAGTTAAATATAAAAACAAAAGGTAAAAAAAGGAGTTAAGAGCGTATAACCAGAGAACAACAGAAATATGTCATTTTTAAATCAGTGTTTAGACATATTGACTCTTTTCCACAAAAAAATTATAAATGGATTTCGAAAGATTGTTCTTTTATCTAGTAAACGCATGTTTTAAATTTTGAGAAAAATTTATAATAAAGTTATACCATAGGTCGTTGGCGGATTTGTTAAATTTTCAAAAAAGGACACTTATTATACAACACCCATTTCAAATCATATAATCATGCAGTAAAATAAATCAATACATTGTATGGTAAACGTATGTAACAGAATTTTAATTTTAGTTTAAATAAAATCATAAAAAAATATATAAGTACATGTGTTTCTTGACGAAAATTGGTCCGTTTGTGTATTTATTTGCGCACTTACAGACTAATATATATATATATTTTTTTTACATTCTTATTTTGCTGAGACAATATTCAAAAATGATAAATACTTATGATCAAAAAATAATTGCAAAAAGTACATAATTTTAATAGTTTTATCAACACGCCTTTCAGCATTTTTGGATTTAGGTATAAATTAAAGCAAATTTGAAATGAAATAAAATCGATATTGAGTTATAATTTTAAAAAGCTGGTACGGAGAGTAATTAATCTTTCTCATTGGAACCGCCCTGTACGATCGTAAGAACCTCTTTTGACGCAATGTGGATTTTTGGCCGCTGGCTGATTATTCGCTCTTAAGGTAATAAATAGTAAAAAGTAAGATGTATAAAATGAAAGTATAACGTAAAGCATAAAATATGAAGTAGGTATGTAAAAGTAAAAAGTAAAAATAAAAAATTCAAATGCAGGAAATAATATAGTAAAAAGTAAAATGTTTAGACCACAAGATTTCTTTAAAAATAATAGAAAGCACAAAAATTATAAATACAAAAAAAAGTAAAGAGTAAGAAATGCCCTTAGGAGCCAATATAAAATTTTTAAAATATAAAATGTTTTGTATGTTTTAAAGTATCTATGATATGTTTCTAATCCATAGATATTAGAGTGCGTACTGGTCGGACATATTATGGTTACATTTTATTTTTTAGAAATTTAATTCAAATTAAATTTGATAATGTTAATATCGAGTTCTGCAAGTATTTTAGGATGATTTTTAAGTTACAGCTGTTTCGACTTGTAAGGTCATTTTCAAACTGTGGTGAAGCCACGTACGGATGACTTATTTATAATATTTTAAAAGTCAATTATTGAAGTCTGAATTGATTTATTACCGGTTAATCAAATTTTGCAGAGACACTAATTGCTATGACTCATTGAAGTACATTATTGATTAACCGGTAATAAATCAATTTAGACATCAAAAATTGAATTTTAAAGTATTATAATATTTATCGTCATCCACGGGAATTCGTAATTTATAATTAAATGATCTGAGAAATTTGTGTTGGATTCTTTCAATGGAAATTGCATGACTTTTATAGAAGGATTTCCATATAGGAGAATTATATTCCAAATGACTTCTAACTAGAGTTGAATAGTTTTTCAATGTATGGATGTTTTTGAAATCTTTCGATAGTCTTGTAATAAAGCCCAACATTTTCATTGCCTTACTAGTAATGATATTAATGTGGCTAGTAAATAATAGTTTTGAATCAAAAGTTATACCGAGGTCTCTTATTTCAGGTACTGACAATAAATTATGGTTGTTCAGTGAATAATTGTACTTGATAGGGTTTTTTATTCCGTAAAAACTCATGATTTGACATTTCTTAATATTAAGTGTAGTGTAAGTTTGTTTATGGTACACCATTCTGCGAATTTTATAAAATTGGATTGTAGGGACAAGCAGTCGTACATATTTTTAATGATTTTATATATCTTCATGTCATCGGCAAATAATAATACTTTAACATCAGAGAATATGGAAGTGACTTCATTTATAAAAAGAATAAACAATATTGGACCAAGGCAAGCCACTAGTGGCTTCAAATTCGTAAGATAAGTTTTCTTTAATAAAGACACTTAGTAGACGTTTTGATAAATAATTCTTAATCCAGCGTAATGAATTACCACTTATTCCTAGTTTGACAATTTATTCATAATAAAAATAATAATAATAAAGGGGATGAGGTTTATAAATATTTAGGATATCCCCAATCAAATAGATTATCATACTAGTATTAAAAATGATATTAGGATTAAATTTAAAACTAGGATCAGAAAAAATTTAAAATGCAATCTATCTGCTAAAATTTAGTAAAGGCAATAAATACTTGGGCAATACCTCTATTAACTTACTCATTTGGCATAATTAAATGGTCTAATACAGATTTAGATAGCTTAGAACGATTAATTAGAACTACGTTAACAAAGTTTAATTGCCATCATCCAAATTCAGCTATAGAACGAATTAATTTACCTAGAAATTTAGGAGGTAGAGGTATAGTCAAAATAACATATTCTAACAGACAGAACAATTAGTAATAATAGACCCGATATAGTTTTACATGACAAAATTAAAAAAAATAACTTATATAATTGATGTCGCTATTCCAAATTCTTCTAATATTCAGAAAACTGTTTCTGAAAAAATATACAGATTTAGGAAATAAGATTAAAAGAATTTGGCATTCTCAGACTATAAAAATATTACCATTTGTTATTACGGCTACTGGCATTATACCTAGCTCTCTCATTCAAAATTTAGGCGTATTAGATTTGTCAAAAAAATTGTATATAAAAATGCAAAAGTCGGTCATTTTAAATACATGTAGGATTACGAAAGATTTTTTAAATATTTAGATTGAGGGATCAGTAGGATTTATCGGTTAGGATTTCATCAGAGCCGAACCCTCTGATATGAAAATATCTGGAGTCGGTGAAATATTTTCCCATTATGTTTCTGGTGGTTTGACGTATTGTTCTTGTATTGTTTTGTATTTATTATACTTATATAGTGCACTTACTGAATTACTAGATACGTGAATTTACTAGATAATCATTTGTGGAAAAGTGTGTGGAAGGGTTTAGTCTTTCATTTGGGAAAGATTTAACCCGGATTTAATATCTGGAGCATAATATTTGGACGATTTATATAGCGCCGTTTTTGTGAAAAATCACCTCAAGGGCGCTGTACAAACTTACCATACATGCCTAAAATCTAGAAAGACTACAAGCTAGACAAACAACTTATGGCTAAAATTTGCATACACCGGTTCATTGATCACCGATACGAAAATATATTATGTACAATAGTTTGACCAATGAACGCGATGCTGCCTAAAAATGAATTAATATAGGACCATACTTACCTGGGAGGTCGCTTGAAATTAACACTGTTTATTGTCTTTTTAAATAAATTTAGATAGAGTTCGCGCGCAGAGGACATAATTGTGAACACATGTTGTTTAATCCTGAAAACATTTTAATATTAATATGTAATGTAATATATTCTATATTGAGTGTATTTTGGAAAGTAAAAGCAACATTTAATGGTGGGCGGTGCAGTAGTACAAGGATTTGATCTTCCTAGACAGATTGATGTGTAAGGATTCGAGTAATTTTAATTTAGTAAGAAAAGTGTGATTAAGACATATCATAGGCAATACAAGTATGATACTCTCAGAAAGGTATATTTAAATTAAGTTAAGGGTATGAGAACCCGAAAAGGTAGGTTTTTAGTTTGGACCTAAACTCTGTTGGGATTTTAGGGTCTTTATATTATGAGAATTTCTTCAGAGTGATATAACTTAAATGTCTAATACATAAGGCGGCCATCTTTATAAAATATCAAAATGGGACACAAAGGCGTAGCATTGGGGGAGGGGGAGGTGGTACGTGGAAATTTATTACTCATTTTTAGCTCTCTAGGAAATCGAGAAAGGTATCCATGTTATAGGATTTCGCATCTCGAATTTTTACACTGTGTTTAGAACACAAAGCAGGTTAACTTAAGATTGATTCTGCGTAAGAGTCCCTAAATAATAGTTATACACGGAACAGTCAATTTCTCAGAATTTTGCAGCATTGCAGGCAACTCAAATGAAAAGATTCACTCGGTAAACGATGAATCTGCAACTTGTTATTTAATTTATCATTATATTCTGAACACAAAACTGGTTTAACTTAAATCTGTATGTGGTGAATGTAAACTGCACTCAGAACATGAACATTGTTTCTCTTTGATGCTAGCAGTACATACCAGCATCAAAGTGAGGCAGTTTATAACTGCACTTCGAATAAGAGAATATTTTCCTTCGAAATATGTCAGCAGATGAATCCGACTAGAATTTTGCATCCGCGGCCGTTTGTCAATTGAATAAAAATTTCTTTAAGTAAGGTTGAATGTGTTTAAGGAAAATGGTAGAAATGCGGGAAGAAATGCGGGAAGACGGGCCTTAATACATAGCTTTCTTTTTACCCCGCCTGTGAACGGTAACCGAAGAGTTCATCGAAAATCAATTTATCGAAAGCAAATTCATCGAAAACGAGTTTATCGAAAACCAATTCATCGAATGATCAATTCATCGAATCGCCAATTCATCAAAAAAATTTTTTTTGTAGATATTAGAGAGAAATGCTGAGCGGACCAGAAAGTTAAAAAAAGCAGTTGAAAGACTACACTTAATCTAATAACTATCATACTTGGTCTATTGATAACACTGTGCTACAAAATTGTAGGTTAGGTTAGGTTAGGTCCAAAGTTTGAAATCAATCAATTTTTTATAAATAAATTTTTTGTCAACTTTTATTGACCAATTTTTTTTAACATCCCGGTCCGCTCGGCATTTCTCTCAAATATCTACAAAATATTTTTTTCTATGAATTAACGATTCGAAAAATTGATCATTCGATGAATTGGTTTTCGACGAATTGGTTTTCGATGAATTGGTTTTCGATGAACTCGTTTTTGATAAAGTCGTTTTTGATGAATTGGCTTTCGGTGAACTCGTTTTCGATGAACTCGCCGTGAACCCTGGGAACGAACAACGGTTGTTATAATTTTTTTATTGTCCACAGGACTCAGACCTCGTCCAAGACACCCTCCAAAAGGTGACCGTTCCCGTTGTTGCCCAGGCCACCTGTGTTTCTGCATACTCCAATTTCACTAACACCGTCACCGCCAGGATGATCTGTGGAGGACAAATGGAAGTCGGTGGCGTTGATGCTTGCCATGGAGATTCTGGTGGTCCGTTCGTCGTCAATGGAGTTATCGTCGGAATCACTTCCTGGGGAAACGGCTGCGGGCTTGCCGCTTACCCTGGAGTATATGCTAGAGTACCAGTTCTGGTCGACTGGATCAATGGACAGCTGTAAATACTAACTCCATTTTTTTGAGACTCCATCTGACTTCAAACGTATTTTATAAATATATTTTATTCCATAACATTCCTGCTTAACAATTATTAATAAACAAGAAATTCTGTAAAAACATTTTTTTTATTTCTTCCTACCGAAATACGTATTATCTACACGTACACAATATATTCTTGATAACGATTTTCATCGGGTTATCAGTTGATTGTACATTTGCGATAAAAAAATTCTCGTTATTTTTTTGTTTGTTTGTACATTTATTTAAGGTGTTTGCGAATTTTCATAGGTACTTCTAATAAAAATAGAAAGTTTTTAAAATTACTTATTTGCGTCGTAAATAGTTTTATATACGCATACATAGTGAAGAGTTCTGCGAGGGTTATATCGTTGACAATAAAAATAACGACAATTAAAATTGGAGACCAAAATAAAATAGAATTGAGATAAAAAATGTATATGTTTTACATTAGTTCCACACTACTCAAGCCTATGTCATATTTGGGGAATGCTGTGTGGAGGTTATTTTTATGGAGAGGAAGGAGAGTAGAAGTTCTGGTAAGGAATTAGGTATGAGGGGTGGGTAGGAATCTGGGGTTTAATGTGTCCAGGAATGGTGGATGTATGAATTCATCCCTCCCACTGCGGTGCAAGATGATGAGTCTAGAGAGTCTGGCTGGAGAGGTCAAAAGATCTCCCTCAACCAGTCTCTCCTGATCCTGCCTGCCACGTGTTAGGTGGACAAACACATCTGTTAGGGAGTGTTCCCGTCAATTCCCTGATTCCTACCCACACCTAGTTCCCTTACCTACATATGTGAAATCATAAGGTCAGTGCATTGACAATCTTCAACGTGATAGCAGTGTTCTATGCTCAGTGTCTTGGTTTTTTGATAAAATTATAACGGTTAATAAATAATTAAATACGTTGGTCGCCAAAAATATAACGCTTAAGGCGATCCACTAGTACAGGAAAAAATCGAAATCGGAATTCACGCCCTTTTATGGGAGGAGTTTAAAAATACTTGAGAAAAAGCTTTTGGAAAAGTTGGAAAATATATTTGAGAATTTTTTTTACATGTTGATTTCGTAAAGGCCTGTAAAAACATTAATTCCTTTTTTATGCATTGTTTATTGTAATAAAACGGATTTTTAAAATTGATTTCACGAAAACAAGCAGCGTGGACCCTAACACGTTGTTTCTCCGCTCCGTCCGGAGGAGTAATGACGGAAGAATGGGGCGGCTGCCAGTCGTTCTTCGGTGGACGGTATAAGGTTCACTTTGATATAACAAATTCGTCGACTGCCGTATTGTCGCCGTGATGTCAAAAATACCAACGCGAAAATGCATATTATATTTTATTTTGTGAGGTTCGGGCGTAAATTTGATTTTTTTTGCGATAATTGTATAAGAAACTGAATTTGCCACATTATGCAATAAAACCATATCCGAAAAAGTGTTTATAAGTAGGAGAGTTTCCACTTAAAAATGGGTTTTATAGACCTAATACTTTATTTTTTTCTAAGCTTATTAAAAGATTTATTCAAAAAATGACCGATATTTTTAAGGGCCAAGGTATGTTCTACACGCAGTTGTTATGTAACACAACTAGCAAGCAAAGTAAGTCACCAAAGAAGCCTTTTTTCAAAAAGCAATTGTTTTTCGCGCGCCCGAGTGCAAACCCAGCAGTGGGCAGTCGAGGCCGTGACCCCCCGTCACCCCCCGTCACCTACCCGTGACCCCCGTCAATACCCGCCGGCAGTCGCGCCACGGCCCCTGCGGCGTCAATACATACCTCGGCACCGCGTTCGTCGCTGTCGAGCTTTCACCCGATCTTACGCATTTTGCAACTATTTAAAGAGTGAGTTGCCTCGGGAACCCTTGCGAATGTTAACTTAACTTTCGGTGTGCATTCCGGTATCCTCCCGGATTGGCGCGAGGATGCCACCTGGAACCCTGGACCGCCTGAAAAGGGAACTGCCGCCCCTCTCCACGATGCTGTGAGTTAAACCCTCGACCTATTCTTAATGTGTCCTCTCGTCCAGATAACTTTCGGGATGTTAGACCCCAGGCTTAGAGAGATTATTTAGGCCATTTCTTAGATAGGGCTTTTATACCATTTCTCTTGACCCATGTAATCTGTACCTTCCTTACAATACATTGCTTTGTTTCACCCTGAACACTCTTTCATTTGAAACAGTCCTCCTGTGTGGGCCTGGATGGAGACACCCTAGTTCCAACCTTTTTTAGCCGCAGCCGCACCCCCTGATGATGAGAGAAACCCTACTGACTGACTGAGCTAGCCTTCGGAAACGGTTTATTGCAAACGTAGCACAGTATTTAATTGAAGCATCTATAATACTTCTAAACGTCAAATTTTCAAAACAAAAACATACGATTTTGTATGATTTTGCATTATTTAGTATGGCTTCATCTTAAGGTAAGGTACAACACTTTACTAAGACATTTACTTAGTATACGTATCGTAAAAAAAATTTTTATCACTTTTATGTTTACAAAATCTGTAATAGTGAAAATAAAATAATTGTGGCAAAACAATTAAATTATATTATTCAATAAAAAAACCAAAACCGGAACATGGACTCTAATATGATAAATAAAATAATATTATTATGATATTTTAAACTCAGGGTCGTGTTTAGCCTAAAAGAAACTAAATAGTTTAAATTATTTGAAACAATAAATTTATCAATAGTTAGTAACGTTTAAAATAAAATCAAATGTTTTAAATACAGATCGTCACGTTGTGAAAATTGACACTAACACTAAAGTCTTATTTTAATTTTTTTGGTACATCGGGGATATATTGACAGCCGTCAAAAGCTCGGAAAGTTGAGCAAGCATTGTTGCCAATTTAGCATATTATATACTAAATTTACTCCAAGCATATTACTCCATGTTTAGCATGCATATTATGCTTTTAGCATATTTATTTGGCTTATTTTTACAGAAACATGAAAATAATAAAAAAACAATTTTTTAACAAAAACTATATCAATAAATTTGTCTGTGTCCCCACCTCACTTGCACTATGGACAATATTGAGCCTGATGTAATAAGCCATTAACGTCAACATTGTAGTAACTTCACACTGAAACTTGTGATAGAACTTGAGATTACCACTTAATTTGGAAACCCTTCAGAAGATATCCATGTTTTCAGTCCAAGAGACTTTAAAAGTGGTAAAACCACCCATAGTAAAAATAGCCCAAGAGTTCCGACTAAATGAACCCACGATTGAAAAACTGGTGTCTCAATGGAAAAACATAGTTCACATTAAATAGGAATCCGTGACTTCCACTGTAGACTTTTGGAATGAAGTCATGCAATATAAAGATGCAGCTTCTTAGTCAACAGCTTTGCAGCAGACGTCCGTGGTCCAGTGGCTAAGCCTCTTGACTCACAATCCGGAGGTCGCGGGTTCGAACCCGGCGTGCGCAAATAAATTTTATTTGATTAATTTGTGTTATTTCACAATAAATTCATTTAAAATAATATATAGTATATTTGCGGCACGTTCCAGAGTGGAAGATACTATCAGTATCGCCCTGGTGTAAGACCACCATTCAGAATTGAAACGTTGCTTGAAAATGGCTTTAGCCGTGTTTGGTGACCAGATCTGAATAGCCAGGTACTTCCCAACCTTCCTCTTTCCCACCTCCTTCCCCTCCCCACTACCTTCAGCCTCACAACATACCCCAATTGGGGATGCCATAGTCTCACTGGCTCCAGACGGGAGCAGTTGCGATTCTTGTGCGGTGAATACACTGTAAAAAAAAAAAAAAATATATATATCTTTGCCCTTTAGTGATTTATGTCAGTTTGCAATGTGTCTTTTTAATATTGCCGCATTCAAATGCGGACATTGAACGCGTACCTACCTATTTAGCAAAATGAGTCTGGTCAAAACAAAGCTCCGAAATCGTTTGGCGGTGAGAACCCTGGATGCCATTTTGTACGTCAGATTTGGCCTAAAGAGAGCAGGAGAGTGCTGTTATTTCTACACTGTTCCTGACGAAGTACTACGCTGTATTGAGACCAAAGAGAGTTACGACTCTGTCTCTCAGCCTTCCACATCAGCTGATGTCAATGAAGAAGATGATGATATTGATATTTTATTTCGCTGATTTTATTTCTCAATAAATACTAAGTTAAAATTATGTTTGCAAGTAACTTAGCATATTTCTGGCATATTTTTCACATCACTCTAGCATATTTTGAAATAACACTGTGAGCAAGCCCAATTCCTTCAGTCATCCCCGATACTGCTGCTACATTAACGTCCATGGTATGTTTAGGTATTAGATGTTAGAATTTAATTTTGTTAAGAACATGTTATATTACTCTTTATAATTATTGAATTGTTTAAATGAATAAATAAATAATTACAAAAAATTAAGCACTGGAATTTTGAAAAAAATTATTTTTCTTTTTTACTTCTACCTTCATGTTGAACCACCTCCCGAAGTTTGTTCAAGTGCAAATTACCCCCGGATACCCTATACAGATAACCTTGTAAGTAAAAACTTTTTTAATTTCGATTTTTTTTTAAATATATTGTAACACTAAATAACTTGGTGTGAAGGAAAATATCAAATAATAGCCTGTAATCTGTATATAACTGTTTATTGATGATTCAAAAACAATTTCAATTTCCAGCAATTCAGTTCTGTTTACCTCTTTTCTCCATAAACAGAACCATAACGGAACTCTCTTTCCCATCGCAACCGGAAACCCTTCCTCTTCTTCTATTTCTGCTAGGCTGCTCATTCTGCCCCATTGCTGGTCACATATATATAAATGGGTTTTACACTCGTCCATCCTGATTAGTAGTCGTGTCCTCACAGCTCTCTCTATGAAGCATACAAACATAATACCATTTGCCACTAATGTGACATTACTCGCCACCAACGTGACATACTATCGCCATCAATATGACATATTAAGATCAAATAATATTACTCGACACCATAATTAAGGTGACATACAATCGCCACCACCGTGATATAATATTGCTCGACACCTGAGTTAAGGTGACATACAATCGCCACCACCGTGACATAATATTGCTCGACACCTGAGTTAAGGTGACTTACAATCGCCACCAACGTGACATAATATTGCTCGACACCTGAGTTAAGGTGACATACAATCGCTACCATCGTGACATCTTACTTCTTACTAAATTATAAATGCGAAAGTTTGTATGGATGGTCCTTACTCTTTCACGCAATAAATATCGAATGGAATTTATAAATTCTTTCACTAATCAAAAGCTACATTATTTGCGAGTAACATAGGCTATATATACTGGTAAGCTCTGGCGTTATGAATAAGCTGTGTTGTTATGAAATTATGTATCATACGTTTTCTGTCCCTAACAAAATCGAGTTATTGCAAACGTCAAATGTTTTTTTAAAATGTTAGGCTTAAAAAGAGTGCTTTGTTGTGCTTAAAAGGAGTGCTTTTTTGGCGTCGTAGTTAATATTTACCTATCTCTAAAAATGTTTATTGTCCGAACGAAAAGCATAGAGTTGCTATAAAGCATAGTGTTTGGCGTGGACTGTCATTTTGTTATTTTTTTACGTTACTCTGGATTCAAATATGAATAAAATACTAATAAAGGGAGTAGGTACTTAAAATAAATTTCTATTTCTATAATTTAAATATTTTCTAAAATAGAATAATTATTTGCGAAATGTCATTCTCAAGAATTTTATTTGTCTTATCGTTATTTGTTGTTTGTATTATGTGATTTTTTTAAACAGAGATAATTAGAGATATGGGAAATGACATAGGCTACTTTTTATCACGGAAAAAAAATTCATTACCATGGGAAAATTCTTTATACAGTAATTTCCCACCACGGACGTAGCTATAGCTTTGACAAGGGGGGGGTCCCCAAAGTAAAAAAACAGAGATCTAACGCCAATTAAATCTATCATTTACAAATTAAACATTGCCTGCGACTATAACACGCAAGTATAGTCGCGGGTAATCTATAATATATAACTTAGGTTACTCTAAGTAGGCGCCTTTAAATAAAAAGTTATATGTAATGTATGTATTGCAATATTTATTCAAAAGTAACTAAGTTGAAACTTTAAAGTAATAAATTTAGTCTTTTACGTTTTGTTGCTAACTGATTAATAATTTCTTTGGAATCAAGTTGCACCGCCAGATCTCGGTGTACGCCATAGACATATGAATATTACTAGACCAGAACAGACAGGAGAGGGGTAATATCCAACAATAGCGGGGCGCGGAGCGGAAACATGATTGAAATGATGTGTGATTCGTTCATTAATCAATCTGACAGTATATAGGCATCTCGCATTATAATATCACCATTTAGTTATTAAAGTAAAATCTGATTTTGAATTAATAGACCTTTTAACATGGGAGCGCAAATTGCGCGCCATGTTATCCAAATACGGCAAAGTAAGGTTCACATGTTTTCATAGTCGAATATTTTGTTGCCGTATTTAGTTAAGACACTTTTACAAATGTTTCATAATTTACTTACCCCAGTAAACAGCGGCTTTGTGTTTCACATCGCCATGTATGTGTTATCATATTATGTGATATGAATAAACTTAAAATAAAGTAAAATAATGCTTACTTATGGAATGTAATACGACAATTGGGTTTATTATCTTTTTCACTTCTGTTTTTACACGTTTTTATAGGACAAGTCACCATTTTTGCCGTGTTATTTCGTAAAATGTACCGATGAGTGCTCGACGATGGTCCCCACAAGAATGATGACGTCACATTTTCTAGATTCATGCGAAGCTACACCCGAGCACAGCCGGTTCCAATGGAATGGTTCCAATGGGAGGGGGAAGTAATACGCTTTTATCACTTAGGGCAGGTCTAGTAATATTCATATGTCTATGGTGTACGCTCATTAAAGCCAGACCAGTAAGTCTTTCATCGCCCATTTTATTTCTTAGGTAAGTTTTTAACCTTTTTAAGGTAGAGAAAGATCTTTCAGGGGTTGCAGTGGACACTGGGAGTGTGGCTAAAATAATGAGAAGCTTTTTTATTAAAGGGAAAAACTGATCATCGCAGTTATCGATAGCGTCGATCACAGTTGCAGGTTTTTGTGCTACAGATTTCCAGCGATTGTGCCATATCTCATATTCACTCAGAAATATTGTGCCTTCATTTTCCCCACCCAGAAATGTTTGAGCGATCTTTTTAAGATTTTATTTTATCCTGGAGTCATTACTGGCTTTTTCAGGTAGCAGCATTTGAATTCCTTCGGTCGTCGATTCATGTGGTTTAAAACGAGCGTCGAGTTCTGTAATAACATGATCAATGAAAGGGTAAAACACATTTCGTCGGTATATTTCGGCAGTTTCTGCTGCAACTATCATTTTCTACAATCGGCGCGGTGCATGTAATTTTTTTCTGTTGGACAAGTAAGATGGATATGAATGGGGGGGGTCCGGACCCCCAAAACCCCCCCCCTTATATACGTCCGTGTTTCCCACTAATACCATGCGAACGAAGCCGCGGGTAACAGCTAGTATTAAAATAATATTACTCGACTCGACTAGTATACGAACAAGATGCGATTACCTACTGACAAAACTAGAATGTCAAATTAGCTCTATAAATCCTTTATATCAATTATTACTGTTCTAAAATTAAATTAATTAAATAGATATTCAAAAGATATTTAACTGCACACTATGCCTACGCGCATTAATGTCATTTTCTGGCGTTGGATGCTCCCATCGAATGAGTATACTGCTTCAGTCAAAACTTGGCAGGCAGAACTAAACGCGTACCTATGCGCAAATATCAAACTTTTTCTAACATCGTGGATGTGGAATGGAACAGAGAATCCACTGTTGCTGGTATTGATGCGTTTACGCGAAATTCGACACTCGTGTAGCATCGAGAATGGTGTTGTCATTATATATTTCAGTCCGTTCCGCGCGTCGTGTTTTGTTGTTTTTGGCCGCTGAGGTTGGAACGGTATCGACCAGAAAAAAATAAGCTCATAGCTTTTTTTTATGCTGAATAAATAAATGACAATTATTATTATATTTATTATACGCCTCAAAAGGAAGGGAAGCGCCGCATCCACAGTATGTATGGAGGGTCCGCGCCTGCTAGCTACGCCACTGAGCGTAAGTCTCATTCCAGCACTCCGAAAAGACTGATTATAAATCATTTTCAAGAAACTGAACAACTTATCGGCAATATCTTATCGGCAATATCTTATCCGTACAAATAAAAATCTGTAACAATTTTGACAAGAAAAAGACGTAAATCCATTTGCTACCGGATATGATTATTAGCATCTATCTAATCTAATCTAATTGATTGAGTCAATCGAAAAACAGAAATTGTATAAAAACATTTCCCTGATCAATAGAGAGTATCATTACCAAGATGTTCCAATTCGTGATACTTGCTTCTGTCCTGGCTGTTGCCTCTGGTAAGTCATCTAAATATTGTTTTTTCAAATCCTTGAATGGCGTTTCATAAACCGAAACTATAAAAGAGGCCGCTATTCGAATTTCTACCGATTTCTTGCAAACCTCCCTTAAACATTTGAAGTTTTTAAGATCTTAAAAAAATATATGTTATTCTTAAAGATAATATCTAGACATTCCCTCGATAGAAAAAAATCGCAAAGTACGCTCCAAAAAATTATTATAAACACGTTTGTTTCAGTAACTTTACAAGTTATATGTATGAAAAAAATCACAGCGTTTCTTTAAATGCTGTTTAAGACAACCCTCGCGAGATTTTTGCTTTATTTTAAACGAGTCGTGTTTTATTAAAGATTTTCATGATTTTTGCATCGATTTTATCGCTGTAAATGTTAGCGCGCTCTTCTAACATTCGTAATTTCATATCTCTCCATCTTCTTTTTTTTTTGGGGCCGGTAACGGAGTCTTAAGTTTTTTTGATGAAAAAAAAAAAAAAAAACTTTGAATCAAAATTCAATCAAAATACTCGACATGTTCAAACAATAGTTTCTTCCTCAGGATAAATGCGTAATCTTTCTTTCAACGTAATTTATAATCATTAAAATGAAGCCACCAAGTGAATTTGCAAATATTGAAGAACTAACAATATTATTGGATATAAGTTATTACAATCAATTAAATTAAACTATTTAAGAGGTTCTGGGTGCCAGTCTTAGTTGCGACCGTTATCTTTTTTATTTGTCTGTGTCTTGTTCTCTTTCATATTTTCGTTTAGATTATTAGTGTTATCTTCCTCAATGATAAGTTAAGCCGGTATTTTTATTTCTAGCCGGTGTTCTCGGTCCAATCCGAGGAATTGGCCAGTCGCCCATTGTTGGTGGAACTGAAGCTTCCATCCAGGATGCCCCGTGGCAGGTAGCTCTTCAGTACAACGGACAACTCCGTTGCGGAGGATCCATCATCAGTGACACCGTCATCCTGACTGCAGCCCATTGCACCATTGAGTAAGCTAATAAATATATTCTACTAGCTGGTTCCCGGCATGCGTTGCCATGCCATTTAATAAAGTTTTTTCTCCCTGCGTGTCCTTTCCCATTCCCCTTCCGCCTCCCTTTCCCCTCTCGCGTTCCAACACCGCCTCCTCCACCTTCCCTCTCCCCACTTCACTCCCCCCTTCCTAAGCCCCGAGAACCCCCTAACCGAGATCCCCTCCCTCCCGCATTCCATACATTCAGTCCCGGTATATTCAATTTTCAAACAACTTGCGTGCCACCTATTGCATTTTTTTACACAAATTTCATAATGCCAGAGCTCACCAGTAGTTTTACACAAACCTTGTCCTGACAATAACGAATGGAAAAAAAAACAATTTGATGCAGTCGTTCGGAAGTTATGCGCGTACATATATGTTAACGGAAATGTATACATGTAATCCGTCATTGTATACAATTCCTAGGAAATGTTATGTAATTCCTAAAAACGCCCGGAAATGTGTGAAATAAATTATATTAGACACATTTCCTAGGAAATCTATGCAATTCCTAAATGGCAATCGGAAATGTAAAACATTTAAGATATCAATGGGTACGCGATGGGATAGCGGTATGGGATAGCGGGGTTAGGGGAGGGTATTGCATCGTTTGGCCAGGCGATCGCGCTAGTGCCGCATTACAGAAAGCATTTTTTTAAATATATATTATCAATGCATGCCATTTAATAAAGAAATGTTTCTACCTGCGCGTCCTTTCCCATTCGTCCCCTTCACCTTCTTCCTCCCCTTCCACCTCCGCGTCCTCTACCCTCTCGCGTTCCAACTCCTCTTCCTCCACCTTCCCTCTCCTCACTCTACTCCCCCCCTTCCCCCGTCCCGCGATCCCCCCTCCGGTGTTCGCATTCCCCCTCCCGCGTATTCCCCTCCCGAGTTCTCCTACCCCCTCCCGAGTTTCCCTCCACCCTCCTGGGTTTCCCTCCCCTATCCCTGCGTTCCATACATTCAATCCCGACACATTTATTTTTAAAACAGCTCCCCCACGTTCCCCTGTCCCGTGAACCCCCCACACGAGTTCCCCTCCCCCCTCCCGTATTCGACTTCCCCCTTCCGAGTTCCCTTCCCCCTTCCCTCTCCCACTCCACCCCCCCCCCCTTCTCACCCCACCCCCATTTCCCCTCTTCTGCCATCCCCTTTCCCCAACTCATCCCCCTCCTACACCCCTCCCCCTCTCAATCCTCAAACCCCTCCACCCCACCCTCCTACGCTTCCCCACACCCTCCCCCATCCCTCCCCCTTCCTTCACCCCTCACCCCTTCCTTCCTTCCTTTCCCCCTCTCACTCGCCAATCTCCATTTCTCACATTCCCCACATTCATTCCCGGTACATTCAGTTTTCTAACTGCTCGCGTGCTGCCTATTACAATTTTTCATACAAAGCTCAACATTAGTTTTATACATAAACAATTATCCAATTTGGATGATTGTTTTGATTTTGATTTGAACTAAACCTAACCTAACCTAACATAACCTTAACTAACCTAACCTAACCCAACCTGACCTAGCCTAACCTAACCTAGATTTAAAAAGTGTATTTGCAAGAAGAACTGTATTACAGCAAGATGTCTGTGCTATAAAAAAAAAACAATTGTGTACTTTCGAGTGCCATTCCAGCTTACCCTGAAAAAATAAATAGCTATATGGACTGCCTTATTTACATTTATAATTACTTAAATAACAGACTGATTACTTACCAAACGAAAGTTTAACTTTATAAAAATATAATAAATAAAACAACGTGTTTTATTACAGAAAGCATTCTTTTTACACATTTCCTTATACATTATTGGAATTATATATAATTCCTAGGAAATGTATACATTTCCTAGGATATGTATCTATTAAATAATTTTTAAAACAATATTTTATACATTTCCTAAATAGCTTCGGAATTGTATACATTTCCTAGGATTTGTATACAATTCCTAGATTTCATACATTTCCGGTAACATATTCATATATAGATTATTATTTTACCGACAATGGGTTCGGCAATCATCATCAAACAGTATTAATAAGCTGGAGACTGTACGCTTGAAACTTAAGAATGCAACTCTGACGCCGCGCCTACGCAAAACCGTCTTCGTGGAGTTAATAATTATCTCGCTTAGAGGAAAAACAGGCAGAGGGAACGAACCCTAAAACCGGAATGAATTTGCATTGTCATGCACTCGGCCAGAGAGCGGTAGCCGGTGATACCATTGTATAAAATCGCATTTGAATAGTATTTTTATTTTGCTCGGCTACAGGATAAACCACGTAAGTCCTTAACAAAGTCTACGGCTATGAGTGGTTTATGCTTTAAGGTACAGATATACAGGGTGTCGGGTGGCAGAATGGATTTAATAAATTAAAAATAAACTGCTAAGGATATACATTTATTACAATACCTATTACAGAGAAGAGAAGTGCGGATTTTATTTCTTAAAAATTATTTCGTCTAAATGTAGACCATCACGTCGGACACACTCTTGGAATCTGGCTTCAGTATTTCTATAAAAAAATGTATTTTAACTGCCCGTCGAATATTCGACGTTTACGTGATGCCCCAAGTGAAGATTTGATTCGATCATGGGTGCGGAGGTTCCGGGCAACAAGTTCGGCGGAATACGACTCACGGCCGGGGCCCAGCAGGACATCGAGAACAAATCGAAACATCAAACTCGTTACGAACAGTTTGCGCGATAATCCGCGTCAGTCCGTGCGCATGAGAGCGGCTACCCTAGGGCTTCCAAAAACTATTGTGCACGAAATATTGAATAAGGACCTTAAATTTCACCCTTTTAAGATTCAAATTGTGCAAGCGCTTAAACCTAATGATTACAATTTACGTAAAATTTTCTGCGAGACAATGTTAGAGCGATTTCGTACGGTAAACACTATCTTTTGGAGTGATGAAGCCCATTTTCATTTAAATGGAAGTGTAAATAAGCAGAGTTGTCGTAATTGGTCACCTAAAGGACAGAACCCACGTTTAAAACATCAACAGCCACTTCCCAGTCCCAAAGTGACGGTTTGGTGTGCATTGTCAAGCAGTGGAATAATCGGACCCTATTTTTTTGGGAATCGTCGAGGGCAAGCCATTACTGTGAACGGGGTTACTTATCGGCGCATGCTTAATGATTATTTTTTGCCAAAAATGAGAGAACATCCTTCCTCCACTTCACACACATGATTCCAGAAAAATGGCGCCACGCCTCACACTGCTAGAGAGACGATGGCGCTTCTTCGTGATGTCTTCCCGAAAAAACTGATTAGCCGTTTTGGTGACATCCCCTGGCCACCCAGGTCACCAGATCTCACTCCTATGAACTTTTTTCTATGTGGGTACCTCAAAAGTAAAGTGTACGAAAAGGACCCTGCGACCATCTCTGCACTAAAAGAAAATATCGTTCGCGAAGTTAATGGTATCCCGACGTCACTTCTCCAGCGAGTGGCACGAAATACTGAGGCCAGATTCCAAGAGTGTGTCCAATGTGATGGTCTACATTTAGACGAAAAAAATTTTTAGAAATAAAATCCGCACTTCTCTTCTCTGTAATACGTACTGAACTAAATATATATCCTTAGTAGTTTATTTTTTATTTAAATTTAAAATCCTAATTCTGCCACCGGACACCATGTAGTTCCCGTGAGCATTTAGCACAGGCGATAGGCCCGTTATGTTATCTCCTATTTTACCTCATTTCTTTAACAGTAACCCAGTTTCTTTGTAAAGTTCAGCAGGGTTGTCATTGGAAATGAAGCTGAATCTGGTTCCCTGAAGATCCCGAGAGGGAAGAGGACCTCATCTCTCCTCCCCACTACACCTTCAAGAAGAAAGCTACATCTCTCCTCTCCGCTCCTTAGTTCCCTAATATAGTCCTAAGTCGAAATGTTTATTCCAGTACATCCGCCGGAGCATGGAACGTCCGTGCCGGATCTAGCCAGCACGCATCTGGTGGCGCTTCCTACAAGGTGTCCACGGTAACTGTTCACCCCAATTACAACAGCAACATCCTCGACTACGATGGCGCTGTCATGATCCTGTCCTCTGCCATCTCCATCGACAACCTTAACACCGAAATCATATCCCTGCCAAGCAGAAGCTTGAATGTTTTCGCTGGAACCAGCGGTCTCGTCACCGGATGGGGAACTACTTTCGTGAGTTACTTTCTTTGTAACACAGCAACTGACAAATATAGCAAGGAAAAAATTTACACAGCTTACCAGTCACTTTTATGCATTTTTTCATTTTAATAAGTTCCGCAACTTTTCATTCCGCGACAAAATATCTTACGGAAAAAACATCCCCCAATAAAATATTTACTAAAACCTAACCCAACCTATCAAAAAATGGGACAAAAATAATACAAACATCCTGTAAAGACAATAAATTATTGTCAACGCGGTGATTTGCGGAGATGAACGGCGGTGGCTCGGTAGGTGGAGCTATCTGCAGGTAATCCTCGTGAGATGAAGATGATGATCTCAGCGGCTGCGATATGCAGCAGATCTCGGTAAACTGAGATGATTAGTTGCTTCCTGGAGAGAAGGTACTGCGGACCTTGTAGTCACAGGAATAGAGCGGTTACAAAGCTGTAGGTAAGTGGACCTGAGAGCTGATGTAAATCCTCAAGGAAGCTGCTCTGGAGTTACCTTGAACTAAGCACTTGTATGGTGATCTATTTATTTTAGAGTTGCATTGTTAAACGGCTGACGGATTGAGACTGACTGGACTAGTGCTGCGCTTATATAGCCGACAGGTAGAGTAAACTACTCGTAAGGCGGGCAATACGTGCTACTCGGTTGTTCTCGAAGAATCGGCGCTGTACAGTAGCCTATGGGTACAAGCGCCAGATTTTTCTAGCAGTTGCCAAAAATAATAATTCCGGTGGCCGGCAAGATGTACCTACTTGACGGAGCCTGATGCGTAGATGAATAAACATACCTAGCCAGTGAACTGAATGCACCGACAGTAGCAGGTAGGTAGATATTATGGGAGGCGTCTACTATTATCCACAGGCATTCCAAAAACTGAACAAATCGGACTAATATCTATGAGAATCCATGTTCTGACTAATATCTATACGAGGTATGTTGGAACAATATCTATGGGAACCAAAGCGACGACGAATATCTACAGCTCAAACTGCTGACTAATATCTACGGAACAGGTGATGTCGACGAATATCTACAGCACTGGCAGAGGTTGGGTTAGGTTAGATTAGGTTAGGTGCTCAGCTGCCCTCTGTAGATATTAGTCACACCTACGCTCCATAGATATTCGTCACCACTGGGACCGCCATAGATATTTATCCGATCTTAGCTCTGTAGATATTAGTCTACACTCTGAAGTTCATAGATATTTGTCCATCATATGAGCCGTTGATATTCGTCCGACATACAGGCTGTAGATATTAGTATCTGGAGTCGATATTATGTACTCGGCCGCCCGTTAATACGTTGGTATATCTGGCGTGTTCCTTGATTAATAAAACCAGTGGTGCTACGATAGATTTAGCACAAGTGGGCGCCGTAAAAATTGAGAGCGAAAGTGGTTGCTACATGTATTATTTCTATTTTTGAAACTAACAATTCATCTGCGTGGCTATGCCACTTAATAAAGAAATTGTTTCTCCCTGCGTGTCCTTTCCCATTCTTTCCGTTCCCCTTCCGCCTACCCTTCCTCTCCCGCGTCCCCTTCCCCTCTCGCGTTCCCACTCAGCCTTCCCTCTCCCCTCGCCCGCTTCCCGCGTTCCGCAAAGCCCCCTCCCCCCTCCCGCATTCCATTCATTCAGTTTTCAAACAGTTTGCGTGCCACCTATTGCAAATTTTTATAAAAAATTTCATAATGCCAGAGCTCACCAATATATATTAAAACTTTCGCGGGCATGCACATATCAAATCCCCAAAGTTTGAATGAAATAGTTAAAGTCGTTCAGAAGTTATGCGCGTACATACATTTTTCTTTATATAGATAGATGTTATCTGTATTATTTTTGTCCCATTTTACTATTTTTGAATGAATAATTTATTGTCTTTACAGGATGTCTGTATTATTTTTGTCCCCTTTTTGTGTTAGGTTAGGTTTAATTTTAGTAGATATTTTGTTGGGGGATGTTTTGTCTGTAGGATATTTTGTTGCGGGATGAAAACATGCATTACCGCTTTCTACTTACCCTGTGTGTGAACGAACAACGGTTTCTATGATCATTTTTTTCTTGCCCACAGTACTTAGGCCCCATCCAAGACACCCTCCGTAAGGTGACCGTTAGCGTTGTTAACCAGGACTACTGCGTATCTGCATACTCCAATTACAACACCGTCACCAACAGCATGCTCTGCGCAGGACGAACAGGCCTTGATGCTTGCCTGGGAGATACTGGTGGTCCAATGGTTGCCACTATTAATGGGAATTTAGTTATCATCGGAATTACTTCCTGGGGAAATGGCTGCGGGCTTGCTGGTTACCCCGGAATATATGCCAGAGTACCATATATGGTCGACTGGATCAAAGAACAGCTGTAAATACTAACTGCATTTTTTGAGACTCTACATGACTTCAAACTCATTTAATAAATACTTTTTATTCCATAAGATTCCATCTAAACAATTATTAATAAACAAAAATTTCTGTTATAACATTTTTTTTATTTCTTCTTCCGTTTGGTAACACACTACATAATATTACCTACACAACATATTCTTGATAACAATTTAAAAAAATAATAATAAAAAATAAAAATGATAAAAAAAATTATTACTATACATTAATCCTTCGAGCCGTTTCTGCAGCACTGGTGCCACGGTGGAACTCGTACTCGTCAATAGCGCGATATTTCAAGTTTTCCATTTTGTAAACTAAGTGACGGAAAGAAAAAAAACAATTAAGGAAAAAACAAATGAATTATAATTTTCGAAACACAAATACATGAGTAAATAGCTGTATAAATTTGAATTTGGAATTTCTAACCAAAGAGAAGATATTTGAGATCAAAGTTGCCAGTACGGCAAAACGCCAATTTCATATGTAAGGACCCAATATATAATAATAATAATGTTTTTATTCCAGGATGTGGGGAGGATAGTGCAATCCCACAGGTCCCATATAATTATACATAATTAACACAACAGATTTTTTAAATAAAGAATCAAGTACATAGAATAGGAAAAAACAAAATAAAGAAAAATAAACAAATAAATAAAGTAATCAATTGTATGTAGGGCGTGGCCTGGGGTGAGCTCGGGCCCAGCGCTCACTCAGGAGTGGTGTTTGGTGCTGGAATACTGCGGTCACCACTGTATTGTCGGAGGCCATTAGCCGCATCCTGGCTCAGACCCTCCAATGTCAATGCATACATTGGTAGTAGTATGGTGTCGTTCAAATAAATGTAGCTTCGTTCAATAAAAAAGTAGAGTCTTGACGTGTGCGGTGAAGGAGGAAACCATATGTTTCCTTATAACGCTATTGGGAAAGTGGTGGGGTCCCATCGAATTGCACGTAAAATCGTTCCTCACGACTACAGCACCTTGGAGACCTTATTTTACGAACAGCCGTCGTAATTAACTCACAAATAATTTCCAAAGTTGCCTTTGAAATAATGACAAATCGAATTCTTTAATGGTCTTTATTTTATAACTAGCTGGTACCTGGCATGCGTTGCTCGGCCATTTAATAAAGAATTTTTTTTCTCCCTGCGTGTCCTTTCCCGTTCGTCCTGTTCCCCTTCCCCTATCGCGTTCCCATTCCACCTCCTCCACCTTTCCTCTCCCCACTCCACTCCCCCCTTCCCCAGTCCCGCGAACCTCCCTCCCGATTTCCCCTCCTCCCTTCCCGCGAACTCCTTCCCCGAGTTCCCCTCCCCCCTCCCTTAATTCAGTTCAGTTTTCAAACAGCTCGCGTGCCACCTATTGCAATTTTTTTTTATAAACTTTATAATGCCAGAGCTCACCAGTAGATTTATATAAACCTTGTCCTGACAATAACGAACACAAAATAAAAGAATTATCCAATTTGGTGCAGTAGTTTGGAAGTTATGCACATACATTTCAGCGATTCATTTTTATTTAGAGACTAGCTGGGTTACCCGGCTTCGCTCAGGACAACATTCGAGAGTGTTCTGGAATGTTGCACAATGATGTTCCCGATTCCCTATTCCTGATCATTCCACGACAACTCCGCCACTCCTTCCAGAACTTTCTACAGCTCTATGGAACCTTCTAGAACTTTCCGGAAGACTGTTCTAGAAATTTCAAGAGGGCGAAGCTTTCAGCCCTTATATCTTCAAAAGCACGCCCTTTAGGTAAAAACGGATACCCTTATTCCCTAGGGGGGATAGCGATCTACCACACCATATAACTCCCTTGATCGAACCGGGACTCGTTTCTGAGTTTTTGCGAGCTGCACGTTTTTTTGGACTTTCTTTTATAATATAAGCCATATTCAAATAAATAAAATGTTACTCCTTACATGTCCTTTCCCGTGCGTTCCCCTCCAGCGTTCCACTTCCACCTTCACCGCCACCGCTCTCCCGCTCCCCTGTCTCGCCAACCCCCCTGGCACTTCATTTCTTGACTCCGCTCCCACCCGGCCCGTAGCCGAAACTTTTTTCTAATACTAACAATTTTAAACTCGTGATATCTTTCTAATTAAATATCCGAATTGAAAAATTCAAAAAGTTAAATAGAGGTATTGAAGCTGTCTTGAATATGATGCGATTTATTTTGATAAGGATTAAAACCAAGATACAAATAAAGAGCCTTTTCAAGCGGCGACATTTTAATTAAATTTTTAAAATAAAATAGTACTTATTGTGGCATAACCATAATAGTTAGACATATGCTGTCGCGACCTTTTTTGTAAATAATGATGTGTTCTATAAAGTCGTAGTACATTATTTTATACTATCATCAATAGTTTTCGCAGCGCACGCGATTTAAAGAATATTTTAGGTAATTTTTTTACAGCCTGGGTTACATTATTGAATTTTTAGTAAGGATGCCTATTTTTTTTTAAAATATAATATAGCCTATGTCACCCAGGGATAGTGTAGCTTCCCAACAGCGAAAGAATTTTTCAAATCGGTTCAGTAGTTTCGGAGCCTATTCGATGCAAACAAACAAACAAACAAATCTTACCTCTTTATATAGTGTAGTAGATTTAAAACAAAAATAGATATATAAATAAAGTAGCACATATCCTTACTAAATATTTTTACTAGTAGTTTGGCTTCAAATGCAAATATAAATTTTGTACGAAAAACATAAATAAAATGTCCAAGCATTAAGGCGATCCACTAGTACAGGAAAACATCGAAATCGGAATTCACGCCCTTTTATGGGAGGAGTTTAAAAATACTTGAGAAAAAGCTTTTGGAAAGGTTGGAAAAGATATTTGAGATTTTTTTTCTACATGTTGATTTCGTAAAGGCCTGTAAAAAACATTAATTCCTTTTTTATGCATTGTTTATTGTAATAAAACGGAATTTTTAAATTGATTTCACGAAAATAAGTGGCGCGGAGCATAACACGTCTTCTCTCCGCTCCGGCCGGAGGAGTAATGACGGAAAAATGGGGCGGCTGCCAGTCGTTCTTCGGTGGACGGTATAAGGTTCACTTTGATATAACAAATTCATCGACTGCCGTATTGTCACCGTGATGTGAAAAATACCAACGCGAAAATGCATATTATATTTTATTTTGTGAGGTTCGGGCGTAAATATAATTTTTTTTCGCGATAATTATATAAGAAACTGAATTTGCCACATTATGCAATAAAACCATATCCGAAAAAGTGTTTATAAGTAGGAGAGTTTTCAGTTAAAAATGTTTTTTATAGACCTAATACTTTATTTTTTTCTAAGCTTATTAAAAGACCTATTAAAAAAAATGACCGATATTTTTAAGGGCCAAGGTATGTTCTACACGCAGTATTTAATTGAAGCATCTATAATACTTCCAAGCGGTCAAATTTTCAAAACTAAAACATACGATTTTGTATGATTTTGCATTATTTAGTATGGCTTCATCTTAATGGCAAGTAGAGTGCAGCGAGTGACAGCAGGACATATGAAGAGAGTTTATCACCGCACAAGTGACGGCCTTCGTGGTCGAGAGGCAGGGCTCTCAACTAGCCATCCAGAGGTCACGGGTTCAAATTTCCTCTAACTGCAAAAGTGACTATAATGAGAGTATTTAATGTTCGACAGATATATATGTTTGTAAAAACTATCCTCATGCATCTCTTAAACAAACAAGTACTTTACGAAAAAAAAAAACTTTATATATTTACACGTAATTCTAACAAAGACACATTGCAAGTTCCAGCACTCTCTACCACCTTTGGACGACGTAGTTTTAGATACTTTGCCACAAAAATATTCAACATGCTTCCTGATCCAAACTGAGTCAAACACAGAAAGAATTTTAAAAAAATGTTAAAATTTGGATATGTTCTAATGATCGAACCTTTACTGGTGCCCTCACTCAAACGCCTTATCATTGACAGTTATTGTAGTAATAAAATTGCTGTTTTTGTATTGTGTATCAGCAAGCAATAATATAAACAGAAATAAAGTATTGCTGTATAAGAACATATATTATACATTTATAAGTAAACCATAGACAAAATTACGAGAAACAATTTACTAAAAATTCTACCTCAATACAGGTTCGCCTAGTGAGGCAGGCTATGCACAACTTAAAATATACATTATGTTACTTCTATATAACAGTTCTTACCTCCATATTTTTTTTCCTATTGTGGTACTGCTTTAGTGGCATTAATTATTATTATAACATTATTCTTATAATAATGTTATTAACTTATAGATATTAACTCACTAACGCATCATTTATTACCTTATGTTTTTAAGTTTGTAAGTAAAATGTTATTGTCATTAAAATTATGTTATTATTACTACTGTGTAAAAGAAAAGGAAGAAAATAAAAAGGGAAAATATACTTAAAATGTAACTATATCGTTATGGACTGGATGGCTGGTTCTGTATACTTACCTCGCTATCCAGGGATATAGTTATTAGACTCTCAATCACAAGTGGTAATAAAAAGTAATTATTATCATGCTGTATAAAATTCGTAATATATTTATTTAAACTTGCGACAATATTTAAAGATGAATTGACAATAATTAAGAGCTACAACGAAACAACAACGGGAAGACGGAACACCAGCGAGAATGAAAACCGAGCTCATCAAAAATTGACAAGTCACCCGTGTTTCACTTATTCCGTGTTGCTCTCTTAGAAAATATCTTTTATGGCTATCAAGATTTTTGCCGAATGTAGTTACCACCACATAACCAATACACGACTGTAATATGATATTATATTATGTATTCATATATTTTTTGGATGAAATAAATAAATTTAAAATTTAAATCCAAGTGTGCGCAATTTTTTTTTATTGATTTGTGTTTTCACAATTTAAATCATTAAAAATAATACAATGTATACTTGCGTCACGTTCCAGAGTGGAAGATACTCTCAGTATCGCCCTGGTGAAAGATCACCATTCAGAATCGAGACGTGTTTAGTGATTAGATCTGAAAAGCCAGGTACTTACTTACCTTCTTCTTCCCCGTCTCTTTCATCTGCCCAGTACCTTCAGCCTCACAACATACCCCAATTGGGGATGGCATAGTCCCACTGGCTCCAGACAGGAGCAGATGTTATTCATTCACAAGTGTCCAATGATAATTTAGGAGGCGGTATGGGTACCGCCGCCCAGGGAACCATTTATTGTATAACCAACACCTCTGCCATAGGTCACTCCAAGTGGTTCGCTATGTTTGGTGATTTAGCAGGGGTACCCGGGTTCGTGTAGTGAGTTTTGTCCGTGTCTTGGCGGCGGATACGCCTGCCCACTTGCTGCTTGACAGGCCGGATCAAGAGAGAATGGTTGAGGGAGTCCCTTTGACTTCTCCAGCCGTACTCTCTCGGAACATTGCCTTGCATCGCAGTGGAAAGGATGGATTCATTCTTCCGTCACTCCTGGACACACTGACCCGCAGATTCCTACCCACCCTTTATACCCTTTTCCTTCCCAGGACTTCCTCTCTTTTCTTTCCTAAAAAGACCCTCCACACAGCATCCCCAAAGATGACATAGGCCCTGAGGAGAATTATTTTCCTTAGGGCCTCCTGTGTGGAGCCAATGCAAAAAAAAGCTGGAGCGAGTGGGACTATGTCATTATCAATATGAGAGGTACTCTGTAACACCCTAAATTTGGAATTTATTAAATCATAAAAATAAAATAAAAACAAAGTTTGAGAATCAATACATATTTTATTTTATGTGAAAATAGCAGTATAATTATTTCCATAATATAATTTACACATTAAAATAATATTACAATAAATCAACAGACACTTTGTAATGATTGTATCAAGTACTTTTTTATGTTGTCCATAACATGTGTACACCGATTGTTCAGTTGATTAGTAAGACATCTCCAAATACTAAGTGTTGAGATAATGAGGAAAGCTATATTAGAATGCTCACCATAAATCAAATATTATTTACACATGTCTGTGTTTTACATATTATTAAATATGCTATAAAATAACACCGGGAGGCATAACGGTCCGGTGCGTTAGTATGACATTTTGAAATGTCCTATTAGTGACCCAGAAAAGATCAACATTGTGTTTAATTTACTACAAGTTTTAGTGAATTATAATTGATTTGGTGGTGTTTATGAGTAATCTGAGTATTGTACCAGACAGAGGGTACACGCCTACATATAACTGTATACTCAACTCTAATTTTGATTTTTCCGAGATGTATGACTAATCAATTGGACGATCGATATTTAATAAATATGTACAACCAATAATTAGATTTTGTGTTTAATTTTTAAAAATTACTTAATATTTTTGAAATCGGGTCAACATGACTCGAAGATCTTAAGAGTTCATAGTAGTAGTTGACAAACCAAGGAAGGTTAAAGACTAGGTTTTAGAAATTAAGTTTTTAAGGATTTTCTGAGTTTTAGAACACAATAATGGATAAAAGATAGAAAAACAATATGCTACTTCCCATAAAACTTAAATACATATTTTTTTTAATATAGGAGGCCTTATATACAAAAAAAAAAACATTCCAAAAACTCAGCATTATCTGCATAAAACATACAAATAATTCAAGGCCTTAAAAATCAATAAAGTTATCCACAAATAACAGACAATTCTACAATGTGTTACTCTTTTGAAAACTCATTAACACTCCGCCCGTCGCGTCTTTTTTACAACACGAGGTGTCGCGCGGGGTCGCCTAGGACCCCAAAAATAAATTTTGATTAAATTGTTGTTATAGCATACTTTTTATGTGTTATTTTAACTGATTATAATCAGTGAAATAAAAAGAAAAATTTAAAACTAGAAATTTATTTTCAATGTAAAAGCTTAAAAATCAACAAAAAACATTTTTTATAATTTTGAATCATACTTTTTTAATAGTAAACTTAAAAAAAAAAAACTAACCAATTTCTATAAAACTTATAACTATTTGAGATTGATACAGACTTATTATTACAAAAAAAAAATCAACAAAATACAATGAAAAAACATATAAACTTGGTTTTTCTTTGTATTTTGTTGATTTTTTTGAGCCTCACGCCTAAACACAAGTCTCACATCGCATATGCGAAGACTGAATGTTGGCGGCGTTAGTGTGAAGTATAGTCCCTTTTAGGAAGCTACCTAAAGTAAGAAATCAGTTAGAACATTTAAAATGTACATAATTAGCATTTCTGTAAAACCTGGGCTTTTAAAGACCCCATGCGAAGGGTCGAGGGTTAAAAGTGATGAAAAAAAAAAGAAAATTGGTTAAATATTTTAGTTTATAAGCTTTTTAAATATATATATATATTTCATCACTTTTAACCATTATAGCGTCGACAATATTTTGTCAGAGGGTCAAAATATTTCCACTTTACAAAAAAATTCATATAAATGGAATATTTCTGAATGAATCCGAAAACTAAAAATAGTTTTTGAAAGGTGATAAAATAAGCTGTTAAATTTTATAATTCTAAATAAACATATCATTTTTGTAATATAAAATTTTTGCATGTAAACATAAAGAAATTTTAAAATGGCTCACCTTACGTTTTTTCAAACAAAAATTACTGATAATTAAAAAAAAAATAGATACTCATTTTATTAGACAAAAAAATGTATTATAAATGTTATCGTCAACTCACTTTTTTGTCATTCGTTGTAAAAATGATTCGTAAAAAATTCCAAAAGGTGCATAAAGTTATTTCAAATTGCGATTCGAAACTTTGGTTTCATAAAATTGTACATTTTATTTCTTTTGTGGTTAATTTTTACATTTGAATATGAAGAGTGGTGTTTTCTCAATGCCGTTTAGATCATATTACACATATTTTCTTTTTTTCAATACATTAAAACATAATTAAAATTATTAAAATCATATAAGACCTTGCCATTGTTTTCTGTAAATGTAGCGATTATCTGTGCTTCTTGAAAACTGTATTAAAATTAGGTCAAGTAAAAAGAGTCAATTCTGTAACCGTGCATTTTCTGTGAGGTCAATTTCGCTTGTAAAATAATGAGTGTCTTTTTAGAAAAAGGTCATATGCTAAATGAAGGTGACTTGACTTATAGCGTTATTAACCCCTCAAGCCTCGGAAGGACATTACTAGTCACAAACATCATATTCCATTATAGTCCTTGAAGGACAGATCTGACCGGGGACTAAACATTATTATCCCTTATTCTGGAATATGTAAAAATAAATTTCGCATTATTATTTTTTATTATATGGGATTTGTCCTTTGATGGATAGAGAAATAATCATTCTTCTCAGTTTGTCTAGAAATTTTTTGGATAAGATGACTGCAGAACAGAAAGAAATTAAAAGGGTTAAGGACAGCGAATATTATAAAAAGAAAAAGGCAGAAAATAAGTGAAGAAAATTGCTGATCCGAGAGAAGCGAAAGCAGAGAAAATATTGGAAAAATGCATAAAAAAATACAGAGAAAAGAAAAAAGGGTTAGCAAACATAATAAGTAATACACTGCCCCAATCAGATGACGACTTAGCCGCAGTACCTCCAGAGAGAAGACAAGTAGGTAGAAAAACCGTTGGAAAAGATAGGGCGAAAGCATTCCGAAAAATAAAAAAAGCAGGAAGAAACTATAGTTCAAATAAAGCGGAAAATTGAATCTTTATCCACTGGAGTGCTTTTTGCTGAATTTCAGAACCACCTACAAAACCTGGGTTTGCTTAACTACTGAATTTCAGCAAATTTTCCCTAATTTTTTTTTTTTTAAATATTTTCAAAAACTCTTGCGATCTGTGATTTGCATAATAATGTAATTTATAAAATCCTTTAAAGCATTTTTCATAGATGTGTAGCAGCCTTGCCACCGCTGCTAAATACCTTTGCAGGATGTCGACCTGAAAACCATAAAATCAACACGAGCGGGAATGCGAAGAAAGCTGAATCAACAATCAGACAACATTGTATTACGAAACACGAATTTAAATATCGATCAATGACACCCGAGACGAAGACCACTGACCAGGCAAAGGCACTGCAAAATATTCATTCAATGACCGGGTAGACGAAATACTCTACCTGTGCTAAAATAATAAATAAAATGACATGGAGCACACAGCCAGCGATCCTGCGGGTTCGAGGTCCGGACGCTTCACCCCCACCCATGGAAACGAGAACAAAGGGATCATCATTCATCACCCATATAAACGGAGGAGGACTTACTCAAGAAAGCCACTCGCTCCGACTACCCGTTCGAACACGCTGTACTTAATCTTATCGACTTTTGCATTTACGAGTATTTAATTTGATTCACCAATAAATATATTAAATCTTCTGCTGAGTTTGCTGTCCATCCTCTCCGGCGTGGTATCTGAATACCTACAGTGGTGACCCCCGACGAACACACGCAACATCGCCTTCATTATCAGCCAAAAAGCCAACGAGAGGTCCAGTGACCAGCACCAGCAACGAACTAAGAACAGTGCCAAAATGCAGCAGCCGAAACCGAGTGGAAACGCGGCAGCCGAAATTAACAGAGTGGTGGTGAGGATCCCGCCGTTCTGCCCAGACGACCCGGAGATGTGGTTCTGCATGGCAGAGAGGAGTTTTGAGACATCAGGCATCGTCGCAGACCAGACCAAATTTGGCTACAGCCTGGGAGCCTTGGAGCCAAGATACGCTGTCGAGGTAGACCCAACTGTGAGCTTGTCAGCTGAAGTCAAAATCTATTTACGTGCTATCAAGATCTATCGTCGTCATGGCTAATCAACAAACGAGAACAAGGCTGAGTGAGATGACTCGTCTTACGAGAACTTTTAAAAAATCACCGTTACTGGCTCTGAGTGAGAAGTCGGTTGATAACATAGTGCAGGGCGTGATTTGGAAACCTCTTATAGCTTGTAATGGCACCCCCGAGATGCGGCGAATGTGGTGTCCTCTATCATGTTCGATAGCTATGATACACCATTGGTCCCGTTGTTATATTGAACATATGAGGATGGATAAGAAAATGAGGTGGCCCTACTTTTATGCTGCTGTAACAGCTACATGGATGAGACCTGATGTCTTAGTCACTGAGGATGACATTGGGGCTTACAGGAGAGACATGATTGGGATGATGTCCCTTCTCCCGCCCGAGCAGAGTGTGATCAGGAAATGTCTCACATATCTTAAGACCCATTTGACTAAGGGGTTGTTGTCTCGTGAAGTGTTCAATTCGATAGGAGCTCATAACTTCCCACACCAGCTAATGAACTATGCACCTGGGTTTGTAGTGGAAGAATTGAATGCTGATGTCGGGGACACTCCTGCAGACATACCATATGTTGAGATCAAAGCTAAAGATGCACTGCTAGTTGCCTGGCGTGCTCTGAATGCTCTACAGATAATGTCATTCTTTGCTATCGCCTCTGTGGCCCTTCCGGAGTACTATCAGGCACTGGCAGTTGCTAGTGCTTTTACTCTTGGAGCTACAATCTCCAAATCTGCTGCTTTCTCCCCAGAGTGGATGGAAAGCCGCACCCGTTGCATCAGTGATAACAGACCTGCTTTCATGCCAGCTACAATGGCTGTTACCATTGATAGTCTGCAAGACTATGCCAGGGTCATCATGCAACATCACCTTACTCTCGAGAAGGCTATGATGTCGCTATTATACATTAACTCACTCTGCAACGATTCGACTCTCGAATCCTTACGATGGATTCTTGAACAATCCAGACGTGCTAACATAACTGGTGTGACAAGTTTAGTTGAAGCTACCAGGAAGTACGACCTGTTGACTTATACTGGAATTTGCAGCATCATACCTGCTAATCAGCGTATATCGTTACTAAAGGTAATGGCGTATACCATCCATGATCCCTGGGCATCCTTGTTGAAACCAGTGGCTCCAGTTTCACAGCACTCAGACTTTGCATATATCGGGATAACATTATCAATACCGGCTAACACTCGTGGCCAAAGAGGATATGCTGGACGTTCAGCTCAGAACCTAGTGTCAGCGAGGGAAAAACTTGATGCCTTCATTGGTTCTATTCGCAAGCATGAGAGTGACTCTTCCAAGGCTATATTTGGGCTGGAAGAAATGGCAAGGAATGCAGGTATTACAGTGAGATTTGATAGGACAGGTCCTATCTTGTTACACCCTGCCATTTTGGTAGAAGGCGAAGATGAGGCTGCTGGACCTGCAATTAGGGAAGAACAGGTGTCTGATGCAACACTGATGGCACGAATCATGGAATTTGAGAGGAACAGGCCAGTCAATCGTGCATTTGACAATCTGTGCAACCTGTACTCTGATTCGATTGCTCAAGCTGATATTCCGGTCCCGATATTTGCACAAGCTCATCCGGCTTTCAGGGCAACTGCTTTGACTGCTGCTGTAATTGCTGATTTTAGGACATGTGGGTATGAGATACCATTGGACTCTCCAGTGCGTGTGGACAAAGATCGTCTAGCAGGGGACGGGGCTGATATAAGAGAGGAGGACATGTGCTGGTACCATCGTACTTTCGGAGAAGCCGCTCAAAAGTACAGAGTCCCCTGCACATTCCGCTCGGGAAACAACCAGGGCAAGCACTGATGACGGCCAGTAACTCCTACCCGACTTCCAGCCGCCTATTTATTACCGACAAAAATACCAAAATTCAATACCTGATCGATACCGGCGCAGACCTCTGCGTCTTCCCCAGGAATAAACTTTGTGGACGTTATGACAAGCAACCGTACGAACTATCAGCGGCCAATGGAACCATCATTTCTACATACGGGAATCTTACATTGGACCTTGAACATCGGACTCATCGAAACAATCGTATTATAAAAGGAGTTACAAATCAAAAATTACTTCAGTCGACAACCAGCACACCTTCATCATGGGACAAGAATCAAGCAAAGAAGAAGTCATCATCGCCCAGACAGGAGACATCCATGTGGAAACAAACCAATTGCAATGGGTGACTCTCAGCATACTGTCAGTAGCAGTGCTACTGGCGGGCATATACTACACTTGGAGGAGATGCCGGAAGCATTACAGAAGTCAAGCATTGGAGGAACTGAGGGTCAACGGCGGACCGACGCAACCCTAACGAATCGTGAGGCTCCACCTCACTGGGGGCGGACGAAGACCGCTGACCAGGCACAGGCATTGCAAAATATTCATTCAATGACCGGGTAGACGAAATACTCTACCTGTGCTAAAATAATAAATAAAATGACATGGAGCCTACCGTCAGCGATCCTGTGGGTTCGAGGTCCGGACGCTTCACCCCCACCCATGGAAACAAGAACAAAGGGATCATCACCTATATAAACGGAGGAGGACCTACTCAAGAAAGCCACTCAAGAAAGCCACTCGCTCCGAGCAACTCTACCCGCGCGAACACGGTGTACTTAATCTTATCGACTTTTGCATTTACGAGTATTTAATTTGATTCACCAATAAATATATTAAATCTTCTGCTGAGTTTGCTGTCCATCCTCTCCGGCGTAGTATCCGAATACCTACAGATGTGTCTATTCTTTTGCGTCCAAAATTAACTAGAAAGATCTAAAAAAAACATGTATTTCGCATTGTTACAAAAAATTCTCATTTAAACTGGCAGCTGTGTGTTTGCTTAGAATGAGGTGAAAGTGGTTGTTTTTTAGTACGTGTTTATGTATGACAGTTCCCGCAATTCAATTATCCATCTATTTAATGTGTTTTCAATTCCTTTAAATTAAAAATTAGAGCCTTTTTATATGTTTTACTTAAGATGAATTTATATTTGAAATTCATTCCATCTGTTGGTGCCTAGCATTGCTCATTTACCTTTATTTTTTTCAACTTTTAATTTCTACCTACCAATCCTACCCACCTACCCACAAATCATACCTACCCATGCCGACCAGACAGTTTAGTTACAAATTATCCACTGTTCTGTCAACACATATGTTGAATACGGAGCTCTTGTACCGAACATTTTAAAGTGAAACTCATAAGTGAATATTTCCCACAAAGCGTAACGAGCCAATTTCGTGTTATATTTCGATCTGAACAAGATATCTAAAACTTCTAAAACTAATCATGGCGGCCAACACTGGTAATAACGCTAAAAAACTCGAGCGTAAACGTTCGAACTCTCGGCAGAGGGGACCCCAGTCCTCTACTTTTTCTTCGTTTCCTATTTCTGGGGCGGTACCCAGACTCAGGTCTACAATCTATATCTATACTAATAAGAAGTACGTTGTTGAAACGTACGTTATTGGTGATGACAAAATGGACAGCTTCGTGAACATCCGCGAAGTAACGGTCGCCCCCTTTTGCAGAAAGGTGGTGATCGTGAAAGGTGATCTCCCTTGCTTCAATATATTAATGACTCATGTGTGTTATAACACTCAAACAGGTGTGACTGCTTTCACAAAGAATCTAGACAGAGGCACTTTCGCCAATAAAATCTCAGCCACCCATAATGATGTAAGTCAGGTGGTGGTATTCTTCAACACAGTCAGCTACCAAACGGATGTTATCAGCGTGGATCAGCTAGCGGAATCGCTATCTAATCTGGGCTGGAGCAAAAGTACTGCCGCTGAGATTAGCTCTCGTCCGGCTACTTCTATGAGATCAAGGTCTCGCGCTCGAGAGAGTGATGCTCCTCTCGCTTTCGAGAAGAGGAATAAAGATGATAGTCTTCATTCCTCAAAGACTTGAGCTTCTCAAAAAACGAAAACCGAGCCTATCGGTTCTAACCCCTCAACTTCGACAAAAGGGAAAAGTGAATCCCCCGCTCCCTTTTCTAAAAACATCAAAGATTCTAAGTCTGTTCCAAAACCTAAAGCCGCTGACAGCTATAGTATGGATCAGATTTTGCAAAAGGAGAAAATCCAAAACGTTGAAAAGTGGGTGAAGACAAGTGATGGTGCCTCGTCACCTCTTTCACCTACTCCTTCCTACGCCGGGTCAGTGCACTCATTTTCTGCTTCTTCTGTCCTAGACTCATCACAAATTGGTGACTGGGCGAAACACCGTGTGGATTCGGTATCTAATGTCTCCACATTATCCGTAAAAGAATTGCGCGATCTTTTTTTAGACCACGCTCTAGCTGTACCTCAAATTTGTTCCTCTGAGAGGATAAATGAAATCTCTACGCCTATGACAACCAGTGACGCTGCTGTCACTAGGCGATTACTTGACAGGATTAGGAGTAAGAAATATTACAGCCGTGCTGTGTGACTCAAAAAGAAGAACCAGCGGATCAAAATCAGATAAGCGAAGGGAGAAAATCTGCGGGTAAGTCGGCAACCCCCAAATTTTTCCTTCCTTTCCGCTTTGCGGGTACATGTTGAAACCCCAAAATTTGGTCGATTCGAGCCAAGATAAATTGAAAATTTTCATTAATTTAATATACATCAGGATTAAATTGTTCATAAAGTTGATCTGTGAAATGCGCATCAGCCGTGCTGTGTGCAAAAGTTTTCTGTAGGTAGTGAAAAAATACCTTACTGCTTACACATTATTATTATTTGATTATATACTGTGGAATTGATTTGATAATATTCTTTAAAGTGAACATAATTCAATTCTTCACAAAAATATTTTTTTTTTGTCGTAACAATGGCGGAGAAAAAAGCAGTTTTGTTAAAAAACCGATGTGACCGGATAGTTTCGAGAATTCGTGTAACACATGAGCTTATAGCTAACATTTACGATGATACAAAGAAAAAAGATACATTTCTGGCTAGATGTGAAAAGATAAAAGAGTGGTTACAGGAATTTGAATGGATTCAAAAGGAGATTGAAGAACAATTATTGGAGTTAGACAAAGTGAAAGAAATGTCTGATTTAGGAGTGATTGCTATTCAAGTAGATGAATGGTATTTTGAGATATTGAAAACGAAAAACGCTATCAGTAGTAGTTTAGAAAATTCAATTGTTAACAACGCCAAATAATTCAACGGTTCGTGCTCCAATAATAAAGTTACCTACTTTTGACAGTGAAATTAAAAATTGGTGTACATTTCATTCTTTATTTAAAAGTATTATACACAATAATAATGCGTACACAAATGTAGAAAAATTTCATTACCTCTTATCGGTAATTACAGGGCCAGCACTAGGACTGATAAAATCATTGCCTCTTATTGAAGAAAACTATGACATAGCCTGGAATATTCTGGTAAATCAATATCAAAATTCTAGAATGCTTTTTACGCATTACGTTGATGAAATTCTTAATTTCAAATGCCTACAAACCGAGTCAGCGGCAGGTGTAGCGCGTATACTAAGTAATTTTCAGGAGAATTACGCCGCGATAAATGCGATGAAAGTAGAAAATATCCTTGATAAATTCGTGGGTCACATTATAATAAGAGCAATGGATCCGACAACAAAACGACAGTTTGAATCCAAATTAGCTGACGAGGAGATTCCAGGGTCAGATTCAATTTTCGGGTTTCTTAGAAATCAATCACGCATGTTGGAGATGTCATCTCCACCTACGACAAAAGAGAAAAAAGGTTCATTGAAAACGTTGTTAACGGCAAATAAGGATAATAACATTCGTTGTCCGTTATGTCAAGGTTCACATTTTCTTTATAAATGTGCAACTTTTACGTCATTAAGTCCCCTTCAGAGGAGGGACAAAATTAAAATTTTAAACCGTTGTTTCAATTGTTTGAAACAGCACCATATTAAAGATTGTGTTTCAAAGTTTACATGCCAGTTTTGTAATAAAAAACACCATTCAATGTTGCATATGGCCGCCGAACCATCGGGTAATAACGACTTAAATAATGTGGGAACAACCCTAGCAGCGACAGTTTTACAAAATGCACCGTGCGTATCTACTATATTACTGGGTACAATTCAACTTGAAGTTCGTAGCAAAAATAATGAGTATCTACCTGTCCGTGCGGTTATAGACAGTGGTAGTCAGGTATCTTTAATTACAGAAAGATGCGCCAAGCGTCTCGGTTTGTCAATAAAAGCAAATCGAATTCCACTTAACGGTTTAGGTAATTGTAGTATAAATTCTTGTTATGGCACAACAAAATGTTTTATAAAACCTAAAAATAAAAAGGGGCCTATTTTTCAATGTCAAACTATTGTGATTACGGAAATCACTTCTAATCTTCCGTCATATGATTTACCATTGAGTGTGACGTCACAATTTAGTAATTTAAAATTAGCTGATGAATCTTACGACAAATCAGGCCCAATAGACATTTTGTTAGGTGCTGACATATACTTGGATATATTTAATGGTAGACATGAAATAATTCGTGGATATCCTTGTGCAGTGAATAGCATTTTCGGTTACATTATAATGGGAAAATTAGATAATTCAGCATGTCAAACGCCTTTGTCATTGTTTGTTGGGACAAATTCCTTGAGCGATGATCTTAGGAAATTTTGGGAAATTGAAGAAACGCCTTCAATGTTGACTAATCCGGAAGACGAATTAGCCGAAACAATTTATGCTTCAAAACACTATCGAGAAAGTGACGGGAGGTATGTTGTCCCGTTGTTAATAAAATCTGAAACTATGCCAGCACAGAATTCGTTCAAACTTGCCGAATCACGATTAAACAACTTAGAAATTCGTTTTAAGAGGGATCCCATATTAGCAGTTGATTACGGAAAATTTAATTCATCTTTACTTTTGGATCAGGTTTCGCAAGAATACCAGCAAGATGGTCATTCCTTCGATAACGCCGGAACTGATCAAACTGTGAAAATATTAGGCATTCAGTGGAATCCGATGACTGATAATTTTACCTACAAGGTAAACATACCTAGAAACGAGTTATGCACAAAAAGAACTATTTTGTCAACGGTAGCTCGTTTATTCGATCCACTTGGGATCATCACCCGAGTGACATTTTTTGCTAAATGTCTATTACAGGAATTATGGAAGTTAAGGGTTGATTGGGACGATTGTGAAGTTCCACCACATATTCGTAATATGTGGAGTAAATTTGTAACTCAGCTTTCATTACTTCGAACAGTAAATCTCCCAAGATATTATAACACAGTGGGCACAAGCCGTCTGGTCCTCATAGGATTCTGTGATGCCTCAGAGTTAGGTTATGCTGCAGTGGTGTATTTATTAGAGCGTAGTAATAATACCACTCACATTTTAATGGGGAAATCGAAGGTCGCTCCTTTGAAAACTTTGTCAATTCCACGATTAGAATTGTGCGGAGCTGTACTCCTCACAAAACTTTTACAGTATATTATGTCATCTGTAAAATTTACCGAACAAATAGAAAACGTTTTTCTATTTACAGATTCGACTATTGTACTAGCTTGGCTAAAAACGCCGCCCTATTTGTTGAAAACATTTGTCGGAAATCGCGTTGTCCAAATACTGGAAAATACACCAAATGCTATTTGGAAACATGTTGTCTCAGAGGAAAATTGCGCCGATTCAGGTTCAAGGGGTCTTTTTCCAGCAGACATTATCTCACACCCATTGTGGTTTACGGGACCAAAGTGGCTTAGTCAACCAGTGGCACACTGGCCGTGTTCAGGTGTGTCCAATCAATCTATCGAAGAGGTACCAGAAATCAAAACTGGCAACCTTAAAACCTTTGTATCATCTCAAATCGTACCTAATTCAATTATTAGTAAATATTCTTCATTCAATAAATTGCAACGCGTCGTCGCTTGGATACTGCGTTTCGTTAATAATTGTCGCAAACTTCCTGGTACAGGTAATACAAACTCTACTTATCTTAGCTCTCGCGAATTAAATGACTCGCTTTTGAAAATTATACTTCTCGAACAGGAAACGTATTTTTCTGTCGATATATGTAACATGCGAAATAACGTTCCATGTTCAACGCAAATTCTAAATTTGAAACCGTTTCTTGATAGCCACGGTATTATCAGGGTGGGCGGTCGACTCAAGTACTCCGTTCTAACTTACGAAGAATTTGCGACAGTTCTTACCAGAATTGAGGCCATCCTCAACTCCCGCCCTTTGTGTTCAATGAGCTCAGACCCTGAAGAATTAAATGGACTCACCCCAGGTCATTTTTTAATCGGTGGATTCTTATTGGGGTTGCCTGAATATGACTTTCTTGACACCGCGTCTAATCGCTTAAGTAGGTGGCAACATCTCCAAAAAATGTCGCAACATTTCTGGAAACGTTGGCATTTAGAATACTTAAATACGCTTCAACAACGATCAAAGTGGTGCAAAATTAATCCTAACATGAAGATAGGGCAATTAGTGTTAATAAAGGACGATCGTCTTCCACCTATGAAGTGGTTGTTAGGACGAATTATCCATGATCATCCCGGTAAGGATGGGATAGTTAGAGTAGCTACGGTTAAGACTCAAACTGGTTCGTTGGTTCGACCAGTGATAAAATTGTGTCCGTTACCGGTAGAATAAAGCTAGTATTAGTAATTATTCAGTATGTATAAAAGGGAAATGCCTATTCCATTTCAATTTTCGTTAATTTTATTTATTTATTTATTTTTTTTTTTTTTGGATGCCTATACTCGAATTCTCGTTAGTATCCTACTCACATCATAGACCCGAGGTGTCTTTACAAATTTTCATTATTTTTCAAAATATTCTTTTTTTTTTTTTTTTTTTTTTCTGCGGGAACCGTACTCCCGACACATTCATTATTATTTTATTTGATTTTTTGAAAGTATCTTCGAAGCAGTACAGATACAGCTTGCATGAACAATTTATCTTGCTTTATATATATATTTTTTTTTGTTGTACCCTCCATGGGGATTCTTTGTAATTTAATTCGATCAAATTAGGTGGGCGGAAATGTTGGTGCCTAGCATTGCTCATTTACCTTTATTTTTTTCAACTTTTAATTTCTACCTACCAATCCTACCCACCTACCCACAAATCATACCTACCCATGCCGACCAGACAGTTTAGTTACAAATTATCCACTGTTCTGTCAACACATATGTTGAATACGGAGCTCTTGTACCGAACATTTTAAAGTGAAACTCATAAGTGAATGTTTTGTGTGGAAATATTACAGCCGTGCTGTGTGACTCAAAAAGAAGAACCAGCGGATCAAAATCAGATAAGCGAAGGGAGAAAATCTGCGGGTAAGTCGGCAATCCCCAAATTTTTCCTTCCTTTCCGCTTTGCGGGTACATGTTGAAACCCCAACACCATCTTTGTGTTTATTTTTACAATTATCAACCTAACTACTTGACGAATTCATAACAAAGATATACATGTAAATTTCAATTAGTTTTGAAAAGTTTTAATCCAGTAAATGACAACCAAATCCAGCTGTCAGATTGCATATTTTGTCAGAGTGGAAATTGCGAAACTCAACCAAATTCATGAAAGCATTCTGAAAGGTTAGTACTACGTTTTCTTATGATATACCTATATCTTATTAAAAACCTTGAATTTTGTTTTACTACGTTATATAAAAACATGGTGATAAATGTCCAATGTTATTTAAGCAGGCTACTGAAGACATTAGCGGTGATCATTATGTGAGTGCTAGTCTAGCAATATCAATTACAAATTTGCTGGCGCAAGGACTGGAACACGAAAAACCCTCAACAGTGTTAGGTATTGCCATAAAACCCAGTTTATTGCAAGGGGTTACTACTCGACTAAGTCCTTGGAAGAAAATTTATACTTGGCAAAAGCTACACTTTTTAATCCGCAGTTTAAGCGTATGCACTTTAGTTTGGCACTTGCTGTTTCAAAAGCAATAAGTGAGCTATCAGATGAAATATGCGCAGAATACAGGCGACTAGGACAGCTTTCGCCTAATCTGAATACTGCCACAATTTCTGAAACACAAAATTCCGTGACGTCAGAATCAGAGTCATTATGGTCTCGACACGAAAAGCTACTAGTTGCTGCAATAATGCAGCTAATGTAGCCTCTCGAACTAACAGAATGCCGGACGAGTTGAAGCAATTCCTAGACGCTCCAAATCTATCTCGTAAGGAAAACCTTTTGGATAGACACGTGACATTTTACCCCAGTTCTTTTGAATCTAGCACTTAAATACTTGACAACTACGGCTTCCTCTGTACCTTCAGAGAGTGGCTTCTGCCGTAAATTTGGCAGTTCCTAACAATAGGAGCCGGCTTTCGCTACCGGACAAATACTGGTTTGCCTGATTTGGATAGACACGTGACATTTTACCCCAGTTCTTTTGAATCTAGCACTTAAATACTTGACAACTACGGCTTCCTCTGTACCTTCAGAGAGTGGCTTCTGCCGTAAATTTGGCAGTTCCTAACAATAGGAGCCGGCTTTCTCTACCGGACAAATACTGGTTTGCCTGATACAATAAATAAGTTTAAAAATATTAGTTAGAAGATAGCTTTTTAGTTTTTGATATTTTTTTACTTATTGCCTAATAAAAAGGAATACTAATAAAAAAATACCTTCATTTTTATTGAGGCTTTTGTACATTAAAATAATGTACATTGTGTATAAAGATTACCATTGATAATATTGAGCTGAATACAAAATTATTTTAAAAATGCAAAATCTTTTGAAAATTTGACCGAACATATATTTTTTTCCTCGAAATATCGATGTCGATATTGTAATAAATATCGATATTTTTTTTCAATTTCGACATCCCTACGTTTAAGAAGATAAAATTGTAAGAGGTGAGAAAAAGACTTTTAAGATAAAGCAAATGAAATACAGTCAACACATTTTGCTAAGAAACAATTATCTATTCATACAGGCATATATTAGTAGGTAATAGTGTTCTGGCTCCACAAAAATTATAACCGGGTATATATATGTAATTCAAACGGTAAAGCGTTGATGCCACTATTGATAAGTCCTTTCCCTTTAACACTTTTAACACTATTAGATTTTTTCATCATTTTCATCGTTATAAATACATATGACGCAATCTTTTAATAGACGTGCGAATAGAGGTGCGGGACCATCTATTTGATCTTCCGGTGGGGGCGTGTCCCAAACAACGCTTATAATATAATTGCGGATAACTTCCGGATCATCTATGAATTTTTCAGGTAGTTTATACCAATAATATCTTAATTGATCACCGAAAGCTTTAATCAGGATATCTTTTGAGAGTCGAAATCTCTTCAGTTGACAGACGACCGAGTTCCATCTCGACTGAAAATCAAATATTATAAAACCTGTTACTTAAATATATATTTATAATTTTGATCAAGAATGCGTTTCTCAATTCTGTATCGCAGTGTCAATAGTAAGAGCCTTAGCGGGTGCGTTCGCCCGGATACGGTCGATTTTCTAATACAGCAGGAACTTTCTTAGGCGGACTACCATGCTGAATGGTATAACGAGACGAACAGAGTGACTTCAAATGTCACCCTTCCTTTTCAAACTGGAAACCCTCCCACCGAAGTACAGTTAGTTAACTGTTTTCATGGCGTGTGAGAGAGTTATTCTACCAGTACTGACAGACAGATGGCGAATAACTATCGGCATATGGAGGATATGGAGGATGGGCGCAGTCGTCGTTTATAAGTCCGATTGAATCCGGATTGATGGACGATGCTGTCCCATAAGATTGAACACTCAGGTCTGTGCTTTAATTCCCGAATTTTAGATAGAAGATATAGTATCACCGCTTTTACAAATATCTAAATTCCAGTTAATATACATGGTTCAACTGTTGAACTTGCAATTGTAGTTTTGCATGGTAAAAACCCTGCCTTTAAACTATTTCGCTGGCTCACTAGATGAGAAAAATGTAATGCATATGCGATTAGCTGAAGATTATCTTTCTGAAGCTGAGCGTGTTTATATCAGGATGGTTACTTGGCGACAAGAAAAAGCTAATTATCGCGAATTTGCCATTATTTTATGCAAGGATCATAATTCCGGTATCGATGGTATGGATTATTATATATATACTCTCACTTGTAACCGAAATGCGACTAGAAAAGCAAGCTAATCAGCTTAAAATAGTTAATATTGACCCCATTTCAGATATTAAAAGTAGACATGGTGTATTGTTTTCAGGAATCATTAGATGCATAATATGCGGTCCTTCAAACTGTGGAAAGACAAACGTTATGATGAGTTTACTATCGGATCCTGAGGGATTACCATTTGAAAACGCATACGTTTATTCCAAATCTCTTTTCCAACCTAAATATCAGTATCTGAATCGAGTTTTATCATCTGTCCCCGGTATCGGCTATTTCACATTTACCGATAACGATTGCATCATACCTCCCTCGAAAGCTCTAAAGAATTCCATTTTTATATTCGACGATGTGGCGTGTGATAAACAGAATAATATTCGTGCCTACTTTTCCATGGGTAGACATATGTCGATTGATTCGTTTTATCTATGTCAATCATATACGCGAATTCCAAAACATTTGATTAGGGATAATGCTAACATGATCGTTATATTCAAGCAAGATGATACCAATTTACATCACGTGTACAAAGATCATGTTAATTCTGATGTCGTGGGAACAGTTTAGAAACATGTGTAGATTATGCTGGTACGATAGATATGGTTTCCTGACAATCGATAAAGATCGTGATCTGAATAAAGGTCGATATAGAAAAACTTTTGATGTATTTATAATGTTAGATTAACTATCATCGTCTCATTAATGATATGATAGGTGAATAGAACAGACGAACAGGTTAGATGAACTGTCAATAGAACAGGTGAACTGACAACCGAACAGGTAAACTACTAACAGAACAGGTGAACTGTCAACTGAAGACAACTGAACAGGTAAACTGCTAACAGAACAGGTGAACTGTCAACTGAAGACAACCAAACAGGTAAACTGCTAACAGAATAGGTGAACTGCCAACAGAGCAGTTGTTTAGAATAGATGGATATAAAAATAAAGAAAGATATTATTAAGTCTTCTAAGGCTATCCGAAAGAAGTTAGCATTAATAAAATCTAACCGGATCGAGACCGATGCAACATTGCAGGAGAGTTTAAAACCTGCAAAAAAACAACAGAATAGATTTAAAATATTGGACCGATTTTCATAATAATAAATTTTGTGAAGAGTGTGCGTGGTATCGAAATACAGCGGAAGATAATTATTAAAGAATACTCATTTTGGTGTGCTCAATGTCGAAAAAGACTATTCATTTGGTATAATGAATACGATAACATATGGCTCTGGCCTGAGTCTATCCCTTTGGATGAAAGGGTGAGACGTTTAGAGCAGTAGAGGTAGTGTTTTTAGAATAGTGAAGTAGATTCACATCTGCTATAAATTCAATTAATGCAGCTCTCATTCATTATAAAGTGTTCAGTCGGTGAAAGGCACAGTTCAGTGAAAGATGCAGAATATTAAATCATATACCTCATCCTTAACGATGAAAACAGTTTTATTTAAAACTGATTATTATCTAACTAAAAGTGAGAAAAAGATTATTCGTATTGGACTTTTTGGAAACGATGATAATGGAATTAAAATAAGTATTATAGATATTAATTATAAAGAAGTGATTTATAATAAATGTGAATGGAATCTACTAAAAAATCAATCGATGAATATTGATTTATACTTTACAACCAGTGAAAAAGTTTATCCTATCAATGAAGCTATCCGGATTGATTATGGAATTTTATATACCAAGAAAGTGGTTCGATTACAAATGCACGATATCGAAGTAATATTTATGGAGACAACTTGGAGAAATTTAAAAAATTTATTTCAATGTATCGATCTACGTATCGCAGAGTTGACAGTTTGGGAGCTTGAAGTGAAGCAGAGATTTAGAGATTTGAAGATGATTTTGCAAGCTCAGTTTAAAAACTCTTTTCACTCAAATACTCAAATCCATTCACCCCTTATAACAGAGTGAAGAAACTCCAAAATCTAGAGATTACATACTCGCAAGAGATGCAATAGTATTAGGGGAAGAAACTCTAATCCTCAATACATAACTGGGAGGTGATTGTAAATCCAATGATGAACAGGTTCAAAACAAAATCAAAGAAGGTGATCGGATTAACCAAACAATTGCTGCGCTGGTTTCCTGCAGAGATCATGTATGCTGTAACTAAGCAGAACAAGAGTATAAAGGGAGCCCCTTATATATGGCTGGCCAGGCCTACCTCCGCACCTTGCCCGATATACTTGACTGCGAGGACACCTTGGGATAGGTGGCATTCCTGGAATCCTCGGAACGTGTTTTACAAATTGAGACTGGTGATTCTAAATTTGAAGCAGCCAAACAATTGCTGCGCTGGTTTCCTGCAGAGATCATGCATGCTGTAACTAAGCAGAACAAGAGTGTAAAGGGAGCCCCCTTATATATGGCTGGCCAGGCCTACCTCCGCACCTTGCCCGATATACTTGACTGTGAGGACACCTTGGGATAGGAGGCATTCCTGAAATCCTCGGAACGTGTTTTACAAATTGAGACTGGTGATCCTAAATTTGAAGCAGCCAGATTAAATAATATCTTTTGCTTCATATTAAAAATACATATTTGGATGCAATATATTTTAAAGACTGTCCAACATTTTTGTGCTGGAAAGATTACGTTAGCATTGTTAAGGACTTAGATATCGAATGTTTAAACAAGAGCGATGTTACTATTGATAACCTGCTTGTTCTTCAGTTTTCTTCTTCAACTGATGACTTACACCCGGATGTTTTGAAAGGAATATTAAAGAATTTTGTAATGTGCAGCCACAAGAAGCTCATTATCATTCTATCACACCCGATTGATTGGCAAAATTTTATGGATTTGAAACTGCCCATTGTAACAAAGCCTCTGAAAATATTTGAATTAAACAACCTGACTCCCAACATTTTGTTATGTTTGCACATATGGACACTCGCCCGCGTCCGCAGTTGCCCGCCCAATTTCGAGTAGTAAACACCTCCCGTCGCCTTAGGCCAAGCGCTGACGCGCGCGGCTCGGCGGGAAGAAAGTTCCAGAACTAATTTCACGCCAAAGTTGCTACCGTATTTCGTCGCATCAAAATAACGACAATGGATCTCACCGCCCAAGTTTAATGGACATCAGCCTCGCTCCCAGAAGCTTCCCAGGCCGCCCAAGTTTAATGGACATCAGCCTCGCTCCCAGAAGCTTCCCAGGCCGCCCAAGTTTAATGGACATCAGCCTCGCTCCCAGAAGCTTCCCAGGCCGCCCAAGTTTAATGGACACTGCAGCCTCACTTCCCGAAGCTTCCCACACTTCCAGAAGCTTCCCCGGCCGCCAAGCTGAATAGACGCTTCAGCTCCTGCCTTGCCGCTGCATGCCGCTGCACCCACGGGATAACCAAGGTAGCTTTATTAATTATGAGCCGTTAGAGTCTAGTTAGTTTTACAAGCCTTATGTACATGTCATCTTGAGTAATTCACATTTAGATTAACTCTTGTTGTATGTTTATAATAAATGATTATGTACAAAGCTAAGTGTTTCATTCACATCTGGTATCAGCAGAACGAGGGCCGTTCCCACGATTAAACTCTGAGGTAAGAGAGGTTACCCTTACTTCTATTATAAAGTATAACAATTTAGAGATTACATCCTTGCAAGAGAAGCAATAGCAATAGGGGAAGAAACTTTAAGCCTCAATATATTACTGGGAGTTGAAAGGAATATTAAAGAATTTAGAAATGTGCAGTCACAAGAAGCTCGTTATCATTCTATCACACCCGATTGATTGGCAAAATTTTATGGATTTGAAACTGACCATTGTAACAAAGCCTTTGAAAATATTTGAATTAAGCGACCTGACTCCAACATCTAGAGATTACATCTTTGCAAGAGATGAAATAGCAATAGGGGAAGAAACTCAATACATTACTGGGAGATAACTGTAAATCCAACGATGAACATGTTCAAAACAAAATCAATCAATTATTTTCATCCATTTTCAAAAAACTTGCTACAGACTCCCTATGCCAGTTCAAAACTCCGGGGGGAGATGGCGGAGGGTGTGCGGGAGAGGATCTTCACCACTGAGAAAGATGGACAGGACCTGTTTCTGGAAAAGAGTCGGGAGGAGTCAGCTAGACCAATTCATTAGTTCCATTTATCTAATTTTGGACTGTGCTACCGGCGACGTACATTGGCAGCCCTCCCTAGTTGGAGTTGCGGAGTGGTTCATCGCCAACGGCGGCCCGGAGGGGAGGGATGAAAGAGAGGTCCGTACCTTCCATCGCGCCGAAGGCTTAGTGACGATTCCCAGCCCAGTTAGGCGGGTGATAGTTGTGAACAACCGGAAGGTAAATAGCATAAACCTGGGCCTTCGTAAACCTGGGTAAATAGCATAAACGTCCTTCAGGACGTCTTCTTTCTCTAATTTAAATTTCAACATGCCTTTTTGCCAACGAAGACGAGGATGAGTTCCCGCAAAGGCCGTCCTCGTCTTCTTAACTAAAATTTAGCTTTAAGACTTAATATTAGGTTTATGTTAATTTGTAGATTATAAGAATAATTTCCTTGAATAAAGTATACATGTATATTGAAAATGGGCGGCTCGGAGAGGTCGACAACGAGATAAGGTTTGCTGCACCTTTTCCCTCGTTTTCGACTTCTCCGCACGCCACTGGCATTGACGCCACGGGGGAGAATTGCCTGCGGGGTGCGAGGCAGGCCCCACTTCCCTACCCTTCCCCGCACCCTAGCCCCGGGCGGACCAATGAGAGCGCTCTTTTGAGACAAATAGGTATTTTTCATGACTAAATTCATCAATGCTTCATGTTTAGAGTTAAATTTCAAGAGTCCGGTCTATCGTATCGCCAAATAAATTATAAAGACAGGTAGACCGGACTCTCCTTTATGTAAAATGACTTAAACACAAATAATATTCAATGTAATACCAATGTAATGTAAAATTCCCCGGGAATGTAGGGGTTCCGGGGCCCCAAGAAAATTTACAAATATGGATGTAATAAATCGAATAAATTAGAAGGAGTGAGGTCGTAGGGGTCAGACGAAAGAGCGGGAGGAGAAGAGTTGAACATATAGCCCACCTCGCTGTGTCCAACACAGCGGAGGTCACGACCCGCGAAAGAACGGACTGCCGGAAAAAGAGGTAGAAATCCGGGTCCGCCCCCGCCGAGAACGGGGGTGGGGGTTCGGGCTATATATACCGGGGTGCCGATTGCAATCGGCACGCATTTTACAAAGTCGAAACTGGTATCAACACTTCTCCGCCTCTTCTGCCTGACCCTTGGACCTCACTCTGGACTGAAATTGAAAACCGGGATTTCATTTCTTGGACCCTGCCTCTTCCCCTGGAAGGCCTCCAGCCCAGCAGTTCACCAGCTCCATCTAGCGGCTACACAAAGGACTACCCGGCGCCCTATTTACAGTCTGTGTGAGAGACGGGAACGTCGCTTACACCTCTAACAACAATATCAGCATCGGCTGTATCCGCACTCCCATTGAAACCATATTTAGTGGCAGATCCTGCAGCTAATATCACCCAGGCGTTCAACCTAAATACGACTGATGCCAACTTATAACAACCCAGAGACGTTACCACTTCACGGCCCGGTACCTCCACTACGGTTACGGTTCCCCCGCATGTCACCCAGTCTTCTAAGCTGACTCCTAACATAGAAGCAGCCGCAAATTTGACCACCAGTAGTAGAACAACCCGCTCTGGATGATGCCGCTCCTGCTCCCGCGCGATGGAGATAAAACAGATGAACTGCCCCTAACTCAAGGTTCAAGTTCAAGCATTCGTGCTGTGTGGTCGACTTTTTTATCGCTCCCGTCTTTAAAATTCATAACTCGGGATATAGTGTTGCCATTGTGTTTAACTTGCTATCATTCTATGCGTCTCAGTGAGGGCTATACGCTCGTAGTGCCGCTTTTACAAAATTTTTACATTTACTGGACTTTTTACAACAATAACTGTATAATTTTGCTTTTTTTGTGTTTTGTGGGCGACAACGCCATCTCACCTTGTATCCCTTATCGGTACAAGGTGAATTTTTGTTAACTTTCATAAGTGCAAAAAATTTTTTTTTCGAAATAGACGATTTTAAATGACTTATACAACAATTTTATCGTTTTAAGTGTTTTTCGCAGTTTTGTTACTGGTTCTTAAGTTTTTGTGCCGTGTTACTACTCCATTTGATGCGGATTGAGAATCCGCATCGAACGACACTTTGTTTGTTACGATCGGTTCACTTTTAGTGCCTTTTTCTCCGTTTTTTAGTATAACCACGTGCGTTTCCTTCTAGAAGGTTCTAGGAATTTGCCTCACAAGCGCGGACTTGTCGTATTGTTGTTGTTCGTTTTCTTCTCTTCCCACGTGTCAAACCTTCTAGAAGGTTCCATGAAAACTTTTACGTCACACTGATTTTCGACCATCTTGATTTATGGTCTAGTGTTAAGGATTGCCTGCTTGAGGCATCCATATTGATGTGGAACTCTGTGCTTTTCTATACAATTTAACTTAAATATCCCGTGATTTTTTTGATTTTTTGTTCATACAAAATTTATTTTTCTATTTTTCACTTTTTGGGAGTTCTGAGGGCCTTAGGTGGAACATATTTCCCCACATTTTCCCCATTTTTGGGGAAATTTGGGGGATAAAAAGGGAAATTTTCCTCGTTTTTCCCTTTTTTGGGTAAAAAAATAAAAAATGGATTCCGACTCAGAATCGTCTCACGCATCCGATAGTGAGGATGAGACATCGTTCTTGGATGCGGAAACCCGTAGAAAAAAAAGAATAAGTGGGAAATTAGTCCGTCAAATGAAAGCATTTGAAGGGCTGAAAGGTGAAGAATGGTCTAAGAAAATCTACTCTTTGATGGCTGAACAAAGCTCTATTGACTCTGACTCGTCTGCAAAGGATACGGGACCCCCTGCTGTAATCGTGTCTCCTACACCGCCGCCTCACCAAGGGGCAAAACCGAAGAGGCCTGCGAAGGTTAAGAAACCTAGTGCCACCGTTTGTGACATTGCTGCTGACCTGCCTGACTCCGAAAAGGAAATGGGACCTCCTGCTGCGACTGCACCCTCTCCGGGGCCTAGTGGAGAAATCTCTATGGTTGCCCACATCTCCCCTAATGTCGGCAGTAAAAAACGTCCCAGGATCAGTGATTCTCCGCTTGCTTCTCAAAGCAAAGTGTTTCCTGCCATGGAAAAATGTCACTCTATTCGTTCAATTATAATGGAGGGTTCTAATAAACTTGTAGGCACCGCGATTATTATTATATTTTGAGCAAAATGTCATCTTGACTCTAGCAACACTTGCCTGCGCAGCAAAATGCGCAGATGACAGAACTGAGCTCGCGAGTGGAAAAAACTTCCAGATCATTCCGGTCTGAGCGTTCCTCCTGTCAGCGAGCTATTTTTAATTACGCAAATTATTGTCGCGGATAGAATCCTTGTAATATCTCACTTCTGGTGTCAAATAAAATATAACTCTACCGAGCAATCAGTGTTATGATTTATAAACTAAATTCCGTGACCATTTATTTAGAGAACCCGGATATCTCTGATGAGGTTTAAATTTCTTTCATCAATTATAGTTGATTGAAAATTTAACTTCGCGTAATTTAAAATCAATTTGTTTATTAATTTAATTGATTAGGTGCTTCTCTACGTGCAGAAATCTGTCGGTTTAGCTATACCTATTTAAAATCGTTCAAGTTACTGGTGGATTCCAGAACTTTGCAAATTTTCATGTCCCTAGACGACCGCCCATCGACCAACACTGACTGCGATTATCTCGTAGTACTTATTCCAATTGTAGTGTTAGGCTACCTTCATTTCGTTTGGAATTTGGTCAAATTTGTTTTGCAGCTAAAATATGCGCAGAAACAGGCAACAGTCGGGCGTGGGTTCCTCGAACAGGAGGAATAATGCTGGCGAACCGAGGCAGTCGCTTCAGCTTAGGCAGGCGATCTCCGGAGCTATTTTCACTCCGTCTGAGATGCCGCCAACTTATTGTGGGCAACCTTATTTCTTCTAATCACAAGCGTCTGCTTCTATAGAAGAGAAATATCCTACAAAAAAATAAAAAAATCAGTGAAAATTTATTATATAGTTTATTTGTATCAAAAAAAGATTATTTTGAAATATTAATATTATATTTTATATGTTATTTTTGCTGTATAAATAATGTATCTTCTGTAATAAATAAATGATAAAAAAAAAAAAAAAAAAAAAAAAAAATATCACTTTAATAATTCGTGATAATGGTAAATTATTTGATCTTAATGTTTCATCCATTAAGAAAAATTTAATTGTTCAAGCTGGTTTTGCTGATAAAGATGTCAACTTTGACTTTAGAATACAAACAATTGCAGCATGGGGTATTAACTCCAACTCTCTCACCTGTTTTCCAAAAGACTTTATACATGGTAAGGATGGATCTGTCGAAATTACACGTATTGACAGTAATGGTATGAAGAACATGTACCCTCGAGTAGGATTTCGTTTTCCTATTACCCATCAATCTTTAAGCCTGTCAACTATTAAAGATTGTCCTCCTAGTGGAAGAGAGACACAGCTTTGTGAATTCAATGCGGATTCAGGTTCCCTAGAAATTCACGTTAAAATCCTTTGGCGCGGTGCTGATACAAAGCCCTTAGTTCTTCAATATGGTTATGAGACGCCAAAGACACGTCGTAAAGACCGTCTTGACGAGTTGCAGAGACAACTCGATGAACTGAAACTCTCAGTTTCAGATACAGAGGTATCAGAGTTTGAAGAACCTTTTCCCTAACCTATTTTGGTTCTTCTTTTCTTTAGCTTATATTCAATTAGTTTAAATTTTCATATTCCTGACCCTTTGAATGCCTGTGCCTACAAACCGGTGAATGCCGGTGCCTACAAACTGAATAAGAGTGATAAAAACAGCTTGAATAACATTTTGGACGACCTTATGTCTGACATCACCCATATGATGTTAGACCTCAATACCCTGTCGACCAGGAGCACAACCATAGATGAAATGTTGTCTGCCCAAACTTCTATCAACAATAAATTGGATACCATCATCAATGTGCGTCCAACTTCTACCACTGTGCCCTCTTCTGCCAGTATACGCTCTTAAGCAAGTGCTGTTGCTGGCCTACCGAACTCTAAAAAGGTTTTTGTGAATGGTACGGAGCGTCCCCTCCCGCCTAAACCCCTAACTATTCTTGTGTACCCTGACATTCCGGAGGGTAAAACATCTAAAGGCACACAAAAGATCCTCGAAAAAGCTATTAATCCCCGTATTGATGACTTTAAACTTGTGCGAACCCGCAAAATCAAAGGTGCCGGCATGGCCCTTCATGCGAAGGACAAAAAAGATTTGGAAAATCTTAAAAAAGTGGAGTCCAAACTCATTGCTAGTGGACTTAAAATTGTGAATCCGTTGGGCCGCTTGCCGAAAATTGTCATTTATAATGTCCCCACAGGAGATGTGTCAGCCGATAAGGAGCTTTTTACTGAGATCTTTAATAACAACTTGGCGGGACAGACCAATCTCTTGTTGGACGACCACTTGCGTACCATGAGGAGGGTATCCCTCTTTGGGAAGAGGGATGCGCCCACAATGAACATGGTATTGACCTGCCACCCTGCTGCACGTAAGGTTCTGATTGACAGCGGGATGTGCTACCTTGGGTGGAACGCCTGTCGGACACGCGATTTCACTGGAGCAACTAGATGCTACAAGTGTCAACAGTATGGTCACATCAGTAAAGTATGCAGTCAAGCACAAGAAACCTGCCGCCATTGCGCCGCTGTGGGGCATAAATATGAGGATTGCCCCAAGAAGGCACTACCCGCTGTCTGTGCCACGTGCACTCGTTTCAAGAAGCCGGCGGACCATCCTACAGGCGACAAGGATTGTCCTGCACAGAGGAATGCTGTACTCACCATGGTGAAAATGACAGATTACGGGTCTTCTTAAGTTCTGCATTTTTTTCCCTTTACTCTATGTTTTTCTCTCTTGTACAGATTAACCGTATTATTCATTTTTCTTTTTTTCCAGGTTTTGTTTTCTTTTCTTTTTTTAGAAGGCGGACGTCTTTTTCTTTTTTCTCCTGTTACTTTTTACTTCTTTTACAGATCTTTACCCTGGTCCTCCTATCATATTATCTCTGTCATTTTATTGCATTTTTGTTCAATTTTTTTTTTCTCTTTTTATCGTTCGAATTGATTTTATTTCAGGTATGCATTGGAATAGCTATCGACTGGTTTTACAAACCATTATTTTATTACTCTTCTTATTCTTTTGTTTCTTTTCTTATGGTGCAAATCTTTTCTTGGAAACTAAGATACCTGGCACCTGCTTTGTATATTCTATTGTTATTTTATATACATATTTTTTTTCCCTATATGTGAATTGTTTTTCCATATGTGTTATGTGAATTTATTTTTTTCCTGAGCTCAATTTATCGTTTTAATTTGTTATGTTTCTTTGATTTCACTTGAATTGAACTCAAATTTTTTTGTATTGTTTTGTCCTCCTCCCCATAAAGGGGTTGGATCCTGGACCTTGCCCCCGTTTACTACATTGGCTGGTCTCCGGGATCTAGTGTGGCTACTACTTGGTGATCGCGCCTCCCCCCGTGATATGAGGATGATGGGAGGAAGGATTAATCTCATCAGACAGTTCTCCGTCCCACCCCCGGCTACCCGACGCTTTCCTCCCTAGGGTGTTCTCTGAATTCCAATTACTGTCTTCTAGGCACAATCGGCTGGCCGGCTTAAGGGCGCTTCTGTTTGGTGCGGTGAGGCCTGACAAACATTCTCTTTCATTTTCACGGGGACAGCCGATAGTCGGGTTTGTGACCACATTATTTCTTTTTCTTGTTTTTTTTTTTTTTTTTTATTTATTTAATATAGATATATAAGTGTACAAAGGTGTTACATAAATTACATATCGGTACAGAAATTATTTAAAATTGCAATCTCATCAAAAAAGAAGCTAGTTCTTGTGCTTGATGAGCGAGTTACACTAATTATAACAGAAATAGAATAACATTATGCAAAAGGTAAGTATATAATACGAACAATTGAGCCTTCTGGATCATCAATATGTGTAGGTGTACATACATAGGATACGGTACGAAATTCGAAAAATCTAAATACATTATACCATTCTTTCTTTTTTTTACATATACAGGCGCTGCTTGCCGGACTGTTTCTTTTCCTATGTTTTATTTTGACATCATGATGTTTATGTTATCTCTTTTCATTCTTTTATTGTATTATTTTACTAACATGTATAGTCTTGCTTTTACGCGCTTGCATACCGCAACCTAACACTGTATGCGGGGACATTTAAGGTCTAGATTCATTGTAACTTGTAGAGCCGTTCATTCAAAAAATTAGATTCTTGCGAGAACCCCGAAGGGGCGACCTTTAGTTGCCTATACCGGGGTGGGAATAGGTGGGTAAAATCTTAAATGCCCCTAACTCAAACTCCAGAGAGTCAACCTTGGACTTTGTTAAACAAAAATGGCGTCCCATCGCCATACAAGGTAGCCAAAGGAATCAAGAAGAATTAAAATACTTCCACCTTTACCCCTTGCATCCGGACACTTCAGTAGATGGCCTAATCTCACACTAAAAACCAATTATTAAAACTGTTAATTTCTCTTCATTTAAGGTATCTAAGAATAAAACGAAGGGAGAATGTGCGTCATTTAAAATCGGTGTTCCCGAGTCGGCAGTGGCAGAATTACAACAGCCCAAACACTCGTTTTTAAAGGAATGGGTTAACAAGGTTATAAAACGCCGCGGCTTCCGGATATCATATCTAGTTGACATTACAATAGCATTCATACAACAATAATACTTCAAAGTGACAAGTCTGTTTTTGTTTGCTCCCGCAAAATTAATAAAAAAAATTTATAAATTTTTCTTTGTCTTGCCCGCCATCTATGCTACACTTAAAAAAATATCTTTTAGAACCCCTACCATATTTTCATTATATCGTTTACCAACTGGGGGAAGGTATGTGGTGGTACCTACATTTGACAAAAACGTTACAGCCTTAAAAGATATTTTATAAGACAGCAACGCTGAATAACGCGAGCGCCGCTGACTTGACATTTTTCCACGGCGTTCGAGATGATTCTTGCTGGCGATGTGGTTTCGGTCGGTATAAATTATTGTCGTGCATTTGAACAAAATATAATAAGATTTAGTGCTGCGTATTAATAACTTCTATTCATTTACCTCCTGTAATTGAGAGTCAATAATAATCCTGGATGGAGATGGTAAGTATAAATAATCCGCCGTCCAGCAATTATTATAGTATCATGTTTTCCGACATGACAGAGATTATACAAATCTCGACAGAAACGTGGAGGAGGAACACTCATAGCAATTAAGAAAAAGTTTATTTCATTTCAACGAGTAGAATGGTGTTCTAACACGGAGGATATCTGGATAACTATTGCACTATCTGGAAAAAATATTCACATCTGCACTGCATACGTCCCACCAGATCGTAGGCATTTTAACAGTTTTGTATTGCTGGGCGATTATAACCTGCCGCACTTCACGTGGGTACCAATAAATGACAGTGATTTCTTGTACACCGAACCCATGAATTCGTTAAATTCCGCTCACTTAGATTTTATTGAATTTTTGTCATTTAATAACTTAAAACAGTATAACCCACTTATAAATAATTTGAATAATTACATTCTAGACTTAGTCTTACGCAATATAGCACTACGTATCATGCATAATGAAAAATCACTAGTACCAGAAGATATACACCACAAAACTCACCATAAAAAAAAAATAAAAAAGTAACCGCAGAAAATATTTAATTTTAGACTTGAAGGACGCGAATGATATTCCGCTACAATAATTTGGGAAGCATATAAGAAAAACCACTCTGGCACTGACACAAAAAAATGGCTGACGAAAATAATAACATTGTTCCTGAAACTCGTGAAAGCGATAATTGTAACGAATTAAATACAATTTTCGACAATACTAACTTCACCATGCTGAACATGAACATAAGAAGTATTCAAAAACATTTTGATGAATTATGTATCCTTCTCAATTCTTTATCTTTCCAGCTAGACATAATAATACTCACTGAAACCCGCAGACAAGCAGCCATGTGACAACTTCGCGGGACTACCGATTAATTGTCTATGACTACCGATTAATTGGAATTCACGCTAAGGCCGTGGTGTTCGACAACCCCGGGACAAAGGATGTGTTGCACAAACTTCAGGATAGGCATTACCTTACATAGATATGGAACAGAATTTTCGGACAGGTTAGACATAATGGCTTATGTTTCGGCACCGCAGTTTATTTTTTGCCTATGACTACCGATTAATTGGAGTTCACGCTAAGGCCGTGGTGTTCGACAACCCCGGGGCAAAGGATGTGTTGCACAAACTTCACGATAGGCATTACCTTACATAGATATGGAACAGAATTTTCGGACAGGTTAGACATAATGGCTAATGTTTCGGCACCGCAGTTTATTTTTTGCCTATGACTACCGATTAATTGGAGTTCACGCTAAGGCCGTGGTGTTCGACAACCCCGGGGCAAAGGATGTGTTGCACAAACTTCACGATAGGCATTACCTTACATAGATATGCAACAGAATTTTCGGACAGGTTAGACATAATGGCTTATGTTTCGGCACCGCAGTTTATTTTTTGCCTATGACTACCGATTAATTGGAGTTCACTTTAAGGCCGTGGTGTTCGACAACCCCAGGGCAAAGGATGTGTTGCACAAACTTCACGATAGGCATTACCTTACATAGATATGGAACAGAATTTTCGGACAGGTTAGACATAATGGCTAATGTTTCGGCACCGCAGTTTATTTTTTGCCTATGACTACCGATTAATTGGAGTTCACGCTAAGGCCGTGGTGTTCGACAACCCCGGGGCAAAGGATGTGTTGCACAAACTTCACGATAGGCATTACCTTACATAGATATGGAACAGAATTTTCGGACAGGTTAGACATAATGGCTTATGTTTCGGCACCGCAGTTTATTTTTTGCCTATGACTACCGATTAATTGGAGTTCACTTTAAGGCCGTGGTGTTCGACAACCCCGGGGCAAAGGATGTGTTGCACAAACTTCACGATAGGCATTACCTTACATAGATATGGAACAGAATTTTCGGACAGGTTAGACATAATGGCTAATGTTTCGGCACCGCAGTTTATTTTTTGCCTATGACTACCGATTAATTGGAGTTCACGCTAAGGCCGTGGTTTTCGACAGCCCTGGGGCAAAGGATGTGTTGAACAAATTTCAGGATAGGCATTACCTTAGATACGAAATAGAAGTTTCGGACAGGTTAGACATAATGCCTTATGTTTCGGCACCAAACCGTATTAACACTTGCGGAGAACATTTCGGAACAGTTTATCACGTTTTTATTGATTTATCTCAATATGAAGTCAAAGATTTATTTAAAGCTGATGACATGTTTGTTGTTTATAGTGAGGAACAAAAGACATGACGGAGCACACGTCAGATGCAAACAAAAAATTTGATAGCTCGTTTTATATGACTACGAAGTTTATACATCGAATGAGTATTTACTTAAAATATTTCACTCAAGGCATGCTTGCTGATGGCATGTTTGTCGTTTATAGTGAGGAACAAAAGGCATGATTGAGCAGACGTCAGATGCAAACAAATATTTAATAGCTCGTTTTATATGACCAGGAAGTTTATACATCGAATGAGTATTAACTTAAAATATTTCACTCAAGGCATGTTTGTCGTTTGTAGTGAGGAACAAAAGGAATGATGGAGCAGATGTCAGATGCAAACAAATATTTAATAGCTCGTTTTATATGACCGGGAAGTTTATACATCGAATGAGTATTAACATTATTTCACTCAAGGCATGCTTGCTGATGGCATGTTTGTGGTTTGTAGTGAGGAACAAAAGGCATGATGGAGCAGACGTCAGATGCAAACAAATATTTAATAGCTCGTTTTATATGAGCAGGAAGTTTATACATCGAATGAGTATTAACTTAAAATATTTCACTCAAGGCATGCTTGCTGATGGCATGTTTGTCGTTTGTAGTGAGGAACAAAAGGAATGACGGAGCAGATGTCAGATGCAAACAAATATTTAATAGCTCGTTTTATATGACTAGGAAGTTTATACATCAAATGAGTATTTACTTAAAATATTTCACTCAAGGCATGCTTGCTGATGATATGTTTGTCGTTTGTAGTGAGGAACAAAAGACATCACTCTTAGAAATGATAGAGGAATGTACGAAAAGGAAAGCTTCAGAAAATGTTTTACTTATTACTACCAAAGAACAAGAGGTGGATATGATTCAGAAATATTCCAATAAGAATATTCATTTCGTAAAAATGGATGATAGGGATATACCGAATGAAAGGGGTGTAGTCGAGTGGCGATTTTCTCACAGGTCTGTGGCGAGAATTCAACGTCATATGTCCACAGATTCGTTCGAACCAATAGATGAACCCGCATTAAAACTAACAGAGCGTAAATTGGTGATTATAACAGACGAGCCTCGAACGGGCAAAGCCACATACCGAATGAAAGGGGTGTAGTCGAGTGGAGATTTTCTCACAGTTCTGTGGCGGGCCTTCGACGTCATATGTCCACAGATTCGTTTGAACCAATAGATGAACCAACACTGAGTTTAACAGAACGTAAATTGGTGATAATAAGACGAGCCTGGAACTGGAGCCTTAAATATTTTTCATCTGGATTTTTTTTTACGGTTGATGAAAGACTATCAACATTCAGGGGGAGATTTCCATTCCGGGTTTAAATTAAAAGTAATCCAAAACCATATGGATTGAAAATCTGGGTTAGTGCTGATGTTAATACATCGTACATACTCAACACACAGCCATATACGGGAAAGGTGAAAAATAGGAAAGCAGTAAATCATGGAGAGAAGGTTGTAACAGATCTTATTTGTCCGTATTATGAAACTGGTAAAGGTGTTACAACAGATAACTTCTTTACATTGATTCCTCTTGCAAATATTCTTTTGGGAAATAATATCACACTGACAGGAACAATAAGGAAAAATCAATGTGAGATACTGAAGGAGTTTTTGAATTGCCGAGCTTGAGAAGAACTATCATCTCGTTTTTGTGCCCTAGACAAAGGACTCAAAGCGTTCCGAAGTTCTAACACGATGCGTCTCACTACTCGGCTCACTTTACTTCGCATCGAGACGTCGTCTTTGTGCGCAGCGTCACAGTGACTGTGTGATATACAGTGGCTGGTACACGATGAAAAAATTAACAAATACAGGAACACAGGAACAAATTCTTTTGTTCCTAGAGACACTCCAATCAGAGGCAGTTATTTGAGAGATTTGAGAAAGGGGACATAAAGATTTGCATTCAAGAAATTCTGAAAATTTCTGTGGAAGAATTTAAAAAAAAAGAATCGTTCATCGTGACTTACCGGAGCTACCATAGGAAGAGAAAAGCTTCATTAAATCTGCTGGCGGCGTGGACGATGTTTATCGTCCAGTATGGTTTGCGTTGGAATATATGGATGGCTTTTTGGGATGTGTGTATAAATGTTAAAAAAATAATGACTGCGGTAAGTACGTTATTTATTAATTAGCACAGTTTTTATAAACATTCATTACTACCATGTACAGTAAGCAACGCATCAAGCTACGCCCTTTCGTTGTGTGTTTCTTATTACCACAGATTAAAGTAGAGAGAGGGAGTTAACCACCCAAGGCAGCCCAAAAATAGGAAGATGACGCTCCCTCCACTACACCAGCATGGACTATATAAACCCCGACTCCAGCTTCCACTAGTTAATCTATTTTGTGGATTGAATCCAAGCACTTGCTTGTCCTATTGCTCACATTATAGTTCCATTTAAAATTGTACTTATTTTAAGTTGTATTGTGTAATTAAATAATAAAGGATAATTTATCCGCAAGTATATTTTTTTTAACACAAAAGAACAAAAAAAGTTAACTGGCGCCCAGCATGTGGGTCAATTCGAGGAAGTCTAAAACTTGACCATAACCAGGACTCCCTAGATATTTTAATATCTCGACGCGAAAGGACCACACACTACAAATTCGTTAACTTGGCAATGAAGATCATCGCATCAATACTTCTGTGAGTACATTTTTCAATTGATCGTCTATCCCATATGTACGATAGATCCTTTCCCTACCTTATCCAAAAGGTTAGAGAGAAAACTAAATACCTTTAAAGTCACTGCATATATTTCTATTTTTTTTTTTTTTTTTAAATGGCACAGCCAAATGAGAGGCCCACTCCCCAATATTCTGAATCAATATTGGAGTACAGTGGCTCTCCCCAAGGTATTAATTTGTTTATAAAATCAGCCAGGGGGTGTATTGCTAGAAACGGTAACGCCGTGACGCCATTTTGGGAAAAGAAGTATTTGGCAATAATAATAATGCTGAAATGCATTTTTATATTTTTGACTTTTCCCACAAATACGATGTGTTAATGGGGTTAGACATGTTGAAATTAATGAATGCAACATTAATTTCAAATAGCTCTAATAATATTTTAAAAACTCAAACCAGACAAGTTCAGTTATTCCATGTGATAGATGTGGATGAGTTATTGGAGAAAAATAAGGATCTCTTTTCTGAGCAACTGGTAGCTAATTGCTCACCTCATGTAAAACACAAAATAAAATTAATTGAAGAAGAGCCCATGTATCAACATGCTTATCGGTTACCGTATGAACAGAGACTTGAAGTTGAAAGGCAAGTTGCTCAACTTCTGAAGGATGGAATCATCTGACCAAGAGATTATAAACCCTGATATAGTTCCCTTTGAAACTGTACTTATTTAAAGTTGTATTGTGTAATTAAATAATAAAGGATAATCAGGGTGGCCACAAAAAACGTATTTCAAAATTCCCTGATAATTCCAGGTTTTCCAGGGCAGTTTCTACATTTTTCCCTGATATGTTTAATTTGATATAAGGGGATATCGTTCGTTAGATAAACAATTAAGGGAATTCCCTCACATATATCATTTATTATTTCTTTGCATCCCAATAATCCATAAAAAAACAAAATACACTTGTTACAAATTTATGATATTACGCCTGAAGACAATTTGTGAATAAATGAAAAGACCAGACAAAAAGAGACAAATAAACAAAAAAAAAACATTAACATTAGAAGATATACTCAAAAAATATCACATGAAACAATATTTTTCACTGCAATCGGTGAAGAAATGGAGAAAAACCCGCAGTTATTATTGTGAGGTTTGAAAAACATAATTTAGAGTGGTTGTCAGAAATGACAGTTGTCTCCAAATCTTTGGGTAGACCAATAGAAGTATTTCAAGAAAGTGGTTCTAGATCAAGGAAGAAAAAAAGTGTATGATATGTTAGAGTTAGAGTCTCGCACTCTTGATGAACTCCAGTTAGCAGCAGAAATGAGATTGCACAAATGTATAAATGGGGCTGCGATGGTTATGGTAGTCACAGTCACTTCAAGCAAAGGTATAGTGATGGAGAATATCATGATGACTCGAATCTCCCTACAACGTCGTAGGTGCCACATCAGCTCTACAGCGAAGGAAACTCAAGAAGCAAGACTTATAATAGCTTATGGCAGTACTTATTCACATTACTTATTTTCACTTTTTATAAATACGGAATATTTTTCTTTTTTTTTTAACAATTTAAACATAAGGAGTGTAAAAATGAGTCGACGAGTAACTTGTCAAATTAGGTACGACTCATAGTCACATGGGAAGATTACTCCTTTTTGGTGGCTTGTTGTTTAGCTTGATGGGCTTGCAACACAGCTACCGCCTCTTCCACCTTGGCCTTGAGAGACTCTCCGTGCTCCAGCATGTGCAGCAGCTCCGAGTTGTCTATCTCCAACAACATGCCGGTGATCTTACCCGCCAGTTCGGGGTGCATGCGCTGAATGAGAGGGAACAGGCGCTCTCCCAACATCTGCTTCTGCTCCTGGAGGGGCGCAGATGCCAGCATGGAGGCCGTGAGCGGCTCCTGGCCCTGGATGTGGACAGCCTGCTGGGGCGCGGGTGGGTTGCGCATGTTGGCCGTGTATTTGTAAGAAGCAGGGCGACCGGCAGCCACGGGCATGGCGGGGCGCATTCCGGGGACGGCGCCCTGCTGCCCGGTGATGGGGCGTGCCGCCAGTGAGCCGCGCATGGCTCCCTGGGCGGGGGCACGGGCGGCGGGACGGAAGCCGCCCATGTTGGGGTAGGCGGAGGCGGCGGCCTGGGCTCCGGGCCGCACAGGGGGCTGGGCCTGCCAGCGCGGTGAGGCCCGGATGGGGGTCATCTGAGCCGGCCCATAGAAGCGTTGGGCCGGGGGGATGGTGGGGACAAAGTATCCGCCACCACCACCTGCTTGATAGATCTGGCCCATCTGTTGCATACGCATGTTGGTCATACGCTGCATGTATTGAGAAGCCAGATGTGCTTTGCGCTCTTCTTTACGCTGCGCCAACGCCACATACAGAGGTTTGCTTCCCATTATCCTTCCGTTCATGTCTGTCACAGCCTTGGTTGCTTCTTCAGGGGCGGAGAAACAGACAAATCCAAAACCTTTGCTGCGTCCATCCTCCAGCATCACCTTAGCGGAGGTGATAGTTCCAAAAGCCATGAATTCTTTACGGAGACGTTCATCATCAATGGTGTCATCCAAGTTCTTCACGTACAAGTTGACTCCCTGGAATCGACTAAGACGCTCAATCTTCAGCTGCTCAAACTTGCGCTTCAGTTCAGTTTGACGGTCAGCTTTCTTTTGGGCACGCCCAACGTAGAGTGGTTTACCTTCCACCAGTTCCTTGCCGTTGAGTTCAATCACAGCTTGTTCCGCTGCGTCTGGATCTTGGAAGGCAACGAATCCAAAGCCGAGCGATGCTCCGCCTTTGCTCATTACTTTGTGACTGGTGATCCGGCCATACTTCTCAAACATCTCTCTTAAGAGTTCATCCGTAATTTCTTCGCCAAAGTTCTTCACATAAACGTTCCTGAAGAGCTTAGCTCTTTCTCCCAATTCCTTTTCGCGTTCCTTGCGTGGAATGAATTTGCCCACATATACTTTCTTGCCATTCAGCAACATTCCATTAACTTTATCGATGGACTTGTTGGCAGCTTCTTCAGTCTCGAAGTGGACGAAACCGTATCCCTTGGAGGCTCCGGTCTCGTCCTGGGCTACCTTACAACTAAGAATATTACCAAAGGCTGAAAATGTATCATACATGGCCTTATTGTCGATATTTTTATCCAGATTCTTTATAAAAACGTTGCCTACACCTGATTTTCGAAGCGATGGATCTCTTTGAGACCACATAATTCTAATTGGTCTTCCTTTGATCATATCAAAGTTCATGGAATCCAAGGCTCGTTCAGCATCGGCTGGTTGCTGGAAGTTAACGTAGGCATATCCTAATGAACGACGCGTAATTACGTCTCGACATACACGTATGGAGAGTACGGGGCCCGCAGTCGAAAATTTTTCGAAAAGCGTGGCCTCGTTAATGTCGTAGTGCAAGTCCCCGACGTACAAGGACGCCATAGGGTAGTTGGGCGGTCCTGGATTCATTTTAGAGTTTTACTATAACTTCAGCACTTAACACATTTATCTTTGAAAGGCAAGACCACAACGTGGTTATTATCAACTTATCTTTTCAAAATGGCTATAGTATTCTGGAATGCCCACGTTGTACACGCACGCACTTATTCAAATAAAGTTACACTTGTTTCCCGTACGTTTTCACTACTTTTTCGATTTTTTTGGGGTTTTTGAGGGATTTTATTATTTTTTTTTTGTTTTTAACTAGATTATTTCACGAAAATTACGAGGATTGTGTGACCTATTTTGTAAGGCGACACACAACCTCACGTGAACGGACCTTGCTCATACGAGGAAGAGGCCTAAGGCCTTTCGAATAATAAGGTTCATGTATTTTATTTATATTTTAATATTACGCATAGTTAGTTATGTTTACTTTAGTTGAAATTGTATAAACGCATAATAAGTATGTACCGAGTCAGCCAGCAGCTACTCGCCTTTGTAAATAATCACCGTTACGCATTCTAGCAGTACCTACCTACCTCAACACTATATGTCTAGCCGTAAGAAGGAACAAGTAATAATAATTTTAATCGGTCAATACCGACTGAGAAATAGGTACTTACTCCTATTACTAATGATAATTAGGACTTGTAAATAAATAACATTATAATTTTAAAACATTTTGTAACTTTTGTTATTTTTTTCTTTTTATAGGCATGTTATGTTCTAAGTTAATGATGTAAATTTAGAATTGTTCACAAAACTACTTATGTAAAAATTATATTTTCAAATTGTATATAGATATGTATATCTCAGACACATACTAAACCATATTTAGGTGTATATAATTATTTTCTTTTCGTATGCCATATTTTGTTATTCGCGTGCAACGCTGGTGGGGAGGTATATGGCAGTACTTATTCACATTACTTATTTTCACGCGTATGGTATCCCAGATGACGGACACTAAATGTCACCGATTGCCCCGAGATAGGATCATATTATTATTCCGCTTCTAGTACTCGATCCATCCGGTTGCACGGCAATTTTACCTGACTACCAGTTTGTACGCGAATGTATATTCGTTGTAAATAATATTTTAAATAAAACTTAATATCGTGGATAATTAAGTGTTTTCAATTAAACATCATCATTATTATAAGCCTGAACACAAGATCACGGCTTGGAAGTGCCGTGATCTCAAGGAGCATTTTAACCTCAATATCAGTAAAGTATGAAGGCAATCCTGCTTGACGTGGAGAGGATCTTCTCATCAAACACTCTCCATCCACTCATACATCAACTAATAAACACTTCCAACAAGCTAAACCCACGGTCTTCATCTACAAGGAACTTCAGACCAATAAGATTACAATTTAAAAAAGAAACTCCCGAGATAATAACAAATGAATTTGCGTTTTGCGACCATTTCCTAAAAAAAAGGTTCTATTTACCTACTGAAGTTTTAAGTCTACTAAAAATTCGTTCAATGGTTCTGTAAATTTGTGTGATGATTTTGACTCCAACGACAACGCAAACACCTTTAGCACTTAGATTTTCTACCATTTTTCGATTAAAATATGTGAGTACTTAATTATTGCCCTTCTTTTTTTTGTTTATATATGTGAAATATAATATGTAAAATTTAAAATGAATGTTTTATTTGCTTAGATATTTGTATATTTTCACAATGTTATTATTTTGTTGTTGTAAATTTCTACGGAAGATTAAATTAATATTTAATTAATTTAATCTTCCGATTGAGTTTCGCTAATATTGTCTTCATTTAATTAAATATTAGAATTTGAGTTTTTACTATTAAAGTTAAAGAATAAATAAAAAATAAAAAAGTAAATTGATAATTTTTACTTCAAAATAGTTATAATTCATTAATAAGATCAAAAAAATAAAAATTGCATTTATATTTAGTCAGCAAGGAATTAATTCGTGTTTTTTCTTCATTCCGTCCACTGTGCGTCGCAAGTAAAAGTAATGAAACACAACTTTGGGGTTTCACAAATCGCAAAATAACGAATTTAGTTTTATTTTTGGAATTCCCTGATATTTTAATTTTTTTTTAAATTCCCTGACATTTCCCTGATAATTCCAGGTTCGGTAAAATTCCCTGATAATTCCAGGTTTTCCAGGTCCTGTGGCCACCCTGATAATTTATCCACAAGTATATATTTTTTTAACACAACAAGAACAATAAAATAGTTTTACCTACCAATAAAACTTATATTATGTACCTAACCTCATTTAAAACCTATATTGGAGTTTAAGACCGATAAGCAACAATATATGTGTTGAATACAACAAAGGAATTTGTTTGCATTTTGGGCCCTTTGTTTCTTTGTTTGTGTCTTTGTTCGTATCTTGTGTGGTGATTGACTTGTGTTGTGTTTGATTAACAATGAGCGTGTCCGAAATGTCCTCATCCGATTCGGTAGAAATGGTAGAGGAAATAAATAAAGTGAGCCAAAGCGAAAGTCGCCGAAATTAGCGAAAACAGATCGCATCGATCGTCTTTCGGCGCAAGTGGAGCATTTAAGCTCATTTATACAAAACTTTATGACGTCAAAAACGTACGAGGATAGAGATTTAGAATCCGAGGTTGACTCAGAAGATCGAGAGATGCACGGGGACAGGAGTGTGTCAAATTCACTAGGGATTGATCTCGTTAATCCTAGCCAGGAGAAGCGAGAATTAAACCTGTCGATGGCGGAAACGACCCGTAAGGAGCCAACAATTTCTACAGCTGACGTAAGCCGTGTGAAAAAGATGGAAGGTTTAGAGCATTTCGGTTCACCGGAGTGGAACGAAGTGAGGTATGGGGATGTGGTAAAGATATAACTTGCCAATCCCATGTTTAACCAGTTGGAGGTGAACGGAGAGTTTCTCCATTTGAATAAATCAGAACAATATGCAAATTGCTCATCTCATGTAAAACACGAAATAAAATTAATTAGCCTGTGTATCAACGCGCGTATCGGTTACCGTATGAACAGAGGCTTGAAGTTGAAAGGCAAGTCGCTCAACTTCTGAAAGATGGAATCATCCGACCAAGCGATTATAAACCCCGATATAGTTCCCTATGAAACTGTACTTATTTTAAGTTGTATTGTGTAATTAAATAATACGGCATAATTTAACCACAAGTACATTTTTTTTTACACAACAAGAACAACAAAAGTTAACTAGGGATAGCTTGATGTGGTGCCTTCTGCACTATACTGAACAGTAAATACCTACCAACAAAACCTAATTTCTGTTAAAAAAATAATCTGCTAAATAATCCCTTAACTGAACAGCAGACATATTGATCTGTGTGGAATTTGTGAAATAAAACTCTGTGATCATCATATGTCTACATACCGCAAGGCATATATATATGTGAGATGAATTATTAATTTTTTTGAGAAAGTTATGCAATAAGAGACATGTTTTGTGATAACGGGAATGTTATGCAGATTTAAATCAAGGGCTTTCTAAATATTCTGCACCTGGATTCTAAAACAACAAAAACATTTTCAACGACTACTCAAGATCGTATTAAACCGATATTATGAGTACCAGGATATGGTTTCATCATATTGTTATACAAAGCTAACGCTCCGTCAGCCAAAAAAAAGTAGGATACTTCCGACATTTTAAGTTCTGGATAATCGGCGTGGTTTAGGAAGGTTAAGCGTGTCAGATGTAATTTTTTGCCATAACGAAGAAGTTTTGGTTTTAATTAAAGAACTCAAAGCCAAAGTTATCTGGAAGTTTTAAAACAATGTGCTTTCCGTCCATTACACCAAGAGCATGTGGAATGTTATTCTTAAATCCGTTTTCAACTTCTAACCACTGCTGTTCATTGCCCGGCATCTGTAGAAATAATGAAACCTTCAGAAGATGCTTCAGTTTCATCAGTACCAACAACTTGGCCACCCCCAATGGAAACACTAAATTCAACAGAGACATCTGATTCAATACCAGAATAGAACTGCAAGGCGTCATATCGACCCACCCGAGCTACAAATTGCCGGCAAGCAAATGTCGGAGGCATTTAATAATTTAAATAAAGTTATAAATAGGGCAGCAAAAGATGATGCTGAAGATGATTGTGATTTATTCGGAAAACTGATTGCCAAAAAAATTAGAAAGTTTTCTGATGATAAAAGAGAAAGTTTAATGCTTGAAAATCGCATTTTGAAAGAGGCACATCTATTGAAACATTATGTTCCTCTACACCAGATCCAACATATTATATCTTAAAGCGACATAGATCTGAAAATACTACAATTTATTCTAGTGCCACATCTGTGCGGCATTTCCCAGGCAACACTCATCATTTTCAGAACCGCCCATATTGTATCTGGATCAGTCTAATGAAGGTCAATACATTATCCAAGAATCAAACCAAAACGCTAATGTTCATCAAAACTCTTCAATGACCTCAAAGCAGACATTCTGCTTATTCAGGAGCAGTACACCTGGTTAGGGAGGACACCGGTAAGCTATCCAAGTGCGGTACTCGAAGTAGACACCTCACCGCAGGCGGGTGTCCTGGTCAATTCGTCATTGATCAGCCCCCTCCTTGTTGGTGGCCCTGTCAAACGAGTACCAAACCTGTGTGTCTCCTAGAACTTGAACTTCAAGATGTTTGTGTCGCAGAAGAAAGGAAGCATAACGTACGGGCAAATAAATTATCGATTTTATTATAATTATCGATTAGCCAGAAGAGCCAGAAGTGGAAAGATCGATAATAGTACATCAAGGTAATTGTATAGCTTCAAGACTAAATTATTATCTTAACCCTTGTTATGAAGCGATTTTATTTTTCTAAGTAGTTAGGTACTATTTAAAATAAATTTTAGTTGTATATGTTGGCGGCACTGCGGAGTTTTGTTTGACGCGGCTGTTGGCGGCTGGTTCATGCTTCCGTTTCCACTCTGGTTTTGGCAGCGGTGTGCGGCCCGCTGTTAAAACAACGGTCACATAATTTTAAAGTCTTAATATGTACTAAATCGAGTACCTCAAGAGGAGTCGATAATGGAACAGGATACGCAGGCGTTTCTGGACGGAATGGAAGTATCGGCTATCTAGACTGTGACTAAAGTTGAACAGAAGAGGAAGGCTGCGACTCTCAAGGAAGTGGAAGCGAAGAAGAAGAAGCTGGAATTAATACCGGCCAAAGATTCGTTCCTCGGCCAGCTAGAATTGCTATGGACGACGCATATGTTCATCAACGTGCTCAAATACCTCATGGAGAGCGAATTAATCGCCATGAAATTGAAGGACTTGAAAGCAAGTGGTGAAAGAAGTAACCCACTCAGTGAAATCAAAGAACACTTTACAAAGTTTATCCTGGATGGGTTTTACCAAAAGGCTCCACGGCAAAGAATTGTTCACGACATTATTCCAGCTAGATATGTCTCAGAAGGAGATAGATATTTTTCAGGAGGCGATTGGAAAAATTCAAGAGGGATCGGGGGAACCTGTTATGTATATAACATAGGTTAATTGTCGTTTTAAGTTAGTAATCCTGGCGCGTCCGGTACTAACCGGCAAAGCCATTTCGACCACTCACTATAATTAAATCCCTTTAATAAATATGCCGACTATTTTGGGCGACTTTGACCCTAACAAACCATCTTTCTCGTGTCCAACCACGGAGGCGACCACTATCATATCATCCACGATTGCTCCTACCAATGTTCAACCTGCCGCTGTGTTCATCTCACCCGGCTCAGACAAGGCAGAAAATGCCCTAGAAGGGTTATTTGGACCAGAGATTTCGACGTCGACCACTGGGAAAATCTCGCAATCTATCTCGAGACCGGTGGAAGGCAAATCTGTCACCTGGAAGTCGCCGGGCGAAATTGGAATGAATGTGGTGAAGTTGGAGGTATTTCCCTTCAACACAGTTTCCGGAATGGATCGGAAGCTAATTCCCATCGGGAATTTATTTATTTATATGGAAGCACGCCGTGCCTCCGGTGGAAAGCCCCGCCATCATGATTCGAGCATCACATTTATAAGTGCTGGAAGGCTGAGAAGGTCATCCCATACACAGAGGGACAAAGGGTCCCTTCCTACCAAGCGATCGTTACCGAGGTCGCAAATTCCTGATGCCGCGGAGGACCGGGCTTCACCGACACCATGTGGAGGCCAGTTGGGCCTTTTCACCTGCAGGACTACAGCTACGCATCTACATTTAAATTTACCTGTCACTAAATGACTTTTCAACGCTGGTGCTGTGGTGTCTCTTAAAACAAGAGCCCCATTGTGCAATTTACAAAAATCTTTTTTCATCACCCTTACTACACATGAAAAAAGTCTAGGAGCCAAACGTTAAAAGAGAGCTTTAAATAGACAACGGTACACGAGGAAAAAGAATCGCGTTCTTTAACAAATCAAGAGATTCATGGTGTCAATGTCTGGCAACCAGATATGCTACCAGAAAGTTCTGAAAAGAGCAAAGAAGAATTTATTCTGAATTTAAGCGAAAACATTATAAATGTTAACAAAATTCAAAAAGAATCAATTTTGCAGAGAGATTCCGGCGAATAGTTGCAGCTGAGGCGGAATATGTTGACGGTATCTATGGAACCATAATCAAAAGAAGGGAAGATATTAGACGAAAAGATTTTAGTGAAAAACTTGCTAAGCCCAAAATGTTTGTTAAATGTAGCTTCTATTCGGTATGGAATTGTCAATTAAATGGTGGCACTTCAAGAAAATGTGGTAATTAATCCTTGTGGACATTGATTTGGAGTACCCCTTTTTCGGCGCTTCACCGGACGGCATTACTGAGGATATGGTTGTGGAAATAAAATGTCTAATAATGGCATTTAAAATGAGATTAGACGAAGCTGTACTTTTTGGAAATTAGTGAAAGGCCAGCTAGTCATCAATAAACAACACTCGTGGTATTACCAAATACAAGGGCAACTCCGTATCACAGGCAAAGAAAGGTGTTTGTTCGATCTTTGGACCGGAAAAGAAAATACAATGAAAGTTGAATACATCAGAAAGAATGCTAGATAAAAAGTTTCAATTTATATAAGTTTTATAAGAAATTCATAAGTTATATTGACTTTATACTTGATAAACCTCCGCCTGGCTGCTATTTTATGGTTGAATCGCCATGCCTTTTCGCTTCTTCGGTTGACAACATTATTAACAGATTTCCGGTACGGACTTCTTGAATTTCCGCCGTTACGGGAGGCAACGGGAATTTGACAGGTCACTTAAGTGATAGTTTCTTTCATTTTATTATGGGATAATCCCTTTATAATCCCATAAATAAAATATTTCTATTAATATTTTAATACCCCAACCCCACTGCAGATAAACGTGGAGGACTTGCTACGGGACTATGGTGAACTCCAGGGGCGGCTGATCCCCATCAAGGACTACGGGTACTCCGGTTTCGTGGACTTCCTCCAAAAGGAATGCCTTGATCCCCCAACCCCACTGCAGATGAACGTGGAGGACTTGATACGGGACTACGGTGATCCCCATCAAGGATTACGGGTACTCCGGTTTCGTGGACTAACTCCAAAAGGAGTGCTTTGATGTGTTGAAAGTCAGTTCTGCTAATTGATATCACTTTAAACAAAATTGTCCAACGACGCGAAGCTAGCAGTCCACATTTAAGTGATGGAATCTACCCTGATGTACCATATGTATGGTATATTTACAACAAACCAATACAAATAACCTAAGGAAGGAAATGTGATTTACAATTACTTGAGATATCTTACTGCTGTTGTAGGTACCGCTAGTTTCAGAAAACCATGTAAATTATTTTATTGCCTAATTACTGCCAACAATAATGTTTAGCCACAGCAAAGCGTGGCCGAGTCAGCTAGTGTCAAATAAATTATCTATCGCTTCAGGTATTTTTTTCTTTTTCGCCTCTGGATATTTTTCCTTTACTGTCTGAGTGTTGTTTTCACGGAATTATTTAATAAGTTAGTAAGTGCATTACTCACTTGGTTTGCCTCTATCAATATAGATTTTTCTTCTTCGTCTCTCTATTATTTTCCTAATCAAGGAAATCAAACCAGCTACACCATATATGCTGACGTTGACTGAAAGACATACCACTGGATGTTAAAGGAATAAAAAATAAATATTGGATGGGACAGATGCAGGGTCTTTGATAATTTAAATGCCTAAAACATTATGATGTAGAAAATTGCACCGATGAGGATATTCAGTGCATCAATTGTATAATGAAAAGTAATAGATTAGGACTGAAACTAAATAGTAGTCACTCAGTCATGAGCAAGAAATGCCCAATTTATAAAAGAAAACAGAAGCAAAAATGAGCAGTATTTCTTTTTTTATAAAAAAAGTTACAAGAAAGATGAAATTATGTACCTGAATATACAAAGCATCATAACACATTACAAAGAGGTCAAAATACTTTAATATAGGCTCTGGTGAAATAGGCACGTCTGTTCTGATGTTTGTGGCTATCAGTGGACAGTTAAGAACTGTAGAGTATATCGTTGAAAGAGGTGCGGACATCAACGGTACAGATATATCGTTGAAAGAGGTGCGGACATCAACGCTACAGATATACGGTTGAAAGAGGTGCTGACATCAACGCTACAGATATCTCATTGAAACTGGTGCTGAAATCAATGCTAGAGATATTATTGGCAGGACTGCACTATACTGGGCGGCACTAGAGGGACATCTTGTCGTGCTCTAGATGTGCCCAAGGTAACCAAAGTACTTAGTATAGGCAGCAGTATAGTAGCAGACATTAATATAGGCTTTGGTAGAATATGCACGTCTATTCTGATATTTGTAGCTATCAGTAGTCAGTTACGAACTGTAGAGTATCTCATTAAATATGGCGCTGAGATCAATGCTAGAGATATTATCGGCAGTACTGCACTACACTTGGCGGCATTAGAGGGACATCTTGTCGTGCTCGAGATATGCCCTAGGCAACCGAAGTACTTAATGGAGTGCAACGCAGACATTAATATAGGCTCTGGTAGAATAGGCAAGTCTATTCTGATATTTGTGGCTATGAGTTTACAGTTACGAACTGTAGAGTATCTCATTAAAACTGGTGCTGAGATCAACGCTAGAGATATTATTGGCAGGACTGCACTGTACTGGGCGGCACTAGAGGGACATCTTGTCATGCTGTAGATGTGCCCAAGGTGTAACGGACGTGTTATTGGGGAATTGGAAGACGAGGAGTGTTTGCTAAACTTCCTCGTTTTCTAATTTCCTGTCGCTCGGCGGGCACCCTTACACGTCAGCCTTCATTAGTTGTATGGTAGCGGGAGCGGGGGGGGGTGCTGGCTATATACGCTAGACTGCCGTACCGTTCCCCTCTCCGCTTCCCGCTACTCCCCGCTGCTACCGCATAGCCGACCAATCAGAGCGCCGATTATCATTGGTCGGATCTGTGCGATAGTTTGAATTGTATGTTTGAATTGAGTAAATGTTTATGTTTGAATTACAGGAGTTCGGCCTATTATTTGGACTAATAAATGATAATGGAAGATAGGCCGAACTCCACTTGCATAATTAGTTAATAAAAAATAGTATAAGTCTTAGTTTAATTGATATATTTGAATCCCCCTGAATATTGTTGGGCCGGGGGACCCGCGAACATTTTTGTATTTGTATTTTCTGAAATTAATAAACATGCTTGAGAGAGATGGTTTTGGTCGGCAGAGAGAACACAGAAAAGAGGGTAGTTCCAGAGGTCCCAACGCCCGTCACGCGAATGGTGGCGGAGGTTATGACCTACACATTTGAACGCCTAGGGTCGCGCCGAATCCTTCACTCGGTTGAGGTAGGATTTGGTATAAATAGAGGTGCGACCCGGGAACGAACGCATTCCAGCACCAACACGACAGCTACCCTTTTCTCTCTGCAAACCGGACCCATTTCTCGACGGAAATTAATTGCAATTTGGCTTTTATTTCACGAGACACAGCGGCTGACATAGACTACCCGGCGCCCTATCTTGCAGTCTGTGTGAGTGACGGAAACGTCGCTTACATAGTGGTTTGTAAGACCTGTCAGACTTGATCCGGCTCGAAGGACCACTATGTAAGCGACGTTTCCGTCACTCACACAGACTGTAAATAGGGGCGCCGGGTAGTCTTTGTGTAGCCGCTAGATGGAGCCGGTGAACTGCTGGGCTGGAGGCCTTCCAGGGGAAGAGGCAGGGTCCAAGGGGTAGAAGTAATTCCCAGTCTTCAAGTTCAGTCCAGAGTGAGGTCCAAGGGGCAGGCAGTAGAGGCGGAGAAGTGTTGATACCAGTTTCGACTTTGTAAGATGCGTGCCGATTGCAATCGGCACCCCGGTATATATAGCCCGAACCCCCACCCCCGTTCTCGGCGGGGGCGGACCCGGATTTCAACCTCTTTTTCCGGCAGTCCGTGCTTTCGCGGGTCGTGACCTCCGCTGTGTTGGACACAGCGAAGCGGGCTATATGTTCAACTCTTCCCCTCCTCCCGCTCTTTCGTCTGACCCCAAAAACCTCACTCCTTCCAATTTATTTGATTTTATAGGCAGATAATTGTAATATGTGATGTTTAAGTTTTAATTACAGGAGTTCGGCCTATTATTTGGACTAATAAATGATAATGAAAGATAGGCCGAACTCCACTTTGCATAATTAGCTTTAAGATTTAATATTAAGGTTTATGTCAATGATTATATATGATTATAAGAATAATTTCAGTAAATAAAGAATACCTATTTGTTGAGAATGAGCGGCTCGGAGAGGTTGACAACGGGATAAGGTTTGCTGCACCTTTTTTCTCGTTTTCTACTTCTCCGCACGCCACTGGCGTTGACGCCACGGGGGAGAATTGCCTGAGGGGTGCGAGGCGGGCCCCACTTCCCTACCCTTCCCCGCACCCTAGCCCCGGGCGGACCAATGAGAGCGCTCTTTTGAGACAAATAGGTATTTTTCAGGTCTAAATGCATCAATGCTTCTGGTTTATAGTTAAATTTAAAGAGTCTGGTCTATCGTATCACCGAATAAATTATATAGACGGGTAGACCGGACTCTCCTTTATGTAAAGTAACTTAAACCCATATAATATTTAATGTTATAACAATGTCATGTAAGATTCCCCGGAAATGTTGGGGTTCCGGGGCCCCATGAATTATTACAATTATGTGCCTATAAAATCAAATAAATTGGAAGGAGTGAGGTTTTTGGGGTCAGACGAAAGAGCGGGAGGAGGGGAAGAGTTGAACATATAGCCCGCTTCGCTGTGTCCAACACAGCGGAGGTCACGACCCGCGAAAGCACGGACTGCCGGAAAAAGAGGTTGAAATCCGGGTCCGCCCCCGCCGAGAACGGGGGTGGGGGTTCGGGCTATATATACCGGGGTGCCGATTGCAATCGGCACGCATCTTACAAAGTCGAAACTGGTATCAACACTTCTCCGCCTCTACTGCCTGCCCCTTGGACCTCACTCTGGACTGAACTTGAAGACTGGGAATTACTTCTACCCCTTGGACCCTGCCTCTTCCCCTGGAAGGCCTCCAGCCCAGCAGTTCACCGGCTCCATCTAGCGGCTACACAAAGACTACCCGGCGCCCCTATTTACAGTCTGTGTGAGTGACGGAAACGTCGCTTACACAAGGTAACCCAAGTACTTAGTGGATCGCAGCGACATTAACATAGGCTCTGGTAGATTAGGTTTGCCTATTCTGATATTTATGGCTATCAGTAGACAGTTATGAACTGTAGAATATCTCATTAAAACTGGTGCTGAAATCAAAGCTAGAGATATTATTGTCAGGACTCCACTTTTTGGGTGGCATTATAGGGACATTTTGTCGTTTTCGAGATGTTCCCAACATAACTGAAGACAAAACCCAGCTTTCAGCCAGAAAGGACGTTAGTCCTCCAATGCATAATTATAAATTACATCAATATGTTGAACCTTTTTTTAATTCTTCCTGTAATTGAGAACTACAGGAATGAAATAACAATTTTCCAACAAGATGATGCAACGCGCCACACAGCATGAGTGCCAAAGGATTTACTAAGATGTTCCCCGATCGTCTTATGAGCAAGAAAGGTGATATTCCCTGGCCACCTCATTCTCCTTACTTGTACGCATGCGACGGCTTCCTCTGGAGGTACTTAAGAGGCGGAATTCCAATTTTCTACCGATTTATAACATATTTCCCTTGAACACTTTAAGTTTCTAAGTTCTTAAAAAAATATATGTTATTTTTCAAGATAATATCTGAAGATTGCTAGGGCCGAAACGTTAATTATATAAAATTCCCTCGATAGAAAAAAATTGCAAAGTATGCTCCAAAAATTATTATTAACACGTTTGTTTCTGTTATATTACAAGTTATATGTATGAAAAAAATCATATTGCTTCTTTAAAAGCTACTTAAAGTGTTACTAGAGAAATTTTTGCTCTATTGTAAATAAGTCGTGTTTTATTAAATATTTTCACAACTGTCGCTTACGCCAATTAATTATAAATCATATTAAATACATCGCGCTCGCTCCCACTAGAAGATTTGTATATCTTTCTTTGAAAACCTTCATTCGCCAACTCGAGGGCTCCGTAAGCAGACGTGTCGTTCAACGTTCTACGATCTACAGACGTGCGATTACGAGCAAATATTTTAATTTATAAAGATAATTTTACTCGTGTAAAGTATATCAGTTTATAAATATAGTTTTTTCAAAGATGGGAAATAATCGAAAGACATCTCGTGTTTCAAAGAAAACATTAAATCTCCAAAAAGTTCAACGCATGATGCAAGCTAATAGGTGAGAAAAAAAATATAAGTACAATATTTGATTTATAAGCTTATATTTATTTGAAACGATAATTTATTATTAAAATAAGTAATTAATATTTTTTATGTATTATGTGGTACAAATTAGTTATTCTTTTGTTTTTTTCAGAAAACATATTTTGGGAAATAAAACTAATTCCAATGCATTAGAAATTACGGGGTAAGTTTTAATTTATTTAGTTTTTCTGTTGAGGAATACCTATACGATCGTGATTTATTTTTTAATTAACTTTCTACGTAAAAAAACACACACGTCACTTCACTTTTTCTCTAATGATGGACTCTGCAACGATGTCCGAAATGTTGGCTGAATAAAGATAATAATATCGTACGAGCTACCCAAAGGAGGAACGAAGCCAACAGCTTTGAAAGTTCTGAAACTGTGGGGAATTTAATTTAATTTAGTGATGTTATTTTTTATGTCGGAAGGAGGTCCTGAAGAAAATAATTTCCCTCAGAGCCTATGTCATCTTTGAGAATGCTGTGTAGAGGGGTCTTTTTTAGGAGGAGGGAGTGAACCTGTCCTGAACCGGTCCTGAACGAGCCGTAAAACGACCCGTTCTTATGGAACAAATGTCAACTACAAATTCTACCTAGAATTAACTTTATTGTAAATCTTTTGATTAACCGTACCTAGGTGTTCTATTTTCAATAAACTCTTTCATTATATTTCAGATGTGAAATCTATACTCCGCTGCAGAATGTTTTGCCTGAATCTTGTAAAGATGTTAAAGCACCGAGGTAATAATACAATCATTTGAGCCCTTTACTGTTTTTTTAAAATGTCATTTCTTGAAGTGCAGTTACAATCAATGATTTTATTTTTGTCTAGCTTCCACGAACAATCTGAAAAGCCAATACCTAAGGATTTTACTCGTAAACAGAATATAGAAAATGTAGAAAGGTAAAACGGATTTAAGATTTTCATTGAAATTATTGTGTTGTGAATTATTTTTTTTATTATTTATTACTTATTTTTTCTTTACAGTTTATCTGATGTACGTGTCTACATAAATAAGAACAAAAACAAGGCCATAAACAAGAAACTTATCGATCGAAGTGGTCTTTCGCAGTGTACTGACAATAGGTATGTTGTAGTGATTTATTTGACTATTCCGGAGAGATGAATTATTAATCTACAAGCTATCTGTTTCATGGGAAAAAATAGCTGCTTCATACGAAAAGAACAATCGTAAGTAATACAAACATACAAAAATTTATAATATTTTTATATAGGCATTCAAATCAATGTATTCTTTCATAAATCGATGTCCATTTTTAACGCTGATTTTGCTTTTCTAGGTTGGATAAAAATGATACAGCCGAAGGAGGACAAGAAAGACGTATCGTCGATATTTTTTATTTTATTGAGCAGCTAAAATCCATATCGGACCATCCTCCTTTTGGATGCGGATTTGGAAACCTTATTGTCATATCTGAGAAAAGATTTGGCCTTATGTCCAAAATACTGTTTGAATGTAACATGTGTCGCACCAAATTTACAGTCAACACATGCGACCCAAAACCTAAACATACCATGGACGTCAATGTAGCAGCAGTATCGGGGATGACTCCTGCAGGAATTGGGCTTGCTCAACTGTCCGAGCTTTTGACGGCTGTTAACATACCCCCGATGTCCCAAAAATTGTTCAACAAGAAAAATGTGTTAGTGTCAAGGGAGTGGGAGAAATGCGCGTTAGTCGCCATGGAAGTCGCAGCGGAACGAGAGCGTCAAGCAGCTATCGAAGAAGGTTCTCTGCAGGACGGAGTGGCAGTGATAGACGTGATCGCGGATGGCTGTTGGTCAAAGCGATCATATAGAAAAAATTATACCGCCCTCTCCGGTGCGGCAGCAATTATCGGCAGAAGATTTGGAGAAGTTTTATACCTCGGAGTTAAAAATAAATATTGTTGCATTTGCGCAAGAGCTGAGAACCAAGGAATATTGCCTAAAGAACATGCTTGCTACAAGAACTATACAGGACCTTCAACAGGAATGGAAGCTGAAATTCTTGTAGAAGGGTTCAAAACTTCAGTTGAATCATATAATTTGATATATGGGCGGCTAATAGCGGATGGTTCTTGCACAAATTCAACAATATTTATTTTTAACGCCGAGGTATAAAAATTCTCAAAATTGTCTGTTAAAAATTGCTATATAATTTAATCTATATGTATGATCACTTTGCGATCACGTCTATCACTTCCACTCCATCCTGCAGCGACCTTCTTCAATAGCAGTTTGACACTCTCGTTACGCTGTAACTTCCACTGTGAGTAATGCGCATTTCTCCCACTCACTTGAAACTAATACATTTGACTTATTATACATTTTTGGTACATATGGGATATGTTGACAGCCATCAAAAGCTTGGACAGTTGAACAAGCCCAATTCCTTCAGTCATCCCCGATACTGTTGCTATATTGACGTCCATTTAGATTTTCGGTCTCAGTTTCTGTAAATTTGACGCTACACATGTCCACACTCCAACAGTATTTTTGACATTAAGCCAACTCTTTGCTCAGATTGACAATAATGTTTCGCTCGAAACATGTTTAGGGCAATAAGTTTATAGTTTAGGGTTCTTTCACCGTATTTATTGGGACATTTCGGAACCACCTATCTCTTCATTTTGAGTGAATCTTGTAATATGTTAGTGATGAAATTATATTTGACAATTTAAATAAATAATATTTACAGAAGTTAAAAAAAATTAAAGTTCATTGAAAGCTATTAGCTATTATAAACTATTAAAAGGAGTAGTAGCAAAAATTTCTTAAAAAGAAAAATAAATAAAGCCCCTTTCGCACAAACATACAGACACTGCTTTTTAATTATTAAAAAAAAAAGATTTTTGAATATTATTTTATTTTGCCTGCATGTTTTATTACTCTTTTTTAATTATTGAATTGTTTAAATGAATAAATAAATAAATACAAAAAAAGTCTTCTGATTTGTAAGTCCTTAGGAGGCACATAGGGTATTTCTATCTATCTTTATAATATAAAATATTTTATAAGCATAAAAATGTATACGTGTATATAATTTATATAAATGTACAAAATTAGATATTATATGTGTATAAATATTATTTTAAGCATATTATACAAGATATCGGGAGTAAAGTGCATAAACTTCGGGAGGTGATTCACCATATAGTACAAGTAAAAAAGAAAAAAAAAATACTTGTTTGGAATTCCAAATTCAAAAATATATTTAATTAATTAAATCTAACCTATCCCCACACTTTGACAATCACCGTCGTTTTAACGTTCGTGCTCTAACTGCTGGTATTCAGTCTATGTTACTAAAAAGGATTTTGTTTTTCTATAATTGCAACAGATGTCGCTAATGTAATTCAGTCTTTTGAATTAAAACTATTTCAACGCGAATTTAGACAGTGACACCTCTGTCGAATTCTTTTTAAACTAAATATTGTTAATTTTGTGGGTGGTAACCGAATCTCAATTCTTTTGATGGAAGGCTGGCCCTTAAAAACAACATGTGTTTCATAGTAACCCCCAAGGACTATCCGGATTCGGCATAAAGTGTCTGCAATACTGCTAGAAATGTTGTACAATGTTAAGAGCAATTTTGCAACGGGGCTGCAAGAATGTGTACCACAAAATGAAGGTCACCTTTTGGATATTATTTAAAAAACATGAAAGATTGTGCCCTTGCACAATAGTGCAGCGCAGACATTAATATAGACTCTGGTGGAATAGGCACGTCTATTCTGATATTTGTGGCTGTCAGTAGACAGTTATGAACGAGTATATCGTTGAAAGAGGTGCTGACATCAACGCTACAGATATCTCGTTGAAAATGGTGCTGAGATGCAGCGCATATAGGCTCCGGTGGAACAGGCACGTCTGTTCCGATATTTGTGGCTATCAGAAGACAGTTACGAACTGTAGAGTATCTGAGATCAACGCTAGAGATATTATTGGCAGGATTGAACTATACTGGGGGGCATAAGAGGGACATCAGGGAGGGAGATGTGCCCAACGTATCCGAAGACAAAACCTAGCTTTCAGCCAGAAAGGACGTAGAGAGCTATTGGTAGATGTCCGCAACAGTCGACTGCTGGATCAAGTGACAAACCTGACAACCACAGTTAAGCGAAGCAGCAACAAGATTGCTTCCATCAAGACTGTCACAGTGACATCCCCTTTCCACAATCATTTGCCACAGTTCCCTGACGTCACGCGCCCTGGAGGTATGCCATGCTACCCTTCATCACATCCGGGCCCTCCAGTTGCTGAGCGACCTCGCCAACTCGCTCCTCATAAGCCCAAGCTGGCCAAGAAGGAGTTGGAGACCATGGTCCGATTAGGAATCGCCCGCCTTCTGAAAGCTGTTGGGCATCGCCACTACACATGGTCCCCAAGAAGGATGACCAATAGTGTCCATGCAGTGATTATCGCGGTCTGAACGATAGGACTATTCCAGAACGATATCCTGTCCGCCATATACAAGACGTTGCTCAGTCACTGAGAAGCACCAAGATCTTCTCTACCATAGATCTGAAAAGGGCTTACAACTAGATTCCGGTTGTTCTTTGAGAGATCTAGAGTGTTCTTTGAGCAGCCGACACGCAGGCAGTAAGCAGATTTTCATAATATTTCGTTGTTTTTAGCTTCATTCATAATTAAATTCTCTTCTTGATTAAATTCATTCAAATACATTTATAAACTAAAAATTTGGAATAAGGTTAATCAATCTAGAAGCCCTCGAAATCAAAAAAGCCGTCAATAATAAATCAAACATTATTAATAACCAAATCAATTTAACCGATAGTCCCATATTTAATTTATTCCGTTAACCTCTTCTGAAACAATTCCCTCCCTCCCCTTCTCTCCCCCCCTACCACCAATCCTGCAATAATTTTGTCTCCCTCTTATCTATTTGTATCTCTTTCTGGCACCAATAGGGTGTCGCTTATTCTATTGCTATCTCTTTCACTCATTCTTTTAATTTCTTTTATATATGTGTCTGTATGTAATTATCTTTAGTTGATATAATAAGACCTGATGAAGCTTGAGCTAAGCCAAACCTGGTTGGCTGTTAAATATTAATTCAAATTAAAAGTGGTGTTTTACAAAGTGTGTTTTTGATTTATTTTATAATGTCACACCACAAAGTATTTGGTTCCTTCGATAAAACTTTTCGTTTACTCCAGGTTCAGCCTTTTGCCCGGGAGACAGTGGGGGCGGGCTGGTGTTTCCGGTGCAGGATACAATCTCGGGCCTCCCGTGCTGGTACCTTCGTGGTATTTTGAGTAACGCTCTGTTCTCCGACTACCGTATGAACATACTCTGCCAGACTAAGTATCTCACCGTCTACAGCAACATATTCTCGCATAGAACGTGGCTGTCAAGAAATATGGAACAACTACAGCCACAAAGTAAAATTTGATTTCCCCTCTACAGCAACACATTCTCGCATAGAACGTGGCTGTCAAGAAATATGGAACAACTACAGCCACAAAGTAAATTTTGATTTCCCCTCTACAGCAACACATTCTCGCATAGAACGTGGCTGTCAAGAAATATGGAACAACTACAGCCACAAAGTAAAATTTGATTTCCCCTCTACAGCAACACATTCTCGCATAGAACGTGGCTGTCAAGAAACATGGAACAACTACAGCCACAAAGTAAATTTTGATTTCCTCTCTACAGCAAAACATTCTCGCATAGAACGTGGCTGTCAAGAAATATGGAACAACTACAGCCACAAAGTAAAATTTGATTTCCCCTCTACAGCAACACATTCTCGCATAGAACGTGGCTGTCAAGAAACATGGAACAACTACAGCCACAAAGTAAATTTTGATTTCCCCTCTACAGCAACACATTCTCGCATAGAACGTGGCTGTCAAGAAATATGGAACAACTACAGCCACAAAGTAAAATTTGATTTCACCTCTACAGCAACATATTCTCGCATAGAACGTGGCTGTCAAGAAAGATGGAACAACTACAGCCACAAAGTGAAATTTGATTTCTTTTATTTTGTTAAAGTTACAAATAAAGGTAGGTAGGTACTTCCATTATTATCCAATTTACATGAGTCGGTACTGTGCAAGAGTCCCAACTGCTCCCAACCATCTGGAGCGAGTTAGACTATAGCATCCCCAATTGCGGTATGTTGGATGGTTTGCAGATGGAAAATAGTAGGGAAGTACCTGGATTCTTAGATCTCACCACCAAAACACGACTCAAGCCATTTCAAGCAAAGTTTAAATTCTGAATGATGGTCTTTCACCAGGGAGATCCTTTGGAAATCATTTCAGATGTTATCAATTACCATATTATATATTGTTACAGTTTTTACTTGTTACACATAAGAAAATGAATGTTGACTCGAGCCATCACCGCATATTGGATGTTGGCTTGCCTAATGCTGTGGTACGCCGAGCTGCGTCAGACTTCTAGCTACTCGTTATTATTACAGGTTAGTGCCCGTGTTCCAATAATCATGTCACATTTTTAGATTTACATCTGTAGACACGTTTGCAAATTTCACTTTTCGAGCGATTCAAAAGAACCTTGGACCACCCCCTGATTATATTATATTGGTTATAAATTATAGAATCTAAACTTAAAAGAAAAGAATTATGTTTTCTCCTTGTTTGAAATAAATTGTTAAGTTGAAATTACTTGTTTCATTTATCAATATGCTAAAATATTAGATACAATATGACATTTAAAAAAAAAATTAACTTTCTGTTCCAACAAAAAATTGCCATTTTAATTTCAACTATCATAATTTTACAATTCTTTTTATTTATTTTATATTACATCCGAATAATTTCTGCCTTTATTTTATAATTTAAAATACAAATTGAAGTAGAATTGGTAATATAATATAGTATGTTTGCTACTTCCAGAAAGGTGTAGGGTGAGAGGGTCCATCGGCAGTTGCGAGGAATATACCAACTGCCCCGCGGCAATGGAAGAATCTAGTCGTGGAATTCTGCCGCAGGTATATCTTGTTTTTCGTATTATTAAATTTCGTATTTTTTTGTATCGCAGGATCTCCGCATCCTTGTAAAAAATCCAAAAAAACATCAATTTTTCTACCATTTTTAATTTTTTATGAATTTTGGCCCCGGAGGTCTAATTTTTTTTGCAAAGAGAGTAAAATACGTTTTAAAGAAGACAAAATTTTTTGAAATTTAAAATAGTTTTAGCTATTCAAAATTACCAAATTTTTTAAATTTTATCAATTTTAGCAGTTTTAACTATGGCAATGGAAGAATCTAGTCGTGGAATTCTGCCGCAGGTATATCTTGTTTTATTTCTTTACGGAAACACCCAATCTTACCTTGCTTCAAATGGGGTAGTTATGATGTTTTGGTATGTTGTAAATGACGAAAGCGCAGTGGAAAAAAAACCATGGACCATGGAAGATCTCCGGATCCTTGTAAAAAATCCAAAATAACATCAATTTTTCTACCATTTTTAATTTTTTATGAATTTTGGCCCCGGAGGTCTAATTTTTTTTGCAAAGAGAGTAAAATACGTTTTAAAGAAGACTAAATTTTTTTGAAATTTAAAATAGTTTTAGCTATTCAAAATTACCAAATTTTTCAAATTTGATCAATTTTAGCAGTTTTAACTTGGAAAACTGTGAAATACCTCCCTTAAATTCATTGCTTAACACTGTCTTTTACACATAAGGACAACTTCTAATGGTAGTTGATCTCAACTGTAGCCCCCAATACATTTCTGTTGTAAAAGGGAAAGAATCCAACTCACCAAAGAAGATTAAAAGTAACAAAGTTAAAACAAAATATTTCAGATTTTTAAGATGAAGTATGTGGAAAGCTCTAATGTCTAAAATATATGTATTATAATAAAAGAGTGTCCCTTTTCCCAGCTCTGATCACCCTTCAGTACAAAGATCTGTTGCGTGGAGACTGCGGAAACCTGCCCTCCTCTGCCACTTTTGATTATTAGACAGCGGAAGACAGGCTCGAAGGCATACAAATGTAAGTTACATTGCACCGAATTTATTCTGCATAGTCGAAAACAGGGGTTTTATAAAGTTTTCTTAATAAAGGAATAAAGCTGATGACTGTGATATTAATTATACCCTGTAACCTTAATATTTAATGCACCCACTTAACAAGCGGTGTTTATGTCATGAATAACATGACCACATAGTAGGTAAAACACTAAACACATCCAGTGTCAATCCATTACATTAGGTACATCTTACCCTAACTGTTATATATACCTAGCAAATAGCAGCCTCCACCAAATGATATAGCAATATGTATTATAATAAAAGAGTGTCCCTTTTCCCAGCTCTGATCACCCTTCAGTACAAAGATCTGCTGCGTGGAGACTGCGGAAACCTGCCCTCCTCTGCCACTGTTGATTATTAGCCAGCGGAAGACGGGCTCGAAGGCATACAAATGTAAGTTACATTGCACCGAATTTATTCTGCATAGTCGAAAACAGGAGTTTTTTTTTTAAGTTTTCTTACAAAATTAACCCGCTGTATGTACCTCCAAGTCGCTTCTACCTTATTAGTAAACCGGTTTCAAGAATTACACAAAATTACTAAATCAATAATTGAAAAGATTGACAACTTAGCTATCACCACAGATTTGTGGTTCTCAACAAATCATATACAGTCGACTCTCGTTAATTCAAAACTGCGATAATTCGAACCTCTCTATAATTCAAAGTTATCACGAGTTCCCTACGAAATCTCTTTATATTTCGAACTAAATCCATACATTTTTGTACACTTGGTAATTCAAACGAAAAAATCATTGCTATATAACAAAACGACGCGTTAATTCGAACTCATCGGCCTTCAACATTCGACAATTCAAAGTTGCAGAGAGAAAGAGGCGGAAAGATTGTTACACACACGTTAGTACAAATACAATTTTGCGACAAGTTCAAACGTGTATTGTTTTTGTTATGATTAGTTTGTGACACACACTCTAACGAATTGGTTTGTGTTATCATTCAGTTACTGTTACTCTTTCGTTGTTTATACAGATTAAAATTTTCTGTTAGTCATGAGCCCTAGAAAGTATAAATGTTTGACGATTGCTGAAAAGAAGAAGTTAATCGAAAAAGTAGAAAAAGGTGAGAAGAAAAATGATGTTGCAAAAGAATTTAAGATTCCTCTGAGTACTTCTCAACCATAATAAAGCACAAGGAGAAAATTAATGCTGCTCAAACTGCTGGAGTACGGAAAAGAACTACTAAAGGTGAATTTCCTCATCTGGAAGAAAGCCTGGTCATTTGGCTAAGACAGTGTAGAGGACAAAAAATGTCTATTAGCGGAAACTTGTTGAAGGAAAAAGCAAAAGAGTTTGCGTCTATTATCAAAAACTTTGCGGCAAGTGAAGGGTGGCTTACAAATTTCAAAAAGAGAAATGGAGTTGTGTTTAAAAGAGTTTGTGGGGAAAGTGGAAGTGTTGATGATGCAGTTTGCTTAGATTGGCACGGTAAATTGAAGACCTTGATTGAAAACTATCATGCCCGAGACATTTTTAATACTGATGAAACTGGCCTATTTTTCAAATGTTTACCGGACAAGACGCTTACTTTTAAAGATGAAAAATGTCATGGGGGAAAACATAGTAAAGAAAGATTGACAGTTTTACTTGCAGTGAATATGGACGGATCGGAAAAACTTAAACCTTTAGTGATAGGAAAAGCAATGAAACCGCGATGTTTCAAAGGAGTGAAGTCGTTTCCTACTGATTATCGTGCTAACAAAAAAGCTTGGATTGACGACAGAACTTTTTAACAATTGGCTTTTAACAGTTAATGGGGACATGAAACGCCAAAAGCGGAAAATTTTACTATTTTTAGACAATTGCACTGTCCACAACAGTCCTCCTAAATTGTCCAACGTGGAACTCTACTTCTTTCCGCCAAATACAACTTCCAAATTGCAACCATTGGACCAAGGGATCATCCATAATTTTAAGACGTTCTATCGCAAAGAAATTGTTAAGCTCGTTTTAGAATCTCTCGACAAGCAGCTAACTGCAAATATCACGGTTCTGACAGCTATTTTACTGATTGACAAGGCATGGAGAGCTGTAACACCCCTAACGATTCTCAACTGCTTCAAAAAATCTGGTTTCTTAAAAGAAGATCAGGAAAATCTTCCAATACTTATGGATGATGAAGAACCAGCAATAGAACCATTAATTGACATCAGCGATGTGAGTTTTCTTGACTTTGTTCAAGTGGATGAAGATGTTGCTGTCTCAGGTTCACTAACCGATGGCGAAATTTTATCTGCGACAGATACTAATGAAAAAAGTAATGATGAAGATGAGGACGATACATCAGAACCTTTGGCAGAAGTGTCAGTTAAGAAAGCAAGATCCTCATTCGATACCTTACAAACCTTCTGTCTACAAAACAAAAGTGATGAAAAAGCATTTCAGACACATTTTCTCTTAAAAAAAATTATTGAGAAGTCTGAGCAGCAGCAATGTGCTTTGAAGCAAACCAGTATAACAGAGTTCTTTCTTTTGAAAGATTAATTAATTCACATTATGATTACATGTATGTACACGAATGTACCTATAAACTTTTGTCATTGTTATAGAATAGGAGTTAATAAATAATAATTGATCAACACTTAAGAATTCGAAGTTTTATTTATTTACTCTCACAAATTTCGAACCATTTGATATTTCAAACACTCGATAATTCGTAATATTTTAAGAGTCCCTCGAGTTTCGAATTATCGAGAGTCGACTGTAGTATGTTTGCTACTTCCAGAAAGGTGTAGGGTGAGAGGGTCCATCGGCAGTTGCGAGGAATTTACCAACTGCCCCGCGGCAATGGAAGAATCTAGTCGTGGAATTCTGCCGCAGGTACATCTTGTTTTATTTCTTTAGGGAAACACCCAATCTTACCTTGCTTCAAATGGGGTAGTTATGATGTTTTGGTATGTTGTAAATGACGAAAGCGCAGTGAAAAAAAAACCATGGACCATGGCCGATCTTCGGATCCTTGTAAAAAATCCAAAATAACATCAAATTTTCTACCATTTTTAATTTTTTATGAATTTTGGCCCCGGAGGTCTAATTTTTTTTTTGCAAAGAGAGTAAAATACGTTTTAAAGACTAAATTTTTTGAAATTTAAAATAGTTTTAGCTATTCAAAATTACCAAATTTTATCAATTTTAGCAGTTTTAACTTAGAAAGCTGTGAAATACCTCCCTTAAATTCATTGCTTAACACTGTCTTTTACACATAAGGACAACTTCTAATGGTAGTTGATCTCAACTGTAGCCCCCAATACATTTCTGTTGTAAAAGAGAAAGAATCCAACTCACCAAAGAAGATTAAAAGTAACGAAGTTAAAACAAAATATTTCAGATTTTTAAGATGAAGTATGTGGAAAGCTCTAATGTCTAAAATATATTGTTATGAAAATAACTACCTTGCCCCGGATTAATAATGTAATAGGTACTTAATAAATTTTAACTGACCACTAATGGATACACCTTTTCTCCGGAAGAGTTAAACTTTCAAACCATAGGGGGTTCTGTGTCACTCTCGTCACCTCTTGAATTCGTGCCAGGGAGGCATGACACGGTTTCGACAAGTCAATAAAATGGATTGTTAAATAATTATTGAATAATCGGCGGCAGTTTTAATAAATAATTTAAATATGTGATCGTAACACTAAAATTCACAGCCAGTAGAAAGTGATCGCGTCTGTTGAAGTATATTTACCGGGTAATCCGAGTTTAAATTCCCGACATATTAATGGCGGCATGTACGACCTAGATTTTATAGCCTAGCCTAGCCGTATCTTCAACGGCGAGTATTTTCACAATCTGGTGGAATGTATTACCGCTACCTACCACATGTTAGGGGACGTCGTGGGGAAAGGTGTTCTCAATCCACTTACTCATCCAGGAAGGAGGGAGGAGCTTGCAGACCCGACGCTGATGCTACGAGAGGGAGATGGATACTCCTCATTTGGGATCCCGAATCGTCGCATCAAGTGTTGATAGGCTCTAGTTAGATAGCTCACGAGTAGGTTGGTCCACAGGTATGAAATTTAACATGTTTTATATTTTCAATACAACTTTTATTATAAATCCATTATTTTATTTAACTTTTCCATGATTCACAACAATGTTAAAGAACTATGCCCGCGCCCTGACGGGAGTAACTCTTGCCTGCCTACTGCGCAGCCTCAGCATATCTTGTATCAAACAAGATTTGGCGTCCAAGTTTCCAATACGGGAATAAAGCTGATGAATGCACCCACTTAACAAGCGGTGTTTATGTCATGAATAACATGACCACATAGTAGGTAAAACACTAAACACATCCAGTGTCAATCCATTAAATTAGGTACATCTTACCCTAACTGTTATATATACCTAGCAAATAGCAGCCCCCACCAAATGATATAGCAATATGTATTATAATAAAAGAGTGTCCCTTTTCCCAGCTCTGATCACCCTTCAGTACAAAGATCTGCTGCGTGGAGACTGCGGAAACCTGCCCTCCTCTGCCACTTTTGATTATTAGCCAGCGGAAGACGGGCTCGAAGGCATACAAATGTAAGTTACATTGCACCGAATTTATTCTGCATAGTCGAAAACAGAGAGTTTTTTAAAAGTTTTCTTACAAAATTAACCCGCTGTATGTACCTCCAAGTCGCTTCTACCTTATTAGTAAACCGGTTTCAAGAATTACACAAAATTACTAAATCAATAATTGAAAAGATTGACAACTTAGCTATCACCACAGATTGGTGGTCCTTTGATAGTAACAAATCATATATAACAGTTAACGAACATTTCATCTACAGTACCTACTATATGCTCCTGTATTAGCTACAAGAGAGGTTAGAGAAGTTCACACAGGGGAAAGTATCGTAATAGAAATAACACAAATTTTGAATGAGTGGAACATTCTCGAAAAAGTAATTAGGCGGACAATGTGGCCAACATGAAAAATACTATAAGAGATCATCTAAACAAATCACATCTTGTCTGTGTCGCCCATACGTTGAATTTATGTGTTAAAGATGCGCTGGAAGCAGATGCTTCAATTGTACAGTTGTTAAAAAAATGTAAAGCATTGGTGTCACTTTTTAACATAGCATATTTGCTTCAGATAAATTAAGAAAAATTCAGCAGCAAATGTGCCTTCCAAAAGGTGAAACAAGACGTCAGTGCACGGTGGAATTCATCTCTTATTGTGATGAGTAGACTCAAAGAGCTCAAATTGCCGATGTTCACCATGTGTCCCTCCCACGAGCACCTGATTCCTTAGACGCGTCTGATTGGAATACCATCAATGACATTCTTCCAAAGGACCAAACTCAGTGCAAGAGATCAAACTCGGTGCAACATACTCGCTAATGGGACTTAGCCGAAACAGGTGGACAGATTCAAATACCTCGGGGTTGAATTCTCCAGCGATGGACGGCAAGAAGGAGAAATTGATCGAAGAATTAGTGCGGTAAGCGGTGTGTTGCGTCCTCTCTACAGCTCAGTTATAAGGAAAGCCGAGATCAGTATCAAGACAAAGATGGCAGTGTTCAAAACGGTGTACCACCCGATGCTCACTTACGGCCACCAGATATGGATGCTAAACGAACGAACACGCTCTAGAGTCCAAGCTGCCGAAATAAGGTACTTGAGAGGAGTGGCAGGGGTTATGAAATGGGATCATATAAGAAACTTGAGAATCCGAGACGATCTAAACATTGAAACAATGCAACTATTCAACTCCGAGGTGGCTTGGGCATGTACTAACAATGTCTGATGACCAAATTCCGAGGACAATACTGAGTGCGATTCCAGAGGGTAGACGTCCCAGACACAGTTGGGCAAGGCAACTCCAGAAACTGTGTGAGGAAAGGATGGGACTGCCATGGACGGAGGCCAAACAAGCACCACAAAACAGGGACGTGTGGAGGAGCCTTGTGGATGCAGTGGGTCCCCGACCCGAATAGGATAAGGGGAAGAAGGAGAAGAAGGAGAAGAAGTCTGGTGAGAAATACCCCACGATATCAATGATCATTCCCACAGTACATAGGTTTCCATCTCTCCGTCTCTAAAATGACAACCACGACATTACATTAACTCCACACAGGAGGCTCTGAGGAAAATAATTTCCCTCAGGGCCTATGTCATCTTTGATGATGCTGTGTGGAGGGTCTTTTTGAGGAAAGGAAGGAGTGAACATGGGTCTTGGAGAGACCCATGACCTTGATTGGCTCCTCTCTGCAGATGAGACTCTGTGATGCTTTAGAGAGACGTTTGGGACCAATTGAAAATAATGAATTGGCTATTAAAGCTACTTTCCTGGACCCGCGATCAAAGGAAATAGGATTTCAATCAAAACATCATGCGTCGGCTGCTCAGAAGTTGGTAGAAGGTGAACTTGGAGCACTGATAGGATCCTGGTGAATGGTAGATGGAAGCTGATATTGAGTACAAACCAACTCCACAAATAATTGATACGGTCAAACTATAATACTCAAAGGGCAAGAAAAAGCAATGTATTTGAGCCCAGTACCTCCGGCCAAACCATTATCAGAGTATTTAAAAATTAAATACCCTCAGCAAAAGGAAAACCTGGAAAAGGAAGAATGATCCTTTCCAGAACTTTACCTATTACAAAAAAAGTATGTACATTTAGTATAAAACTAACTTTTTTTTGTTTTCAAGAATTGTCACTTGTTTCGTAGCTCCCAATTCTTAAAAATCATAACAGTGAAATAGTGTGCAAATCGAAGCGAATTTGTTGCTGAGGTGCGGTATTTTTCGCGGGCTTAAAGAAAAAGGACTACGATGCTCGGACAGCAATGCGACAAAGTTTCAAAGCGTTTCTGGAATTGACGGGCTAAATGAAACGCAAGCTCATCTGACAGCCCTTGGCTGAGAAACAATCCAAGGTCTTGAAGGATCAGCAGCTGAAGATTTCTAGAAATGTCCGTAAAGTTTTGAGAGCTGTTTCGCAGATTGTTGGAGCGCGAGACCATGCGTGCCGATTTGGCGACAGTGACTGCCCAACTAAAAATGGCGGAGATTAAAATACGCCATGAAAAAGACGATAAAAAGCACCTGGAGCAAAAAATTATTCAGCTGGAGTCTGACCTCGGACCTGTGATGCGAAGAGTAGCCGTGGCAACGGAGGCTAGCCTGTCATTTGCTGATATTATCCAAAAGCAGTCATATGTCGCTCACCAACCCCCACCAATTACCCAATCTGGACATCGCGTCAGAGCGCCAAGGCCCGCCATCTGCATCTTCCCAACAGACGCAGATGCCACCAAGGATAGTGATGGGATGGAAAAACATAATTCAGGATATAATTCGGCCATCCGAGTTAGGCAATCGAATCACCGGAATTCACAAGATTGGAAATAAAGGTGTCCTACTTAACACGACAACCACAGGTGAACAGGAAAAGTTAAACGCACCGTGTTTTGAAAACTCAAGCGCACTTAAGGCTCGACTTCCTACAAAGCGACTCCCGAGAATAATATTTTTTTAATGTACCGCGGGACCTTACGGACGTTGAATTCTGGAAGATGGCCCTCACGGGTGTTCCCAACGTACAAGACATCAAGGGAGCAATATCAACCAGCAAGCTAAATCACCTGGCCGGCGCTTGCACAGGAACCACCTGTCATCGCGTGTATGAGATGCCCGCCACATTACAAAAACTGCTGGTGGAACAGGAGAAAGTATTCGCTAACTGGACTGTGTGTCACGTCAGGGACTTTATTGGACTCACCGTCTGTACTAAGTGCCAAATGATTGGACACTCATACAAGTAATGCAGAGATACTCTTAGATGTGTGTTACATTTATAAGTTTAACCCTCTCAATACCAGAGTGCTTCCTGAGGAACATGAAGGAAATAAATAATATCTCTTGATTTTATGAACCAAACAGCCCCGTATTTTGCGCATCGCTTGTGAAAGATATATTTTATAAGGAATATAACAAATCGCGTACTGGCAACACCAAATATTTTTGTTATTTCGATTTCAAAAGGCATCGTTGACAGCATTTAACGGTTTGACTCATCTGGGATTTCTGCATAGCATTAAAGGTAAGATATGGCATTTTTCTGTTGAAAATAATTCTTATATTGTATATACATGTCTAATCTGATCGATAAATATGATTTCCATTCAAAAACATTGCTTTTTCATATTGTTTTCGCTAAAAACGTTCATGTTCCTGTGGAGGCACATTGGTTGTCGGTGGATGTTTTTTATGAAGATCTTTTTTGGGGCTTTTATATTGTTTTTCTTGTTTTAATTAGATTCTTGGTGAGATCACTGTGGCGCTGGAAGGTGATATTTCCGACGTCGAATGTGAGTCTGATGATGAAGGTGAAGAGGGCTGGCAAGTGGAGTACCTTGAACAAGAACCAACTCTCCAGGATCGTGCAGAGGAATGCAATGTAGAGGCATTGAGCCAAGCTCTCAGAATGGATGTGGAAATCTATGTAAGTGCTTTTGTCATTATTTCTTATTGTTATATTAGAGATTATTGTGTTTGATATTGTTATCAATAAGGACATAGCTGGGTTTTAAATGAAACTATAAAGTATTATTTTTTCAATTATAGAGTTTTGAAGAGAGGCAGCAGCCGGAGGGAGCAGTGGGAGGCGAGCCAGAGTCCGGCACCGTGCCCCGAGGACAGCCCGGTGACGCCACAACCTCCCATGGACGGAGAGCAGATCTCCGGTGGATTAAGAAGGATCACGAGCCTGTGGATTCTAACTGCGATGTGGAATTCTCAAATCCATCACTGAATATATCTCTGCAATATTTTTCATGTTTCATAGATGAAAATATTATAAAAAATATTGTATAGCAGACAAATTTGTATTCAGTGCGAAAGGATTGCAGTAGTGTAAACACTTCACTTAACGAAATGAAACGATTTCTAGGAATGCACATCATGATGGGTATCCTCAAGTATCCGGCATTTCACCTGTACTGGGCGAATGATACGAGGCTATCTCTCATCGCTGATGTCATGCCTAGAAATCGTTTCACTAAGTTACGGTCGTGTTTACATTTGAACGATAATAACACAATGATTCTCAGAGGACACGAGGGCTACGACAAGTTATTCAAAGTAAGGCCATTGGTAAATGCTCTGCAGGAAAATATGGCCAAGATCGAACCTGAAGAGTTCAATTCTGTAGACGAGCTCATGATACCGTTCAAAGGGAGGAGTAATTTGAAACAGTATATAAAAAATAAGCCACATAAGTGGGGCATCAAAGTCTTCTCCCGAGCGGGAGCCAGTGGGCTCGTCTATGATTTTGAGATCTATACGGGGAAAAGCACTAATGTGGGTGAGAAGAGTGCCCTCGGTATTAGTGGAGACATTGTATTCGGTTGGTAAAGGGTATCCCTCTACCAACGATCGAGAGAATAGAAGGAGCAGAACATCAAAAAACCATAGACTTTCTTTGTGAGAAATACGATGACTAGTCAAAATAAACCAATCCAAACTCTCTAAAAAATCAATGATAACGGATATCGATACATTAAAACAAACTTTGAACGAAAAAAATCTTATACTAAAAAATCTTGAAATAAGGGCTGCCGAAAGCGACCGTCGAATGCTGGAAGACTCTTTAGAAATTTCCGGAGTCCCTACTAAAGCGTACGAATCGACATTCGACATAGTGAGGTACAGTACAGTGCGAATTAATATGAACGTGTGATAATTACCACAATTACACTTTTTTTCGCAGTTGACAACACATTCGTGTCAAAATAGCGGCCATTTTGTGTTCATGTTCCATGATAAGTGAGTTACGAGACACACCAAGCTACAGACGCGTTAAACTTTGTTATTTTTTATAATTACAGTTTTTTTGCAGATGTAAACTTAACTAAAGCTTTTTGTTTCTTATTTTTTCTCCGAAAAAATGCACTAAGATTGTTACTTTGAGTGAACACACATCAATGACTCAAAGAGATTACAACCAAGAGTGTGGGGTGAGTTTAGGAGCTGTTAACAATATTTTGATGCAAAAAAGGGTAACAGGGAACAAAAACAAAACTGATCATAATTATGCAGTAATTCAGATATGGTTTAGAGACACGTAAAAATCAGAAAATTGTAAAAAAAACTTGTTGTTTCTATGCCAAACCGTGTACAAGAAGTTATAAAAATGAAGGGAGGACACACTTCTTATTAAAAAAAACAATAGTATATAATTGTTTCTCTATATTTTTTTTTCAATAAAGAATATTTATTCTTTTTTCTAATTCATCACTTGTGTTCACATTAATTCGCACAGTACTGTATTATACAGCTGAAAAAGCCGCTATCCAGGTCCGTCTGGAAGACATTCAATAGGCCGTCAGACTTCATCCAACTAGTGCCAAGGCTCAGCCAGAGGGACTGTCTGCAGGGACGTCAACAAAAGAAATGGACCCTCTCTTAAAATCATAATTAGATTCAATAATCTCCAACATCGTGAGCTTTTGCTTTCCAAGAAAAGAGAAGTCAAGTAAGTACGAAACACCCCCAGTTTCAAGTTATTTCAAATTCAGACAACTCTCAAAGATTTATCCAATCAACGCCACAGAATCAGTCCAACATATATCCAGCCAATTACACTTGCTCAGTCAGCAACATGTATCCAGTCACCCAAATATATCAAGTTACCATCATTTTCATCCATCAAAAAACCTGCTTATGTTGTTTCAAATTCAGACAACTCTCAAAGATTTATCCAATCAACGCTACAGAATCAGTCCTCAACATACATCCAAACTCCTGCAGACGTAAATAGATGTCTTCTCAGAACAAAATACCTTATAGGTAATAATATATATTACCAAAATAGTTATTCCCAGGATGCATTTGCGGATTGCATTACAAGTGCATCCATTCTAGTTTTGATCTTCGACCGCTTAACATGTCAGTCTCATCTTTGGATGCGCCCACCAGGAGAGCATTTTTGGAGCCGTTTGACGACGAAGACCGGTAGCCATCGTGCGGCCCAGATGGCTCCGCGCCGTATACAGCACGAATCTGAAATAACGATCCTAAATTCGCCCGTGCGTTCACCGGTGCCTGAAATTTTATTGGAAAATATGCCGTCTCCCTCGCCTCGCCCGTCCCTTCGCAGTGATCATCATTATGATTACGATGTCTATCGAGGGTTGCTCGACGACATACTGACGTTTCCAGTCTCATGTGTAAATTTCTTATACGGAGTGCTGGAAGATGCAACTGTATACTGCAGCCGCTGTCCTATTCCAGAAGGTGTGGTCCCAACCATAAAAAGGGCCCAACATCACGGTGTGATAACACGGTACCAGTATTTTGAGTACAGGGCCGCAAAGTATTTTTGTAATACGTGTCTGGAAGCTGTTTTTTGGTTCACTCCTCAACGAAATTGTGTGGATTGTCCTTGTGTGCCATATTACTAATTTTTTATGTAAATAAATTAAGTTTTTTATAAATAAAGTCTTAAAATTTTCAGTGTTTTTTCATTTTCTTCCTTAAAAATAAAAACCATATTTTTGAAAACTAGAACGAATTTTAGAAAAAAAAAAAAAAAATGAAATTCGATCTACTGTCCGAATCTGCACTCGGATTTTTTAACCTGCTAAAACGACTCCACGACTGACGATCACACGATCGATCTACTCACACGGCTAAAAATAACCCTCCAAACAAACACCGCCCTAAGTGGTCTACCGGTCCCGTCCGGTTCACTTGGTTAGTACAGCGGGGGGCCCCCACCAAGCCGACCCGAACCGAACCTAACCTAACCAAATCGAAATCTCTGGAGTAGATGAAAATACAAATGGCAACCCGGTTGAAACGGTAAAGGATATTGCCAATAAGCTAGGCATTGAAATCACTATAATGAAGACTTTTTAGACATTTATAGTGTTCCAGACCGTCGTCAAGGTTTTCCTAGAAAAATAATTATTAAATTCCAGCATTCCAACACAACCTTTCTGCAGCAAAGAACAAAACTAAGAAAATAAGCTCATTCCTGTAGTGTTGTCCGCATACAATAAGACAAAAAGCGAGCCCAGAAATTAAACCACCAATATACCTGGTTCAAAAACGGGAAGTCAACTGAATCAAAAATGATCAACATAAAACACAAAAGAGATTTATTTTAAAATCTAATTTTATAGTTGACATAAATATCTAAAATAGATACTGATCTGGAAGAACTCACATATCATATGACAATAACCAGTCAATGACAGCTGTTGTGTTAGTGCCAAAAATTTACAAACGATACAATAAAACAAAACAAGGAGTGTTCTTAAACAAGTTTTAGTGTTAAAATTATTCTCCGAGTGTCTTGTTCGCAACACAACCTAGGATCGAGTTCTTTGAAATGTCCATCCCATCTGTGCAGCCCTTGCCCGAAGAATGCAACCCTTGTCCTCATCACACCAAATGGCCTCGGGACTGATTTAAGTTACCAGTGCTAGAAGATGAGGAACTGATGGTGAATCGAATACTTCAGATGTATCTCAGTGTCCTCAGTAAAGATACTTAACGAAACTCAAGTCAGTCTAAATGCACTCCAAGATGTCCTTGTGGAAAAACAATAGAGTGTCTAAGGATCAACAACTGCGGATAAGCGGATACATAAGTGAGGTATTCCGATCAGTCTCACAGCATTGTTAGAAAGAGAGGTATTCAAGGCTGATCTGCCAACTTAATAGTGGCTAAAGGAGAAATCGCAATTGAAAAAGCCGAAAGACAACAGCGGTTACAAAATTTTTTGCAGTTGGAGTCCGACCTTGGACCAATGATGCGCAGAGTAGCTGATGCCACGGAAGCAAGCCTATCATTTTCAGATGTGGTCAAAAATGGCCCTCAGAAGATGGTACCCCCAATCAACCGTTCAGGACCTAACGACACAAAGCAGCTTCTAAAGGATGTGTTGCGACCATCAGATCTAGGAATCCGTGTCACGGGTATGAGGAGTATCAGGAACAAAGGTGTAGTGATTCATACCGCTACTAAGGAAGATCAAGAAAAAATATTAAAAAACCCCAAGCCTAACAGTTGGATGAGAACGTAAAAACTTATTAGATTGGGGTTGATCATTATCAAAAGTAGATATCAGAAATTGAAAGAACTGAAAGTGATGGGAAGATCCGTTCAGATCTAATCTAATGATGGGGGATGGAACAAAATCAATACTTCTGAAAACTCACCTATCAGTGGAAGACTTTTTATATAAAAGTTTGTGCTAAATCTTTCTTGTTTCTGACTGTCATCTACTGCCCTCTCTTCCAAAACATTTAATTATTTATGCTCCTTAACCACTCAGAACATTAGAACGTCAAAAGACGTGAATTTTATAATAGCAGTCAAGACATTAGAGCGTGTTTTGACGTAAACACGCGAGATTTTACAAAAAATGATTTATTTCCATCACTAGTGTACGGATTACCGTGAAATAAAAAACTAAATATCGATAATGAACAACGCTACGCGTTTGTATTCAAAAATATCTATGGAACTTAGAGATTAATTTTCTGAGCCGAATGGAACTTCTATATTGTTTGATTCTAATTCTCTTTGAGTTTGCTCAGACACCCTAGTGACGTTTTTCGTGTTTTGAAGATAAATACCCGATAATGGACAAGTAAGTAATTATTTTATTGTTGAGATATATATCTGCCACTCTTTTGTCATGTATTTAGTTGGTTTGAAGTGTTTATCTTGTAAAAATCGTTATTTTCCGGCCAACTTTCATGTAGTTAGAATTTTTCATCGCGTTGAACGTTGATTTCGTAATAAATCGCCGCTATTACTGCTTGAAATTGTATATATCCATAAAAGCATGTATTCTATTAGAATATTTACCAAAAACATTAGTAATTTCATGACAAAATTGTTATTTTTGATCGTTTTTGTGAAATATTGGCAAATACAGTCGAATATGTCATTATCCGCCATTTCTGATCATTAGTGATGTCACTTCCATTTTTTTTTGAAAAATTCGAATTCGAATTTTTTCTGTGTGATATTTTTGAGTAAAACATTATAATTTTTCTGCAAATAGCCTTACATGGAAATCCGACGAACCCATACCGGATTCTTTTCAACAGCTGCTGGAAGCCGAAGACGAGAAGGCCGAAGACGAGATTTCCTCTGGAGCCGATAGCAACAACAGCAGCTTTGGGGAAATTCAGGAGGCCCCCGAATCTGACATCGAGGAACCCGAAGAGACATTTGATGACGAAATTTATATAATTAAAATCAATACTTTGTTTAATGTTTTTTTTTTTCCGTCAATAAAATAAAATGTTTTTCAAATTTTTTTTCAGGCTACCTACTTTGTTTTTTGCGAGAAGAGCAAAAGCGAATCAAATGCTCTTGATGGATGATCATTCGATGGTGGCTCCTGATACCCAAGGCTCCAGTGGAGATCTGGCAAGCGGCGGTGGGCATGTAGAAGGTATATTCATTGTAATAAATATATATATTTAATATTATTAATAAAATTGTATATATATATATATATATATATATATATATAATTTTATTTATGTTGCGCTGCCTTTGCATTATATTTTCAGAATGAGAGCAGATGGAGCAGCAAAGTGTTGACAGTGATGCAGAAGCTGGACAAGCAAGCGGTAGTCACATAGAAGGTATATGCATTATTATATATTATATTAATACATTCTGATTTATCTTTTGCAGCATTTGTCCATGAGAATAATAATAATATATGGATGACTTGTATAGCGCCGTTTTCTACCATTCACACTTTTAGAAATATACAGGACCATACTTACCTGTGTCTTATTCTTATATTTTCAGATTTCCAGTTTCTGCAGCCGCTATAGATAATAATTCTAGACAGTCGTATCCAAAAAGTCAAAAACCTTTCATCTTCACCTTACCTGCCTACGACATTGTAAATAACTAATTAAATAGAGCCTAAGAATTCAAAATAAGTTGTTCAGCGCCCTTGAGGTGATTTTTCACAAAAACGGCGCTATAGAAATTATCCAATTATTATTGTTAATAACTGTTTATTTTCTTTCCGAATGGCACGAAAAAAATTATACCTGTCATACTCTCTGGAGCTCCGCACAGGACGTCATGGGTCACTGTTTTGTATGGGAATTGTCACTGTAACCATGTTTAATTTGTATGCTTATTGTAATACACATAAGAGCTTAATATTATTAATAATCAAAAAAAAAAAAAAAAAGTACTTACTCTAGCGCACCTATTTTTCAATTTCTTTTGTAGAACGAACTACAAAACTACTCGAAAGTGACCATAAACATGTACTCTCGTGTAGAAGAATAGTTACCAAATTTTATTTTTATTTCAAGGAGAATAATTCTTATTAAAAAAAATTATCCTCATTTTTATTTCTCAGCATTCTGTTTATATTTTTATTTATAGTAGTATTTTTTAGTTTTATTTATCCTTAAATATGTTCTTTTTTTTCTCTCCTATTCTTATATTTTATTATCTGTTTATATAAAATAATATTTCATGTATGACTACAACACGGGCAATAGCCTAGTATGGTAGTTTAAAAAATGGATAAAATGTAACATGTAAACATTGATGAAATAATAAATAAAAAAATAAATTAATAATTGTATGTGATATATTCTGTTGGCGAGCTAACAACAAACAATAAATAAATACATAAATCATGTGTTTTTATTTTTGTCTAACTACATTCAATAATAACTATGAATATGAAATTGTTTCGAGCCGGTTGCAAAAAAATTTGCCGGTGTGCGAAAAAATTCGAATTATTTCAAAAGTTATCACATCCCTATTAGAAGCTAACTTCACTTCGGTTCCAAAACCAGTAGTGAATGACATTTTTCGAGCTATTTCGCGCGCGATTTCGTTGTTTTGATTTTATAAAGGGTCCGCCATCTAAAGTTTTTTTTTTCAACTAGTGCTTATTTCGTGAATGGTAACACTTAGCTCATGTCTGATTTGACAGATAATTAGTTTTATCCTTCCGCTGAGCGAATATGGTTGTGTATACGCTTGAACAACGCTGGGAAATATTGCGACATTACTATTTTGATTAAGATGCCGATTTTGCCAAAAAAATCATCTTTTCGGATGAAGCTCATTTTGATCTTGGCGGGTATGTAAACAAGCAAAATTGTCGTATTTGGGGCACAGAAAACCCGCACGCATACATTGAAAAGCCGGTACACCCAAAACGAGTCACTGTTTGGTGCGGATTTTGGTCCAGAGGCATAATTGGGCCATTTTTCTTTGAAAATGAGCAAGGAGTGGCCGTTACAGTCAATGGCGATCGTTATCGGGCCATGTTGAACGAATTTTTGTTCACAAAAATTGAAGAGGAGGATATTGGCAACATTTGGTTTCAACAGGACGGCGCTACGTGCCACACAGCCGAAGCTACACTCGATGTTTTGCGCCCTGTTTTTGAAGATCGCATTATCAGCCGCAGAGCTGATGTCGTTTGGCCACCTCGGAGCTGCGATTTGACACCGTTGGACTATTATTTGTGGGGTGCCCTCAAAGATAAATGTTACGCCGACAAGCCAGAGACAATTGACGCTTTAAAGGACAATATTCGTGAAGCCATTGGTGAAATACAGCTGCACACAATCGATAATGTGCTTAAAAATTGGACCGATCGTGTAGGCTACTGCATGGCCAGCCGAGGCAGCCATTTGAATGAAATTATTTTCCATTATTAACCGGAAGGATTGTACTTATAAATAAAAAAAGAAATTTGAGAAAATATTTAGTTTTTTTTTTATAGCATTTTCAAAAAAAAAAAGTTATTTGGCGGACCCCGTAGTAAATAAGTGTATATTTACATTTTTTCAATAGATTTCAACAATTATATATAATTCGACCTGTGTGCTAACGTTTTTGATTAAATACAATATTCAAATGCTAAGTTTCAGTGTGAAATCACAACGTCACAAATGTGTCTCGTATTTGTAGGTTATTTCAAATTTACGGAATTTTAGGCATTACTTTATATTACAGTAATAATAATTGTATATCATCCCATATATACGACCATAATGCATCTGTTGAAATCGATTTCCGTTGTAATTACGTATTATAAAAATAGAAATTAAATAATTTAATATTCTCCATACTGAATTCAAATCATAAAAAAAGGTGATAAAATTATTTACTAAATAATTTTTTTTAATTTTTTTAGTTTGGACGGTAAATATTTTGAAGTGGCAAATAGTTTTTAAATATATTTCTTCAATATATAAAGTGTTATTTCTTTACGTTACTTCAGAAAAAAGTACATTTTCAAGGCTTTGAAATAATGGTAAGCGATTTTTTAATATTTTTGACGTTTTCATAAAAAAAATGTATATTTAGAAACCCAAATATTTACTTATAATAACACAATGTGATAGTGCATTTCATAATCTTTCCAAAACAGTTTTTAGAATGAGGCGCTTTTAGTAAAAATCGTAAATAACACAAATATTATCACGTTTTGACAGTTTTCAAAGGCACACATAATATACATTTTAATAAAATTGACCTCCATCAATAAAATAATGAAATTCGCTTTCCTCCTACTACTATGTGGCTCCTTGGCCTCCGTCAAGGCTGCTTCCGCAACTACAGACTCCCTCCCCTTTGAGTTTAAAGCTAGTTCTTTCAAGCTTGATCCGTCCTCATGGGACGACACTATGAAAACCTGTATGATGACAGTGTTCTTTGCTCTAGGTGTTTGTGCTTTTTTAGGCGCCCCGCTTCTGCATCTCGCAGTTGTGGGCCTAACCTTAATGAGCGCAAAAAACTTGAGCTATCCTCTCGCTGGTGCCGTCGTGCTCTTGCAGCATGGTATCCAGCGAAGATATCGAACTACTGTAATTATCGGTGCCATAGCAACTTATTTACTTTCTTACAAATTCTTTGGTTAGTTAGTCCTGTATTGTGTTACCGCCACCAAAATTCCAAACAAGCAGTCCATCCTTCACATATAATAAGTACTGAAGCATTGGCCCTAATAACACCTTTGCTCTGGGCGCTTCCTTCTCCTGTAGAAACGAACACACCGTCTGCTGTCCTCGATCCTCCGTGCGTAATTAACAACCTTAACCGCACGAAACCAAAAGACAGACTTTTAGACTGTGAACCTCCTTTCCGCAGCGGGAAGCGCGTAGACCTAGGGGCCTCTTCATACTTAATGGATTTGAAGGATTACTCCTTGTCTTCCATAAGAACAATCCCTCTCCCTGGTTTCTTGGGTTCCAACTATCAGTTAGAGAGCTTGCACTGGCAGGTATGGACTTCCGCATTCAGTCCGTACTGCCGTGTGCACGTAATCTATTCTGAGGGTTGGTTTTCATCTGACCAGCGAGCTTCACATTGTAAAACCTCCCTACTGGAGCATAATTGTGACTTAATATCTTTTTCTTCTAATCCTTCAGACCTTAATTTCGGATCCACATTGGAGACACTATCTTGCATCGGCATAAAACCACCTAGAATTTTCAAACGCGAATGGCTTCAAGTCCAGTATATCCAAGATATTCTGTAGATACAAAATAAGAAACAAAGCGGAAGAGAGTCATCGTGCTCAAGTGTGGATCGAATAATCCCACTCATAAATGTTAACTAGGTTGGTTCTGTTCCTGAAGGGCAATCCAATCAAATCAATGATCCGTCCAGCGAGAATAACACACAGGCGAAGGGGCGTGTCTCTCGATTGCGACAGACGTTTGGTGCGTTTGTGATTTAATCATTTTTCAAAAACCGGAACCAGGAGTAGACTGGGCGCAATGTCCTTCGTGTGGAAAATTTCACCACATGACCTGCTCTCAATTTCGTCATTGTCTCACGTTGAAGAACTAAGGACTTCACAATGCAGTGATTGGAAAACATTCGAAATTGAAGTTAGGTTGCATTGCACAATGCATAACCTGCTCAAAATTTTATATATTAATTTAGAATCACTCGAATTCATATCCACTGTTATGTCGAAACATAGTTGCTACGGGAGCCTGTTGCCATCCAAGGAAACACAGAACTTGGTACCTACCGTATAGTACATCGGTGCGCCGTTAAAGCGCTGCGAGCGCCCTTGGAAATAAAGACAAAGGACGCTCCCCGATCGCGGGCAGTTCCCGCTAGAGTTCGTGTAGTAAACCGCTCCCTGTCGCCTTGTGTATGTTGACCTTGCATAATAATAGCTCCACTACAGATCTAGAAATCGCGTGTACCATGTTCGAGAACTATCAGAAATTAGCATCGCGCCCCCCCCGAGAACTGAGGGGAAACCATAGTTACCTGAATAGCGTGGCTTCGTCAAGCCATGCAATTCCACTAAAAGACCCAGCGAAAAATAGCTCCGACAGAGACAGTGACAGTGAAGACAGGACATTTTCGCTACACTCGTGAGCTATACAGGAAGAGCAGGGCAGACAGTGGCTATTATTTCGAGAATAATCGTAGCAGCACCCCCGTTAAATAACAATCTCCCCGCGGGAATAGATTTTTCAGTACCACCCGGTTACCCCTACCTTTCATCCATCCCACACCAAGACGAAACAAAATAGCTTCGTTCTTTTTGCCGTGTGTTTTGTTTTTATACTTGTCGCTAATATGAGTATGAGTGTTGTAAAACTTGTACATTTTACTTGTGATTGAATACCGCAATAATTTAAATGATGATGACAAGTTTGATAGCTTCGTGAGTATTCACGAAGTAGAAACTGCTCCATTTTGTCGGAAGGCGGTAGTCGTGAAGGGCGATCTACCATGCTTTAACATTCTAATGACTTACGTATATTTTAATGCGTCTACGAAACAAGTTAGTTTTACAAAAACTTGCGATAGAGGTACTTTTTGCAATAAAATTGCTGCAACTCATAAAAACGTTAGCCAGATTGTAACGTTCTTTAACACTACTAGTTTTAGAAATGAAACGGTAAGTGTCGATCAGCTAGCGGAATCGCTGGTACACCTAGGCTGGAATAAAAGTACGGCTGAAGAGATAAAAACTATAATAATTTAAATTTGTGAACAGGAAGCAACTCAGAGGAGAGGATTCCCTGTTCATGGAGTCCAGCAATGACTCCACCAAACAGTCGGGGGCCTGCCTTATTCACTTGCCTGTCAACGAGGGCCGTACATCTCGAGATCGCGGCCTCACTTAGTGCCGATTCAGCTATCATGGCAATGCAGCGAATGTCAGCTAGGCGACTAGCCCAAATTAATCTACTCACATAACAGGAGTTATTTCCATGGCGCTGATAAAGAGATCCGAGACGCACTGGAGTCAATCAGTCGAGATCCCAGAGTACAAAACTACATCTCAATACAAAAAACATCTTGGAAATTTATTCCCCCCTACCTCCCCCACAGCTTGGGAGCTATGGAGCACCACATGCGCTCTATAAAGAGAGCCCTCAAATTGGAATAGATAAATATTTTAGAGAGCTTCTCGCCTCTTTGAGGAAATTTTAACAAAACATATACATAGAGGCGTGCACCGTCTCCAAGTTACAGAAGTTAGTATCCAAGTACCGCCCAGTAAAACCGTGGATTAGTCCTGAATTGGTGAAATCTGTACGAGAAAAACAATGTTTATTCATACTTTGTAAAAAAAATTCTTTCAATTATATTATAACGGAAAGAACATCGCGGTGCCTACTGTGCACGAGTGTAAATAAATAGATTACCAAGAAAACGGCAAATAAAGACATCACCAAGGAAACGGAAAATAATAACACCAGTACAAAAAATAAAATCTGGTAATAGATAGATGACTGAAAAAAATAAATAAAGCCGTAATAATGTTAAAGAAATGCGAATAAATAGTGTCACTGACATTCGTGATGTTTTTAATAGTTTGAAAACCCAGAACGTAATTAAAAACGTAACAATTGGTGTCAGGTGTGAGGTTCCACAAAACAAACTACAACAGAGAAAGCGCGGATCGGGATCACAAATTGTGGACGATCATACGGTGGTGACAAGGAAAATGGCGACAAAGAAAAACAAATTAAGTAATGGAAGTAAAGCGGGAACTCCAGAAACGTGACCGGGGACGAAGAGTGGCTCACGCGAACACTGGTGAAGATCCACAAAATTTTTCATTCGAAATGACCGGCGGAATTGACAACCTCTGTCGATATATCGATGCCAAACTGGAAGCGACCTCCCAAAGCATCAGTGACATGAGGACGCAGATGGAGGAAAGCTCTCGATATATCGACGCCAGACTGGAGGCAACCTTTCTTGACATGAGGACGCAGCTGTTTAACTCTAAAAATACAGTTATATAAAGAGAGTGGGATCAAACAAGAGAGAGAGAGAGATTGAGGGCTTGACGAGGATAAATTAATTTTCTGGTGGCTTGTGCTACTAGAAAATAGACAATTCCAAAGGAAGTGCTGAACGGTGGGCACTGAAGCTTTCTGGTGCCCTAGGGCACCCGAAGCCGGCAGTTGCCCGTCATTCAGTTCGGCCAATGACAACGGGAAAACTGCCTTTTCAAGGCAAACCAATTAATCCAAACTCTTTAGATATATTTTTTGATCTTTTCAGATCGCCATGACTAACACGACGAAAAAAGGCAAGACCCCCCTCGCGCTTGTAGGCTTCGACTGCCCGCCAGGGGCGATAGCGGCCAGGGTCAACACAAGGACCGGAGCCGTGGTGTTCATCTACCCACAACCGACCGAGGTTCCCATCGAGACTCCCGCCCACCATAAAGTTTTTATTTGTATGTGAACATTGTCACATAAAATTAAAATACGTATAAAAGATTTAGTTGAGTGAATAGAAATACATTCATTCATATAGAATTTTTTATGCGTATGTATGTACGCGAAAAAAAATATATATATACATGTATGGATATGTAGATATTTCATAGAAAAAAATATAACGTAAAATGAGTGATCAGAGAAATAAGGAGGAAATCGTGATGGAGATTATAGAGGATATGAGCGGGGTATCTCCAGAACAGGACGTACATGAGATTTTTAAAAGTTCCCGAATGATCAAGCTTCGAGTTGAGGATATGGTTGCAATTTCTGGAGACAGTTCTGTGGGGCCGAGTGAAAATCAGTACAAAATTTCACAAGGTGAAGGAACAGAACCTAACCATGAGATAAATTCCGTTACAGGAAAGCCCCGAAATTAACCATGGCTCCAGAAACTGCGCGAAAAAGGTATTAAAGATATTCAAGTGACAAAAAATGCAAATCTAAAACACAAAATTTATACGTGGATAGTCAACAAAGGCATTGCATACTGCGGGCAGATAACTTGATCAGCTGGAAGGGAAGCTGCTTCAACGACAAGATAATTGACATGGAAGAACGCCTCCGGAGAATAGAGGAACGACTCCACGCGACTGGTGGTGAGAACATCGTCATGAATGTGAAGAGTTTATCAAGGCCTCCAAGTGCTAATGTCGAGGAAAGGATGGTCCTGACCCAGATGAGAAACGACCTGCCCACCTTCGACGGGAAATCTTCCTGGGAGGAATATCTGATGCTAGGAGGAAGTAGTTTAAATGCTAAAAAAAGGGACATCTTCACCTCTAGCAACCGCGTCTGGCCCTATGGATTCACCGTCGGCGCATCAGTCAATGATAAACATTGACACTGACTCGCTTATCAATTTCTTTGAGTCGAAACTGGAAACCATGCGTAATGAAAACAAGATAGAGATTGATGCTGTTCAGTTAAAATTAGATGCGCCAGTTAATGAGAGGAATAATGTACCTTGTTCAGTGACGTTTCAAAAGCTGAAAAGGTATTCATTCACCACCCACCCAAAAATCAATGTGATATAAAATCCACATAAACAAAATTGAATTCAAAACAAATTTCTAAAATATCTTTGGTACAAGTGGTATGTAAGATTTAATAATTATGCAGAGGCAGCTTCACACTTTAAAATTGATTCATTGAGTGAACGAAGGCATCATATGATTGCACTATTCCTGTAAAAATTAGTCAACAATAATATTCAATGCCCAGAGTTGCTAAATAAAATTTAATTCAATGTACCTGCGCGTACAACACGCTCTTCTTAGTCTTGCATTGATCCACCCTGAACAGGAAGAGAATCTGTTAGTGTACTACTGTCAAAATGGACCTGCAGAATATATTGTTATGTCCCAAACTACTGGCGTCTGCTGTATATTACAAACAGAAACTTCAACTCCTCAAATTCACTTTATATGTCCTGAATAATGATGTCACTCTCTACGGGTGGCATGAAGCAGATGGAGGTGCGATCGTTAATGAGTTCACAAGTTGTATAATCAATGATCTAGAGAACTCGCCCCCGCAGTATAAGAATATCATCTTTTTTCCGATGGTTGCACTTACCAAAATCGGAACAGAATACTGGCAAGTGCATTGAGTGATTACTCTAAAAGGTCTTCAGTCGCAATAGAACAAATTTTTCTGGAGAAGGGCCATACTATGATGGAAGCCGACAATGTCCATTCGGTGCTGGAGACTTACTTCAAGCCGCCAATATATTCTCCAAGTGATTATTACAAATGGTTAGACCAGTCGAAGGATTGGCTGGAGTTGCTCCAACGCCGCAAGACCGGCTATGTGCCTCCATAGCCTCTTTACACCAAACTCCTTGCTTTATTAGAATACAAATTCAGGCATTTGCAACAGTTAAAACTGGTAATAGACAAAGATCATCACCCATTTTATGATTCTCTAACATATGTGTAGAAATTGTAGGAGCAAAATCCATAATTTAGTTTCTTTCTACTGTGGATTTTGTTTCCATTTTAAAATAATAATGTTCCAATTAAAATAACATAAAAAAAATATCTTGTATTTTCTATATACATATATAAAAAATCTCGTGTCACGGTGTTTGTGGTCACACTCCTCTGAAAAGGCTGGACATGTATATTTAGTAGGTCTGAGTTGTGGGAAACGACTTTCACAACAGTATTTCACAACAAACAGTTAGCCGACACATGCGTCAAATAGTGTCGGCTATAAACTGAATCATGCGTAGGCATGTTAAGTTCCCTATAACGCAGCAAGAAAGGAATGCTGTGAAACAAGGATTTTTAGAGAAATATTATTTTACCGGAGTTTTTGGATGCATAGACGGAACACACATAACCATAATCAAACCAAAGGAACACGAAGAGGCATATTTCAACCGGAAAGGTTTCCACTCGATGAATGCTCTAATGAAACGCACGAGTCCTGCAGTCTGCACCCCTAGCTGCCCCCGCTGCCCCTATCGCCCGCGCCCGCTTACCATAACTCTCGGACAAAGATGATATTGTACTAAACCGGAGTCATAGGTACAACAAAGAAATGCTGTGAAACAAGGATTTTTAATATCATTTTCTCTGAGTTATTGGATGCTTAGAAGGATCACACATAGCCATAATCAAACCATAAAAAAAATAGATTTATTTTTTGTGTCCTATAATTTCATTTGTAAGATTTTTGGCATTGCATATACACTGCATAAATGGTACAATTATAACGTCTTAGGCTATATTACCTGTAATTTGTTATAAATAAATGTACAAATTACATATACATATATAAATAAATTTATTCCAGTCTTACATGAATTTGATGACTTTTCGCCAGAAATCACAAACATGTCATTGACAAAAGATTCATTAGAGGTAGATTTTGAACACATTTTGAATCTATAAAAAATAGAGAAAATGGTTCTAGAATCCAACAGATACTATAGAGCTACAGTTAATCAAATTACAATAACTCCCAAATCTCGACTTCATCAATGGAAAGATACATCAGTGCCTGAAATGTATATATTTCTTGCAATAACTATGCTGATGACTAGGGTTTCTCACATATGGATCGAGGAATATTGGACAACGGATCCTATTTTAGTGTCTTCTCAATTTGGAAAGATTATGCCGAGAGATCGATATCAGATTCTTCTTTGAATGCTTCATTTTTCTGACCCTGCCACACAAACCCCCGGAATCAGACCACAGGATTTGTTTTAGATTTTATTATATACTGTGGAGAAGGAACCGACATCCAAGATGGGAATGTTTAGGTGTTTCTGGAGCAGTGGTAACCAACCACATTACTCAATGATTATTTTGGAAAAAATCACACACTATGGACTGATAATTATCCAAAATTACTTAAATTCTTACACGATCAAAAAACAAACGGTTATGGAACTGTAAAAGCAAATAGAAAGGGAATGCCTAAATTTAGTAAGTTAAAAAAAGATGACCATGAACCCAAACATACAGGCCCCTTGTGGCATGATAAACGAGAGATTCATTTGTTAACAACAGTGCATGATGCTTCTTTTGCAGAGACTGGAAAGTGTGATAGAAACACAGGCCTACCAATTAAAAAACCCAAGTGTGTACTAGATTACAATAAATTTATGGGTTCGGTTGATAAGGCTGATATGATGTTGATATGATGATATAATCTAAGTTGTATGAGAAAATCGATAAAATGGTACAAGGTTACTTTCCATGTTGTTGATTTATTCCTATTAAATGCACCCATTCTTCACAAAACGGTTTCCGAAAAGCAAATGACATTGACTCAATTTCAATATGCAATCATAAAACAACTTTTGGAGAAATATCACACACCATCAACAATCCGATAGCCCATTTCGTTTGGCTGCCAAAGAATTGGCGAATCATATGTCCGATTTTGTCCCCCCTACAAGTAAACGGTCAAATCCATGTCGTCAATGCCATGTTTGTGCAAATACAACACTTACGGCCGTTGTTCCCAATTCTACTAATCAACTTAAAAATAAATCAACTCTCAAACTAAGGTTCATCACTGCTAAAATGTACAACTTCGCATTTCCCAACACACAAGCATCGCTTAAGCAAGCCGCTCAGTCTAAGCCAGCCAGACTACTTGATTAGCTAACTAAGCATTTTATCTAAGGAAAGTACTAGTTATAAAAAGTGTCCACAGAGTGAAAAAATATCGGGAATCAACGATCAAATATCACTCTGACAATCAACAGTCAGGTTTGCGCTCCTTTTTTGCGCTGTTTTTCTGCGCTGTTTTTTGCGCTGTTTTTTTGTGTTGCATTTGTCAATTAATTAATTATCGTTTTAATAAAATGGATAGAGAAGTGTTAGACATTTTAGATATAATAGATATTGCGGAATGGGCGGAAGTAATCGATGAAAACATCGGGTTATACGGGCGGCGACAGGATGTGGATGTCAATTACATCGAACTATTTATTAAATGACAAAAAAATTTTTGACCGTTTTTGTATGACGAAAACAAGTTTTTTGTATATTTTAAACCAAATTGAGGAGAATCTAACTTATGCAAGCGAAAGGAAAGTTTTTATTTACGCAAGTGTCATTTTTGCGAAATATTTTGCCCTTACCTCTCGTCAGATCTGAAAACCTTTCTATTCTATCAATTAATGTTATTATACCTTATTTCTTTTAAGTTTGTTTATTTGCCGACACACGGAGAAAAAACTTATACTGATCCGCCATTACGTTTGTGGCATTACGTTCAAGTTGTGACTATATTTTTAATATATTATAAACGCTTTTTTTTTAAATATAAAATACCGGTTTATGAAGAACGGTATTTAAAAGAAATAATGTGTATTAATAAGAGCTACAATAATTAACTCTTTAATATTAAGTTAACATAGAAAGTTTTTAATTTGATGTCATTTTATTGTTTATGGTAGTGTGCGGTAATGTGTGGGGCCACTTAAGATTTTCAACGGTAAAATGATTGGGAACTACGCGAATCCAAAGTTCCCTACAAAATGCTTATAAATCGCTTGGCTGATCAAAATCTAAGATTAAAACTTGGATAACGATCGAAAAGTTGGAAACAGCGGCCGTTAAGACTTAAAGACAAAAAAATTTACACGTTAAATGTGCTTAGAATGTAGTTCCGTGTTTTAAAGATTACCACCATAAAAATTATTATTAACAAAAAAATTATGTGCCAAAGAGAATAAAAAATAGTTTAAAACATGTTTATATAATTAATGTTAAAAACGAGAAAAAAAAGTTATGTGTGGTACCTAAGTGTCATGAGGTTAATAAATTTTAAAGTGCGCATAAAATATGCCCCCATGCGTGAAAACAGTTTCTATGTTCCAACATTTCGGCGCATTGTGTTCCACGGGCACATTCCTTTGTAACATGAGACGCGCGGCAGACTCAGGCAGACGTAAGTATCACGCACCATAAAGATAATTCTGTAATGTTTAGGTCTGACTTTTGTTAAATAATTTTTGTTTATATTAACATCATTCTAAAATGACATTCGGGATTATTTATGGATAGTTAAAAGCATTTTATTGACCTGAATTCAAACAAAGAAAAATCATTTAAAATATATCTAAGGACAGTTTTAAAACGTAATGTTGTTAGGCTTGATCAAAATATTAAATGTGCCACGTAGTAGTGTCGGCACACGCACATTTTGACGCGCCTAGAGGTTAAGGTGGCGTTAACATCGTGTTCATCTTATATCACATACAATGCTGAAATTTGCACTTTCGGGTTGTGTGAATTTTGAAATAACGGTGTTTTAATTATAATGTCAACTAGTAGGTAGGATATTTTGGTGGTCAAGGAATACAGTGTTGGTTCCCGACGAACGTGAACCGAGAGAAGTTAGATAGGGTGGCTGCCAACACTATTCGAACAATAGCCCACCCTGAAGAGCAGTTCATCATTTGTAATGCAGTCATTAATACTTATGGCTATCCAGAATAAACATATATACATAATATGTGATTTCACGACAAACTCAACAAACCCAATTTGCGGAGTTGTCTGGTCACCATATTATGGTTTCATGACAGCTCAGAATCATGCAACTTCAACACCCCTTTAAAAGGTCACTGTTGTTCGGTCGCCGTATTTTATACAGAAAACAATAGCAAGTCTTTGAACTTTAAAAAATCATTATTACTAGAAGCAATGTCGATAGAAAAATAAATACAGTTGTTAATGTCAAATTATCCAAAACAGCAATAATAAGTCTAATAGCAGTATTCAGGTTCAGCATATCAAAAGATGCAGATGTTGGGTCCAGCGTGGTGTAGAGATACTGCGTTGTATCGATACTGCATTGTTTAGTTACTGCATTGTATAGATATACACGTGTATACAATACTGTAATACTGTAGGAGAATGTTACTTGGTTAGATGTTCACAGCTTGCTGGGGGCCCTTATGCGGGGCAAACTGGTGTAGGGGGCCAGGGTGGTGTAGGGAGCCAGGTGGGGAAACAGAGATATGCCGCTCTTGAAGGTACGGAAGTCATCATTTTTCATAACCTGCAAATTAAACAACTTTAAGTAATCTGTGCATGGAATAATAGGTTTATCCACTGGAGCAATTTTTGCCATATATTGGCGCCATTTTAAATGTCTCCGATTGCTTTTCAGATAAAAAAAGCAATTATCTCCTTGATTTGGCTAATTTTTTTAAAAATCCCCTCATTCATTATTTTGGACTTAAAACAAAGCTTGTTATTATGTTGCAAATCTGAACTTCGTAGACTATTTTATAACGATGTTAAAAGTAAATTTTAAAAATATTTTTTTCACCCAGATTTTCTTATCAGCTGTTTACGGTTAAAATTAAGTGGTTTTTCCATAGATATGAACCTTTAAATATCAATTATACCACAAACAATATACAGAAATCGAACATATTCTATGTTGACTCTGATAAGTAACTCTCACGGCAGTTTCAAAGTAACAAACACGCAGGATTTGCACGGTTAAACTTTACGATTTTTTAATATTTTTTTTATAAATCCTACAAATATGAGATAAATGGTAAAATATTGGTTAATTCATTGGCTATATAGCACTAAAATAAGTTTTTATGTCTCCATGTTAAAATTTGAAGGTACGATTTTTTTAATGTTTGTGAAAAATTTTAAAAATGATCTGGGAATTCGCAAGCAATCGAGGCAAATTTATTTATTTCGCGTGGTCGCTCCAGTGGCTAAACAATCAGAAGATACATTCATGAAATAAAAAGTAAAATCTAATGTTCTTAGCTCAAGCGGTTCAAATTTTGTCTTCGATACACTTTTCAAAGTACATAGGTATATATTTTAAAATCAAATCGGTAAAAATTCCAGGACAGTTGATATTAGAGTGCTTACCAGTGAACGATCGCCATGCTCGGTCATAATAAAACACGCTCTCCGGTGGGCGAAAAACCTTCAATTGGTGAAAGAACATACCTCTGAAGTATCTTGAGGAGATGGCAGCTGTGCCTAATTGCATGGTTCATCCTTCTTGAGTGTCTGTATGGCCAGCACCTCTCTCTGCGCTGGATATCACGTGCACGCCCAACTTATGCCGATTTGCAAAGTTTGTCATTATCGTATTCTGCAAAGGTAACAACACAACCATCATTATGTTGTGTACGCCTGATGTACAGGGATTAAATAGGACAAACACTTTTGTAAGTACAAATACGGCAAAAATAGAAACAGCGAATGACTTCATATGGTCACCTCATTTGGATAGGGTTCTAATTGACATTTTTTTCAAAAATGACTTGAATGCCAAAGCATTTTTTTTGCTCATTTCTATACCCAAAATAATTTTCAGAACCATCTGTGTTATATGTACGACAAAGTTCTAACATCAAGCATTTTAAATAATCATTAATTTTACAAAGCTCTAACATCACTTACACTCTCTATTTTGTTTGTATCTGACAGTTGATCGTTGTTACGAGGCGCATAATTTATTTATTTTGTGTGCCGCATTCGCCAGGCCGATTTGAAAAAAAGCGGGTGCAAACTACCTTCCTGACTTTTGCTTAAATATCCATATAAATACGAAAATGAACTGATGTTGTTATTTTCACACAAACCTGAACACACAACCTACATGAAGAACACATTTCAAAGGTGATTGCTAATAAATAAATACCTTTAAATGCATTTGAAAAAGGAACAAAAAGTCCGCTTTCTCCCTACTTTCCAGTTTTGACAGCGTTTCGAAGTCAGAGATAATTCAATAACAAATCGTGTAGTGATGCCACATGCATGAAATCTTTAAAGCTACGAAGAGAGATATTGGCGCAATCGATTATGACCTTATCTTTCATACAGTTTCTTTATACATAAGGGTCAAAACTGCATGCAATTTTTTTTTTTTTTTAAATACAGCCGTGGCCACCGGGTGACCAACAGCACAGGACCGGTTAACAGAAACAAACAGTACATTATTTACAATGGTGAAAAAAGTTTACAGTTAATAAGTATATTTCAGGTTAGGTACCTATGATATGTTTCATTGAAGTATCTTGTTTATATTAAATGATTACCGGGTGATGTGCATTGTGGATAGGTGTGTGTAGTTCTTCAATTTGGTTGGATAAGGTTCTAACTTCACCATTTCACATTCTGAGGTTTCAAAGTTTGCAAAGAGGAATTTTCGTAATCTATTTAACAATTTTTGATTTTGAGGTTCAATCTTGTGTAAAGTATTTTGGTTTATCATATTTTAATGGAAAATATTTAAATATGACGTGGTCCTAGCTTGAAATTACATTACGTAAATCTAATTACAATCTTAAAAAAAAAACAAGGTAGCCGTCAAAGAAATCAATCATACCTCGTAGATTTTCATGTCTCCATGGTGACCTGCCTCAGTAGTTGACTTCTACGGCCATCCTGTTGAAATGGTATTGCTATATAGGCAATCTTGGAGCAACGCCCATGTGCTTAGATCGCTTGAGCCGCAGCGACACTACGGACGTCCGATGGCGCTCAAACTTCTCGTTGGACATATCGCAGATGTTGGCCTGCAAGAAACATTCAAAATCTCTAATAATGTTCATATTCAGAAATGACCAATTTTAGGAATTATGAGGAGTACTAGCGAGTTCCCGGCATGCTTTGCAATGCCACTTTATAAAGAAATTGTTTCTCCCTGCGTGTCCTTTCCCACTCCACCTTCTTTCCTTTTTAGGAAGAGATATGGGGCGGTAGGAAGAGGGGCGTAGAAAGACAGATGGGTTGTGTTGTAAATTGTGTTTTAAACTGTGTTGTATATGTTTCAGTTTTCAGAACATAACCACCCGGGATCTAATCTAATCTAATAATAACTATATGAAGAGGAAAGATTTGATTGTTTGCATTGAATAGGCTCCGAATATACCGAACCGATTTGAAAAATTCTTTCACTGTTGGGAAGCTACACTATCCCCGGGTGACATGGGCTATATAATTTATAAAGTTAGCTAGGAAGGGGGAGCGGGAGGGGAACGTGGACGCACGGGAAGGTGATTCCGGAAGAAAAATGTATTTATTTGAATATGGCATTGCAATGCATGCCGGGAACCAGCTAGTTAAGAATAAATAATAACTATCGATAGCTTTAGTATTAAAAAGTTGTATTGTATTTTTTAGTGTGACATGTTGTTGGTGTACCTAAATAAATAAATAAATAGATAAAAAATAAAATCGTGGGGCGCAGCGTAACCTGAGAAAATATGAAAATAGTGTTTGAAAATGCCTATGCGATTGTGTATGTCTCGGTAGTAATCCATAAATAAATAAAGAATGATATGACTGTTGATAGAAATTCAACGCGTCACACCATTTTTTTGTCTGATCAATGCCCTAGACTGATGAAAAGAGTGATGTGACGACTGATACCTAGGACCTACCTAATAATTTTTTAGCTTTTAATACATTATCTATATTATTATTACATTTCTTTCTAAAAAACTGTTTAACTTAATTTTTTTAAATGTATTTTGTCTTTATTATAGTATAACTAAATAAAACCGTTTCTAATGATTTTCGTTGTCTTTATTTGTTAAAAAAAATCAAATAAAAATAAATCTGTTTTAACAATGATTTTCTATTCATTTATATCATTATAATTTATGTAGAAAACTATCTTAATTAAATGAATTCAAAATTAAACGAATTATAGGTCCCGCAAAATGGAAACATTTTTTTACCTACTTTTATGGGAAATACTCGGGAGCTGGTATCACTCAGCGACGTAGAGAGCTTGTAAAACTATATACTTGTGTGCGTATCACGCACACTAGGATTTCAAATCTGGCCTGTTGTGTTTGCCGGAATTACAGCGCAACACTCCATCTAGACATTATATAATCAAAGACCAAAACTAATTTTGACTATGAATGGTTTCTTCTAACAAAAACTGATATTTTACAATCAAATAATAGAATAATAAAACAAGTAGTGACAATTGATAATTGCATTCTAACTGACACCATAGGATTTAAATTTTAAGGGAATATATTTCCTTTACATGTCGTCGCCTAAGTTCTTATTTGTCCAATAGACCATTTTAGTTTTTGTTCAATCTCCACTTTAAAATTAAAAATACAGTATAAAACTTATAGTTAAGTAATCACTCAGCTAAGAATTATACGAATGAGACCTTTACCTTTACGGTAATAGCTTTATCTTAAACACCTATCAAAATGATAACATTGATAACATAATTGAGCATGAATTCACTCACCAAACACAAGAGCTTTGTCCATATATGGTGAGGAAAGGCTTTTATTATATTCATATTACAAATCTGTTTAATATGTAAAAAAAATGTATAATTATTGTAAAAACATACAAATATTAAAAACTTAAATAGATAAAAAAAATGTTTCATTGAAATAATGAAATAAAACCTTCTCCTGTAAAATCCTGTAATGTTCTGTTGGACAAATAAGAATTAAGGGGACGATGTATCTAAACCCATTCACGTAAAGGTAGGCCTGCTTTGTAAATGTACATAATATCCAATTCATAAGTGTGCGGGCCGCAGTGATATCGCACATTGTCTTATGTGGCCCTCTAACAGAAAAGTGTGATGACCGTCGCACTAGAGCTGGCATGCTCAACCTGCGGCCCAATTGAATATTTTTTGCGGCCCAAAATGAAATTTTCAGCTTCCTATGTTTTGGATTTTGATACAAACAAATAAAAAATCTAAAATACGTATATAATGAAAAAAAAAAAATTTAAAATGAAAGCAAACATTCCCGGGTTACGAATAACCCGACAATATTTGAAAATCTCCTACTAGGTACCACCAAAGTAAGACGAAAATATTGCTTGAGTCATAATGGAGGTTTTAGTCAGCCGAGGAATCGAACACAAAACGCCTGGGTACCCAAACACGATGCCCACTCAACCACTGACCGGTCAAAAAATAATAATGTAAAACGGTTGGTAATAATGTGAATAGGTATTTTAGGTACCTGTTACAATTTTAAAAAAGTAAATGTTAAAAGAACCCGTTGACAATCAATCAGTTTAACGGGACTATAAAAAATGTTTAAAAGAAATAATTTGCTTGTCCAATAGGATTGAACCTGAGTGGACTGTGTATTTCTTTGCAATGTATCAGTGATACCAACATAATGCGGGGTCCATTGCGCCGGCAAACGCCAGAATTTTGCTTGACAGTCCTATACAACAATCAAGGTCACAATTTTTGCCAACACTCAAGGCCGCAGTGTTTGTGCTTCCCGGGTTCGGCGGAAAACAAAACTTAAACATCTCATCCCGGGTGAAGCGGGAAGGCAAGCGGGGTCCAGCGGGGGGGGAGAATTCATTTTTTGACAGAAGTCGCGCGGTGCGGTCCGTGTATGTAGAAAAATCGGAACGGATTTTTATGGTTATGTGCTATGTATGAGCGAACATAATCACGAGTTTAAAATATTATTATACCTAAATATAATATAATAATAGAAATATTTGATAATATAATATCAAATATTTATAATTATTCTGTTGTTGACGTAAATATTTACGTACTTTAGAGTAGAATTAGATTTTAGATAGATAATAGAATTTTGATTCTACAGTTCTAAATTAGGTCGTGCAATAAAATGACGTTATTATATAATGTCATTGGTGCAATAATCGATATTAGTCGGAAATCTTTCCTGATAAACCCTGATCTGTGTTTTCTTCCTGATGCAGGTAGCATCTTTTCTACATCAAACGCATTTTAACATTTATGCAAACGATAAACGTCAAATTTTTTGGTACGCGGACCTAATAATTATGATTTTAAGTTGTAAATAAACACACTGTCGTAATGGATGATTATTTCTTTCGTGAACTCACTTGTAAATAAAGTCTATTAATTTATTAATCGGTTTCAGAGACACGGGAGAAATTGACCATTGTAAATCGATATTCTATTTTTGATGTTACGTAATTATTTACGTAGCAACAAAACGTATTCACTCTAAATTCTTAATAAATAGTAACTTTAGGTCGTGCGTATTAGTCGGAAATCTTTCCTGATAAATAAATATCTATTAAAATATCTGTGTTTTCTCCCTGATGCATCTCTTTTGTCATCAGAACGCATTTTAATATTGATATAAACGTCAAACGTCAAGTGTGCATGCCGTGGACACGTCCGTACCTCAGATCACTTGTCAAATTGTGTGGACCGCGCGAACTTCACCCCAAACGATGTTGGTGTAAAGTTATGGCCTTGAGTGTTGGCAAAAATTATGACCTTGATTGTTGTGTTGGACTGCCAAAAGTCTGGCGTTTTCCCGCGCAATGGACAAAGCTTAACAGCGACGAGCCTAATGGCTGCTGACAGTCACCGATCGGTTCGCTAAGTGAATTTTAATTTTACGCAATTGAAAATTAAAATGCATTGTTTTCCGCCGCCCCCAAGCCAAAAAGTTTCCTTTTATAGCAATTAAGGCGAATATAAAGTTTTTTTCTAAAAATTATTCGTAATAAGCGTGGCCAGTCCGAACCGATAATTACCCATTCAGTCACAGGCCAACTCAGCACCACCTCAGAAAGGTCATCGAGTGATGATAAAAAAAATTAGTGGTAAAATTTGGATAGGGCCTGACACGCTTATTACGAATAATTTTTAGAAAAAAACTTTATATTCGCCTTAATTACTATAAAAGGAAACTTTTTGCATTCCGGGAGGCGGAAAATTATGCATTTTAATTTTCAATTGCGTAAATCCAAAATTCACTTCGAACCGGTCGGCGACTGTCAGCGGCCATTAGATACGTCACTGTTATGTTGGTATCACTGATGCATTAACAAGAGCTAAATACGACCGTAGCCATCTTCGTGGGTAACACAAAGAGGCGCGGAATTATGAAAAACAGCGCATTAGGAATAAATAATGTAGATAAACGAACCTCTAATCAGAATCACTTCAGAGTCTAGCTGAGGCACTGGAATCATGTGTTGGATTTCATCGTCATTATAGTTGGAGGTGTTGGTATTCGTCGCATTAATAATTGAAGAATAGAAATAATAATAATAATAATAATAGCTAGAAGTTACGTAAAATAAAAATAAAACGTGCGCATTAGGTAAGCACTACTTTGACGAAATTCTGAAAATAAAATGAATAAAGGCCTTTAGGCAAGTTTTTTTACATTGAAAATTTTATTTTTACATTGAAAAAAAATTTTTTAAGTAAAAAAAAAAAAACGCCGCGTTTTTTTTTTTTACTTAAAAAATTTTTTTTCAATGTAAAAATAAAATTTTCAATGTAAAAAAACTTGCCTAAAGGCCTTTATTCATTTTATTTTCAGAATTTCGTCAAAGTAGTGCTTACATAATGCGCACGTTTTATTTTTATTTTACGTAACTTCTAGCTAATCGTTATTTTATGGTAATAATAAATATACATAATATAATATACGAATAGAGGTTTGTTAATATTATAATTCTGTTGTGTTTTCATAATTCCGCGCCTCTTTGTGTTACCCACGAAGATGGCTACGGTCGTATTTAGCTCTTGTTAATGCATCAGGGATACCATCATAACAGTGACGTACCTAATGCCCGCTGACAGCCGCCGGTCGCTTCGCGAAGTGAATTTTGGGTTTACGCAATTGAAAATTAAAATGCATAATTTTCCGCCTCCCGGAATGCAGAAAGTTTCCACTTATAGTAATTAAGGCGAATCTAAAGTTTTTTTCTAAAAAATATTCATAATAAGCGTGTCAGGCCCTATCCAAAAATTACCAAATTAGTATAGGTTAAGTTAGGTTAGGGGTGGCCTTTCTGAAGTGGTTCCGAGTTCGTTTCATTCCGAGTTGGCATGGAACCGATACATTACGGTATGAATACTTTCAAAATAATATTGCTTAAAAGTGACAATCAATTCTCCCGGTCACCACTTTACTTTTGAACATGAGAATCAGAATAGGTAATAAATCAAAATAATAATACTTTACCTAAAAATGCATGTGCATTCGTAGTAGCGACAGCTTGCTTGGCATTCCGTAGGTCCTCGTACTGCACAAAACCACATCGAACCAAATCTCCATTAGGCCTCTTCAGGAGTTTTACCTCGGCGTCTTTCTTTAGTTTCTTCTGTAGTTTTGATGGATAAGTTTCTTACACGCAAACGAGCATTTACCTCAAATGCTTGGGTTCGTTTCTTGGAAAATTTCTTATCGTTTTCTCACGATTACTTTCCTTTATTTGAATGACTGCATAAATATACCAATCCCAATGACTGCTTTCCGCCCTTATTGCCTCCCTCTTTAGGTCACCTTTTCCACCGAAGTTTTCTGAAACAGAAGTTGAATATTGTCTAAAATCAGAAGAACCCACGCCCTACACGCACCTACGCACACAATCATGTTGTAAAAAAATACTCACGTTTTAGCATTTTTGGATTTGGATAACAATGTAGATCTTAATCGAGTTATATATTTGTACATATTATTATAATTAAGTTATATATTTGTAGATTATTCAATAAAAATATAATCTACAATGACAAAACAAAAAGTTCACCGGATGGCAAAGCAAATGGCGATTGCGATATGGCATAGACAATATAGAAAACGTAGACGATATTTGACACAGATAAAGTCACTTGCATAAATATACCAATTACCAATCCCGTCACTTGAATATGTAGTCCGTAAATCTATGGTTTGCCTTCAATCAAATAAATTATATGCCTAAAAAAACTTATTCTGTAAAAGAAAGTATCTATGTAAATTCAAATTTAAATAGCCAGAGCTACTGCCATAAATAAACCAATCTTGACTGCTATCGCCTCTCGCTGCCAACAAGGAAACTACAACCAGCTACGGCGGCCGGCAGCGGCCGGTAAAGAAGGGAACTACTAACACGGGTGGATTGGTATATTTATGCTACTAACTCTTCCTGGCTGGCAGGACTGGCGGAGAACTACCAGGGGCGTATATCTCTTTATTTAAACTTGTAACTCCAAAAAAGATCGGGTACCATAGATGAACTGAATTGTAGATAGTAAACGGAAATGACAAATACGCCATTGAACCGGTATATCCGGTTTGGCCATTATGCTTTCAACCATAGATATATATTGTATATTAGTCCATAAATATACCAAACCACCCACTAGATCGATAACTTCGGGCTTTAGTACGTGAAAATTTTGGCCACTGTTTCACCATCAAAATGCAATAATTTTTGTACTTTACTTATCACTTGTGACGTTACACAGCATAGACGAAGATAGAGTAAGCAACAACAGAACAATGCGCGACCATAGACAATATAATTTTCTTTCGGGGCCTACCCAATACCACCCAAATCATTAGCCTAAAATATTATTTTAAAAATAAAACTCGTAATTAAATGATAAGAATTATATTACAAACATTTAGAAACGGGAAATACAAGAAAATATAATTAAAATAGTGTGCGTTCCTACGAAACTACTGAATTTAAAAAATTTCATCTTATAACAGAAAAATTAAAAATTCAGAATTACATGTGCATATTTTAAACAAGAATACAATATAAGCAGGTTACATTTCTGTAGCAAATTGCCACATGAAGAAGTTGTATAAGATAATTTTTTTTCTTTTGAACGTGTAATATCTTTCGCCAGGTCTAAAATAAATTTACCTCATTGGCAATATATACCTAATCAAGATCCATGGAGACATTAGTTTGCATAAGATGTTTGATGCTTCATACGGGGCAAACAAATATTATATTTGTTTATTTGGAGTTACGTTTAGCTCAGCTCACAATATTTTTCCTGAAATCATAAAAAAATAGGACTTACGAAGTTATATTTTCTAAAAACTATATTGGTTCCGTTATGGAAATTTGTAAAATTACGATTTTTTTTGTATTTGTGTATATGCATTATAGTACATACCTATCTATGTATGTAGTTACATTTCCCCCCACGTCTTTTAATTTATGATTATTCTCATATTAAACCAAGTTCTAGGATACCTACATACTTATATAAAGAGACCTACTTAAATGCATTAAATTTGTCTGACGTTATTGTAAAATGAAAGTTATAAAAATAATAATTACCTCTTCACCCATGCACCACGATTGAAAGTATTTCCCTTAACCTCATGTAACCATCTCCAGAAAAAGAAGCGAATGTTGGAGTGTGTATAGAGAATGTTATATTGTAAAGAAGTAATTTTTTGTCGGTTAAGATTCCACATTATTCCCAGAGTTTCGTTGTTCTAAGACTCAACACATTCATCTACAATCAGAGCTCGAAATAAACCTCTTCCTGCCATCTGTAAAAATTTTCGCTCTCTCTCAGAGCTTCAAATTATCCAAAATGATCTTCTTCCACTATACAAATTAAAATATAGTCACGTCACCCTATCCCCAACAATTTTAGAAGGGATCGGCATCCTTAAAAGTCATTCCAATCTCCCAGCCCATACTGTTAATAATATGTTCAATGACATTATTTCTTCTAAATGGCCCAACTCTTCTCTTTTATTTACTGATGGCTCCAAATCTCCAGACTCTCCTAACTGTGGTACCTATAGGTATTAAAGTTTACCACAATAATTCTAATGATAGAATATTTTATTCAATTTCAAACCAATTTTCAATATTTTCTGCTGAGTGCATTGCAATAATTGAAGCACTCAAATATGTAATCAAAAATAATTGTGAACATTCCCTTGTTCTCTCTGACTCTCTCAGCTCCCTCCAAAAACTTAAATCCTGTCCTCTTCTTCATCCTGATGATCACTTTGTATGCCTTATTAGAGTGCTGATAGCCTCCATTCAAAGCTCTGGAAAAGCCGTAATTCTTGTTTGGATCCCTGGACATGTTGGCATAGTGGGTAACGATATTGCGGATTCTTTGGCAAAACAAGGAGCGTCCAACCCTATTGTTACCCTCATAAACCATATTCCCCTATCTGATATTTTTTCCATCATCAAAGATAGATCCCGCAATGTTTGGACAGAGTATTGGAACATTGCTAGTTAATCCAAGGGAGCCCACTACGCCTCAATACAAAGGACTATCCCATCAAAACCGTGGTTTCAAAAATTCCCCCATTTTTCCAAAAAAGAAATTTCCTCACTTATTCGAATGAGAATCGGACAATGTTCCGTTCCTTCTCACCTTTTTAAAATTCACATCCTTGACTCCCTAGATTGTACATTCTGTGGTCTAGATGTGGGCACTTTAGATCACATATTTTTTGGTTGTCCCTCTCTAAATAAATATCCTCTCTTCTATCAAGTGTTATCTAAAATTGCCTCCCCTCCATTCAACATTTCATCCCTTCTAAGTCTGAACTCGACTCCAATCTTCCATATAATTCTGAAATTTGTACATTTAAATAAAATTAATATATAAATTCTCCTTTCCTTCCTCTGTAATTTTAAATGATGGCCTAGAACACCCTTGAAGGGTGAAAGCCAGAAATAATAGAAAAAAAAAGATTCCACTGAAAAATAGGAATAAATTTAATAATATACTGATAAAAATATAACAAATTTTTAAAATAAGAACAGAAAGTGGAAGCATACTGAAAATGTGTTGTTCCTATCATCAGGGTAGATGTGTAATGTTGGCTAAAGAAGGAGCTGGCGCAACACGGCACAATACCCCAAAAATAAATCTTTATAATTGTTCAAAAGTGAACGCTAGCGACATCTATCGGGATGTTTTGAAGCTTCTTATTACAGGAATTATTTACCAGTACCAAGCGATATAATCGGTGTACTAGCTTACACCCCAAATGGTTCGCTACGTTTGGTGATTTAGCAGGGGTGCCCGGGTTCATGGGGTGAGGTTTGTCTAGGTCTTGGAGGCGGATGAGCAGGACACACTGAACCCCAACTTCCTACCCACCCCTATAACCCTTTTCCTTCCCAGAACTCTCCTCTCCTTCCTTTCCCTAAAAAAACCTTTCCACACAGCATCCCCAAAGATGACATAGGCCCTGAGGGAAATTATTTTCCTCAGAGCCTCCTGTGTGGAGCTCATGTAAAAAAAATAAAAATAAATTGGATAATTGTTTTTTTTGTTCGTTATTATGTATAAAACTAATGTTGAACTCTGGCACTATGAAATTTGTATAAAAAATTGTAATAGGACGACACGCGAGCAGTTTGAAAACTGAAAATACCAGGAATGAATGTGTGGAATGTGAGAGGTGGGAGGGGGAGGGGGGAGGGTCTAAGGAGGGGGAGGAGGGTGGGCTGGAGGGAGTTGGGGGAGGGTGAGGGGAGAGGTATTTTAATACTGTTAATGTTCTAAGTACAATAAAATAACATAATAAATAAAGAAATGCTAATTTCAATAGAATTTTTTGTTTTATTTTGGAGATAGAATTTTAAGGGAACTTATGGGGAATTTATTGCGGGTATTTTGGAACGTAAGCATTGCCAACCCTGCGATAGCAGCCAGCAGCCACAGTAAAGGCGGAAACATATTTGTGTGGTGTGGTGTGTTGTGGCGCTTACTGTCGTGACGGTGAGTGTCATAAGTGAGTGTGCACACTAGTGTGGTGTGGTGTGGCGTGTCGTGGAGCGCTATGGCGTTTTCTGTAGTGTTGCCACATTCATGAAATCTTTAAAGCTACGAAGAGAGATATTGGCGCAAGCGAATGTGACCTTATCTTTCATAAAGTTTCTTTATGCATAAGGGTCAAAATGCTCTGGCGTTATTTCTGAACAGTACCTACCTAGTATCAAACCTTTACAGCGTTTAAATGTGCATAATGTTTTCTTCTGATTTCGATAGTGATTTTGATGAAGATCTTCAATTTCTCTTAGCAATGAAACTTCTTAAGGGCAAAAAAAAAGAAAAGAAGACACTAGGTTCACCCTATTAAACGACTTACAAATAATACAGAACAAAGTTATTAAAAAACTCTTCAACTATAACCCAGACACTCCCAAAAAAAACTATATCAGGAAATGAACCTTTTGAAAATAAGAACATTGTACGAATAAAACATATTAAATGTCTTTTAATCTACAAAATGGACTTATACACACAAACACAACATTTATAAAAAAAATCACAAGTACACGAACATTATACTAGACAACACAATAAATTGTACACAAATACTGTCAGGACTGAAACTGGTAAGAAAAGTATTGGCCACGAGGGAGATCACATATATAATCTCCTTCCAGATAACCTAAAAACGGAAAAGAATATAAAAACCTTTAAAAAAAACTATTTAAACTTAAGATGTTGGAACAAAATTAAAATATTACTACTATACTTGTACTACTATATATATATAAAAAACTATTTAAACTTAAGATGTTGGAACAAAATTAAAAATATTACTACTTTACTTTATATGCTCTGTATTTAAGTTAAGAAAGCGAAATATTATATTTCTTTAACTAAATAAATAAAAAAAAAAATAAAAAAAAGATGTTACTCTCGAAAGCGCGACATATAACTGGCCGTGCGAGAAACACTCAACACTCAAACCTAAGCCAGCAACGTTGAATGTTTGACCCTGTGACTTATTGATGGTATTTGCAAAAGATAGCTTTACCCCCTATATATTGGTGAAAACCGCATGAAAATCCGTTGCAGAGTTTAAAAGATCTAAGCGCACATATATATATAATATGATTTAATTCTTTTCTATTGATTTATAAATAAAACACTTGTGTTGCAAAGTTTAACAAAGAAACGACATTTATGTTTATTTATAATAAAATAATAGAAAATAAAACAAGTGACAATTGATAATTACATTCCAAGTATTCCAACTGACACTACAGGATTCAAATTTAAGGCGGAATGTAATGATAAATTATTTCGAAATAACGAAAATTTTATTTCGTAATACGATAAGTATAATGTTTTTATTGGGAAAAAAAAATATTTCGTATTTTTTAAATTTACAGGGGGTTAGCATTTATCAAAAATAAATCAGAAATCAGACCCTTTTCTGACCGCTCTTCCATATGTTTTACAAAATATTTTCAAATGATGAAGACCCTTAAAAATACTCTGGAGGTTTTTCTTTAAACCGACATACGTAAATTTAAAAAAAAATCAAAAATAGGGTTTTGGTTTAATTTTTTCATAAACCCTAAATTCAATGTTTTTTAAAATTCAAATTACAAAACGTAGGTTAAGTTTATTAGAAAAAACGAAATGACAACAACATATTAAAATCTTTCTCCATTTTTTAAAGATAATTTTATAATTTTAAACTACAATTTAACAATGACATAGGGGATTTTAAATTACTAGCAAATGCCCACTGTCGTGTGGCGCCGTTTTATCTTTCGGCTTACGGGACAATTTTAAACTAAAAGCTTTGTTCAAATTATTTCAAAAGATGGCAGTAATCAAACGCGGTGAGAATCTAAGATATTATTATGGGAGGTAAAAAATCATAAAATTCGTGTGACGTAATTTAGGATAGCCCCTTATGAGGTATTCACAAAAAAAATAAAAACTACTTTATTTATTTTTGTTATGTAGACCTATCACTAGGTATTTATGGGGTCTACATACATTACAATCTGAATTCTGAAATGTGGTATTTCAACAGGGTCATTTAGGTACCTTACCGTACACAATTCTTGCCATTGCCACGTGGTGTGTTTGTGTTGTAAAAAAATGTTATTTTATGTATTTCTAGTACCTACGTCAAATGCGTTGAGTACCAATACCATATTTACGGCATATTCCAGAGTGGAAGATACCAGTATCGCCCTGGTGTAAGACCACCGAACAGAATTGAAACGTTACTTGAAATGGCTTTAGCCGTGTTTGGTGACCAGATCTGAATAGTCAGGTACTTCAGCCTCACAACAAACCCCAATTTGGGAATTATAATTGACAACATATCACAATCTCACTGGCTCCAGACGGGATCAGTTGGCACTCTTGTGCAGTATTCACATAAATGTTTTTTTTTAAATCTTCAAAACGGTCAAGGTATAATTTGGGAGGCGGGTAGGAAAGGAAGGGAGGAGGTTCTGGGAAGATAAAGGTATGTGGGTTGGGTAGGAATCTGGGGGTAGTATGTCCAGGAGTTAGGACGTTTGAATCCATCCCTCCCGCCGCAGTCCAAGGCGATGTTCCAAGAGATTCTGGCTGGAGAGGATAAAAGGCCTCCTTCAACCATTCTCTCCTGATCTGGCCTGCCATGCAGCTGGTAGGCAGACGCATCCGTCGCCAAGACCCGGACAAACTACACCCAGACAAACCATGAACCCGGGAACCTCTGCTAAATCACCAAACGTAGCGAACCACTTGGGGTGACTTATGGCATAAGTGTTGGTTATCCAATAAATGGTTCCCGGGGCAGCGGCACCCATACCCACCTCCCAAATTTATTGGATAACCAACAAGAGGTTCGCTACGTTTGGTGACTTTGCAGGGGTGCCCGGGTTCTTGGGGTAAAGTTTGTTTAAGTGACGGATGCTTTTGCCCACCTACTACGTGGCGGGCCGGATCGGGACAGAAAGGTTGAGGGAGACCTTTTGACCCATCGCCTTGCAGCGCAGTGGAAGGGACGGATTCACACGTTCGTCACACCTGACTCCCAGATTCCTACCCGCCCCACATACCTTTTTCCTTCCCAGTCTGACAGTCTTGACAAATCGTGCAGTCCTAGTCGTGACAAATTTTAAACAACAATTGTATTTAAAAAAAAAAAACGCAAATGCTTTATTTTATTGGCTCCATGACAGTTGATATCTTTGACAGTTGGTCCCCGACAGTTGATCCCCCGACAGTCAATCCCAACAGTTGATCCCCTAAAAGATTATTTCTTCAAATAAGTATGCCATATGTCTCGCCAAGTGATTCTCTACGTTTGGTGAATTATCAGGGGTACCCGAGTTTTTAGAATGAGGTTTGTCTAGGTGTTGGTGGTGATTGCGTTTCCTCACCTATATTTGCATGTGTGTGTGAGTGTGTGAATCAACGATGACAACGTCTGCGGTTGAATATAAACATAACAAATGATACCACCAACGATAATTAAAACACATTTTTAATGGTTCCCGGGGCAGCGGCACCCACACTCGTTTCCCAAATTTATTGGATAACCAACAATAAGAGGTAATCTAAACGAAATTATTTAAAAATAATATATTGTGGAATAACACAAATTAATCAGATAAAATGTAGATAGGTACTTGCGCACGCCGAAATTTGAACTCGTGACTTCCGGATTCGTAGCCAAGGATCGTAACAAGATTAGAAATAACTTCAACCACCAAGGTTTGGAATATCGATACGCTTTCAAATGTTCTAGGTAGTAGGAATGTATTATTATTATTTCGACCCTTAGTCGAAAGACTGACATGTGGTTATAGATATATACAATGAGGGTCTCAATGAATACATCAAATGTTTTTATGGTCCGTTTTTATTTTTAGTAATCGGCTAGTAGAAGTGTTGACTGGCGAGAGGATTTTGCACATGTATATCAATTAATAATAATTAAAAAATATATATATTTTATTACAATATAATATTATTACGCGAACCTTACATGTGAATATTTTCGTGATTTAAATTAAACACTTCTTGTTTATGTTTTCTTCTACTTTTATTTCAATAAATAAATAATATAAATATGTGGGTAGGAATCTGGGGGCAGTTTGCCACATACCCCAATTACCAAACACACAACATACCAAAATATATAACGATTATAATGACTTCAGACGGAAATATAAAATGTTATCGTTATACGTTGTTAGTTTTTTACGAGTTTTTTTTGTCTTGAAAGCTGTTGATTTTGTCCACCTACTACGTGGCGGGCCGGATCGGGACAGAAAGGTTGAGGGAGACCTTTTGACCCATCGCCCTGCAGCGCAGTGGAAGGGATGGATTCCCACGTTCATCACACCTGACCCCCAGATTCCTTCCCGCCCCACATACCTTTGACCTTCCCATAACTTCCCCTTTCCCTAAAAAGACCCTCTGCACGGCATCCTCAAGGATTACATAGGCCCTAAGGGTTTTTTTTTTCTCAGGGCCTCCTGTGCGGAGATAATTTAAAGAAAGGTCCCACGTCCTTCAGCCTCACAACATATCCCATCTGGAATATCGATAGGTACCTACGCTTTCATATGTTCTAGAATTATTACCCTCGGTCGGAATTTTGCCATGTGTAGGTAGACATGCGGGTACATGCAATTCGGGTTTCGATGGAGCCATAAAATGTTTTTATGCTCCCTTTTTTCCTTGTTTTTTAGCGACATCTTTCGAAAACAAGCCAAACTTTTTGAAACCAAAAATATTCCAAATTTATCGAAAGGACCATAACGTCCGCTAGAGGCTCTCGATATAGTTTTGTGTGAAATATAGTACCGATTATAATCCAACTTAAATGGAATATATTGCCATTACATCTCCCCTCCCCCTGGAAAGAAAATTACTGCAAAATTTTCACTCATCTTCGATGTCCTCTTCATGGTTCATAAATAAAGGTGCTGGAGTTAACTTCGAGATGTGGAAAAAATTTGATTCAAATTTTTTTCGACCAGTGTTTATCTTGTAAATTGAGTTTGATAATTTTTCTATGATTTTGTATTTTGCATATTTCTGCAAAACACCTCAAAAGATTTGTCTTTTTTACATCATTTGGTAACAATTTTATTATCTTTCTTTTAGCATTCTGAAATTGATCAGAATTGGCGCCCAAATACACCAAACTGAGAGCACCCGCTACACCCGCACCCAATCCAGCACTAGCTACAGGGGTTTGTAATATATTGTTAATTTTTTAAATGTGAATATCCCACAAGTGTTCCATTTTCTCCCTGCTAACCGAAGTCGGTGAGATGGCATCTTCTGTGGGGTATGGTGTGAGGATAAATGGGATGGATATGAGAAGGAATTAGGGCAGTCCTATGTACCACGAAATATATAGATACGGAAGTCCTGACTATTCAGAAATGATCAGCAAAGAAGGCTAAAGCATTTCAAGCAGGAGCAGTTCTAGACTTTTAGTAAGCGAGAGTGGTAAGATTTAAAAATACGACATTATTGATAATGTTGTAACTGAAAATATACATATACCTATATATAATAAGATTTAATTCTTTTCTATTAATTTATAAATAAAACACTTGTGTTGCAAAGTTTAACAAAGAAACGACATTTATGTTTATTTATAATAAAATAATAGAAAATAAAACAAGTGACAATTGATAATTACATTCCAACTGACACTACAGGATTCAAATTTAAATGGAATATATTGCCTTTACATCTCCCCCCCCCCCCCCCCTGGAAAGAAAATTACTGCAAAATTTTCACTCATCTTCGATGTCCTCTTCATGGTTCATAAATAAAGGTGCTGGAGTTAATTTCGAGATGTGGAAAAAATTTGATTCTAATTTTTTTCGACCAGTGTTTATCTTGTAAATTGAGTTTGATAATTTTTGTATGGTCCGATTCTCAATTCGTCGAGCTTCTTCTTGTTAAGTTTGTTTCCATTCTCCACAAAAACAGTATCACCAACTTTGAAGTCAAAGTGTCTCCTGGTTTTATCGTAAATTATCTTGTTGTAATTATGTGACTTCATAGTATTTTCTAGAGCTTTTTTTCTCTCTTGAATCAAATCGATGCCGGTCTTTTTAAGTTTTAACTCATTTGGCAAAATCGTAACATCTGTGCCGTCAAGTAGGTACTGTGGCGCATATCCAGTAACAGTGTGCTCCGTTTCATTATAGTTTTTTACACAATTATGCGCTATAGTTGTCCAAGCTACTTTTGAGTCATTTTCGTTGATTTTGCATCTAATTTTATTGACCAGCGTTTGGTTCAATCTTTCATTTAATCCATTTGAGAAAGGTGAGTTCACTGCAGTAAAAATTATTGGAATATTTTTTTCATCCAAAAATTTTTTGAATTCTCTAGAATTGATACCCGGGTATTGGTCTGAGAGTATCATGCCAATGTCATTAGTTTCTGTGGAGTTTAAGAGTTTGATGAAATCATTGGTATTTTGAGTTCTTGACGTCAAAATATATGCAAACCTCGTGAAATGATCTGATAACAGGTGCAAGTATCTCTTTGTTGATCGTGAACCCCCAAAACCGCCTATTGTATCAATGGAACATATTTCAAAAGGTTTTGTTGCGGGACCCAAGTGGGACATCAATCCATATTTATTTTCACCTCTTGATTTGTTCTTTAAACATACTGCACAACTTTCGCAGGTTCTCTTTATATTATTTGTCATGTTTTCTGCTGTGTACCATGAGCTTATCATTTTTTGCATTTGTGTAATTCCTATGTGACCTAGTTCTGTATGAACATTTCTGATAAAGTCTATGCTGAATCTGGATCATTTGTTTTCTTCTTTTTTAAATGCTAGAGTGACAGGTGCAGCAAATGGGCTGTACGACTCTTCTATTAGTTTATTTATTACTATTGTGTATTGTATTTGCCAACGTAACATGCATCTCTTGGCTAATTTATGTTTCAATTCACTTTGAGAAAATTAGCTGAAATGCTTCTCTCGTTCTCTGCCCAGATCCTATAAGATGTTGTCTCGCCTAACTGTCGTCATTTATCTCGCTTATCGCGAACCAAGTCAATTTAGAAAGGTATTAGTTTAGTCCAGCCACTCTGTCTTTACTATTAAAACGTCATTTGTAAATATATCCTAGATAAGGGCATAAACGTTTTTTATAATTTGCAATAAAATTACATTTGTTAGTCTTATTTTATTCAATATATATTTTGTGAATACTGTTTTAACTAACTTTTAATTTTAACCTTTGAAATGCCGAGCTCCCGCTACCTAATAAACTGTGGTACGCCGAGGGTAAAAATCCCACACACAGAAAGTATTGTTTTCAGATTACCAATTGGATACCGGCGCTCAACGGATACAAATTTTTTGTATCCGATGGATACTTTTGGGGCTTCAGAAGTTAACGATGTATTTGATGTTTGCTGAATATTGAAATAAATGAACTAATAGGCAATAAATAAAACACTTGTGTTGCAAAGTTTAACAAAGAAACGACATTTATGTTTATTTATAATAAAATAATAGAAAATAAAACAAGTGACAATTGATAATTACATTCCAAGTATTCCAACTGACACTACAGGATTCAAATTTAAATGGAATATATTGCCATTACATATATTTTGAGCGACTTCATTTTATATTACGTTAAGATAAAGATAATACAATATTTCAGAAATTTCTTCCCAAGCAGCATTTCTGATCAAATGACCTTTATACTCTTTACACGTTAAATCGTATAAATTTTTTCGTTGACGTACAAGTTCAATTAGCTCGTCAGCCATTTTTCAGAACCACGCTGCAAACAAGCGTCCGCTAGTTGTCTATGACCATAAATAAATGTCTATGGTGCGCCAGAGTGGTGGTGGGGGGTATGGCGCGATCGGCGGCGAGCAGTCCACGCCACAACAGAACCCACCCCGACACCACACCACACAAATATGTCTCTAACCATAGAAAATGTATGAAACCGATGTGCTACTGGCGCGCCACGACACACCACACCACACAAGTGTGTATCCGCCTTAATTTGAAAAACCGTCACCACTGGCCTTGTACTGCCATCTATGGTTGAGATTTTAAAACGATTTTGGCTGTGAAATGGCTGAGAACGTCACGACTCGCGACTGTATGGGAATTTTTGTTTTCTTATTTTGGTTTGTCTAAAAGTGATAAAAGGGTGTTCAATGAAGATATAAAATCACGTATTTTTTTAAATAATATTTGGATATTATCTTCTTCCTCCGGATTGACTTTGAAATTTCACATAATGGAGAAAAACCCATCATTTTTAAATCTAAAAAAATGTTAGATAAACCATTAAAAATTAACTAGGTACGTTTTGATAAAACATGAAATAGAGGGAATATTTTGATTTATTTATTTAAAAAATATATTAATATAATTCAAACTTTCTCAAGGCGGTGTATTCAAATGCCAAAAAATTCTTCTTACTCTCAAATTTCGGCATTATTTTGCGAAACTCAATCTTGGAACTTTTTGTAAATGATTTCGTAAATATATACCTACTACCAAAGATATTCAAATACAAGAGATATGCTATGATGTCCGCGCGACTGTCGCCGAACTACAGCCTAATGCGCGTAGTTTGCATACAAACAGAATTTGTTCATTTTCTTGATTTTTTGAAGGTGTGCATTATTATTGGTTAACAATATAGTTTGAATACGGAAAGAATTATTTGTTCATTTAGTTTAGCATTCGTTTAGTTTATTCGTTAATTGGTAAACAACGCCGGCGACACCCGGAAGCGCAGTCTCACCTAGTAAAAACGGCGGATAGCACATCTCCTTATATTTCAATATCTTTGCCTACTACATTTGCTATGGAAGATTACAAAAAAATATGGTTTAAAGGATTCTTAGTAACTTTTAAATACACTAGAAATAACCCCTTAAGATGAAGCCATACTAAATAATGCAAAATCATACAAAATGATATGTTTTTGTTTTGAAAATTTGATGGCTTAGAAGTATTAAAGATGCTTCAATTAAATACTGCGTGTAGAACATACTTTACCCTGAAAATATCGGTCATTTTTTTATAAGTCTTTTAATAAGCCTATAAAAAAAATGTATAAGGTCTATAAAAAAAACTTTCAAGTCCAAACTCTCCTATTTATAAACCCCTTTTTGGATATGGTTTTATTGTATAATGTGGCAAATTCAGTTTCTTTTATAATAATCACAAAAAAAATTGATATTTACGCCCAAACTTCACAAAATGAAATAAAACATAAATTTTGACGTTGTTTTTTCCCAGTGCATTAAAAGAGGCGTTACCCAACTGCGAATATAATCCCTACATCTACAGAAGGGCCGATAGCGTGCATTATATTCACAGTCAGTTGCCGCCCGTCGGGATTGGTATATTTATGCGCCCGTCCATAAATGAACTAATACCTAGATCGATATCTTCGGGCTTTTTGTATGGAACGGCCGTCAACACTATTTGACAATAAACAATGATCATTTCGCGATTATGACGTCACAGACCATCGACAAGGATAGAGGAAAGTAAAAAAAGAAAAAGATACTACCTTACACAATATCAGTACCTACCCAAATCATTAGCCTAAAAATTATTTTATAAATAAAATGAAAACTCATAATTGCATGTAGTATTTTATTGCTTTATACAGAATACGGAACGGAGAACGGAAATACAATCATGTGCAAACACATTTAGAAGGAACTGATTACAATATCTCAGTAATTTCACCTTCACAAGGGAAGGTTTTTTTAATAATAACTAATGAAAATACGAGTAATAATAATAAAAAAGGTGTTTGGGAGGCCTTGAGGAAAAAAATCTCTCAGGGCCTATGTCATCTTTAGGAATGTGGTGCGGAGTCTTTTTAGGGAAAGGAAAGGGTGGAAGTTTTGAGAAGGAAAAATGTACAGAGGGATAGTTAGGAATCTGGGGGTCAATATGTTCAAGAGTGATGGATGTATGAATCTATCCGTCTTACTGCGGCTAAGGCGATGGTTGACCGAGTATGGCTGCAGAGGTCTGAAGACAATGTAATAACGGAGTGCAATTCACACACGGTACGCTGCTCAGCCCAGGGAACACGTTTGGTTCTGAAATAAACATATTCATCACATTAACCAAAGTTCGCAAGCAAAACATAGAATATTATCTCCTTTAATGAAATATAAATACAGATGTATACCTGTATAATCTTCCACTACTTTTTAGGCAGCAAAACGCACGGTATTCGGCCCAGGTAGAACACGCTTGGTTCTGAAACAAAAAAAAATCATTACATTACCCAGCCTCACCCTATGAACTATATCCTACCAGTGCAGAGTATAAAAGAGAAAATAAATTAAGAACAACGACCACGCGTCTGGATACGCGCCTGTCATATTAAATATCTTAATAATAATGGAATTGCTGTGCTTGAAGAAATAATAAATGTATTGAATATCATTAAAATAAAAAAGACTCATTGAATCAACATCTATCTCTATGAATAAAATAGGTTGATGCCATATAGAGAATAGAGAAGACATTATTTATACATTTTAAACTGTAATTGTGGTCTTGGACGGCACCATTCGTGCTGGACACTCCAGGTAGAATATGGATAAAGTCTAAAAACGAAAATAGATACAATTTTTAGGTGAAGTTAGGGAAAAGTTATAAAGTATATTAGGAACACTGAGCAAACAAAAGATTCGCACCTGTATTTTGGTATTCTACGTTCGTTTACGTTTTCTTTAGGTAAACCCCGATGTGTTCCGATTCCATGAAGATTAAGGGTCGGCAAAGCGTCTTTTTTTTTAACGTGCCATTGGAATTTTTGCAGTTATTAGTGAAATGGGAACCAAACATAACCAAAACTTCCCAAAATCGGATAAGCAATAGTCAGATCTGCCGATTCTCAACGCCCATTCCCATAATGACTCTCATTATTTTCGCAGTTAGGTACTCTGTGTCGAACTGAAACACTATCCTCACAGCCTTCGACACTGCAACGATATTTAGAAAGCATTTTTTCAAAATATTTCGTTGTTTTGAATGTTCGGACTGTTTCGGCCAACGTGGTATTTGACATATAATAAGATATCCCACTGTATATACCACTCAGTTCTCAAAAGTTTTTCTATGGAAATTGTAAGATTCCTATTGGTAGTCATTACTATGACGTCAGAATAGACGTTGCTCCTGTTCTCCGCGTTGCTTCGTTCTGTAAAATTTTACTTGCGGACCGTTGTTGGCTACGGATTATGGCTTTTATTGTTCAACAGCGTCAACGCCCCAAAGTCCTTTCTCTCCCCGATTCCGAATGGGTCCAGTACTAGGGGATCTCCTTAAAATGAAAATTTTCAAAACTTTGAAGTGAATCCGGAGGAAGAAGATCGTATCAGAAATTAGAAAATTTTTAAACACGTCGATTTGAACAAAAGATATTCAAAATTACAATATCTTTGATTTGAACTCACTTGGAACCTTTGTATCGTTCTTAGAATTTAAAAATGACTTATTTTGATGGATATACGGGGAGTAATTTGAATGAATCTGCACGAAAACAGCATTAATTCGATAATTCAGCTTTTCCGCTTAGTCCGCCGCATTCTGAATTTCTACCGATTTCTTACATATATCTTCCTTAAACATTTGAAGTTTTTACGCTCTTAAAAAATAAATGTTATTTTTGAAGATAATATCTATAATTATATGAAATTCCCTCAATAGAAAAAAAATGCAAAGTATTTTTTATTAACACGTTTATTTCAGTTGTTTCAAGTTATATGTATGAAAAAATTCACAGTGTTTCTGTAAATGCCGTTTTAAACAATCCCTACGAGATTTTGCTCTATTTTAAACGAGTCGTGTTTTATTACATTTTCACAATTTTCGCTTCAATCGTTTTAAATATTAGCGCGCTCTCTCCAACACTCGTAATTACTTATCTCTCCATCTTCTTCTTTTTGAGTAGAGATACGGCGCCTTAAGGCCCTGTTGTAAGCGCTGAAAAAGATGAAGATGGGGAGATATGTAAATGTACGAATGTTAGAGGAAGCGCGCTAATATTAAACAGAGAAAATTGTGAAAATGTTTAAAAAACGCAACTCGTTTAAGGGGTTAAGTACATGGGTCCGAAAATTTTGATTATTTTTCCCTTTATCTAGTAGTAAAATATGTTTAGAATATTCTCCTAAAGCTTTAAGTCAATCGGAGTAAAAGTCTAGGAGACCTTTGCAAATCCCACGCCCGTTGGAAAATACCTTGAAACTTCAATCGCGTTTATCTTGAATCACCATTTTTGAAGTCGGTAGGCACCATTTCTCAGAAACAAATTTGGCACACTTCTTCAAAAAAGCATTGTCCAGTTAGGGGAGGGGGGGGGGGGGGGTTGTACCGGGTTGCTTCCTCCTTCCTTATTATATTCATGATATAGTTTCAATTCTTAATAATAATACACGTAAGATTTATAAGTAGGTACGTGTTAAGCGTGTTTTTTTTGTTTTTTTATACCATATGTTTTATCTCAGCGCCCCTTAGTTTTCTCTGGGTCTTCTACCGCCCCCATGAAAGTCTCAAACTTCCACAAGGGGGCGTTATCGCCCACGTTAAGAAACTATGATCTAAAATGTAACCAACAAATAAATAAAAAAAATAGAACTGATTGTACGATGTTTTAATTGGCCTTGTGATGTTTGTGAGTTTGGATTTATTGCAATGACCTCTTAGGCCAACAAATATGTGATAGCTGGCGTCAAATCGAATAAATTGTGAATACCAAGCAGCGATGGCAACTTTATTTGTCGTATTTATTTATACTGGGTTTTTACAGATTATTCACACACATGTGAGAACAACACAGTTATAAAAACTCAGTTAATTATACAAATAAGACAAAGTACAAAGTATTATAATGTTATTGTCAGATATAGCAAAATACGATTTTTGAAAATTATAATTCCGCTGAAAATTAAGAGACCTACTATCCCGGAGGAATAAAGTTGCGTTACAATCTTGACTTCATCAGTGCAGTATAAAGAGCACCTCAGATGTTCAAATAAACTCCTCAAAATAAACAAACATGGGAAAACAGTTTTGCGTTACAACCTTGGCTTTATCAGTGCAGTATAAAGAGCACCTCAGATGTTCAAATGAACTCCTCAAAATAAACAAACATGGGAAAACAGTTTTGCGTTACAACCTTGGCTTTATCAGTGCAGTATAAAGAGCACCTCAGATGTTCAAATGAACTCCTCAAAATAAACAAACATGGGAAAACAGTTTTGCGCTTCGTCAATTCATAATAGAATATGGAATCATTGATTGGGGAGGAGCAGATTAATCATATGGAAATTGCAAGGAAAAATACTTAAGAACATAGACTGACTGATACAGACCAAACATTCAACATGTTTGACGTACTAGATATAACTTCAATTATTATACATTAAAAAAATTGTATGTTTGAACAAAAAAAAACAATTTTAACAAACACAAACTTTCATTAATAGACCAGTCTGGCAAGGGTACAAACAAAAAACATTTAGAAAAACTCCAAAGGTAAATACAAGCTTTGAACAAATACATCACAAATGCCAGGCTTTCAATAAAAGCATTCACCAATATTTCACTTGATACAAAAAATAATGGAAAGAAAAAAAAATCAGATACAATACAATACAATTATTAAAATGTAATACTTCATAACTTATTGAATTTTATTTCGTAAGTATAAGAAACAAAATATAGTTGCATAAAATATAAGAGTTGACACAAAGTAGGTACCTAACAAAAAATGTAAGTTAATTTAAAATAGATAATCTGCCCATATCCTTAAGATCAACCAAATATTATTAAAAAGAAATATTATACCTGTCCACAAGGGTGACTCACGTCACAGAGTGGAAAACTATAGACCAATATCCATTCTCTCAGCGATCCCTAAACTTTTGGAAAGACTTGTCCATGATAATATATATCCCCAGCTTGCCGCCAAAATTACAGAGCAACAACACGGGTTTGTAAAAGGCAAATCTACCATGAGTAATTTACTCATTTATGCAAATTTCTTATTCAATAGCATGGATCGAGGCCACCAGGTAGATGCAATATATTGCGACTTCAAAAAAGCTTTTGACAAGGTTGACCATCTTATTCTTATTCAAAAAATTATATTCAACGGAATTAGGGGTAACTTATTACGTTGGTTTGTCTCGTATTTAACAAAAAGACAGCAAGCTGTATCATTACGAGGACATACTTCTAAGTGGGAACCAGTTACTTCTGGCGTGCCACAGGGGTCAATCCTGGGTCCGCTATTATTTATACTTTTTATTAACACCGTTACTAAATGTTTCATGCATTGTTTATTTCTTTTGTACGCTGATGACATAAAAATATTTGCCATTGTGAGAAATTTAAACGATTGTCTGCCCATCCAAAGCGATTTAGTAAGGTTCGAAGCATTTTGCAATGAAAACAAAATTTACCTAAGTTACAACAAATGTAAACAAATAAGCTTTACTAAAAATCACAACGCTATCATACACAATTATTGTGTGGTAACTATTTACTCGAGCGCGTTTACTGTATAAGAGATCTAGGCGTACTTTTTGATTCCAAACTACATTTCGATGCGCACATTGAGAATATTGTGAATAAAGCTTACAACACTAGAAAGACCAAAGCCTTCATTTTGACGGCTGGCCGAAGTAATGTGACGATATAATGCTTAATAATTATTGTATTGGTGTGATTTTTTTTCACATTTCATGATTTATGATTTTACAACTATGGTGAAAAAAACAGGTACGGGTCTTATTTAGTTTTTGAGATATATTGACTTATACCTACAAAGACCGCCGCCGTCAATGTGACGGTTTGGGCCATAATGCTGAGTTTGTTTACAACCTTCCTTACCCAAGTTTACAACACGCCCATTCCTCCTCGTTTATGATAGTACCACGATAGTACTTATATGTATGTCTCTTTCTTTCGCTATCGCGTATCATATAATTTGTAAAAATACCACAAAAAATATATCTCTGGCCCAAATTTATTTTATGGCTCGTCGGAGAACTAAAGACAGGGTATGCATACATATACCAGAGTTGGTCCAGCTGGGTTAGCTCCTGAAGAACTGGCAGAATCTTGGATAACCAATACCTACGCCATAGGCCCCCCTAAGAGGTTCGCTAAGTTTGGTGACATAGCAGGGGTGCCCAGGTTCATTCCAGGTATTTTTTTAACATTAGCTAACAGGAGGCCCTGAGAAAAATAATTCCCCTCAGGGCCTATGTATGTCGTTTTGGGGATGATGTGTAGAGAGTCTTTTTAGGAAATGAAGGAGAGGAAGTTCCGGGAAGGAAAAGGATATTAGGGGTGGGAAGGTATATGGAGGTCAGTGTGTCCAGGAGTAACGGACGTATGAATCCATCCATCCGTGATGTTCCGAGAGAGCACGGCTGGAGAAGTCAAAGGGACTCCCTCAACCAATCATTTCCGATCCGGCCTGCCATTCAGCTGATGTGCAGGCGCATATTTATTTAACAGCGCCCTTGAGGTTATTTTTTCACAAAAATCGCGCTATATAAATTAGCCAAATATTATTATTATCTGCCCCCAAGACCCGGACAAACCTCATCCCATAAACCCTGGCACCCCTACTAAGTCACCAAAAGTAGCGAACCAATTTTGGTGACATATGGCAGAGTTGTTGATTATCCAATAAATGGTTCCCGGGGCGGCAGTACCCGTATCCGCCTCCCAAATTAGGAATTTGTTCGGGGAAGGTGTGTTCGGATCTTGGTGGGGGATGCGTCTACCAAACGACTGCGTGGCAGGCTAAATCGGGAGTGACTGGTTGAGAGAGATCGTTTGACCTCGCCAGCAGGACTCTCAGAACATTGCCTTGCATCGCAGTGATAGTAATAGATTCTTACGTATGTCACCACGCTGATCCACAGATTTCTACCCACCCCTCACAAATCATTTAATTCCCATAACTTATTCTTCTTCCTTTCCCTTTAGGTACCCTCCACACAGCATCCCCAAAGGTGACAATGCCATGAGGGGAATAATTTTCCTAAGAAAAGAAACCGGGCCCTATGCCATCTTTGGGGATGCTGTGTGGAGGGTGTTTTTAGGGAAAGGAAGGAAAGGAAGTTCTGGGAAGGAAGAAGGTGTGAGGGGTGAATAAAAAAAAAAAAGGGAAATTTATCCAGGAGTAACGGATGAATGAAGAAGGTGTGAGGGATGAATAAAAGAAATTGGTAAATGTATTTAGGAGTCTCTCCCACAGCGGTGTAAGGCGACGGTTCGAGAGAGGTCCTGCTGGAGAGTTCTAGATGAGGTCTCCCTCAACAAGTGTCTCCCGACCCGGTCAGCTACGCAGTAGGTGGGCAAACGTATTCGCCACCTAGATCAGACAAACCCCACCTAATGAACCCGGGCACCCCTGCTGAGTCACCAAAAATAGCGCGAACCGCTTTGAGTGTCATATGGCAGAGGTGTTGGTTATCCAATAAATGGTTCCCGGGGCGGCAGTACCCACATTCGCCTACCAATTGGCAAAAAGTTATCAGCCGTCAAAATGACGGTCGTGGTCTTTATAGGTATAGAGAAGTACCCGGTCTTTCTAGTGATAAGAGATCTAGGCGTACTTTTTGATTCCAAACTACATTTCGATGCGCACATTGAGAATATTGTGAATAAAGCTTACTGCATGCTAGGATTTGTCATCAGAAACAGCCGCGAATTTCGAAAACCTGAAACCTATCTTCTTCTTTACTACACGCTGGTCCGTTCTCAACTTGAATACTGCTCCTCCATATGGACTCCACTTTACGGTATCTATAAAGACAATATTGAAAGTATTCAAAAGAAATTTTTGCAATGCCTCAATTACAGAATGAGCGCACCTAAACGGGGGTACATAAATATGCTCTCGAATTATAACGTCTCTACTCTATCTAACCGGCGAACATACCTTGACCTCATGACTCTATATAAAATCTGCAACAACGTTATTGACTGTCCTGACCTACTGAAACTAATAAACTTCAAAATACCACCCAGAGTAACAAGACTTAACGAATTATTCCACATTAGCCGGACGCGTACAAATGCTGGTGTCAGGGATCCAATCAGAAGAATGTGCGAATTGTTTAATCAAAATCAAAACCTCAAGGATTCCGACTTATTTTTCGACACGCGCAGTACTTTTAGTAGAAAATTGAAGGCTGTTTTCCTACAAAGTATAATAACTTAGACATTACTTGGCTTATAATTTTAACTAATTTTCTTTTTTTTTAATTTCTTTATAATATTATTTTTTATCAATATATATGTTTTTGGACTTACCATCAAAATTTTTCCAAAGATAATTTGTAAACTTTTATAGGGTTATTGCGCACTTTTTTCATCTCTCTATTTGTAAAATAATTTTCTCATATTTACATACGTCTTTTCCATATTTATAAGTAAAAATATTTGTATATTTTTTTTTATTTTATCTGCTGTTAATGTTAATTCGTGAGAAATAGTTTGGGTGCAGGTGAGTTCTCTAGTTATTGTTTTGTATATTCTTGTTAATTGACATCTGTATCTGTATTTTCTCCTAAATAAAAAAAAAAAAAAAAAAAAAAAAAAAAAATTAAATTGGTGTTCATATTAGTTTATGAGATAGATAGAAATAGTTGGTACATACGCGTTTGAAGTTTTCCAAGTTCAAATTGTTGTCAAATGCATCCATATTGTTTAAGTATTTGTTAACAAGACTATTTTTTTTATTTTTTATTTATTTTGTTTTTGTTACAAAGAATACATCAGATTGTATTCTTGTAACAATTTTGTTACAAGAATACAAAGAAGCGTTGACTGTCCAACTAGGATTCTCCCGTTCTAGGACAGTCAAAATATGTAAACGTTGTATTGGGGAATTCAAGCTATAGTTGGAATAAGAAGTACGTAGGTATATAAAATATTTGTCTAGTTGTTCTTGTATGACATGTAGGTACATGTAGATTATGCTAACCATCTCATAAAAGCCAATGTACCTACCCCTCAGCAAGGAGCATCCTGTCGCGGTGAGACCAGTACGCCGAGGGGCACTGATTTGTTAGGACTGGGAATACGTGCTCTGAAAAGAAGAGGTGATTAATTGCTTAAAAATCTCATGGGAAGGAGGTTGGAGTTTAATCGACTGGTATACCTACATGTCAACCTAATAAAGCCGATATTGGAACTTACGATGGGCAGGAATGTAGGATAAGATTTTTTCCCTTTTTTTGTGCCTTCTTTCTTCTCGCTTCTTCCCGGCATTTCTTGTATTTTCTTGCTTCTTCTCGACTCTTCTGGGATCTTATCGTCTCTTCTTGGATTTTCACGGATCATCTTGGATTTTCTCGCCTCTGTTTGGTTCGTCTTGTTTCTTCTTGACGCTTCTTGAATCTTCCCGTCTCTTTTCGGCTCTTACTGCTTGTTATTTACTCTTCTTGCCTCTTCTTGGACTTTCTTGTCTCTTCTCGGCTCTCGTTGGTTCTTTGTGGTTTTTCTTGTCTCTCCTTGATTCTTTCTGTCTCTTCTGGGATTTTATCACCTCTTCTTGGCTCTTCTTACTTCTTCTTGGACCTTCTCGCCCCTTCTTGGCTTAAATATCTCATAAAAGCCGATCGTACAATTAATAAGAGTTCAGATGCAAGTTTACTGCAAAAAACGGAATATGACCGGACCACCTAGAAGCATTAGAGGCACAGAAAGCCGAAGTATTCATGGAAAAGTCATTAACCACCAAATTTTCTAAATAAAAGTTCGACACTTGGGTTGTTACCTGTTGACAAAAGATCACTGTCTTCCCAATCCTCCACCTACCCTCTCTCCTCCACTGGAGCTCAGCCTATTTTGTGTAACCCACTATAAAAGCAATTGTGTGCACGTGTCGGTAAATTCATGCAAAAAGGGTTTTATTTTCGATTGTATTCAACAATTTCACCATCCATAATCAATATATATATATATTATAAAACGGAGTTATATGGTGTGGTAGGTAGATTCTATCCCACCCCCTCCAGGATGACGGTTCCCGTTTTTACCTAAAGGTAAGGGCTGGAAGTTTCACCCTCTTAAAATTTATAGATCAGTCTTCCGGAAAGCTCTAGAAGGTTCGATAGAGCTCTAGAAAGTTCTGGAAGGAGTGGTGGAGTATGTCATGAAATGTTCGGGAATAAGGAATCGGGAACATCATTGTGGAACATTACAGAACACTCTGGAATGTTGTCCTGAGCGAAGCCGGGTAACCCAAAACCTCCTAGATCACAAGGCCGGGACACTGAATGCAATCAGCCTTCTACATAACTTGTATGAAAACCTCCAAAAAATATATTTTTATTTAAATGTTTTAAATGACTAAAATATTTTTAAATAACTTAATTAATAAGAATAATAAGAATTTTTAATTTTTAAAAATTAGTAAAATGAGAATTTTTGTGGGATCCCCAACAAGTTAGGAGGCTGATTTGAATGAGTGTCCCGGCCTTGCGATCTAGGAGGTTTTGGGTAACCCAGCTAGTAGGTATGTATTATAAAATACAAGCTACTTCCGCGGCATTCAGAACGCCCCATTTCGAAGTAGATACTAAACAATTAAGATAACATTATCAATATTGCTGACGTCTTAACTTAATAAAAAAGTGGGCCGCGTACTTTGACTCCGTACGATTGTTTTTGGTCCTGTAGTAACAGTGGGTGTGTCAGGGAAGTGGATTGTTCTGGCAAGACTAGCTTAAATTACATACGCTAAAATATATGTTAAATATTTTTACTGCTCTTCTGAGTTTTTATAGATTTTTTTACTGTGGTTGAGTGGTTTAGATCCTTGGCTAAAGGTCGCGGGTTCAAATACTGCCGTGCTCAGGTTATTTTTTTGTGATCAATTTGTACCTACCTACTTATCTCACAATTTATTAGCAGCGCGAGATTGGTCATCAACAATTATTGGTATTGAAACGCTCATAGCTCATGTTGCCAACACCATACACTCGGCAATACTGCAAATCGCATTCATATACGAGGGTTGCCCAAGAATTAAAGACACTCACTTGGTGAGCCGTGGCACTAGGTCCTTAATTTCCTTATGGTAGAACTCCGCCGCCAAAAATGCTATCACCTCTCCATCCGCGTCCTAGTCGGTCTCCAAAGGTTTTCCGGCGAAATGTTGCTTCAGGTGAAGAAAGAGATGCAAAACATGTCATTTAATGCCCTTTTAATTTCGGGGTTAGATGGTGAACCCATGTTTCAAACCATAAAAAGCCTCGGCTTGGTTAAAAAATGGTTCGAAGAGACCCAAGCTCTTTCCACATGATTTTGCTCTTCAACATTTTGGGAACCCAACGCACGCACCTTGCTTACGCTATTTTCTTCAAAATCGTTTGTGTGGTAGACTTACTGATGTCTGGGATCAAAATTGAGAGTTTACGTACATCAACAGGGTGAACTCCCTCTTAGTTGAGAAAGCGAATAGTTGAGAGCACCTCGCAGGTGGCGGGATTAGATAGCGGAGCGTCCATCTCAAATGGACGCAAATATCGCACTGAAGCAGCTACCAAGCAGGTTAAACGCTCGTTTTTTAGGGGAAAGTATGAGCTACACGCTAGTGTCTTAGTATTTTAAGAAATAATGTCCTCAAAAGAAAATCTCTGACTTGAAGTAAAATCATGTACGGTTTCATAGTGCTTTCACACAAACGAAGTATTGAATTCCTTTAAACTTAAACTTTAGGTTCCGCCAATGTTCAAAGGTCTTGGGTTCGAATCCCAGATGTGACCGTATCTTTTTCTGATCTTTTGGTTTTCAGATTTTCGATTGAGTTTCGCTAATATTGTCTTCATTTAATTAAATATCTCAGCTCTTGGCAGTACTGGTACCTAACCTGATGTATGGCAATGAGGTATGGAACTGGCAGAGGAAGGATGAAAGTAGACTGAATGCTGTAGAAATGATATTCCTGAGGCGAATGTGTGGTAAAACCATGTACGATCGTGTGAGAAACGTGGAGATCGGCAAATAATACAAGGATGATAAGTGTAATGTGTTACATTAAGAAAGGGACGCTCCGATGGTTTGGGCATGAAGAGCGAATGAACGAGGAAAGGAGTCTAAGGAGAATATATGACGCAAATAAGAAAGAAATGGCACGACCAAGTGAATCAGATACTTGAGTCAGGCCATGTCAAGAGTCAGAATAATAGAGGAGCATGTATGAGACGTTGTATGAATGTAAACGAGGCAAGAAATGTGTGCCAAGACCATTTTGTTTGGCGGTCCGTCCTCTCTACCTACCCCTGCGGGGAAACGGCGTGATGGTTAGTTAGTTAGCTCTTGACAAATTTAAAAAACGTTTTGTTATATTGTCTTAACGTGTTAAGAATATTCTAGAATGTTCCCAGATTAAAAATATCATTTGAGAAGGACAAAACAGCACGCTACGACTGAGGAATCTAAAAAGGCCAAAACAACACGATGAGAAATGTTGCATCAGAAAATGAACGAATGAAAACGTTCCCCACTGCACACACCCATCCGCTAAAATTAGAGCTTGTACTCGAGTCATGTGATAAGAAATAAGCACAGTACTTGACGTCACAGACATTCAGCGATTTTATGACCCAAACCAAAACAAGGATCTTAAAAACGGGACCAAGCTGATATAGTGTCTTATTATGCCTACTGATTTTACTGTTATCAACTAAAATAAGTTAAAATATTATCATTTTAAATATACCTACAGACATTATCTTTTAAAATAACATAATTGTTCATAGTCCAGTCAGTTAAACTAAAAAAAGGGTCAACCTCGCAATTAAACGGAATATACTGAAAATTTGCATAAACCTTAATTTTGACATTCTAAAAAACGAGTGTGCTTTAGACCACACGACTGAAGTAAAACTTCACTAACTTATAAGAGAAAATATGACATTGGGGTGACATTTGACTATGGGGTGACCTACGACCTTGGGATGACCTACGAACTTGGGGTGACCTACGACCTTGGGTTAGTATGTACGCTTTACCTTAGTTGTGCAGTATGTACGCCTCGCCCGATCACCGTTCGCATCGATCACCGTTTGCATTGATTACCGTTCGCATCACACTTTTCGTAACGCATCACACTTTTCATAACGCATCACACTTTTCGTAACACATTCATCAGCTTATCTCAAAGAAGTTTTTCTTCAATAATGATACCTATCTCAAAAGTCTCATAAGGTCACAATCTCGAATCCTAGTGACTGAGCTTGAGCTCTGTATGGTACACATCGTCGGATCTACCGGATCTGCCCTGATGATAGACACTGTAACGCTGTCCGAAACGTCGGCTATAGAAGGAGGTAGCGCAACACGGCATAACACCCCAAAAACTAACAACAAAAATACTTTTGGCCGTGAAAATCTAAAAAATTATCTATGTATGGCTGGTTTATTTGAGGGGGTCGCACGGTCGGGTTCCATGCAAATTAAGAATGAAACCAACTCAGAACCACCTCAGAAAGGTAATTAAAAGCAATGATTTCAAAATAGCCGGTAACCCTAACCGAACTTAACCTATTTAACCATTTTTTATCATCACTCTTAATGACCTTTCTAAGGTGCTTCTGAGTTGTTTTCATTCTGAGCTGGCCGGTCACCGTACGGTCGTACTGTACTACCGTGGGTTGGGTAGTTGTATTACGTAAAAGTGATTTATTTTAATTGAATATTTTGTTATTTCCTATCATACTGAATGTTGATGTTTGTAGTAATCATATCAAAAGTACTCATTAATCATTTTAGTATACGTGTGTATCTTACTCGATTCTTCCGTAAACTGGTTCGGCCTCTAATTTGTTTGCTAACTTTCCTGTGGCAAACAACATCAAGCTTCGTCGATATTGGAGCTCAAGCATGGGGAAATCGATAACTTTGCAATATTTGATCGATAGGCGTAATTGGGGGCTCAATGACTGGAAAGGCCACGGTGGAACATTTTCCTGCTGGGGGATGTGGGCCTATAAAATACCGTGATACCCCATCTTGCAATAACATCAGCAACATTTCCAGTAAGTCCTACTCCTTAGCGTCCTAGAGTGGTCATTATGATCCCGCGAGTCCCGGGCAATATGACCACTGACCCTAACATCGTGGTCGTAGCAGATAAGGAGAGGGTGAATGGCGAGTTTCCGGCGCCATAAAACCGGATCAGCTCAGCTAAGGGAAGGTAACCCCTACAGAAAAATCCCTGGAGAAGGCAACGGAAAACCACTCCAGTATCTTTTCCCAGCAAATCACTATGGAGAGAAACCAACCAATGGCCCCGAGTTCCGGGCGGCCCTTAAATGGGCCAGGGGTGCGAAGAATCTCCCGGCTCAAAATAGTGAATTCAAAGATAAGATTAGGAACATGGAATGTTAGAAGTTTATACAGTGATATTTATATTGGGGGAGAAGTATCACTTGCTCCATTTAATATTGAAAGGCAAGATAGAGGGTCGCCGAGGGCCTGGTAGGAGACAAATGTCTTGGCTGCGAAATATACGAGAGTGGACCGGCATTAGAAGTGTGGAGGAGCTATTCCAGGCAGCGCAAGACAGAGAGACCTTTTCAAGAGTGATCGCCAATGTCGGGGGGACCTGATAAGGCACATAAAGAAGAAGAAGAAGGCGTAATTTACGATGATATTATATCGATGTCCCTAGCACGCTTCCACCATTAACAGCTGAACCGATATTGACACGGAATTAACAAGAAATTCCATATGCGCTGAATAGAATTGTTGACTGGAGTAAATGGAATCAGATTGAATTCAATATCTCTAAATGTTTCATTCTTTCTTTCACTAGCGCGTTGTTTTACTACTTGGTTTTACCGGTATACTATGAGAGCTCAAAATTTAAAACGTGTCTCCAATATGAAAGATCTTGGTAAGTATTGTGTTTGATAGTAAAAAAAAAAATATATAGTAAGTAGGTTGATTTTTCATGCTCATATCGTAATGACGACAATATTTTAACATAAAATACTCAAACAGGTGGAAATTACACTGGCAACATACTCAGTCCCATTTATACATAAGATTACAAGCAATATCAATATAAAAATCTTGATCCGTTAACCATTTTTTATTTATTTTTAGATCGGTGGTGCAATTTGATTAACTTTTTCTAAATTAAATATGAAAGGCACAAGATAAGTGAATGAAGGTCCGTTGCCCACATTTAATCTGCCAAAAAAAGGTTTTTGGCTCTCTTGGAGTGAGAATAACAGAAGAGTGATCTGACTTCATTATTATGCTAGCTACTGTATGGTTACAAGAAGCCAATATCGCCAAAAGATGGCGCCACTTACGCTAACAGCTAGCAGCTTCCTTCCCAGACTCTCCTCTCATTCTTCCTAAAAAAAATCCTCCACACAGCATCCCCAAAGATGACATAGACCCTGAGGGAAATTATTTTCCTCAGGGCCATCTGCTCATGCAAAAAAATGAAAAGCGTGAAGAACGTCGGCTGGCAGGAGTTGGTACTATTGGATTTGCAATTTCGTGAATCTCCCCGGATACGAAGAGGTTGATGAAGATAATATGATTATTATTGTAACTGGCAGTTGTGAATAATAATAGGTACCACGCGCCTATATATTATATATGACGTCATTGCCTGTCGCGGTTACTTTATCCCGGTGACTAGCTGTCACAGGATCGCCTGAGATTATTTTTCCGACCGACCGGCTAGTTTTGGAACCAGTTCATGTCGGATTTATAAAATGTTCATCAACACTTAAACTGAAGCCGAATCAAAAGCTAGCTAGCAGCGAAAACCAGCGGAGCATAATGATGGTTTGGTGTTTGTGTTGTAATTTTTTTTTTTCTTAAATGTCCTATTTCGTCACCAAATTGTAGGTATGCCTGTGGAGAAAAAGCCTGATGGTTAGTTAGTTTTAGTGAAAAAGTTAAGCTAGCAAATTATTTTTGTAAGAAATTAATGTATTTGTCGATTTTTCTATTAAAAGTGGTTGTGACGCGGAAATTGGAATTTGTACTTGTTGATTAGAAGTTTCGTTTTTTTTCAGACCTGAAGTGAGATGTGATGTTTGGCCTCACAGATCACAGACCTTCTGGAAGACGAGACGAGACAGCATCTAGAGAGGACCCTGACCTAAAACAATTGTACTGCCGAAACTATATAAAAATAACCGCTCAATTGGATATCGCATCAACATTTCAACTACTCAACAACTATCATTTAATATTAATGTCATAAATCAGAGAACCAAAATTGATTATGTTCTATGATATATAAAACACTAGCGAGTTCCTGACATGCGTTGCAATTTGCAGTGCAACTAAATAAAGAAATTGTTTTTCCCTGCATGTCCTTTCCCATTCGTCTCATTCCCCTTCCGCCTCCCCTTCCTTTCATGCGACCCCTTCCCCTCACGCATTTCCCCTACACCTTCCCCGCCTTACCTCTCCTATCCCGATCCGCGATCCCCTCCCCTCTCCTGCGTTAAGTATATTCAGTCCCGGTACATTCAGATTTTAAATCAGCTCTTGTGCCACCTATTGCATTTTTTTATACAAATTTAATCATGCCAAAGCTCACTAGTATATTATTTAGAAACCTTCGCGGGCGTGCTCACAACAACTCACCGTTTCATCGCAATTGGATGAATGGTTTAGCAACGTATAGGAAACACACATACATACAAGCATAAATTAATTTATATGCAGGGTGTAAGAGGATGTGCCCGAGGGATTTTAACCAGCGATTCCTAAGCATATTAGGAGTAAAATATGTAGTTATCATTTTGCTATCCGATGATAATTTTTTTCTATGAAAAACGTTAAAAATATTTTTCAACACAGTCTCCAGATTTTCGATTGAGTTTCGTAATATTAATTAATTAATTTATTTAATAAAAAATAAAAAATTCAATTGAAAATATTTTTCCATTTCGAACGGAGTCAACGAAAAAGTGGTTTTAATTTATTTGGGAAAAAAATTATAATAAAGAAAAAAAGTAAATCAAAGGAAACTGACAGATAATTTTTTCTATAAAACCATATTTTTTAAAGTATTTTCTTATATGCGTTTATGTACTAGGGTCAGTCAAAATGTAACGCCTCTTATTTTATTCTCCTTTAATTGTCAATAAATACATGCGACATCTGTAGTTATCTGGGGTCACCACGAATAGCACCAAATTTAAATTTTTCACTTAATAGTCTAGGAAAAAATCGAAATCGGATTTCATGCCCTTTCTGGGAGGAGTTTAAAAATACTTGAGAAGAAGCTCTCGGAAAGGTTGGAATAGGTATTTAATTTTTCATAGGTTGATTTCGTAAAGGCCTGTAAAAAATATTAATTCATTTTTTACGCATTGTTTTTTGTAATAAAATGGAAATTTAAAACTGATTTCACGAAAGCAAGCGGCGCGGAGCGACACGTCTATTTCCCGCTATGTCCGGGCATAAATATACCAATCCCGTGTGTGTGTGTCCGGGGCTGATACGAAATGGTTGTGCCCAGTGCATGGTTCTTGTACCCTTGCCATAAGGGTTACTTCAAGATCCAAATTCGTAGAGTGCTGGCCGTATTGATTGAGGTCAAAAATAAAAACGAGAAAATACATGTTTTATTTTATTTTGTGAAGTTCGGGCGTAAATATCATTTTTTTGCGATTATTATAAAAGGAAACTGAATTTGCAACATTATACAATAAAACCATATTCAAAAAGGTGTTTACAAGTAGGAGAATTTGCACGTAAAAGTGTTTTTTATAGACCTAATACTTTATTTTTTTCTAGGCTTATTAAAAGATTTATTAAAAAAATGACCGTTATTTTTACAGGTATTATATAGGTATGTTCTACACGCAGTATTTAATTGAAGTATCTATAACACATTCAATAGGTCACCCCAAGTGGTTCGCTACGTTTGGTGATTTAGCAGGGATGCCCGGGTTCATGGGGTGAGGTTTGTCTAGGTCTTGGAGGCGGATGACCAGGACACACTGAACCCCAGATTCCTACCCACCCCTTAAACCCTTTTCCTTCCCAGAACTCTCCTCTCCTTCCTTTCCTAAAAAAAACCCTCCACAGAGCATCCCCAAAGATGAGATAGGCCCTGAGGGAAATTATTTTCCTCATGGCCTCCTGTGTGGAGCTCATGTAAAAAAAAGACGTTTTCCACGAGATTTTCGCTTCAATTTTACCGTTTTAAGTATTATTGCGCCCCCTCGAACATTCGTATTCAGATATCTTCCCTTCTTCTTTTTGAGATTGCACTACCGGGCCTTAAGCTTCGTCTTAGAAGACACACGTCAGAATAACATTAATCTAGTGAATATTAAAACACTGGCTACGAGAGAATCAGAGAAGTATAAAATGAATTGTTATTGAAGAATGAATTATAAAGCAAATGGGGGCCCGTCTCTCGGCTTTACAAGCGGGCGTGCGTGTCCTACCGCGTCCTCTGATATTTGTTATTTTACTAAGTCTCGTGATCGTAAGAATATTCTACAAATGCGTATGTCTACCGTAATAATATTATTATTTTGTTTATCTCTGGACGTTCACCTGATTCTCTTGGCGCCGCGACGCTCATCTTTATATCAGGGGAAAGATGCCAATTTTTAAATTGGGTTTTTAATAATGTCAAAGCTACATTGTGATAATAAAAAACTCATAAGAGAATATATTTTATTTACATTAACTCCACATAGGAGGCCCTGGATGTAATTTCCATCGGGGTTCCTGGCAGCGTATTTCCTTTTCCGTGTTCAATAGGATGCAACCATGCCTCGAAATCAACACGGGTTTGTAATGCCTTCTTTTCTCCAAACCCGTGTCCAGTAGAAGGCAAGCGGCATCCTACTGTGCACGGGTTTGTAACGCCAATCCCTTCCCAAACCCGTGTTCAGTACGATGCACACATCCTCCAAATGTGATTATAACATAAAAAAAGGAAGTGTGTGCAATGTGCATACACGCAAAATATAATGGATGGGCAATAAAACGCAAACAGCCTTACTAATAAAATAAATAAAAACACTTTAAAATATAGTACTTATAACACTTTATAGTACCAATCTTATAAAATAAATTCTCTAAAATAAACTCGCATTTCATCATCATTTTAAAAAACATCCCAGGTTTTGAACGGTTTGTTTGGTTAAGCAGGGTTTGTCTATCAGGTATGTGTAATTATTCTAATACATTTCTTTCAATGTTCTGCTGTTATAAATACAGGTACAAACTTATCTATAATGCATTCACTTAACATGCCTCGTACTGAACACCGAATTGGGAAGGGAATTGGCGTTACAAACCCGTGCACAGTAGGATGCCGCTTGCCTTCTACTGGACACGGGTTTGGTGGATAAATGGCGTTACAAACCCGTGTTGATTTCGAGGCAAGTTGCCTTGTATTGAACACGGAAAAGGAAATATGTTTCCCGGCATGCGTTGCTATGCCACTCAATAAAGAAATTATTTCTCTCTGTGTCCTTTCCCATTAACTCCGTTCCCTTTCGCCTCCCCCTCCTCTCCCGCGGCTCTTTCCCCTCTCGCGTTCCCACCCCGCCTTCCCAGCCTTCCCTCTCCCCACTCCCTTCTCCCGCTTCTCCCGTCCCGCAAACCCCCCTCCCGAGTTCCCCTCCGCCCTCCCGTATTCCATACATTCAGTTCCGATACATTCAGTTTTCAAACAGATCGCTCGCCACCTATTGCAATTTTTTTATACAAATTTCATAATGCCAGAACTCACTATTATATATTTCAATTTCAATTTCAGTGCCGGCAACCCGGGCGTTTATTTAAAATTAGTTATGTACATCAGTTTTTTTTCCTTACCCTCCTCACTAGACAGAGTCTGTTCTGAGGCTGGTAACTAACAATTTTTAATTACATAAAAACAAGTAAGTGGTAAAAATAAAATAAAAAAAGAAATATATATATTATAGTAAAAATAATAATAATAAAATAAGAGGATATCAGAATTTAAAAACAGAGTAGAATAAAAGAAAATATATAATATTAGATATTAAGAATATTACCTTATCTCTCTTCTTTCTTTGACATTCAACCAGTTTAAAAATCTTTTGAAAACCCAATTCAAATTATTAGATGCGACGTAGGTCTTTGTTTGGGCTACAAACTTATTGAATATATATGGTGCCAAGTAAGATTCATGTTTTTTTGCAAAATTTGATTTGATATGTGGTACTTGTAATTGATTGTGTGTGTTTGCTCTTGTGTTTTGCGAGTGAGTTATGAAGTGTGGTGATATTTTTATGCAGTTTTTGTAGATGATCTTCTTTATGTATAGTTTATTTATGTCTAATAGGTTATTGTTGATCATTAGCTGTTCTGTCGGATGTTGATAAGGCTTTCTAAACATAATTCTGATTATTGTTTTATGATTAATTTTAAGTGATTTGAGGTGAGTCTCTGCTGCTGCTCCCCATACTGAAATACCATACATTAGAATACTTTGACAGAGTGCATAATATATATTTTTTAGCTGAGGTAGTGACATAATATTTCGAATGGTTTTGAAGATGTAAGAGAGTTTCCGTATTTTTTTTGTAATTAGGTTAATTTGGAGATCCCATTTTAAGTTATTGTCAACAGTTAAACCGAGATATTTAATATTTTGCGCATAATCAATTTTGTGACAAACTCAGCGTGAGTTAGTTAACGAGGTAACTGTGCAGGGGTGAAGATGTAGTTGTGGGCGACTATCTGGCTGACCAGCTAATGTTTTACTGAAAGTTAAGTATTTTGTTTTAGAAATATTTAGTGTCAGTAGATTATTTATTAGCCAGTTATTTACTTCAGTCATCCCTGCTTCCGTGTTTTTGAAGACGTTTTCCCATGATTGGGCTTTGAATAAGATTACAGTGTCATCTGCATAACTGATTACTTTGTACTCTATGTTCCCTAGGCTTATCTCCGTTAGACTGTTAATGTAGATGAGAAACAGTATGGGACCTAAGACGCTGCCTTGGGGTACTCCATACCTGGTGCCTACTTTGTCACTTTCTTGATTATTGATTTTTACAATTTGTTGTCAATTTTCAATGTAGCTGATGAACCATTTTAGTGGTGGACCTGTTATGCCAATGTTTTTGAGTTTTTGTTGGAGTAATTTGTGTGAGATGGTGTCGAAAGCTTTTGCTAGGTCTAAGAACACTCCTAACACCTTTGAACCGCCATCTAGGTTTTTCACTATGTAGGTGGTTAGTTCCGATAAGGCGTCTTCTGTTCCCATTTTCGCTCGAAACCCGAATTGACGGGTGGAGATCAGTTTGTGTTTGTCAAGGTATGCGAGCAGTCTTTTTTTCATAGTTTTTTCTAGTAGTTTCGATAGCGAATTTAGGAGAGTGATTGGTCTGTAATTTAAGATCAGCGTTTTGTCTCCCGATTTATGTATTGGAGTAATACAACCTATTTTTAGATGATCGGGGACAAAGCCGAGGTTGAAACTTTGGTTGAAAATATGTTGAAGTGGTATAAGTATATGTTCTCGGAGACTAATCAGTATATGATTGGAGAGGTTATCTGGGCCCACAGCGCAATTTGGTTTGAGAGAAATAATTAAATCCGATATTTCCTTTGTACTTATTTTGTGAGCATAAAACGAATGATTTGGTTGCATGGTAGAGGATAGTTTGGTTAAAGAGTCTTCTGTTGTGCCGTTTTTTAAAAGAATTTTTTCAGCCAAGTTAGATCCAACTTTTGCAAATTGGGAGTTAATAAAATTAGCTATTTTACCAGGTTCATTTTTTGTAAGGGTTTTGTTTCCATTTATTAACAGTGCTTTGATCTTCGAGTCTTTTTTCGTATTGGAGAAAGTAATATCTTTGACGATTTTCCAGATTTTTTTGGGATCATTTTTGGCGGATTTTATTTCTTTTTTGTAGTACTTGTATTTGGCTTGTTTGATTAATTTATTACAAAGGTTTCTGTATAGCAGGTAATTATTTTTTAGTTTGTCATCATATGGGTTTTTGCGTACTTGCATGTGCATTGTGTCTCTTTTATGAATGCTGTTTACTAAACCTTTCGTGATCCAGGGTGTTATTTTTTTTTCTTTATGTGAGTAGTTTATCGGGGTATTTTTTGTTGTATATTTAGCAATATAGGTTCCAACTGTGGTCATAAATGTGTCCAGCGCGTTGTTTGGATCGGGTTCATTTAGTACATTTGACCAAGATTCATTATGTATGTCCTCTATTAGGGATTTAAAATTGATTTTGTCTTGTACGGGGTTGTTTTTTTCATCTTTTTGTTTCTTGTTAAGATGTATGCTTAGTGTAGTAGTGAAATGATCTGTGACCGTTGTTCGAATTATTGATGATGATGTTTTTTTCCTAGTTTTAACAAATATATGGTCAATACAGGATTCAGAGTTTGACGTAATTCTTGTTGGTGAGTTGATTGTCGAATTTAATCCATAGTGAGTAAGTAGACTTAAGTATTCTGTGGTTATTGGTTGCCCGTTTAGTAAGTTAATATTCATATCCCCTGCAATAATTAATTGTTGTGTTTTTTTTATTTTTTTCGAGAAGTCTATTTAAGGAGATGAAGAAAGGTGAGAGATTGTTATAGCATGGGGGTCTGTAGACGGCAAATATGGAGATGTCTGGTCCGAGGGAGATTTGGATGCAGTTTGCTTCGATTAGGTTGATTTCTGTTATTGATGAGTTTAGTGAATCTTTGACAAAGATTACTATACCGTCGTTTTGATTTAGATGTTTTGTGGAATGGAGAGTTGTATAGTCCTTTAAGTTTAGGTTTGTGTACGTGTCATCTAACCAGCATTCAGTCAAGATAATAATGTCGAAGCTTATGTTTATTTCGTTTAAGAGGATCGAGAAATTATCGAAGTTCTTTCGAATACTTCTAATATTTTGGGATATTATGTTTAAGTTGTGTTTTTCTGTGAACAGAAAATTACAATCTGTCGCTTTGTCAAAAGTGTGTTCTGAGTTGTTAAATGTTTCTGTATCAATATTAAGTTGAGTGATCATGTTGCGGTTGTGAAGATACATAAGTTGATCCAAACAAAGTTCACACATTTTGCTAGTGGTGGTAAATTAGGAGTAATATAGGAGTAAAAATTGAGAGTAAAATTATTCAAATACTTTGGATAATAAAATCCTTTAAAAACATAAAATTTCATGGTAGAATAATTAGAATACTTTGGATAATAAAATAGAATCCTTTTAAACCACAAAATTTGATGGTAAAATAATTCAAAGAGTTTGGATAATAAAAAATATTTAAAACAGTAACATTTGATGGTAAAATAATAGCAGTATTTTGGATAACAGAAACCTTTAAAAACATGAAATTGGATGGTAAAATAATGAAAATACTTAGGATAATAAAAACCTTGAAATGCAAAAAATTTTAAAGGAAAATTATTTAAGTACTTTGGATAATAAAAACCTTTAAAACAATAAAATTTGACAGTAAAATTATTCAAATACTTTGGACAATAAAAACCTTTGGTATAATATAGTTTGATGGAAAAATAAGTTGAGTAATATGGGTAATAAAAACTTTTAGAACAATAAAGTAATATGGTAATAATGATGGTAAAATAATTCAAATACTTAGGATAATTAAAACATTTAAAGCAATAGCATTTGATGGTATAATAATATAACAACATTGGATAATGAAAACCTTTATAAATATAAAATTTCATGGAAAAATAATTAGAATACTTTGGATAATAAAATAGAATCCTTTTAAACGTTAAAATTTTATGGTAGAATAATTCAAAAACTTTGGATAATAAAAAATATTTAAAACAGTAACATTTGATGGTAAAATAATAACAGTACTTTGGATAATAGAAACCTTTATAAACCTGAAATTTGATGGTAAAACAATGAAAATACTTTGGATAATAAAAACCTCGAAAAGCATATAATTTTAAAGTAAAATCATTTAAGTACTTAGAATAATAAAAACCTTCAAAACAAAAAAATTTGACAGTAAAATTATTCAAATACTTTGGATAATAAAAACCTTCGGTACAATGTAAATTGATGGAAAAATTAGTTGAATAATTTGGGTAATAAAAACTTTTAGAGCAATAAAAATTGACGTTAAAATAATTCAAATACTTTGGATAATTAGAGCATTTAAAACAATAGCATTTGATGGTATAATAATGAAAATACATTGGATAATAAAAACCTTTGAAAACATAGAATTTCATGCTAAAATAATTAGAATAATTTGGATAATAAAATCCTTTTAAACCATAAAATTTGATGGTAAAAAAATAAAGATACTTTGGATAATAAAAACCTTTAAAGGTATAAGATTTCATGGTAAAATACTTTAAAAACTTTAGATAATAAAAACCATTAGAGCAATAATATTTTATGGTAAAGTGATTAAGATAATTAGAGTAATAAAAACATTTAGAATAATAGAATTTAATGATAAAATAATCAGAAAAGTTTGGGTAGTAAAGACATTTAAAAAAATAAAATTGTATGGTAAAATAGTTAACATATTTTGGGTAATAAAAACCATTGGAAAAATAGAAATTGAAGTAAAAATAATTAAAATACTTTGAAAGACCTTTAAAACAATAAAGTTTGGAGGTAAAAATGTAGAGATAATTTAGGTTATAATTTGGGTTATAATAGAAAATTATGGTAAAATAATTAGAATAATTTAGGTTATAATAGAAAATGATGGAAAAGTAATTAAAATAATTAGGGTTATAATAGAAAATGATGGAAAAATAATTAAAATAATTTGGGTTATAATAGAAAATGATGGAAAAATAATTAAAATAATTTGGGTAATAAAAACATTCAAAACAATCAAATTTTATGATAAGATAACTTAAATAATTTGGGTAAGAAAAACATTTAGAATAATAAGATTTGCTGTTAAAATAATTAAAATGGTTTTGGTAATAAAAATATTTAGAGCAGTAAAATTTGGTGTTAAAATAATTTGGATGATAGAAAGAATTAGATAGATTTTTGTAAACAAAATAGGTAGAAATAATTAATGAAATGGGACTTGTATGGGAATAATATAGTTGCAATGATTGCAATGTGTTAAATAATTCTGCCATTATGATTTATTGCAATACAGGAAGTTTATAGTAGAATGCTTAGTTATCTACAGTTGAATCCCCATTTTTTTCAAATCATTTTCATGTTTTATTTCAATTATTTTTTCCCCAGTTGCTTTGCGGACAAGCACTTTATTAGTTTTAAACCATACGAATTGATAAAGGGTTTCTTTGGCCCTTTGCTTCGTTTTCCACATCAGTTCCTTGAAGTAAGGAGAGAGTACTTCATTGATGAAGATAGGAGAGTTTGGGTTTAAGGTTTTGGCCTCTTTCTTTAGCGAGAGCAACGATTCCCTTGTTTTTTGGCTGTAGAAGGCAATGTGTAGTTTGACCGGGGTGTTCCGCCTGCGATCTTGGGTCCTGGTCACCATTCGGATTTCTTGATGTTGGAGGGGCAGTCCCAGCGAGCCAGCTACCCGAAGAACGGCCTCCGCAGGTTGTTCTCCCGTCCGTAAGTCCACCCCCGCCATTTCCACGCTGTCGGAGAGTTTGACTTGTTCTAAATCCGCAAGACGACTTTCCAGGGAAGAGATTCTGTTGTTTTTTTTTCGTTTTCCTCGCGTAGGAATTTTGCTTCTTTATGAATGTCCTGTACTTGTTTGAATTTTAATAGCAGGTCTTCATATTGTTTGCAGATGAATTCACTGCTTATTTTGAGGTCATTGATTTCCTCCTCAAACATTTGTTTTATTTCAAAAATTTTGTCTTCAAAATGTTTAGCGAGACGATTATATAAGGAGTCGGCTTCAGATCCGAGTGTCGCGGCCGACGTAGCAGGTGAGCTCGGTCTGCTTTTGCATTTAGGGCATTTCCAAGTTTGTTTGTTTTTTAATGACATTTTTTTGAAATTGATATCTGTGATATTTAAGCAATTGTTATGGAAACCGATGTTGCACGTGGCACACGTGAGCGCATGGTCATTTTTGGTGATAAGGTTTAGGCAGGCTTCGCAATTCATTGTTGTTGTTTTTTTTTTTAAATAAATATTTGGAATAGAGTAGGATTCGGTGGTTAGTGCGGCCTCTGTGTGGTGATCGAGCTAATAGATTTGTAATGTTTCTAATAATGATTTTGTTAATTGCTCGCAGACACAGATGGCGTTAAATAAACAAGAAAATAAATAAATAAATGTTATAGTGAAATTTGCTTATTTAACTTATTTAACTGATCTGGTATGCACTGGACACAATAATTTAATTTATTTCATTTATATATTTTAATTTTCACTGTCTTGATTTAGGAATCTAGAGGGAAATATTTTTATGTGGGTTAATTATGTTACACTTTAAATAAATGTCAAATATTGAACCATCGTGGGCATGCACACATCAAATCTCCAAAGTTTCATCGCAATCGGATGAATGGTTTAGCAACGCATAGCGCACAAACACACATTTTTAGATTTTTATATGTATAGATTTTTCTTGAATACTTTAAGTTTTCAAGTTTCTAAAAAAACATAAATAATGTTATTTTTTAATACAATTATACGTTTGCCACGAAGAAACAATAATTATATGATGAAATTCCCTTGATAGAAAAAAATCGCAAAGTATGCTTCGTAAATTATTAAAAACATTTTTTTTTAGTTATTTTACGAGTTATAAAAATAAACAATATTTGAAAAAAATCACAGTGTTCATTTAAATGCTATTTTAGGCAATCTCCATGAGATTTTTGCTCAATTTTAAACTAGTCGTGTTTATTAAATATTTTCACAATTTTCGCTTGAATATTATCGTTTTTATAGCGCGCTCTCTCTAACATTCATATTTACATATCTCTCCATCATCTTATATTTGAGCGAGTACATAACACCTTAACTCCAGAGATTCTGTAATATCAAATTGTCCATTTACTGTGACAGGAATAGCGGTTTGGATCCAGACTTGTGGGCGTGTACAAGATAATAATATTATGCATGAGTGTATATGCACCGTTCATGCTCGCCGTCCCATGTCTGTATTTATGCAAGTAAGTGTGTGTAGAATTCGCATCCAGAATTGGATAAATGCCAGGATATGGGTTGTGGTAGAGGAAGGGAAAGTATGCTATTGTTAGCAGAGATGTCACTTGCCATCAAATCTTACGCTAGCTTACTATCACGCTATTACCTACTGCTGTAATTAAAAATACTAAATGTGAACCTGTCTGTAACTCCGGTTCAATGAATTCTAGAACTTGGATTTGATGGTTATCAAAATTAGAACTGATTGTGGGGACAATTCATAACAGCGGTAAAGTTGGTATCATTGAAGATAATATCAGCGACTCTTGAACTAAAATTTTGAACAGAAAATCAAAAAAAGTTCGGTTATTCGATTCGAGGGATTAAACACAGGACCTTAACACTGCCGGGGCTCTTTTTTTACATTTGCTCCACACAGAAAAAATCCCTCAGGACCTTTGTCATCTTTTGGAGATGCTGTGTGGAGGGTCTTTTTAAGGAAACGAAAGAGAGGGAGTTCTGGGTAGGAAAAAGGTTATAAGGGATGGTTAGAAATCTGGGGATCAATTTGTCCAGGAATGAGGATGTGGAATGCGATGGGTCGAGAGAGTCCGGATAGAGAGGTCTAGATTATGTCTGCCTCAAGCAGTCTCGGACCGCCACACTTCAAGAAACCGGGCACCTCTGCTAAATCACCAATTTTAACAAACCACTTGGGGTGACCTATGGCTAGGCTTACCAGATGACAGGAATTTTCCTGACATGGAAATTGTCTGGAATTTTTAAGAAGAAAGAAAAAATGTTTAAATATTTATTTAACAGTTGTCAACAGTAGAACCTTAACAGAAGCTAAGGACAGTTTTTTCTCCTTTGTCACCCGCGAGTTTATAAATTTAGATATGTTTGCTGCCTCCGGGTAGGTATAAAATTTCAGGAAATTATAATAAGCGTCAGGAAAAGTCAGGAATTTTGATAGGAAAACTCATTTTCGGATCTGTTAACCCTACCTATGGCAAGGGTGTTTGTTATCCAATAAATGGCTCTGATCTAACCATTGTCCCTATCCCAGTCATATTTAATTGTATCACATTACCTCCATTAATAACCCTGTCCTGTTTTGAATTCGTCAAAGTTAAAGTTAATTAATCTTGTATTTTCTAGTGGTTTATTAAAGAATTTTATTGAAGAAAGATATCAAAGAATCAATAACTGTTGTGTTAACTTATTAGCTGAATTAAATTCAGTTTTTCATTATTAAAATTACGTGTTTTGTTTTTGTCAGTATCAGAGATGGCGTGGTGAATGGATTTTTATTTTTTGTGATTTTCTTACCTTCGTGAATTGGGTTTCATTTTCTTCACATGTGTGAGGGAGATTTATTATAATATCATTGTATTTTTCCTTTGAAGGGGTGCAGACGTACCGACGTAGATACGTTCACCGTTTGTCACATTTTCGACTGTTGACATTTAGTGTGTAAGAAAGAGGGGCAACATTATATGTCTAAGAACAAAAGCAAAACAATCAGCGCATTGATATTTATTTGATGTTTTTGAATTTTTGGAATTCACTCAAAACTCATTATTATATATATCACAATATTGCTGCAGCTCTTTCAAAAGATGAGAATTTGTGCCATACAAAATGTATGGGGGAAAGAATTTACTTCATAATTTATTTTTTCGTAAATTTTTCCGATGTTTTAATAGCTATTCTGCTATTCGGGGCGGAGACAAATCCAACAAATCAAAGATCGTAAAAATCGGTCTAGCCGTTCTCGAGTTATAAATGGTGTAACTAACCTGACTTTGTTTTATATATAAAGATTTATTTGAACAAAGAGTTTTTGGAGAAATGGTTTGATAGTAATAATGGCATTCGATGACCTGTGATGTATTATTATGATGAACTCAGCATTATTTTTCAAATCTTCTGTTTGAGTTTTGGAGGTGTGTGTTTACTTATCAAATAATGTTCAATTTTTTTGTGTGGTTTCTTTTGTGTTTGGTGATAGCCTGTTTCAAATATTGTTATCATCTGCTGTTGACATTTGCACAATTACTTGTGTTTTGTGTAATGCATAAGATATAATTTATATCCGATATAATTTCTCTGTTTAAAATCATGAAGAGCATAATAATAATATAATAAAATATCTTTATTGAACGAAATTTGAAAGATTTATAACTACAAAAAAAGTACATGTTACAATAGTCTAAAAGTTACATAAGTACAAAAGTTATCAACCGAAAAAAATATACATATAAACAGTAGGTAGGTACTTAAAGAATAGAGATTTATAATAATTATAAATTTAGGTTTCTCGTAACCTGCCTCACTAAGTAACATATCTACACTTATATTAAAATGTAATCACAATAGATTGGTTGCATTAATAATAACAATAACACCCATACAATAACAACAGCATTGGTTTCATTACTAATTTCGAATTTGGGTGAGTGCATCGGTAAATGCTCTACCATTATTTTTTATCAAATTTTAATGTTTTTTTTATTATTTTTTGTGATTCACATTTTTTTTATTTTAATTGGAAGAATGTTGTAAAGTCTTGTTGCAAGGAATCTGAAGCTTTTTTGACCAAAAGTAGTATGCATTATGGGAATTTGTAGTAAATCTTTGTCATTGTTTCGAATACAGCGAGTATTTAATTATGATTGGGTCTAGTGCTGATGCAGTACCACCTCCCCTTGCTATGATACCATACTCAATAATAGATTGACAGACTGCAAAATAAATCATTTTGAAGTGTTGTAAGTCGAGAAAGTTTCGTATCGTTTTGAAAAAGTGCATGGTTTTTCTTATTTTGTTTGCAATTATTTGAATGTGAATATTCCATTTGAGATCTGGATCAATGGATCAAGTATGATTAATGTGACCAGACGTCACGTTTTCACCGGGACAGTCCCGTTTTCAGGCAGCGTGTCCCGGTATCCCCGAACAAAGCTTCGGGACGCCAAAATAAGAAAGAAACTCGCAGTAGATTTAAAAAATAAATAAAATATTATGTAGATACTATGAAAAAATATTTGAGAGCTAACGATTTTCTTACTTTTCAACTTACTCACGGGAATTGCGTTTCATTTTCTTTATACGTGTAAGGGAGATTTATTAAAATTATTGTATTTTTCCTTTCGAATGGTCATCAGCAATACGTTCACCGTTTGTCTCATTTTGACTGTTGACACTTAGTGTGTACGAAAGAGGGGCAGCATTGTATGTTTTTAAGAACAAACGCAAAACAGTCAGTGCATTGATATTTAACGTTTTTGAATTTTTGGAATTCACTCACTACTCACTACTCAATATTATACTTATCACAATATTGCTTCAGCTCTTTCAAAAGATGAGAATTCGTTCCATACAAAATGTACGAGGAAAAGAATTTTCTTCATAATTTTATTTTCGTGAATTTTTCCGATGTTTTAATAGCTATTTTGCTATTCGGGCGGAGAAAATCCAACAAATCAAAGATCATAAAAAATGGTCCAGCCGTTATTGAGTTATAAATGGTGTAACTAACCCGACTTTGTTTTATATGTTAAGATTTACGTCTTTGTAATTTCTAACTGCGACACCTCATAAACGAACAATAGAACTACGAATATAATATTTGTATGTATGTGTTGTAATAAATTCCCCATTAATTCAATAATTGATATTATTTTCATCACGAAGGCTATTTTCAACAAATGAATGTGGCGGGAATTACGTGCGAGATGCAAAAATAATGGCGCTGAAAGAAAAATAATTTCAGTTTCGCGCGCTTGGAGAAAATTCATTTAGTTCCGCGTTTCACCGCTGGAATAAAGCGCCACCGCGCCTCCTGGCGACATCGGCCTTAACTAAACAATATGCGACAGTTTATACGCAAACACTCACAAAAAAGATTTTTTTATTATTGTTGTCATATTGTTTCGATGTTTATCGTGGAGTTTACCTTTTTACGTGGTGGTTGTTTGTGTTATCTGGACTGTTTTGAGTATTTGCTTGACCCTGATGGGAGTGATTACGGCGAGGAGGTCTGGTGAGGAAGAGAGAAGTGTCCCCACTCTTCAGACGGGCGAGCCCCCAGAACTAAAATTGTTTCTGCATTTATTTAGTTTCTCTTTGGAAACGAGATCGTCGATACATTCGCGAGGCTCCCATTTACAAAATACAATCAATTAATTCGTTTGAATTGAATTAAACTCACGCGGAAATCGGTTTATAATAAAAATAAATACGAGAAAGTATTTCGCGACAACAGTGAATCATTTTTTAACATTTTAAAACTAGTTATTTTTGCGTAAGCTGAAAAAAAGTTGAAAAAGATTTCTCGTGTGGAAGACATTTAAAGGTGAGTTTTTTTTTAATAAATAGTTTACTTTTAAAATAATTTATTAAAAAATGATCATATTAACAACTTTTCATCGTGTTAATAAAAAACGGTAATTATTTCACTAACCGCCGCACTTTTAGACATAAATTATTGAAATTACAATTTGTTTTAACACTTACTCCAAGAAACATCTATTTACATGCACAAAATAGGTTATTAGATTCATTGTTTAGGTTAACTAAGTAATTTTTGCGTATTTAAATTGAAAAAAAAACTCGCGCAAATGTTAAACCATACAAAAAATATATAAAATGGCGGCAAAAAATGGCTTTTTATACGAGGAAATTTTGAACTTTAGTTGATTAAAAATGCGATTTTAATGCATCTTTTAACATCTAAACAAACGTATTTATTTGTTTCTTGTAGTCATTAAGTTGATATATAGTGTAATTTCCAAAAAAAAAGCCTAATAACAGTGCGGCGCCTAGTTGAATAATTAACAAAAAACCAGATGCTTGTATTTAAATATGTAGATAAATATATTATTATGCATTAACTTCTGTCGTTTCAAAACACTCTTTGACATTCAAAACTTTTTGCAAGGTCGATTAACTATTTTGCAAATTTGTGAAATCATCGATAACAATTGTATAAACAATTATTAAGTTCATCTTTATATTTATGTAAACAATATTTATATATTATTTTGTTTATGTAATATTGGAAGACCCGGTCAAACGTTGCTGTGGCTAACGAAACACAACGTCACGCGAATACCCAATCTTTATAACCAACGCCTTCTGTTAAATCAAATCCACACCGCACGCTTGCCAGCCCGCTCTCTTGATGTATGTATTTCAACCAATTTACACAAAACCTTGACAAACTACATATCTAAAAACCTTCCTCATGAATCACTCTACCTATCTATTGGTGAAAACCGCATGAAAATCCATTGCGTACTTTAAAAAATCTAAGCGCACAGACAACGGGAGCGACTTCATTTTATACTATGTAAAGATATGTACAAAAGTGCCAACAGTTTCCGAATCTCTGAAGCCAATACGACTATGGCTTCGTCAATCGGGGTATGTTAAGAACCAATAAGTAATAGGAGAAACGATGGAGATAAGGAAGAGAAAGGTTAAGAAATGTTTGGCTATTCAGATCTGATAACCAAACATGGCTAAAGCCATTTCAAGCCACAACAGCGTTTAGATTCTGAATGGTGACCTTTCCACCAGGGCGATACTGAGAGTATCGAATGTATTCATTATATACTTTAATTAATTATGACTAGAATTTCTGTCCACAGTTTCTAATTTTCTCGTATTTGATAAATCAAAACTAAATTTTTCTATGAAATCATAAGTTTTTGTTAGTAGGTACTTAAATACCTATTGTTCTTAATTATTTTATGTGTCATTTTTAAAAAATAAAATAATTAACAATATGCAATTTGTTTTAGAAAACGTCACTATCTCAATGACAATTATCTTTTCAAACTTTTTTAAGGCAGGTAGGTAGGTAATATAAAATTTAAAAAAATCGAATAAGATAGTTCAAATAAACACGAAGATTTTAGATATGAAAAAATAAATTTTGCTAGACTATTAAAATGGCCACCATCTTAGAACGGGAACGCAACGTATATTTTTTAAAGATTTTTTAAAGACAGATGAATAGATACAATATGCGGTCGGTTAGGGAGGATACAGTATATCTACTTACAAAAAATATAACTAAGTGTCCCGGAAAGGATGTGCAGAGAGGATGTACCAACGAATAACAAAAGTATGAAACATATTTTCATTCAAATGAATCAAGGATAAAAACTACTTGTCTATATACTGTATACATATAGAAGCGTATAAAAACAAAAAATCTACACATTAAATAAATTCGTTTGATATCCATACCAACTTATTATTTAAGATATTTTTGAAGTCGATTTTAGGTTTTAAATTGTTAAATAATACAAAAAAAACGGGTAACCAACTGACGCGAGATTAACTTTCGGTTCATCATTTATACCATACCAAATAATACCAATGTTATTATTTAATTGTGATATTTCTCCTTAACCTCAAAATATGAATGCTAGTTTCACAACGTTATCTCCAGTCTCCAGGTAACCTTTGATAGCAGATAACGCATAAAATAACAAGTTTTATTAGCTTCTAGCCAAGTATATTATAAATGAACTATCTTGTTAATTATTAATACAGTCAGCTGCGAAATTTTCGTTACAACAACAAGTCAGATTGTTAAAATATTACCGCTTCGAAAGAAAATCTAAATAAATAAAATATTTCTGAACGGTGGTGATCCAACAGTAGATCCGCCGACAATTGGTCACCCAAAATGATATTTCCTATAAAATTATAATTTATCGTTCATTATTTACCAACTTCAAACGTAAAATCGATTTCAAAAATACCCCTAATAACAAGTTGGTTTGAATATCAAACGAATTTATATACAGTGTCGATTGTTTGTACTTATGCACTGGTATATACACACTCTTTGTCTACATACACTACTTGTCTCTAAACAAGTAGATTTTTTCTGAATGTATTTGAATGAAAATATGTTTTATACTTTGTTATTCGGCGGTACATTCTATCTGCACATCCCTTCGGGGTAACTTAGTTATTTTGTGTAATTAAGTATGCCGTATTTTCCCTAAACCGACTGCATATTGTACGTGAGTATGCCGGGCAGCAAATTGTATATCAAACAAATCAAACAAAAAATTACAGATCTACAGTCTGAACAAAAACCAAAGAAAAATCAAATAAATAAGTAGATAAAAGTCAATTGGGCATCTAAATGGATAAACTTTGTTACAAAAAAAAAATGAGAATTGTACCAGATAAAGGATACACTTTTACATATACCTAACTGCATACTCAACTCAAATTTATTTTTCAGATGTTTCCGACTAATAAAATGTACAATCGATATTATATAAACAAATTATACATAGAAACTCGTCGATATTTGTTCGATGTATATACTACAGTCACTATCTAAAAGAAAAAAAGTATCTGAAAATCTAATTGCATAAACATCGTTAAAAGAATAATAAATCCCAACTTTTAAAGACAAATATACCATTTTGTCAAGTAGACAGGAAATAACCAAAAAACATAAAAAATTAACATAGAGTTGTTATTAAAATTACAATACCTATCGTATTATTTTTGGACGATATAGCCTTGTATTTTGGACAGTCTATGTTATTGCCTGGGCCACTATTGATTTTTATAATCATCTTATTGTAATTTTAATGTGTTTCCTTAAAACGTGTTTGTTGATTAATGCACATGGATGTATTTTGAGCGCCAACAATAATGTTGGTATTTTAAATATGCCCCATTATCAAATTTCCAGTTTTGACCGGATTTTATCGGATGGTTGACAAGCTAAATGTTTAAATTACCGAAACACGCTTGTCGAAGAATGAAAGAAAGTTAACGGATTTTAAAAAATTTCAATTATTTCTAAAATTTTACAAATTTCAAAATTTTCAATATTTTATCATTTTCAAAATTTTTCCTACATTTTCAAAATTTTGAAGAAAATTTCAATATTTTACAAATTTAACAAATTTTTAAAATTTACAAATTTAAATATTTTACAAATTTCAAAATTTAACAAATTTCAAAATTTCAAAACCTTCAGAAAACTCAAAAATTTCTAAAACGTCATTAAACCTAAAAAAAAAACGCTTCTATTTTCTTCATCTTATTTATGGGAAGATTATTTATGTAGATATAGTAAAAAAATATATTAATGCTGTTTTATTAACTTTGACTCGAACCCAGAATCTTTCATCTTACCTTAACCAACTCGGTGATTGCGATCTCTTATTTTTAAGTTTATCGATGTCATATTTCAAATTCAGAATTAACAGTAGATACTGTCTTCGTCTATTTTTTCCCATATTTTTGGCTGCTACCTTTTTAAATTATCACAAAGTTCTAAATAATTGGTTTGTAACCTAGATAGGGTCTCGGATAAACATATCAGATTTTATTTGCATGGGACACCTATTGACATTTAAAAAAAAAATTTCTGTGTCTTGGTCTTTTTAATTTTTTTTTGTTTAGATTTGTTAGTATTGTCTTCTTCTTCAATAATATATTACACTGATGGGTCATGTTATTATATTTGCCGGCTGATCAAAAGTTGAAGTCGTTTGTTCAAAATATCAAAACATAAAAACTATCGCGAATCGTAAAACAAATATGACTGTGGATAAAACCCAAATCTTTCTTAATAATTTTATTTCTTGAATTCGGTGCTAGCGACGTCCATGAAATATTAGATTTAGATTTCTACTTATCTTTTAGTACTATTTGTGGATTCACGTTTGATAGCCAAACGAACGCATGTTACAAATGACCAGTCTGCTATCACGAACAAATTTAACGGTACAACTTTAAAATATTGTCTGGTCAATGTTCAACTGTGAAAAGATTAATGTCATCTAAGATGAGGTCCAACACAGTTAAATCGATACTTTTACAAAATTTTTAGAACATCTGTTAGTGAATAATCACGTTACATATAGAAAGAAAGGGTCTTAGATTAAATTTGCTTGAACAATTAGAAATCAATACTAGACACTATCTTAACTTGAATCAACTCAAAACAATTTACTATGCATTTTATCAATATTTAATCGCGTACGGTATTAAGCTTGGGGTGGAATTAACGCTGGCGCCAACGATGCGATTTACCGACTACCGATCACAAGCAGTTCGGATTTCGGATGAAATCTTCAGGAGAATTTGTGTTCTGAACATTAGGCTACGTTTAGTAAGTTACGTTTGTTGTTTGTTCTTTATCTTTATTTTTCTGGGTAAATTTTAGAAATCACTGGACACGCTTAATACAAATATCTTTTAGAAAAAAAATCTAAGATTCACCTTAATTACTATAAAATACAACTTTTTGAATTTGGGGCGATGGTAAATACTGCTTCAAAATTTCAATTACTTAAAATGGAATTTTACTTTTGCGTACGAGAACGCGTCAGTTCGCGGCCATTTACAATAATTTCTGTGATTTAGTTATGTTGGCATTCCTGATAATATACGCAGGCCTAGATACTTGTAAGTAGCCGACTTCTTGCAGATACATGAAGTGACGCATAATTACAAAAACACAAAAGCCTTTTTCATTTTATTTGAATATACATTTTGTTTTGAATGGTTTGTACGGCAAGCAGGGTTTGTCTAACAGACATGTGTAATTTATTCTAATGCCTTTCTTTTGCCTAAAAGCCTTTTTTTATTATATTTTATCACTAACTTCTGGCTCGTCGTTGTGTTTTGGTAATAGATTTATCGGGAATACCAACATAAACAAATGACAAGCATTTATATAAATGGTCGAGAATTGATGCTGTCCCGTGTGCGATAGTAAATTTTATTTTTATTTCATTGAAATTTTGAATGCAGTATTTTCCAAAAGTTGTTTTTAAAAATATTCGCACTAAGCGAGTCCATTGGTTTTGAAAAATGAGCATTTTCTCCAACGTGTTCATTTATATTGGATCTAAATTGAACACATTTACGTGTATTTATTTTTAAATATATTAACAATTGAGGATCAGTATTTATGGCTGCAGCAATAACAATATTTATTATCATATCAATTGAAGACAATAAAGTAATTGCGCATAGCACAACGTTACCACTTGAGTATTCTTATTACGCTGTCCAAGGAACTTATAAATAGAAGTAGATGAATATTTATACGAGAAGCTATTTGATGCATTTTGACGGACGATTTGCACGTTTAATAGTTTCAGAATCTATTAAACCGTGGCATTCCGAATTTCTACCGTTTTAGGTATAACATATTTCTCTTGAACATAAGTTTCTTAAAAAAAAAATGTTATTTTTTAAGATAATATCTAAACATTTTCCACGCTGCGGCCGAAACGCTAATTATATGAAATATCCTCGATATTAAAAAAATCGCAAATTATAACATTATATAATTTTTTAAATAAAATATGTAATTTTTAAGTTTCGACAGTAAGTTTTAAGTAGATTTCAATGACAGGTCAGGAAGGAAATGTTAAAATATAAGAGTGCATTTTATAATGCAACTCAAAAATGTACGAACTTTATTTACTTAGAATAATAATTTCACTATGCCTAGTATTTATATACTTACTTCTTTCAGTTCTCCATTAAGGAATTTACCCTTCTTTCAGCTCTCCATTAAGGAATATACCCTTCTTTCAGTTCTCCATTGAGGAATTTAACCTTCTTTTAGGTCTCCATTGAATTTACACTTCTTTCAGTTCTCTATTAAGGAATTTACCCTTCTTTCAGTTCTCAATTAAGTTATTTACCCTTCTTTCAGTTCTCCTTTAAGGAATTACCCTTATATACCCTTTTTTCAATATCTCTATCGGCCGTCCCATCTCTGATAAACATACCTACTTCCCATATACACAAACTCATCCACCGGCTCCAAGTATTCATCATTCACAACTATATTGCACACTGTTTTCGTACTCTCTCTTTCCGTCACCTGACTTTATTTAATAAGATACACTCACAACTGTATTCAATGTAACCATCCCTAATTACCATTTGTGCTGTACTATCTAGTATCTGGTTTTTGAATCCAGTAGGTATCCGTAGTAGTTGAACAAGAATAGTTCATTGCCAATTCAATGAATCTATAAAGTGTTTTGGCGTGGTTTTGCAACCACGTGATACCGTAAACAGATTCAGTACAACTCCTACGTTGAACATTGCACGTGCCATCTACAATATTATTAATTGATGTGTCTATCTGTCTAGAAATAGAAAATCAAACATTTTACAGGCTGGTAGCCGTGTTGGAGAATGTGGCAGGTTCTCAGTTACCATTCGGCTCTGATTGCTAAATTTAATTCTCTGTTAAGCTAAATACCGCATTTTTTGTTTGCATTAGCTACACACAGAAGGTCCTAAGGAAAATAATTCACCTCAGGGCCTTTGTTATCTTTGAGGATTCTTTGTGGAGGTTTTTTTTAGGAAAGGAAGGAGGGGAAGTTCTGGGTAGGAAGAGGGTATGATCTGTCGATGTGTCTAGGAGTTACGGACTTGTGAATCTACTAATCCCTCACACTGCGGTGCAAGGCAATGTTCCGAGAGAGTCAAAGTCCTGTTGGAGATTCGAAAGGTCTTCAGTCCAATTCAACCAGTCTCTGCCGAACCAACCCGTTATGTGGTAGTTGGGAAAACGCATCCGTCACTGAGGCCTCGACAAAACCTTACCTCATGAAACCGGGTATCCTTACCAATGCATCAAATGTAGCGAACCCCTTGGGGTGACCTATGGCAGGGATGTTGGTTATCAATTAAACGGTATCCTTACCCGCCTCTTAATTTGAAATACCCTACTAACAAACGTGTTTTCAATTTTACACAACAAACTTTAGGCCTTTTGCAAGAGAACTAAATGTATTAAAATTAGGCCATTTTTGGGTCCATAGAGACAACTTTTAATGAAATTGAATTTTTGAATTTGCAAAAAAGTTTTTTTCGATTCATACACGCAACGTAACAACACAAACTTGTCTTTGGCGTTCTATTCTCTTTATATATCTATCACGGCCTTGACTAGAGATTTCATCAATGCGACACCAATATGTCTGCATAGTTGAACAGGTTGCAAAGAATTAAGTCCAATTTATCTGCTTCCTCGTGCCGGAATTGCCACTCATTAAATATCTAGGAAGTGAGATTTATAATATGACATAATAAAAAATGTCAAAAATACTTTCCACATGTGCATATAAAAAAATTATTATTATTTTAATCTGGTTATCCTTCAAATTCTCTTCGGTTATCCTTGATGTCAATTCTACATTGTTTTCCTTGATTTTTTATTAATATACCAGCGAAGTAACCGGCACGCGTTGCAATACCGCTCAATAAAAGAAAGTGTTTAATTCTGTTTATTAAAATTCTTTTAGATACATAATTTTTTTTGTTTTTCTGTCTGATGTGTACATGAATAAATCAGAAGACTTTTCGACACGTGAGCAGGCAACATATAGCTGTCCCAAGAGGAAGGTAGGGAATTGCCTGCATATTCAGAACTGGTCACCAAACACAAGTACCTAAATCCATTTCAAGCAACGTCTCGATTCTTCGTCTTTCACCAGGGCGCGCTATAAAACGCGCTATTTTGTGTGCACGAAAGTTTAGTTTTGGGAAACCTAAAGTCTCCGCGTCTTCTCGTAGGATAGTTGTGAACATATTCGTGAAACATAATGTTTCTGCAGATAATTTGGTAGCATATTATTTTTAAGTTTGTATATCATTTTTAATGTTTTATATATGTTGTTTGGTTGTCATCATATTTAGATTTTGTAACATAATTTTAACTCTAGTAAAAATGTTGCGTTTTAAAATCTTCCTCATCCCCCTATTTTGTATAACCTGTAATTTATTATTTTGGGCTTCGTTACATAGGAATAAAACACTAGAACAATAATTTAAATGCGGGAGTTTCAATAGAATTGTAAACAAAGCGCGTTATCTTGAGATCCAAGTTATTTCTGATCATTTTTAGAAATCCAACTTTTTTAGCAATTTTCTTTGTTATGTATTCTAAGTACTAGTACCAGATATTTAATACTGCTAACCCTTTCTGTGTTTCGTGATCAATTTTTAGTATTGCCTATTTATGTGTAAATTACTGTAGGTTTAGGGAAAAAAGATATACTTACATATACAAAATTTAAATAAATATCGCCGAAGGGAATGTGCAGAGATGATGTATAGCAGAATGACAAAAGTATAACATATATTTTAATTCAAATGCATCAAGGATAAAACTACTTGTCTATATACTGTATATTATACCAGCGTATAACCACAAAAAATCGACACAGTAAATAAATTCTTTGGATATCCATACCAACTTATTATTAATGCGAAGTCGATTTTAGATTATTTAATTTATTGTGAAGTCGATTTTAGATTAGAAATTGGTAAATAACGCACAAACAATTATGATTTTATAATAATTATAATTTGGCGGGCTAACTGTCGGCGGATCAACTGTCTAATCACCCATTACAATTACATCCTACGCAGCACTGCGTTAAGTCGTATTAACGACCAACAATCTTGGTGTACATAATAACTATCTAACGAACTAAACTAAATAACAACATAATGCATAAATAATTATTCTGTTATTGACTGTAGACTGACTGGAACTTCAGAATGCATTATTGTGTCGCATAAATGATTGCTTGAATTCATTTGCATGTTTTCAAATTAATAAATAATAACTACTGGATGTAAAGAATTGATCCGACCCCAATTATGTATATTAAATACTTGTAATTTCACGTCATAATAATAATAATAATAATAATTGGATAATTTATAGAGCGCCGTTTTTGTGAAAAATCACCTCAAAGGAGCTGTCATATATTAATTATTACTATGCATTGAAAACATCATTTGAAAACCCAACTATAATCGTATAATAATTACTCACGTAATAAAGATAATCATTATTGTACATAATTGATGTTGTAAAAACATATTTTCTGGGATTATCGTGAAGTGAATATACGTAGTATACCAAAAAATATTAACAAATAATCCTGATGGGAATTATTTTCGTCAGGGCCTCCTGTGTGGAGCTAATGTAAAAAAGGTCAATTAGTTAAACGTCAATTCTAGGTCCGTTCCAACTTTTGAACAAATTTTAATCTAATTCATTACACTCGTAATACATATGTCGGATAGATGTCGTTTTTACTGCATTAAGTCTATTTTTATTTCACATCTGCTAGTGACATTCGTCAAATGCATCAGGGTTGGTTTCAGAACTATTTTATGAACTGCTAGAATCATTTCGGTTCTCCATTATTCATAAATCAACTGGGAAAAAGATATTATTCGGCATTTGACGGGAACTTTTCAACTGTCAAAAAAACAAAATGGCTACTTGATGACTTTGTCACACGTAAATTTCTGCGAAATTAATGTTTCTTCAAATTAAAATTGAAAACATTTCATTTAGATCAAAAAGAACGAATGAAGTTCGAAATTTAAATACTGGCGGGAAAGCGTGGAGGCGTGGCGTGGGCTCGCCTGTCACGTGTTACATTACCCCTCAACCTCACCTTCATATTGCCCCTCTCCCATTCACACACCTCCGTCCTCCGTACTAAATTTATTATCTCGTTAGACCAGTGTGTACCCAGCGGCTTTAAAAAGCAAAGGTCGTCTGCAACCACCCTAATTTATAAAATATAAGCGGCACCTCACTAAAAGGGCAAAATCATTGCTTAACACCCCACATTCATCTTGAAAACAGCATAACAATACTTTTACACTTTTTTCTGTAGCTATGTTTTGCTTGTTTCGATTATACAGGTATTTGTTTGTACAAGTGCACGAAAGGTCGTCTGCATTTAGCAACAAAGCTCTGCGGCACTTCATCAAAAACGCATTTTTATCTGTCTGCGATATGACGCAAATTTTCATTGTTATATTAATGATTTTACCCTTTTTGCTCGGTGTATTTATTTTACCTAGAGGTATTTATATTTTATGTGTAGGTAAGGTACCTACCCACCTTTCCGGAGGCGCGGCATTTTCCTTGTGCAAGTGCACAGAATGCTTATTAGGAAACAGAACTAATTATTTTGTAAATATTGTCACGTTGGTATTAGTGTTTTGTCTATGGTGGCATTTGACGTTGGTATTTTTGCCTCTGGCCTATTGGAACGCGCCATTTATAATGTTTTTTCCGCCATTGATTGCCTGGCGTTATAATATTAATAATAAATAAATTATGTAAATTTTTACGTTTGTAGTGATATCTTGTCAATTTTTTTTGTCAAAGTTTTTCTGCATGCAGGAAATTTATAAAATTAAAACTTCTTTAGCGGAAAAAATTCGGTTTAGTGGCGAAATTCCTAAAAATACAAACTAGTTATTTTTATACTAACTATGGGCCGGGGAATACGAATCTGAAAGAATTAGGCGGCGGCAAGCAATATTAACTGAATTATACGACTTTAAAATTTTTTTTTACACACATAGGAAAATGGCCATTTTGGAAGCATTCTGATTCCTAGAAAATCAAACTAGTTATTTTTATACTAACTTTGGGCCGGGGAATCCGAATCTGAAAGAATTAGGCGGCGACAAGCAATATTAACTGAATTACACGACTTTTAAATTTTCAATAAACACAAACGAAAACAGCCATCTTAAAAGCATTTTAACACATGAAAACCATAGAAACCATAGAAAAACAACAATTTAAGTGTGGCCATTAAACAATAATATCATCGAACATACCTTATAAATCAAACACATCTTCGTAAAGTAAAATTTTCCGATACGATAATTCTTCACATGATAATTCATCACATAACACATTAACCTGATGAATTATGACTATCTCAACGGCCGTATTCTTAAACCAAAAGTATGAAAATTCGTAGTCTTAAAAAGTTGTTACCTAGACCGGTCACCAATATCAATGTTATTATATAAAACCTAACCTAACCTAACCCAACATTTTGTTTGTGCCCCTTTATACCGCCTGCTCGCGTCAATTTAAAAAAACATCCCAGTTTTCAAGTAGTTTAGCTGCTACGCTAGGTTTGTGTAACATGGTTTGTGCCCCTTTATACCGCCTGCTCGCGTCAATTTAAAAAAACATCCCAGTTTTCAAGTAGTTTAGCGGCTACGCTAGGTTTGTGTAACATGGTTTGTGCCCCTTTATACCGCCTGCTCGCGTCAATTTAAAAAAACATCCCAGTTTTCAAGTAGTTTAGCGGCTACGCTAGGTTTGTGTAACATGGTTTGTGCCCCTTTATACCGCCTGCTCGCGTCAATTTAAAAAAACATCCCAGTTTTCAAGTAGTTTAGCTGCTACGCTAGGTTTGTGTAACATGGTTTGTGCCCCTTTATACCGCCTGCTCGCGTCAATTTAAAAAAACATCCCAGTTTTCAAGTAGTTTAGCGGCTACGCTAGGTTTAGGTAGCATGGTTTGTGATACAAAAGTGAGTAAAATTTATAAAAAGTAAGTACTTAAATTATAAACATGTTATTTTACGTTATTGATATTACTGCTTAATGGCAACACTTAATTTTATGTGATGTAACATCTTTATTCTTTTTCTATGTTTTCTTGCGAATTCGATAATGTCAAAATGTCTTCTTTTTGTGTCTGTTTATAGCAAATTTTAAAGTCGTATAATTCATTTAATATTGCTTGCCGCCGCCTAATTCTTTCTGATTCGGATTCCCCGGCCCAAAATTAGTATAAAAATAACTAGTTTGATTTTCTAGGAATCAGAATGCTTCCAAAATGGCCATTTTCCTATGTGTGAAAAAAAATTTTTAAAGTCGTATAATTCAGTTAATATTGCTTGCCGCCGCCTAATTCTTTCAGATTCGTATTCCCCGGCCCATAGTTAGTATAAAAATAACTAGTTTGTATTTTTAGGAATTTCGCCACTAAACCGAACTTTAGCCCTATAGGATTTAGCCTGCAAGAGAATGAGATAGACTAATCGGTATCCTCTTTGTGCGGTGCTTCTTAGAATAAAAAAAAAAAAAAAAAATTTTAACTTTTAACAATATAATAAATAAACCCTACAATTATTATTATTATATATTGTTTAAACTTGGTAATAATCAATACCATTACATAGTATAAAAGTAGTCGCTCAAAATGGATGTGCGCTTCTTCTTCTTCTTCAATGGCGCTACAGCCCATTTCGAGCCTTGGCCTCCTTCAAAATAAGCCTCCACCGCCCTCTGTCCTCGGCCGTCGTCTTCCAATCTGCAACATGGAGTAATCCTCTTGCATCCTTCCTGACATCATCCTCCCATCTCAGTCTAGGTCTGCCCGCCTTTCGTTTACCTCCCGGGTGTCCTGTCAGAACCTTCTTCGGTGCTCGTGTGCTTGGCATTCGGTGCACATGTCCGGCCCATCTTAATCTTTGGAGCCTTAAATGGGTGGAGAGTCTGGGAGCTTGATAAATTTCATAGAGCTCATTGTTGTGGCGGATTCTCCATGCCTCTCCCTCTCGCACCGCTCCTAAGATTCTTCGCAGTACCTTTCTTTCGAAGATGTCCAGCTGTTCTGCTGACTTTGCTGTCAGTGTTCCCGCCTCACATCCATAGGCCAAGACCGTTCTGATAATTGTTTTATATAAGGTTATTTTAGTTTTCCTATGAACGTTTCGTGATTTGAACACTGGCAGCAACGCGAAGTAAGTGTTGTTAGCGGCTGTGATGCGCTTTCTTACTTCTACTGGGTCTTCATTGTCCTGCGTTATGATGGAGCCCAGGTAGGTAAACTCTTCGACCACTTTGAAATTATAATTGTCTTTAAATTTCACTTTATCTTTTATTCTGCGGTGAGGGGTTCTGGTTTGCATCATGATTTTTGTTTTATTTTCATTGATTTGCAACCCCACCTCTTTTGCCGCAGTCTCCAAAGGGTCAAACACATCTCTTACAGCCTGTAGGGATCTTCCGACAATGTTAAGGTCATCTGCGTAGCCAACTATTTGATTGCTTCTGTAGCAGATGTTTGAATCGGTACTGATCATTGTCTTCCTAACGACGTGCTCCAGTACAATATTGAAAAGGGTAGGTGCTAAGCCATCACCTTGTTTCAGCCCCTGGGAGACGTTAAAATCCTCCGTTGTTTCACCTCCTATCCTTACTCGACACCGTGAGCCGACCATTGTTGCTTTTACAAGCTTGACTATTTTGGGCGGTATTCCAAAATTTAGGAGTATTTCATAAATCTTCTCCCTATCTATGCTGTCATACGCCTGTTTGAAGTCAACAAATAGTTGATATATATCTATATCGAATTCCCAGCATTTTGTCAGGATTTGTCGAGTAATGAAGAGTTGATCATTGGTGGATCTCCCCCTCCTGAAACCTGCCTGATATTCTCCTAGTAAGTTCTCTGAGTAATATTCTAGTCTTTCTTTCAAAATCATTGTGAAAATTTTATACGCTGTGCAAAGTAACGATATTCCTCTGTAATTTTCACACTTCAATTTGTCTCCCTTTTTATGTATGGGGCATATTATGCTAGTTTGCCATTCTTCTGGTACTCTTTCGGCGGTCCATATTTTCACAATGAGATTGTGTAGCAGGTTCTTCAGTTGTTCATTTCCATATTTATAGAGCTCTGCAGGGATATTATCTCCTCCCGGAGTTTTATTGTTTTTCAGTTTCTTTAGTGCAGCCCTTAATTCTGCCATTGTTGGTGCTCTCGTTGTTTCATCACTATTTAGCTCGTCCGGAATGTGAGTTGGTTCGACTGTCAGGTTGTTATTGGGATTTAAGAGCTGTTGGAAATATTCTTTCCACCTAGTCTTGATCTTTTCCTTATCTCCTATTATGTCTCCATTACTATCTCTGCAGAGAGATGTGTTGGGTTTGAAACCCTTTTTAAATACATTGACGCCTTTATATGCCTCACGTGGATTGTTATTTGCAAAGTCATTTTCCATTTTCAACAATATGTTGTTAAAATACAATCTGTTCTTTCTTTTAATTAAATGGTTAGCATCTCTTCGTGCTTGTTCGTAGGCTTGTCTTTTTGCTCTAGTTCCTCTTTCTATACATAATTTTTTTAGAACATTTTTCTTGTGGACGCTCTGTATGCACTCCTCATCGAACCAGGGATTTCTAGCCTGCCTTGGTCTATTTCCTATGCCTGATTCTGCCGCTGTCAGCAGTGCATCTCTCAGATTGGTCCAATCCTCTTCTAAATCATTTGGGGAGAGCTGATCACTCAGTTGGTTTGGTAGGTTTGTTGACAATGAGTCATGATATCTTTCCAATCCTTCTGGTGTTTTAAGAACATCGATGTTTAGCTTTGGGATACTTGGCTGATTAGACCTTTTATCTCTTGCTATTCTGCATCTATAGGATGCTACTACCAAATAGTGATCCGAATCACAGTTAGCTCCTCTGTAGCTTCTTACATTTGTGATACTGGTCGCCCCTCTTCTTTCAATTAGGATATGGTCTATTTGGTTATGGTATCTGCCGCCAGGTGATGTCCATGTCCATTTATATATATTCTTCCGTGGGAACTGTGTTGATGCTATTATCATATTCCTTGATTCTGCAAAGTCAATCACTCTTGATCCATTGTTATTGCTTTCCGTATGAAGACTGTTTTTTCCTGTAACCTGCTGGTGTGCCGGATCCTGACCAATTTTCGCGTTAAGGTCTCCAATTACCATTTTTATATCATTGGATGGTATGGTGTCATATATCTGTTCCAGTTTATGATAGAAAGTATCCTTAGTTACTTCATCTTTGTCTTCTGTCTCAGCATGAATGTTTACGATGGAAATGTTAAAGAATTTAGTCTTTATACGAAGTATGCATATTCTTTAATTTACCGCCTTAAAACCAATTACTTGATTTTTTAATCTTTGGTTAACGATGAAGGCTACTCCGAACTCATGGTATTTTTCGTTGCCACTGTGCATTATTGTATGCGTTCTAGTATCAAAGGTATCAGTGCCTGTCCATCTTGTTTCCTGCACTGCTAATATATCTATTTTGTACTTTTCCATTTCATCAAGTACTTCTCTGAGGGCCCCGCCTCTGTACATTGTTCTTACGTTCCATGTTGCCATTCTCAAGTCCATATTTCGATTGCCATGTTGTCTGCCGGGTATTTTCGCTGTCCGAGGCTTAGTTTCCGGTTTCGTAATAATGCTATTTTTACAGGGAGTGGTTATTAGCCACTCGCCCAACCCCTTACCCCTTACGCTTAGATCTTTGCTATGGATGGCTTTGGATGTGCGCTTAGATCTTTTAAACTACGCAACGGATTTTCATGCGGTTTTCATCAATAGATAGAGTGATTCAAGAGGAAGGTTTATATGTATAATACATGCTTATTATACTAAAGAAAAGCTGAGAAATTTAAATATTCAATTCAGGCAGCGGGCAGCTGGTAAGCGGGTGGTGTGGATTTTATAAAGGTTGGGTAATGGTGTTTAGTTATGTAAGCCACAGCAACGTGTGGCCGGGTCTGCTAGTAAATTATATAACTTTAATTATACGTTTGTAGTGATATTATATTCAATTTCATTATTTTTTCTGCACGCAGGAAATTTACAAAGTGAAAACTTATTGTGATTTGAAACTAGATGAAACGAAACCGAGCGACACTAAAAAGAGACAAACACATACATCTATAGGATTTAGCCTGCAAGAGAATGAGACAGACTAATCGGTGTCCTCTTTGTGCGGTGCTTCGTAGAATAAAATAAAAAGTAGTTTTTAAACTTGTAACAATATTATAATAAATAAACCCTACAATTGTCCTAATCCTGATACTCTGCATTCGTCTCGTTCTCTCGAAGTTTAGTTTTCTAAAGGTTTCATTTCTACTGAACACAAAGGTTTTTGAAAACTTTTTTAGCACCGTTCTGATTTGAAACTCGATGAATCGGAAAAGCGACACTAAAAAAAGACAAACACATACATCTATAGGATTAAGCCTGTGAGAGAACGAACGAAGAGGTGGAACAATCGGTCTCTTCTTTGTATGATACCTACTTCGTAAATAATCCTTCTACTCTTTGTGCGGTGCTTCCCTGCCCACTAGCCTTCCCACTCTTGTCTACTTTAGATTTTTGACTGTATTGTCTGTATCACACTGTAGGAGCAAGAGAGAGCAGTGCGCGCGCACATTTTCTTTCTTTCTTCTTTTATAAGTAAGTGAAGTTTTACCGTGTGGTCTGCAGCACACTCGTTTTTTTTTTTTTTTTAATAATGTCGTTTAGCTTTTAACAGAAGACGTGAGTGAGGCTGAATAAAGTGGGGAGGGAAGGAGGTGGGAAAGAGGGAGGTTAGGTTAGGTTGTAACTATTTAGATCTAGTAACAAAATATACTTATTAAAAATATGTAAGAAAGTGTTTGGTTTTCACCAGTTCTGAGGTTGGTACAAAGACTATGTGTCTGTCATGATGATATAGATAGATGATAACCGACTTCCGATAAGAGAGAGAATAATAGATGAACAAAGGTAATAGAAGATGGTGCCAAAAACTTCGTTGATTAAATGAAAACAATAGAAAAAAGAGAAATACAAACTTTTAAAACAGTGATAAATGTCAAACATATCTTTAAACCAACAATGATAAATTTTGCGTAAAAATTAGGACAACAACTGACGCAACCTGTCCCTTCTCTGAGGTCTTTCTCAAGGTCAGAATTCTTGATCGATTCGTTATACATCCCAGGAATGACGTCAAAAAATTATTGGCACTCTTCCAAGACTAATTCACTTGGCGTTAGAATCTAGAAATAATATTGAGACAGGTTTTTTCTGCCTTTGCGAGAGCAAAAAACTCTGCTATTAAAGAACACATTCAATTTCATTAACAAAATAAACGTAATTACTCGAGTGAGTGCAGTTTTTAATCAAGATTATTAAGTGTTATCCAAATATTATTTTTTTACGGCGTTCCTCAAGATTTAATGTTGAATCCACATTTAATTATCAAATTTGTAATATCGCGCATTAAATACATCATATTGTTTTTTCAACTGTCAAATGCTATTTCAACCATTGTGCATTCCTGTTTGACTCTATAACAATATTCAATTTAATAAATTATCTTCGTGTAATTAAAAGTTTTTTTAAAATATACAGATCTATTGTTTGCTACTAATTTTAATATATTTTTAATGTTAAATACATAAGTGTAATATCATCATTCCTGTGAAGCTACATCACTTTTGTACTTCCCAACATTCCCCTTCCCTCTCCATTACCTAATTCTAATCGATTAATTTGTGTTATTTCACAATTAATAAATTTTAAAAAAATACACAGTATATTTGCGGCACGTTTCAGAGTGGTGGCCACTCTCAGTATTACCCTGGTGTAAGACGACCATTCAGAATTGAAACGTTGCTTGAAATGGCTTTAGCCGTGTTTGATGATCTGAATAGCCAGGTAATTCCCCACCTTCCTCTGCCCCATTTCCTTTCCCTTTCCGCTACCTTCATTCTAACAACAATTGTGGATGCCATAGTCTCATTGGCTCCAGACAGGAGCAGCTGGGACGCATGTGAAGTATTCAGAAAAAAAATATAGATGCCATAGTTCTGCTGGTTCCGGACAGTTGTGACACTGTCTTGCGCGTTATTTACGTTAAAAAAACAGAATCAAAATGTTGCTCATAATAGCTTTAGCCATGTCTATTAACTATATCTCAACAGACCTCCCAACATTCCTCTTTCCCATATATCTACCTCCCCACAATCATAAGCCTCACCATATACCTCAAAAATTGGGATCTCCACTGGCTTCAGACTGATGTGCGATATCCAAATTAAAATATCTTCTTTTCATGAGTGACTATTAAAGCAATACCCAACACAGAATATATATTTACACTATTTATTGTAATGCTTTTTAAACCTACCAATATTTGGGCGCCTTTCAAAGTAGATAACAACAAAAAATTGCACTTATAATTAACAAAAATCAACATTAATCACAATCCTTTTACAAAAAAGGAGGTTGCAAGGTTAACTTGAAAACTCGATTCGATGGACGTGTTTCAATTTGAAAAGCTGCATCAATTCGTTTACTGTTTAAACACAGGTAACTCACATACACACCTGCATAGAGCAAGCACCAATACTAGTGAAGGAGACACACCCATCTTGACCAAGGCGGTAGTCTCTGTATGCCAAGATATATCCAACAGAGCTAAATTTACGCAAGAATCTGTTGATGCAAGTCTGAGTGATTTCTTGAACGCTGTCTGTCTGTATGCAGGGTCAAATCTTATACAGGACTAGATGTGAAAGACGCTAAGAATTGCTTTAGAAAATTTAGACAACTATATTTTTTTAATACCCTTTTTCTTTGTTACTTTTTAAAGAAAGGCAGACATTTCCGGGTTACGAATATCCTGACAATATTTTCATTCTTCCTGCTACTGCAATTCTTTTTCCTTGCGCTGTCCGAACTCATTGCCTTGGTAGGCTGTTGGGGTCGGCCCTTCTCGTTCTCAGGTTGTAGCTTCTTCAGTTCTGAGTATCGCCTTCATCCAGGCCGTTTCTCTGAAGTATTTTGGACCATTGAGTCATCTAGGAGTTCTTTGGTCTTCCTCTGGATGACTGTCGATAAAGCTCCATAGACATGTCCTGCTTCACTGTGTGGTCTGATGGACTTCCTGGTACCGTCATTATGAGCGGGAAAATTGCCGGTGCAACAATGGAGGACAAGTAGCTAACAGAGGATTCATCCCATTACGCCTGGGTGAGATTCGACGGTTCTGACCACTAGACTAAATGTTCTTATGTCGGTTCCTCATTGCTGAGGTTCGTCATTCTAATTTCCATGGTAGACAATGCTCCTATTTTATCAAGGTTCTGCGCTGCATGGAGAGCCAAAACGTCATCATAATGCTAAATTTATGGGGTCCTCCTCGCCATCTCCATCGTTATCCAGCATGGTTGCAGATCGCTAACGAATAAGTAATAGTTTACAATGACTGAGTGCTCTTAATGTATTCGACGTCAACTGTTGTTTGTACTAGTCTAGCGATCTGAAGCTGTCCTAGAGAACGATGAGAAGTTACCGAAAGTTATCCTATCAATCCTTATCGATCGCCCATGCTAGGACCCCTGATGTTAGTTATATCTACCAATGAATATCATCTAGATAACAATATTTGTATACATGAGACGCTAAAAGACACCACATTTAACTGTTTAAACCTTAACATTTATAAATTTTCAGTTACTAACTAACTATCTCGCCGTTTCCTCACAGGGGTGGGCAGAGAGGACAGACTGTCAAACAACTCGGTCTTCCTTGTTGAATTGAAAAATTCCTTGCCTCATTCACATTCATTCATACTCTTCTATTATTGCTGTAACCCCTCATTAACTCCATGTACCTGTCCTTCTATAAGTAGAGTTGACAGTATTAAATATCTTGGTATTCAAATAGATGATCTTCTTAAATGGAACGCATATGTTACAAACTTAACGACAAAACTGAGGAAATTCGTCTATTTCTTTAAAAATGTTAGAGATATATTAAATATAAAACAATTGAAACAAGTTTACTGTGCTCTCATACAATCATCACTTGAATATGGTATTATTAGCTAAGGAAGTGCAACAAATACTTGCCTGGAGCCTTTAGTAAAGATTCAAAAACTAATTTTGAAGGTTATCCTTAAAGTCCCGTTGAGAACGAGCACTGATTTTATTTTTAAGACACTAAATGTTCCTAACCTGCAAAAACTGTATTCAAAAAATATTCTGCTTCACCAATTTAAAAATACATACATGTTTGAGGAACGAATAAGCACTAGAGCCCTAAGAGAGTCAAGTGTAAAATCTTTTAACATCCCAGTTTGTCAAACCTCTTATGGACAAAGAACTTTTAAATATAATGCAACAAATCTATTCAATTCTCTACCTACTGAAATAAGAAACACTCAAAGCAAAAGTGCATTTAAAAGTAGAATCATTGATCACCTCAAATAAACATATCTATCAGGAGTATTTAATAACATTCTTACCTTTATGCCTACTGTGTGTAAATATGTAACCATGTATCTACTGCAATGTTCTATATAACATACTTGAATTGTATATTTACTTAGAAAAAAAAAAGATTTTATATCAAGCCGTCATGTTCATAATATTAATAAAACAAAATCATAGATAATAACCACTCTGTAAATTGCCATCTCAACACAGGTGTTTCACACCTAGTGAGATGGGCAATACGTCATTATTATAACCTAATGTAATATGAAAATAATTAAATAAATAAAATTCTAACTCTTGAGATGGACCGTCTCAAGTATCTGTTTTACTTGGTCGTGCCATGTCTTCCTCGGGCGTCCCCATTAGACCCCTTTATTCGTTCATTTGCTCAGCGTACCAAAATAATCTGAGCGCCCCTTTCTTAATATTACTCATTACGTTTACGTAAACCTTGCTTTCTTTGCGGATCTCCACACTTCTCACACATATCATATCATCTCAGGAATCTCATTTCTACAGCATTCAGTCTACTTTCATCCTTCCTCTGCCAGTTCCATGCTTCACTGCCATACATCAGGATAGGTACCAGCACTCCATTGTATACTGCTAGCTTCGCTTCTTTGGATAGTTTTTTGTTAGCGCCAACTGCGTTCAGTCCTCTAATAATTGTATTGGAAAATTACAATAATTTAAAATCATTGGAAGGTTAAAAGGTTCAAAATGGTGTAATTCCGGGTTCGTCTCACATCTCTGAATAAAACTTCGGGGTCAACAAAACATTTTGGACTTTATCCTTGAAGAATTGAAGGAGATAAGTAAGATTAATGAATCTAAACAAAAAAATTGAAAAAGAACAGGATTTTATTTACGACTATCGAGTACCTGGCATGCGTTGCAATGGTTCCGCGACTTATCATCCCGCGACAAAACATCCCCCATCAAAATTTCTACTAAAACCTAACCTAACCCAACCTAACAAAAAAGGGACAAAAATAATACAGACATCCTCTAAAGACAATAAATTATTATTCAAAAATAGTTAAATGGGACAAAAATAATACAAATAACAATAATTTATTGTCTTTATAGGACGTCTCTATTATTTTGGTCCTATTTTTTGTTAGGATTAGTTTAGGTTAGGTTATATAAGACCATTGTCAGAACTGTATTGGCATATGGATGTGAGGCGCTGACACTGACGGTAAAGATGGCTGAAATGCTGGATACTTTTGAAAGAAAAGTGCTGAGAAGAATATGTGGACCCGTGAAAGAGGGCGAACAGTGGTGCATCCAGCACAATAAAGAACTGTATGATATATATATCAAGCCAAGCTTCTCCAGGTACCAAACTGGAAGTCAGCCGCTGATGACAGGAGGAGTTGGAGGCGACTGTTGCAGGAGGCCAAAGCTCGATATGGGCTGTAGCGCCGTCGAAGGTTAGGTTTTAGTAGATATTTTGTTGTGGGATGTTTTGTCCGTAGGATATTTTGTCGAGGATATTTTTTCACGGGATGAAATGTCGCGGAATCGTCTAGACACCAGACAAAGTTATTTATTTCATTATCTTATAAAAAGTGTTTTCAAAGACTCGTGTTATTGTTTTTGTTTTCGAATTCAATATAACATTTTTCTCATAGCGTATGATGTTTATATGACCCTATAAATGAAGTGATTAAAGAATAAAAAAAACATATAAGAAGACCACACGCAAGAGTATAATTTCTGCTTATATTTCTCAATGCTTAATCAAAGTCGTACATTCCGCAGTCATCATTTATTGCGATTTAATAATAACATTCCTTCGGTCGATGGATTCATTGAACATGATCTGGTTTATAATATTGTTGTTGTACCTGTACTTATACCTGGACTAGTGTAATACCAATAGCCACGGGTATCGGTTATCAGGTAATATGGCGCCTCTGCAGCACAAACAGAACTACTTTCCATCCAATTAGCATAAACAGCTTACTACCTACAGTGCGAGCTGAACTCAATACTGACTTGTGTCGACACTACTTGTGTGATAGGGGTGTACTTAATGAATCAAATACGTTTAAAAAACTGTAAAACTTCACCAAAATATTATTTTTAACATCATCATTCCAGCGTTGAAATTTCATGGTGGAAACTGACCTCCTCCACAAGAATTGATTCTCCCCTGGATGTGGTCCTTCAGCCCTTCCTATCCTGCTACAATCCTCTTCCACCGCTTCCTCGGTTTGCTTCTGCATCACTTCCATCGGGGCATCCACTTAGTCGTAGCTTTTTGCTTCCTATAAATAATATCTTCAAAATTAATAGAAAACTTAGTTTTTACCACGTTTACTGTTTATAAAAAAACGACATGTTTCATGAGCAATGCTCACTTCTTCAGGGTTTATTAATTACATACTAATTATAAATAAATAATAGACATAGACAACGGTGTCAATGGAAAGGTGAGAATGGGTGTAGAAGGAAGAAGGGCAATAGGGAACAACTTACAAAGGACACGAGTTTAATATTGGGTCATTTAAAAACAATTTTGGTATATTAATAATATTCGAATTCGCATTCACGCTCTTTCTGATTTCTAAGATTTCCAATTTGTCCAAATGAGCACCTTTAAAATTACAATGTAATAACTCAATTCTACTATTGAAGTCAAAAGTGTTTTGAATTATAATGGTGCCACAAAATGAGTTTGCTGTGTTTAAAGAAATAATATCGTAAGTATATAATTTTTATTGGAATAACTTTTAAAGAATGTACACATCAATGTAATATGTTATTGAAGAAGAAGATAATTCTAATAAATCAAAGTTTTTAATTTTTTTTTTTTTTTTTCTTATTTATTTACATTTTTTATTACAATTTTTAACATTTTTTTACATTAAGTCCCGTTAAACTGATTGATATCAGTTTGTGAATCATGAAACAGAATGAAGACACAGAAAAAAATGGTAAGGTTCGCAACTGGAACTCAAACCCGGGATCTCTTGTCTTACCGGGACACAGCGCCTTGACCAAATCAACCATTGGGACATATATCTGTTGTGTCATTTTAATTCATGTCTTATTGGAAATTCTAAATTAGCAATATTATCTTAATATAATATTAACTAATTGATCTGAAGGAGCTGTTTCCCGGTAAGGCAAAAGATCGTTGGTTTGATTCCTGGTTGCGACCGTGCCTTTTTTTTTTTTTTTCTGTGTTATTCTGTTTCATGTTTTATTTAGATTTCTTGAACCATTGTCTTCTTTAATTATATCTTATTTGACTCATTTTACTGCAATCAAAAAGATTGTCTTTTTACAAAAACTAATTCAAATTTTAACATCTTTAACGACGATAAAGGCTGGCAAATAACTGTCTATTCAGAAACTATTATGCTAAAACGAAAAATTTTAAGTCAATTTAAGAAAGGTATAGATTTTAAATTATTTTGGTGTCACAATAAATTGATTGTAACAAACCAAACTGACTTAAATCAAACGCATAAGGTAAAAATCCTTTTTCAAATATTAAAAAAAACATTTTTGTTGTCATTAACAAACAAGCAGAATATATTGATTCTTCGAAACGTTATTCAATGACCTTGTTTACGTATAGGATAACTACGGAACGATAAAAAATATACATCAAGCGGTAACTAATAAAGATAACAAAATACGTGGAGCCTTTATTAAAATGTATAGAAACACAATTAGGTATCAATTTGTAAGTTGATTTAGAACTTGACATGAAAGCAGTAGTGATTACTAATTGGTTAACAACAACCCTTTCTGTTTTTCCAGTGTTTTATATTTTGGGGGCATGTCCATCATTTTTAGATACGTGCTTCTTTTTTGACCATCGCTCAATCTCTGTTATGATATTCTTGTTGCAGTTCATCTTCTGGTCTCAAATTTAGCTGAAGTTCTTAATTATCCAAATGACTATCAGCAAATTTTACAGATGAAGGAGGTTTTCTTTCATTATTTCAATGAATCGTGGAGTTCAATCTCTATTTGGAACCAAAACTAAGCTGGTCGTTTGGACAATTAAGCACTAGGTCGACGAGATATGCATTTTTCTGTCTATCTGGAAAGTCAAGAGTTCATTTCAAAGGCTGCTTTACAATCTTTTCAACGAGAATTATTTGATGTTTGTATTTTATTTTTATTGTGTTATTGGCACATATTGTGCCGTATACATTAAAATAAATTTAAAAAATGGTTTATTTTCAGACCATTGGTCAATCTCTACAATAATACAATGACCTTCTAGTATCAAGTTAAGTAAGATATCGCTACTACTCTCTATTTTCCTAGCCACGTAGTGTAGTTTCAATGTCCAGGAATATGTACATAGCTTAATTTCCTTCAACAGTAGTCGTTAGTTTTGGTAGTTATATGTAGTTTTGATGTGTCTCAACGAATCTCAGTAAATTAGTAGATACTATAGGAGAGTGTCAACTGTCGCCGTTCGTTTTTAATACCCTAGCCGATGATTTCCGATTAACAGCTGGGCACCTTCAGTGACGGGTTCCCTTACATAGCCTCCATTAGAACGGGCATTTGTTCCAGTTCAATATTAATTGTAAACCAGAGAGATCATTGAAACTCCCAATCATCTGGGAAGACCACAGAACATCACAAATACCAATCTAATATACTTCCAATTTCTACTAAAGATAAAGCAAATTGACACATTTAATGTTATTGATGTTGATGGAAGACGACAACACAATTACTATTGCCACCAATTTTTATTGATGACACCCTGATGTAACCAAAATATATTTTTAAAAGTTATAGTTGTTTGCGAAAAGATGCAAGATTCAAGTCTTTTTTTGACTCATTATATGAACAGGACGTAAGCCAAAAAATAATGTATAAGAAGTGACCTAATATAATCATTCCAACCATGTTTTTGTTTTCTCTACAGAACATTAACCAAGTGCACTTTATTGATATTATTTTGAAATTTCAAGATTCTAAGCCAGATTGACTCGTAGAGTAACAGTCCAATCCTATCCAAACAATTAAAAACAAATTCTACTACTCGAGTGTCAAAAATTTGTAAAACTACGCACTTGGCAAAACTCAATAGATTTTTTTCAGACTAGCAAACATTTTTTACAATGTATACGCGCAATCGTTAGACCAGCCAGAATTCCATTAGCTATACCATTTTTCATGTCTTTAATATAGTCGAGACATCTTCTATTTTAATATTCATGGTTAAGTAACGTGTGCTCAAGTCTTTAAAAAAATATTTTAGTGGATTATTGTCGTTTTATAATCGACTTATGTCTTCATTAGAATTTAATTCATAAATTTTTTCAACAATATTTTCTGATGCAATAACTTAAAACTAAACGCTTTGATTGATATATTTACACTCAGGACGGTTGGGACATCAGTAAAAAAAGAAAGTAAGGTTTCACAGAATTTGAACAATTCAACGAATAAATTTCGAAGTTAAAATTCAAGCTACGTGAAAGTTCTTTTTAAGTTTTGTTGTTTATTAATTATAAGCCGATTGTTTCACAGTGTGTTCTTGGATAGTATCTGAACTTGAATAGGACTTTCGTAGAGCTTGAATATATTCGTAGACTTTGAAATTTGATGAATTGTTCAAATTGTTAAAAAAAAACCCTCATGAGAGTTTAAAAGAGGACAAAAAGATAATTAAAATAAATTAGAAGAAGACAAGAATAATTAGTTAATAAAAAAGATTAAGAAAGGGACATATGGCTTGGACATGAAGAAAGAATGGACAAATACGAGAGAGTTGTTGAAAGAAGAATTTCAAGTTATACCAGGGTAAAATGGCATTATCTGAAGACACAACCGGTCAGTGGCTGAGTTGGCATCGCATCTGGGTCCTATCGAGGCTTCGTGGGTTTGATTCCTCATCTGGAATTCTCCACACCAGCAATAAACAACAACATACACCAGCAACATTTTCCGCTTACTGTTAGTGTAGTAGGAGATTTTAAAAATATTGTTAGGTTATTGGTTACCCGTGCTAATCGAAACTTACCGAATGGTAGTCTCTTAAAAAATATATATATGTATACATTAACTGCTCTGACGCTATAAATTTGATGTCCTTACATGTACCCCCGAAACGTACTAGATGCAATATATTATTTTGGAACAATAATTTCAGGTTCACTTCTGGCAATGGACAAATATTATTATCTATTTGTCCATTGCCAGAAGTGAACCTGAAATTATTGTTCCAAAATAATATATTGCATCTAGTACGTTTCGGGGGTACATGTAAGGACATTGTCGCTGATATTTTCTATTTGAATTTTGACATATTCAATGCCAAATTAGTTCAGCACTTTTTAGTTAGTTTAAATAACGAGTAATCATAATTTATGCGTATACTTTTAATATATTTTTGATTTTTTTATTATTCGTGCTTACATTTTACGAGTTCTTTAAAGTTAGTGTGATAATAACTTAACAAATATCTTTCTTATTTAATATATACTAAAATCCCAATAGGGCTTTAATAAAAAAAAGTTAACATAAAGCTACTAGTATTGCCAGAGCACAGGAGATATAAATACTAAATATAAAAATACAGTCGTCTAATTGAAGGCGAACTTTATTGGCAAACACTTTTGTTCTGGAATTCGGGCGTTCTGCGTCAAAGACATTCAAAATAACTTTCCCACTAATATATCTATCAATTTATATTACGTATGTAGGTAATTTCGGTTGGTTTTATCGGTAAAAGACAGTTTTATAAACTTTTTAAATGTCTTCGCAGTGTAAATTTTCTTTTATGCCAGCCCGGAAAATGTCACTGCCCCGGAGCCGGTGATGCTACAGCACTCTAAATTAGGGAATGATGGAAGATGGAAGGAAGTAGAAAATGGAGGAAGGAAGAAATGTACGATATAGGTGTCCAATGTTTGAATTTTATAGTCTTCAAAACAAGAGATTTGTAGGTTATTTTCGAAAAATAAAACACTTGTGTTATATTACTTGTATGTAATTGTCGCTCTACAATTAAATAAATTATATATTTACTATAATTTTTGCAAGTCTTGAATTGACTTGACACTTCTATTTTCTTCTATTTTGTTATATTTTCTCTGTATGTCTTTACTCTCGTGAACCATCATTTATCTTTACAATGTACATTACAAATTTCGTGTTACTTTGTTGTAAATTGGTCAGATGAACTTGCAATAAAGGTGAGATGATTTTAGATGCTGGCTGTAAGGCTTCTAGAAATGGAATGGATTGAATTTAGGAATTGATAACACTAGTGTTCAATGATTTACACTTTGCTTGTTGGTATAAGTAAAATGATAGAAAGACAATTTTGATTTACAAAAATGAAGATAAAATGTGATTCAAAATGACAGGTAGAAAATGAAGTTAAATATTGCAAATAGGACGACACAACATCAACAGAACGAAGGGTTAAAATTATGAAAACTTGTTGTACAAAGCTTTGATTAAACTATTTCAAACAGTTTTGATTCTGAATCTGAATCTGCCTCTCAGCAGGTCGGAAATGATCGTCCTCTAATTATCAGATCTTTCACCTTTTATCAAAGAGCCCTTCTTCTCCTAGTGCCTACTCCTATCGAAGGTGATGATGCTGAATACCATATTCAAAAATTATCTTTGCTCTTTGCCAACCAGGACAGTTTCTCAACACCTTGAACGGTTGTTCATATTAATAATAATCTTAATAAATCTAATTTCCAATACCTCTTCAGTCTTTCACTCTTTTCATAACCAATTTCGAAATGCAGCAATAATAAATTGTTACTTGTACTTGTTGATTATTTCACGTCTTTTCTTTGCTTTATTTCAATTCTGTTATCTTTATGCTTTGCTCTAGTGAGTCTAGCACGCCTCTTTCCATCTCACATTGCGTTACCTTCGATTAATGGACCTTTTTGGTGGACTTTTGGGATGTGCATACTGCGCTTCTTCCTCTTTCTTCAGCTTATGTTTCAGACAGTCTTGCAGTGTCCATCATCAGAACAGGTAAATGATAAAAACGTTGCTGTTATTGGCTCTATGATAACCATAAAGTACAGCATAGCTTAGTACCCTAAAAGTCAAACAAAACAGCACTATTTTGCTTGAGAATCTTAATCCATTCCCTCTATAACATGGTTAATTTTCCTGGTCCAAGAGGTAATTAATGTATTTATGTAGTCTTTTTGCTTTCGTGTATTGCTGCCTTTTGCCAACCCTGCTGTAGCTTTATTATTTTGAATCGTATTTATACAAAGTGTGTTTAGCCTTTAGCGTACGAGTCTACCGATTGATTGTATGTGTACAACTAAACGAATAGCTGTCTATATAATTACATAAATATGGTAACGTCGAGCCATTGCCCGATTGTAGTCACGTGGGTTCTGAATATTTATGTTTGGCATTCATTTCTGCTAATGAAGTTGGAGAACCGGTATGGAATTGTCCGTTTGGTGGGCGATTATAAAAAGAATACCTAACGATAAAAACTTTGATATTTAACATAGATACAAGAATTATAACAAATAATAGTAGTTTTTTCGACGGCAAACAAATAACACTATTTGCTAGGATGAGAATATTTTAAAAACTAGTAAGATACCAGTAAGGTTTTCTCAATAATGTTGCTAATTTTATTTACCACCATTCCCGAGCAAAACTGCAGATATCCAAAGTACACACAACTCTTTACGTCGACTAATATTCCTAATTTAGTAGATGTACGTTAATTTTATTACTCGTTTGTACCTGATTTCCGGATTATTTTTCAAAATCTTATCAATTAACACATAAAAAGAGATCAAATAATTTGGCGTCTTGTCTGAATCTTTGCAATTATTAAAGAGATATTTTAAAGCACTATAGCCCATAATGGAAATAGCTTTTTGCGCTAAAAATATTTAAATTTTTATTTTATTTATATTTTACACCAGAAATTAACGGCAGAACTGAAATTTTTGATCCTTGAGTATAGCGGAGTTCGAAAATTGTCCATTTTGTGAAACTGAATTTTTTTATAGATATTTAGAAAAAGTATTGGTTTTATTACACACTTGAAAGTATCAACCGCAAGCCTCATTGTAGTGGCGAAACAAACCATGTCAGTTTTGCTTCAATTATTTTGTTTACCTCTGTAGAAATTTCTCAATAAAAAAACACCGCTGTATTGATCGAAGAGAATAAAGTGTATACCAATACATTATTAGTACACGAAGTTTTGTGGGTGTGCGAAATTCTGTCATACACTATTATACCATGCATAAATGTTTATGTTATAACAACGTTTATTGTATCAGTGACGTGCTGAAGTTTTCTTATGTCAAAATTTGTGAGCATAAAAACTATACAACTTGTTCGAAAAGCATCCCTTAGGCAGTTGTTCAGATGGGAGAGTTTTGTGTATTATATAATTCACCATAAGCCGATTTCATTTTTTAAAGTCTAACGCTTTAAAAAGCCAAGTTTATAAAACATGGCAAGTCAGTGATAGTGTGTTTTATAAAAGTATGTTTGTTTTTGTGTGTTTGGCGCATATGTAGATGATAATCTAAATGTTGTGGGGCCCAACAGGTGGTCATTTCTATTAATACCAGCACAGTTTTTATATGTCATATGTGTTGATACGTGCCACAATGTTGACACTTTTTCAATGTTGACATTCCATTTTTTTTTCTCGTTTCTTTTGTGCCAAGTAATGAAGCTCTGTACAAATCAATTATTATTTTTGCGTCATATTCTGGTCTAGCCTGAACTTGTAAACAACCTATTTTTAAAGTGTGGTAGTCAATTTCAATGATATAGTACTTACGTTCAAATTTTTTGTCTCTTTCCGTATTCTTCTGTATTGTTTTGTCTTCTTCTGTCCCTTTCTCTTTCCTAGTCTCCTTCAGTGTCCTTCTATATCATTCTGTCTCCTTACATATTCTTATTCTGTCACGTTCTATGTTCTCATTATACCTTATTGTGTCTCCTTCTGTCTTCTTCTACCTTCATATGTATCTTTCCTTATACTTCTGTGTTACTTTCTCCTTCTGTCTCTTTTTGTCTCTTTTAGTCTCCTGCTATCTTATTCTGGCTCCTTCTGTATTCTTATGCCTCCTTCTATCTCATTTCGTATTCTGTCCGTATTCTGCCACCTTCTGTCTTCTTATTTCGCCTTAAGTCTCCTTCTGTCTCTTTTCGTATCCTTCTGCCTTATTTGGTCTCTTCCCATTTCAGAATAAAGCTATTATCTTTTTTTATTGTGAATATCTCACAAGAGTCTCATTATTCGGATCTGGTCACCAAAACACGACTTAGGCCATTTCAAGCAACAGAAATTCTGAATGGTGTATCTTACACTCTGGAACGTGCCGCAAATATACTATATATTATATTTAATGAATTAATTGTGAAATAACATAAATTAATAAATTAAAATTATTTACCAAAGCCGGGATTCGATTCCGTGGCCTTCAGATTGGGAGTCAAGAGTCTAACCCCTCGACCACGGAGGTCGTTATCTAAAATTCCACTGAATCGTGAATTTGGTTTTATCATAAAATGTGTAGGTATGAACTACATAATATATTCAACACCGTTGACGATTATTTAAATAAAAACTTGTTTTGAGCTGAATATAGATTCTGACAAGATTGTACACGACATTTCATTGATCAAAATAAGAAAAAAATTAAAATAAGTTTTATGTAAATAACTCACGCAAATATTTTTTCCGCATAGATGCTATGATACCTCATAGTTTTAAAAACCTAAATACGTGGCACGATCAAGTGAATCAAATTCTTGTGTCGTGTCAAGAGTCAGAATAACAAAATAGTATATTGTATAAAATGATGTTTGAATATGAATAAGAAAGTTGCGAGGAGTTTGTACCAAGACCCAGATAGGTGGCGGTCCATCCTCTCTGCCTACCTCTACGGAGTGACTGCTTGATATTTGTCAGTTGTTGGTCTCAATGGTCCGGGTTGCGTAGGTGGCTATATTTTATCATACAATAGTACCTACCTTGAACTAGTCGGCGAGTTCTTAAATAAGATCTTGTACCTTGGGCGCCAAGTGACGTCAGACGCCCTTACGCAAGCGTGGTAGAGTCTTCTCGTTATATTAATATGGTAATAAAATGGTGGGCTGGTTTGCATGGCGTGCGCTGATTGGCTGTCTGACGTGGGACAGCGTACCACGTGGAATAATGATTGACAGTCACGTGGCTTCTCCGAAGAAAATACAGTCAGAATGTTTCGGAGTTGATTTTTTTTTATCTTAATACAGCACAAGAGTCCCATCTGACCGGAGCTAGTGAGACTGTGGCTTTCCCAATGGGGGTTCCTTGTAAAACGGAAACGATTTGGAAAATGAAGGTTTGGAAGTATTTGATTCTCAAGCACGACTAAAGTCATTTCAAGCGTTCAAATTTTTAATGGTGTTCTTACTTTTCACCAGGGCAATACTTAGAGTATGTACCTCTTTCCGATATTCGGAATTAATTGAAAATGAGTTGAGTTGAAAAATTGAGCTCCTGTCCAATATTATATTTAATATTGTCTTTATTAACATTAACATTTATTTATAACTAGGTGGTCCCCAGCATGCGTTACTATGCCATTCAAAAAAATAAATTGATTCTCCCTGCATGTCCTTCCCCGTGCGTCCCCGTCAACTTCCACCTTCCCCGCCTTCCCCCTCCCTCGTCCCTTCCCAATTGCGATGAAACTTTGATGGTTTCTATATACAATAGTGAGCTCTGGTGTTATGAAATTATATTTTTTGGAAGTTGGAAGGTGGGGTAGGTGGAAGGAGAGGAGGGCAACGCGTTTGAGGAAAATCAGGTAGAAAGGGCCGGTAAAGGGGAGGTGGAAGGAGAATGAAGGGGACGTATAAGAAAGGACATGCAGGGAGAAACAATTTCTTTATTTAAGTGGTATTGTAACGCATGCCGGAAACTCGCTAATAAATAGATAAAAATAAATGGTAAAATAATATAACATAATCCTTATTTGTAAGCAATCAGATGTTTCTAGGCTTCTTATACATAATAATAATAATATGTCATGTAACTATTTGATAATGATTGCTTCAAGGAGAATTCAAAGTCACGGTTGACCACAAAGTTCAATAAGTTGGTGTGTCTTTATGTAAACTTAAATAAACGTGATATTGCTTATATTATTTGCAATACAGCGTTTACATAACGTGTAGGTACACTTAGTACAAACTGAAAATATTGAAAAGTAAGATTGAAAATGGAGACTGCCTAGCTTTGGCTGTGTTTAGATAGTTTTTCCCATTTACTTCCCTTCCCCAATGACTAACTCCAGCCTCACAACGTACACCAATTGGGATGCCAGAGTAGACAATGGTTAGAACTGTTGTTGAGTTCCTACAGTTGATTCAAAAAATATCCACATAAATTCATTAAATTCTTCTCGAAAAAAAATTTTGCTCTCTCCTTCTATATCCTTGTACCTTCTTCTGTCTCCTTCTTTTTAATTCTGTCTTCTTCTGTATTTTTCTGTTTCCTTCTATCTTATTCTATCGCCTTTTGTCTCCTTCTATCTTCTTGTCTCCTTGTTTTTCTTACCGTATTCTTCCGTCTTATTCTGTATCCTTCCATCTCTTTCTTTCTCCTACTGTCTAATTCTATCTCCTACTGTCTTTTTCCGTTTCCTTCTATCTTATTCTTTCGCCTTTTATCTCCTTCGATTTGTTTATGTCTCTTGTGTTTCTTTCCGTATTCTTCTGCCTTAGTTTGACTTCTTCTGTCTCTTTCTGTCTCCTTCTATCTCATTCCGTCTCCTTTTGTCTTTTTCTGAATTTTTCTGTTTTTTCTGTTTCCTTCTATCTCATCCTGTCTCAACTTATCTCCTTCTATCTTCTTATATCTTCTTGTGTTTCTTTACGTATTCTCCTGTCTTATTCTATCTCCTTCCGTCTCTTTATTTCTCCTTTGTCTAATTCTGCCTCCTTCTCTCTTTTTCTGTTTCTTTCTATCTTATTTTCGGTCGCTTTTTATCTCCTTCTGTCCTTTTATGTCTCCTTGTGTCTCTTTCCGTATTCTCTCTCATCTCATATCTCATTTTATCTAATTCTGTCTCTTTCTGTATTTTTCTGCTTCCTTCTATCTTTTATCTGTCTTCGATCTTTTTGTGTCTCCTTGTATCTCTTTCCGTATTTTTCTGCCTTATTATATCTCCTTCTGTCTCTTTCTATCTCATTATGTCTCCTTCTGTCTTTTTCTGTCTCTTTCTATTCCCTTCTACCTATTCTGTTTCCTTTAACCTCCATCTATCTTATTTTGTCTCCCTGTGTCTCTTTCCGTATTCTCTTGTTGTATTCTGTCTCCTTCCTCTCTTTCTGGTTCCTTCTGACTACTTCTATCTTCTGATGTCTCCTCCTATATATTTACGCACCCTTCTTATTTTCATTTTATCACAATGAATAAAACTTTGCTTTCGAATTAATAATTTTGATTAAAAAAATGGTGTACACAATGTCATTTGTTTTCATTTAATTAAAATCTGTTAGAAACACGTGTCAACTACAAAACAAACAAAATATAATGCAATATGGTTGGCTGGCAAAAAATCTCAAAAATTTCTAATTTTTTTCGAAGTTTTTACACCTACTGTATCTATTTTGGAAGTCAAAATTGGCACGGATTTGATAATAATATACTCGTAATCATAAAAACACCAACGTCAGAAGTCTCCATAAATCTTTACAAATCGGGATTACACCGCGCAGCACCATCTGTTTATATATTGCAAAAATAAAACGTATTTCCTTCGTTATTTTTTTACAGAAATTCGGATTGAATCATCTTTATTGTGATTGCATAAGCAAGCCAATGAGATACATTCAGTATTTATTGTCTGGGTGAAATTCGCATTTTGGGAATGGTTTTTTAATGTTGTTAATAGTAAACAGGCCAGCTGTTTTACACAATTTGAACAATGCGTCAAATTTATAGATAGTCCCATTTGTTTTGCAGAAATTCAAATGTAACATTGTCATCAAATGGCCATTTTGTTTTTTTACCATTTTTTACATTAGCTCGACACAAGAGGCCCTGAGGAAAATAATTCTCCTCCTCCGCTCAGGGCCAAGTCATCTAAGGAGGAGGGTGTGGGGGGTCTTTTTAGGAAAGGAATGAGAGGAAGTTCAGGGAAGGAAAAAGGTATAGCACGTGAGTAGGAATCTGGGGAGTCAGTGTGTCTAGGAGTAAACATATGAATCCATCCCTCCCACTGCGATGTATGGCGATGTTCCGAGAGAGAACGGCTGGAGAAGGCAAAAGGACTCCCTCAGCCACTCCCTCCCGATCGGGCCTGCCATGCAGCTGGTGGGCAAGCGAATCCGCCGCCAACACCAGGACAAACCTCACCCCATGAACCCGGGCACCCCTGCTAAGTCACCAAACGTAGTGAACCACTTGGGGTGACCTACGGCAGAAGTTTTGGTTATTCAATGAATGGTATTCGGGGCGGCGGTATCCACACCCGCCTCCCAAATGGATAATAATAAAAACCCGGGGTTTCACAGAATTTGAAAAATTCATCAGTTTTCATAGTTAGGTTCATTTGTTTCGAAGAAATTCAAGTGTAACATTGTTATCAAATAGCCATTCAGTGCCATTTTGACATTTGAAAAGTTCTCGTTAAACACCGATTCTAGGTGCATTTCAGCTTATTATCAAATTGTAATAAGCTGACAAGCTTAACATCATGATAGTTGTCCTCTTCTGCAGATCACTAGCAGTTCAAAAGCTGAAAACGACTTAGAATTTGGATTTAACGGAAACCTTTTCAACTGTCAAAAAAAAATGGCGCTTAATAGTCATTTGATGACTTTGTCACAGGTGATTTGAAACAACTTAGCATTAATTTTCAAGTTATGTGAAAGTTCTGTTTCAGTTCTGTTATTTTATCTTTATAGGCCATTTGTATCACATAACAAAAATATGACAGAACTTGAATAAAACCTTCACAATGCTTGGATATGATTTTAGAGTTTGACGGTCAAAAGTATTATGGTGATTTATTTTTGCCTCCTTCTTTAGCCAACGTTTCGGACAGTGTTACAGTGTCCATCATCAAGGCAGATGATATAGGGTACACATCTGCCCTGATAATGGACACTGAAACGTTGGCTGAATGCAATACGGCATAAAACCCCAAAAATAAATCACTTTCCAAAGCTTGTAAATATTAACTTTGAAATTTTATGAGGTTCTTTTAAATTCTGTAAAACAACTGGTCGTTAATATCGCAAAAGAGGCCCAATTTATGTGAACCAGTGAAACTATGGCTTTAGCCGTGTTTGGTGACCAGATCTGAATAGCCAGGTACTTTTCCAGCCTTTTCCTCTTCCCCATCTCCTTCCCCTACTCACTACCTTAAGCCTCACAACATATTCCAGTTGGGAATGCCTTAGTTTTACCGACTCCAGACGGGAGCAGCTGAGACTCTTGTTAGGTAAACTTTTTTTTTTTTTAATACGGCATTACCATTAAGAGTATGTTGTGACGCTTAATGGAAAGAAATGGGAAAGATGAAGGTTACGAAATACCTTGTCCAAATCCACCATAAGAATCTTACACAGTGCCACGAAGGTCAAATGTTGTAAAACTTTTCAATAATTTGGATTATCTTTACATAGTATAAAATGAAGTCGCTCCCGCTGTCTGTTCGCTTATATCTTTTAAACAACGCATCGGATTTTCATGCGATTTTCACCAATAGATAGAGTGATTCATGAGGAAGGTTTTTAGGTATATAATTTGTCACTTATATACCTTTAACAGATGGCGTTGGTTATAAAGCTTGGGTAATGCCGTGGGGTTGTGTTTCGTTAGCCACAGCAACGTGTGGCCGGGTCTGCTAGTTTAGAATAAGTTGAAAAACTTTCCATAAATAATTGTCTATCAAAGACGCGCCGATATGTTTTATAATATTTCTTTGTCTACTTGATAAGAAAAAATTGTTAATCAGAATAACCTCTGTTGTTTAATATTAATTTACATCATATTAATATAAAAAATATGCGCTTATTTATAAATTCGTAATTTTTTTGTACGAAATTTGTTATTTATAACATTTAGATAGCAAAATTGTGATACAAAATTGTTTAAATATTGATGAAAAATTATTAACAATGAACTTTTAACCTGTGAAATCAGAATTTCTTAGTATTTAACAAAACAATTATAAAATTGATAATTCTATCATTTTGTTTTTTTTTTAAATTCATTAACTCCACAAGGAAGGCCCTGCAGTAAATATTTACAGATTTTATTGATAATTTATATATTGAAAGATGCTATGTGAAAAGTCTTTTTAAGGAAAGGAAGGAGTAAACATGGGTCTTGAAGAGACGTAACGAGCCGCAGCCGAGCTGTTGAACTCATGAACGAGTCATAGACCCGTTCTTACATGACAAACGTCAAGCATGTACATATGTTGGGCGCTTTGGTCTGTTAGCACGTTTCTATCTTTATTTTAATTTTATTCATGCATTGAACTATCTACTGTTACAATACCGACAATGAAAAGACATCGATAATTTAAAAAAAAAAAAGACAAACATTCCCGGTTACGAATAACCTGACAATATTTGAAAATCTCTAAAATGTTGCTTGAGTCATGATGGAGGACTTAGCCAACCGAGGAATCGAACACAGAACGCCTGGGTGGGACCCAAATGCCCACTCAACAAATTCCCGGCTATGCACCGGTGGCGAGGGGATCAATGACGCTAGTTCCTTGGATCATCTTCTATTGAAATACCGATAGAACAAGGACAGCATTCCCACTTAACGCCTGTGCTCTAAAGAAGATCTTGGGTTTTTCGGGTATTTTGGGCCTCCAGACCAGAGATGGCTGGCAAATTCTACCGTGGACATGTTCAATATCTTAGAAACGTACTTGTAACGATAAAATGACACTGTTTCGAATGATTCGATTTTTATTCTTCTCCTATAGGATGCAGGGCAATCTTTACCCTGCAGGCTTTAGCCCGGAATTGCATACGTACCAGTTACACTGATTATGAAGCCATGAAATGTGACGTTCCCTATGCTATACAAATTTCCATTGTAGGTTTAACAATTTGGTTAGGTAACGTTAGGTGTGACGCACCAACGATCTGCAGTCGTGCTCGGGAACCATGATAAATTACTAACATTATCAATAAACCTTTATCCATCGATCATGCTAGATACCCAGGCTTCCATGCTGTACAGCAGAATATTAGAAAGAAGATCTTCCAATAAAAATTAGTTTAGAAATATGGTTTTATCCAATATTGTCTTTACATTGTCGGTATTGCAACAGTAGATAGTTTCATGGAAGAATAAAATAAAAATAAAACCAGAAGTACTGTGCTTATCACTTATTGTGTTATCTAAAAACAATAACACGAATAATAAACATATTCATAACCAAACATTAATTAGGATTTGCTATAGTCTATCTAAAAACTATGCGTGGTAGATAGTTTTTATAGTTCATAAGTTTATCATAGATCAAAAAGGTTCAATGCGTTTGATAGTAAATTCCATTCTTCTGATATTAATGTTTTCATTAGCTGCTAACAACTCATTTCACGAAACAATTGACATGAAAAAAATGTGGACATTCTACTCAATTTCGACTTTTGGATATCCCTTGTCGGGGCAGAGACCAATTACTTGGACAAGGCGCCTCCAGGCGTCGCCTGTCCTGGAATTGCTGCTATTATCTTATGCGGAAGTCAATCTCCTGATAACATGTTCAAACCACCTCAGAAATGACTACGAGGAGTTATCCAGGGGTTTGAATCAAAGCCCACATTAAATCTCGTCAATGTCCAATTTTATCTTTTAATTATCTAATTCTGTTAAGTTAATTACATCTACAAGTAATCAAAAAGATCATTTGTATTAAAGGAAGAATGACATCTTCCCAACAAGCCTTCCATTGATATAGTTGGTGTAACTCTAAGTGACCATTTATTTATTGTTATCAAGTTTCATTTGTAGAACTCCATTTTAATTTTTTTTTAAATTTTTTATATATTCAATAATTTTATTATTAAATTAATAAAAACAGTTTATTTTAAAAAAAGGGTCAGTTTGAAAAAAAATCTAAGTGACTAACTCAGGCACAGTGGCTCCATCGAAGTCAGAGTCAAGTTAGTCTCCCTGAAGTGGCTTTTTGTATATAGCTCGAGATTCCATAATCGCTATTATCTTATGCGAAAGACAATCTTTTAGAGTTCAAATAACATGTCGAAACCGCTTTTTCTGAGAAATTACTGTAAGGAGTACCCCAGGGGTTTGAAACAAAGCCCACCTTAAATCGTTCTTCAATTCTAATAAACGTCCAATTTTATGTTTCAAGGATCCAATCTTGTTCAATTATAACTAAAAGGAATCAGAAAGATCAACTGTATTAAAAAAGAATGAATGAAATCTTGCAAAAAAACCTTCCATTGATATGCTTGGTTTAACTCTAAGTGACCGTGTCAGGCACAGGGGCTCCATCGAAGCTGGCTCTATTGTACCTATAGAACTCGAGATTCTATAATTGATCAAAACCAAAAGATAACAAAGAAATATTTTTGAAGAATTATTTGTATTTAACTAATGGACTTCCTAATAGCATCGCGTATCATTCATAATTGGCGTATGCTACTAACACATTAATAAATGAGAAAATACAAGTCATTCTTATTTAATATTAATATCTGATTAATAATATAATACGACTACACATTATTATCTTTTTGAGAATAGATAATTGCTTGGCTAATACCAGATAATACTTTTTAATCGAGAATGCCAATAGGTTACTGAGGTCAGACTGATAATCTCAAGAAACGCCTCTGCAATGATGCCAAAAAGATACCACGCAGCAATTATTATTGACTTAACGTCTATTTTATTAAATGTTTGTCTTTGGCTTAGCTGAAACTGGAAAATTCAACGTCTCGATGGAGCCAAACCCATTTACGTACGTGCATATTGGTTTGTTGGCAGTGTTCAATGTTTACTGGTCATATTTACTGATGCAGTGTCATATCAAACTGTATGGAAAATTATTTGCAGTATACCGTGTCTAGGATGAACAAAGTATGTATTTAACAGTTAGACTAAAATCTTGGTATTTGAAAGAGAAGTGATACCTGTGTAAGAAAGATTTGTGAACAGTGAATACTTGAATTACAATTGTTTGAAACGAGTTGGAATCCCCAATTGAGGTATCTTGTAAAACTGAGAGATTGCGGAGGGGGAAGAAACGAGGAAGAGGAAGTTTGGGAAGTACCTGGCTATTAAATACCTACCTACTTAATATTTTCCAAAAGAGTCGAATTTTCCTCTCCGAATATTATGCTTTGTTCCACTCTCACTTTGAATATGGAATAATAGGATAAGGTTCAGCAGCATCAAAACGTAAAACAACAAATTAGTAAAGTAAAATAACTCAGAATTGAATCATAAAGACCATATTAAGGGCCCCCATAAGGACGCCAACACCAGAAAATTAAAAATAGTTTGATGTTCTAAGTATCCAAAAATGCCAAAAATATTCTGGTACATCACCTCAAAAAAGACTCGGAGCCAAACTAATCATAAGGCCAGAGCTAATAAAATAGACAAACTACATATACCTAATTGTAATTCTTAATATACCAAGTTCTGAATTTTTAGCAGTAAAGTTATAGGTATATAACAAACTTCCACACAGTATAAATCAAATGAAAACAGAAAAATAACTACATTAAAGACATCAAATCTCAAAAAAAAATTAATTAAGGACTATCGGAAAAAGAACTAACTATTTATATAGTCGAACAGATACCAAATGCATTCCCAAAATTTCACACGGGGATTAAGGTAAAGGCAAAACTCCGAAAAACCCAAACTCGAAAGACACTCCACCATTATAATTTTAATATTTATATTTTTCATTTCTTATTATTTCTACGACACACGAAAATTCCGATTTTCGGAAATACATTAAACAGGATTCTAAAAACAATATTTCAAACGATACCTAATAATTAAACCAACGCTGCGAAAAAAATTTTTAACATTCCAATGGCGGTTATTCTCGTGAATTAGGCGACTAAATCCCTTGGAAACTCCATTGTTATTTATATCATGCTACTATTAAAAGCAAACCAATAATGATTCTACATTTAGTAATACGTAAATCACTCGATTACACACGTGTCGCAAGATAGTGGGCAATGGGGGTTTAAAAGTGGCAGTTGGAAAAGGAAGCCGGCTGATCATTTTGCATTGTGGTTCAGCAGAAACTGGTTTTATCCAGGGGAGTAAATTAATATTCCGTACGAAAAAGGTTATGCCGAATACAGATTACCACTCTAAAATGAATTCCAAAGTCTTTCAAAATTGGTTTGAAAATCACTTCGTGACATTCCTCGAAGAACCCCTTTGTAATTGTAATTAGATAAAGCACCAACTGCCGCATCCAAAAAATGCGAAATTGTGGAGTGGCTTCAAAGGAAAAATATCAATTTTAATTAAAATGTTTCTAAGATTGAATTATTGAAATTAGTAAATAAATTTAAGTTAGATAAAAAAATAAATGAAATCGATAACCTAATAATCGATAATCAATCTTATGTTTGTTATTCTGTTAATTTATTTGTCATCTTATTTATTGTCAAATATGGTGTGTAGCACTTACGACATAACATAGAATAAATTTCGTATTACTTATGTAATAAATTGTCGCACTACGACATCACATGGAATAAATTTCGTGTTAATTAAATAAATATGTGTATCTACATGTTTTTCGTGAACTGTAAATTATATATATTTTTAATTACAAATAAAAATGTAACATGTATATTGTATTGTAAAAAGTATGTTGTTTTATGTTGATGTACACATTTAGATATTTTTATCTTTAAAAAAATAAATTTCTAAAATCCCGTAAAAATCAAACATTATTTAAATTTAAATGTCTCATAAATTTTTTACCGCTTTATCAACTAGCATCCGATTTCTTGATTCTGAATTATGTATGTAATATGAGTTACGGGACACCTTGTAGGTATTTTCAACGCATTTTTATTCAATCCTTAAATTCAGACTTGAAGACACTTGAATTCAGTCCCGAAGATAATAAATACATTTTGTTTATAATAAAATTAATTTTAAGTCGTGAACCTTCTCGTGTTGCTTTACCTGTATGTTTTATTACTGACTTTGGACTTTGACCGTTCATTTAGTTTCTGTTTGACTATAGTAGGTATATTAAAAACATCGTCAAAGAAGTTTCTGAAAAAAACCTTATTCAAACCATGAAGTTGTAACGAAGAAGTCACTAAAAACTTATCCAAAACATAATCCCTCTCGGCACAGGATCTCCTAGTGAGGAGGACTACGAAAATAATATTCTTTAAAATATTTATATGCATCTTCTATAAATGTAAAAATTTAAGAAATCATAAAATTAAACACACATGAAATTCCTAACTCGTTTCTGATAAATTGTCCAAGAATCGGAGAATGCCTTCGAACATCGTGTAAGGGTGTTTTTCATCCATTGTCCAGAATGATGTTCATGTCTTGTCATCATTAAATTGACCCAAGAATAGATCTGAAAGTCTCCCTTGTTAGAAAATATTCCGATATTGAGGTCGTCTCAAGAACACTTTCATTGAACACTGACAAAAGAGATTGGATAAATAATGTCGTAAAATATATTTTATCTACACTGCAAGGTAGATTCATTATATCGGGTCGTGAAATAAGAGTTGACACTTTAGTGACCGAGTTGACAAATGCGTAGGTTTTCACTTTAGTGGATTTAATTCAGCGACGCCTTTCACACATAGCGAATCATTGTATTTTTTTTTAAATGGTTAAGTTTTTATTTTTTATTTAGATATATTTAATTTCCTTATTTCTGTATGTATTTTTTTATTTTTTTTACTTCATCCCATCTGTAATTTGGGAGGCGTGTTAGGCGTGTACCAATATCTCTGCCAAAGGTCACCCCAAGTGATTCGCTACGATTAAAGACTTAGCCGGTTCATGGGGTCAGGTTTGTCCGGATCTTGGCAGCCGATGCGTCTGCTCACCCGCTGCATGGCAGGCCGGATCGGGAGAGAGTGGTTGAGGGAGTACCTTTGACCTCTCTAGTAGGACTCTCTCGGAACATTGCCTTGCACCGCACTGGAAAGGATGGATTCAATCGTCTGTCACTCCTGGACACACTGACCCCCAAATTCCTACCCACCTCTCATACCTTTTTCCTTCCAGAATTTCCTCTCTTTCCTTCCCCTAAAAAGACACTCCAAACAGCATCCCCAAAGATGAAATATGCCCTGAGTGGAATTATTTTCCTTAGGGCCTCCTGTGTGGAGCTAATGTAAAAAATATCCTCTCCCGGATAATTTTTGAGCAATTGGAACCCTTTTGCGAAATTTGCACAAAAAAATCTTAATTGTCATTATTATTTTTTCGTTAGTTTCAAATAATCGTGTTATTTATAAATGTGAAAATTAGCGCCACGAGTTGGTAGCGGCGGCGCCAGCAAGCTCCCGTTTGAAAATAGAACAGCGGTCACGAGAAAATGTTCTGACGTACTCTATAAACATAAACTATAAGCTATAATAACTTATTATAATGTTCTATCTCCTATTTTTATAAACCGTTCGCCCATTACTTTCTCCCAAATATTACAAGCTCTGGAAGCGTATGAAGTTATGGAAGTGATTTGTAAATTTTTCATTGATTCTTGGATTCTTGGAGAAGTTTTACTTCATGATGAGTTTGTGTATTTTGGGAGCATGTTTACGAGGGGAAGGCTGATAGAGATTTTGAAAGAAGGGTAAATGCAGGTAACTCCATTAATGGAGGACTGAATGCCGTTGACGCCAACAAAAAACTATCCAAAGAAGCAAAGCCATCCATCCATATAATAAAGTTCTGGTACCTACTCTGGTATGGCAGTGGGGCATGGAACTGGCAGAGGAAGGATGAAAGTAGACTGAATGCTGTAAAAATGAAATCTTGAAGCGTACGTGTGGTAAAATCATCTATGATCGTATGAGAAATGTGGAGATCCGCAAATAATGCAAGGCCGATGTAAGCGTAGTGAGAAAGATTAAGAAAGGGACGCTCCGATGATTTGGGCATGTCGAGCGAATCAACGAGTGACATACATCAGGGTAGAGACCAACACTCTATTGTGGACTGTCAACTTCAGTAGAAATTATGGGTTCTTCTGTTGAATCAATAACAAACCGTATGTTTTTTTTCACCAATGAATTGGAATAATACATTATCAGGGAACATAGATAGATGACGTCAATGCGAGGTCGGGGAGAGGGTAAGAGGTGGGATGAAAATGAGAGTAATTGAGAGTAAATAGAGTAAACAATCACCGGCTGTAGTTGAAAGGCTTTTATACGCCATTTGCAATTGACCAATAAGGCTTTCAGACATTTCAAAGGTTTCTTCCACACACGTACGGAATAGTTCCATTGATGTATTCACTGGTAGAAAAGTCAAGTACCTAAATTTAATTTTTCACAAAAAATCATATTTAAACCTTTTTTCAATTTGGGAGGCGGATATGGGTACTGCCGCCCTGAAACCATTTATTGGATAACCAACACCTCTGCCATAGGTCACCCGAAGTGGTTCGCTACATTTGGTGACGTAGCAGTGGTGTCCGAGTTCATGGAGTGAGGTTTGTCCGGGTCTTGATGTCCGGGTGGCCGATGCGTGTGCCCACCTGCCGTATGGTGAGTAGGATCGAGAGAGATTGGTTGAGGGAGGTCTTTTATCCTCTCCAACCGGAATCTCTCGACCCATCGACTTGCACTGCGGTTGGAGGGATGGATTATACGTACATCACTCCTGAACACACTGACCTCCAGACTCCTTCCCAGAACCTCCTCTCCTTCCTTTCCTTGGAAAAAACCCCCACACAAAATCCCCTAAGATAACATAGGCCCTCAGGAAAATTATTTTCCTCAGGGCCTACTTGTGGAGCTAATGTAATATATATATATATATATATATATATTTTTAAATAGTCGTGTTTGTTGACTGAGATCTGAAGGGCCAAGAAATACCCCACATTCCTCTTTCACACATTCTTCCTCTCCTCTCTACCATCACCCTCACAATGCACCCCAATTGGGGTATGCCATAATCTCACAATACACCCCAATTGGGGTATGCCATAAGCTCACAATACACCCAAATTGGGGTATGTCATAATCTCACAATACACCCCAATTGGGGTATGCCATAATCTCACAATACACCCCAATTGGGGTTGCCATAATCTCACAATACACCCCGATTGAGGTTGTCATAATCTCACAATACACCCCAATTGGGGTTGTCACAATCTCACAATACACCCCAATTGAGGTTGCCATAATCTTACAATACACCCCAATTAAGGAAGCCATAATCTCACTGGCTCCAGAAAGTTGGGTGCAGATGGGACCTTTGTGCAGTAGATACCTATTCATCGCCAAAAAAAATTTGACAGAGAATAAAACATTGTCGAACTCACGTACGAAATATTGTACTTAGCTAGTAAAACACAAGGTAATTTAGATTGAAAGGCTTCGTTCACTATATTGGTGTCGTTGAACTGTTTGTTATCTTTTACATTATTACGTTAAGGCTTATAATTCTGACGGGCTATTTTATCTGTAAAATGTATTTAATTGTGTGGGTATCATAATAATTTTATCATATCTTTTAGGAGTCTGGCGTTACAAGTTCAACTGAATATCAAAGAAATAAAAATCAATATTGGTGAAGTCGTATTATTATAATTTTTATGGGATTCTGCCATTTTAAAAATACATAGGAATAACCACTGGAAAATGAAAAGTGTTATATTGTTTGCTTTACACATACAAGTGGGAATAAATAATCTTACTTACTTTATTAATGAATATTATGTTAGGGTTATTAAATTTGTTCGTTTATTGATTTCCAATTGTTCAAGTAAATTTAATCTAAGACCCTTTCTAATGTAATGGTTTAGGCTTGTTGTGGAACGTGATTATTCACTAAGAGGTGTTCTTCGAATTTTGAAGAAGTGCTTTTATTATTATAACAATGTATATGACAATGCTCTTCTCTATTGCTCTATTGAGTCTTAACTTTAAAGAAGGAAAGCTGGAAATTTTTGAAATTTGTTGTTTTTTGTAAGTTCTAAACCCACGATTGAACATCTTTAATTAATATATTTTTAATATTGTTTCAGTTAACAAAGATGTCTGATTGTCAAGAACAGATTTTCGAGGCGCAGTTTTTGGCACCACCCCTCATTCTACAGGACAGAAACAAAGCTGCACAGGTAATTTTATTCATTATTATAGGTAGTGACTGAGTGTAATGTATAATGTGAGTATCTGCTCTAGGCAACTCGAAACTGCAGAAATGCGAATGCTCAGATGGTCGACAGGAGTATCACTAAAAGATAAGATTAGAAGTTTACACATTCATAGTAGCCTGGGTGTCACGGACATAATCAGTAAGCTGGAGGAACGACAGATGAGATGATATGGGCGCATAAGACGGAGACCACCAGACCAGACATTGAAGCAGGCAATGTCTATGAAGCTTCATCGACAGTCATCCTGAGGAAGACCAAAGAACTCCTGGATGACTCAATGCCCCAAAATACTACAGAGAAACGGCCTGAATGAAGGCAATACCCAGAACCGAAGATGCTATAACCTGAGAACTAGAAGAGCCGACCCCAACAGCCTACCTAGGCAATGAGTTGGGACAGTGCAAGGAAGAAGAAAGAAGAAGAGGTAGTGGCTGAGTATACCAGAACTATAGGTTCTAACAAGAAGACCACAGGGAAAAAACAAAGAATGTCATTCATATCCTAAATTGAAGTTACAAGACATCTAGTGGGGTTAATGTACGTCTTCCACACTGCAATTTTTTTTTGTGACAACCCGTCCAAAAACTATTTTGGTTATTTGGTTATTAAATAATATGCATTGGAGATTGTAAGTTTTGGAAATAAATGGCATTTTTAAAACCATTTTGCAGTGGAGTTAGAGAATTATGCCAAAATTTTGATTCATCGGTATGTGGGGTCCGACATGGTCAAACCCCATGAATTCGAGCACCCCTGTTAAGTCACCGAACATAACGAACCACTTGGGGTGACCTATGGCAGAGGTGTTATTCAATGAATAGTTACCAGGGCGGCATTTTCCATACCAATATCCCAAATTGAATATAAGAAAATTATTTTTAAAAATTCGGTAAGTATTTCATTTTAGAATCCGAAATTTATCAATGTTTTTTTTAACTGAACACTTACAATAACCGAAACATCGTTCGATTTTTATAATCTTTCGATTATGCCTGTTAATTATCATAAACTACTTATGTAATTCTTTAAAAAGATAAGTTGTTTAGAATTCACATATCTTTCCATCAAAGAGATAATATTTTCTTGTTTAAACTGATATTTATGATCCTTTAATCCTTAAGTCTATTCTAATGCGATTATGAAAATAAAAAAATACTAATTATACAGGCAAAATTACCCATAAGATACTATAATAATCCATTTAGAATTTAGATGATTCGTAATAAAATAATAATCACTCTTACGAATTGAATTGATAATTATTTATTTAGGTAGTATGAAACAATTGTCTGAGTAATGGTTTTGAGCCGTTGTTGTACCGAGTTTTAGGGGATTGAACGTAAAAATATATTTACAGATAGGTGACTTGCCAAATGGTTGAGTGAAAACAGAACAGGACTACGCTCAGTCAATTATTGGTATTGCATTATTGACAAACTTTACCAGGGTGTGTTTAAGAGCGCATAATATGGGAAGAGACTTTTATTGTGCCTAGTAGTTCACTTTCTTCGTATTGTTTATAAAAGACGTTCACGCCTCTTTTTCCGAATGTTTCAATGTCAGGTGCATCGCCCTAAATTATTTATATTTCTCTCTACGTTTTTGTAATATTTGATAATAAATAGTTCGTTAAATTTCATAATTTTAAACTTCAAATATTTATTGAATTATCGGCACCTAATGTCAATTAACGATAAGAAGGAAAGCGGTATTTTATAGATAGGTACTATCATAATTATAGTCTAAATCTAATCAGTGAAGAGATCAAGGCTTCCCCAAGGACGTCAAAATGAATTATATTAATAATTGAATAACTAACAGTAAAAAAACCCGCTCGGCGCCTTTTCGCTGTTAGGCCCTGCAGGCAGCTTTTGGTTCGACCGGGGGGAAATTATTTTCCTCAGGGCCTCTCGTTTGGAGTTAATATAAAAAAATAACTCCGGACATATGGACATGCCCAAAATTCAGATTGCTATTTTCCATCAGTTAGTCCATTCAGGGGGGGGGGCGTGTTAGGCATGAAGGCCACAGTTCTAGGTGTGAGATAATGATGCCTACGTGTAGGGAGGCATTGAATCGGCTCCTGCATCATGATGTACAGATAAAAGTGAGCAAATGACGTGTGGGCTGTGCGGTAATTCTGGCCTTATCTTGGCACTCAAATAATCATTATGAAACAACAATCTGTCTAGATCTGATATAATTTTGGCACGTCTATAAATTATATAATTGTCTTTTTCTGTTTTTCTGTGTCTTGTTCTCTTTCATATTTTCGTTTAGATTATTATTGTTAACCTATTCTAATATATAAAAAAAATTTATTGGACTGCGTAAATCACTGACATTTCACCGTTAGTGCGTTTTACTCCAGTAAATGAATCTGTACATAAATAAAATCCCTTCCAATCTAAGCTTATAAGCCAACCTAACCTAACCGTAGCCGATATAATATCACAAGTCTTAACTGCAATACTACGAAATCTAAAAAATTGGCCTTGGCCTTCTTCTGTTATCAAATTACATCAAAAAAGTAGAAGTAAAAACTGCGAAATCAGAAAGATAATAGACAATATTACGTTGGAACAAATTCAGATATTTTCTGTACATCAAATCTTGATAGATATTATCCCACAAATCTAAAAAATACTATCACCAACAAGGCTGACATTGATAACGTAATTCATATTTTAGTAAATGGTTTTAAGTTAAAGCTTTATTATTATTTTGAGATGGTATTTCATTAAATGTCTCACCTATAAATTTTCAAAGCACGATTACATTATGTTTACTGTAAGTCCTTCAATAACATCCCTACTTGAAGAAGAGTGGTGTTCAAATCCGCTCCGTCCAATTGAAAGGTAATAAATCGTCTGCTGACATGCAGAAACTGTCCATATTTATTATTGCGGTGGATGTGTTGTGCGACGGCCGATGGATTTAAATTGGCAATTGTCGGTTCGCATAATTGTTGATCAAGCAACGTGTAGTATGGTACATACCCCTTACCAAAGTGATTGACAAAGGCACATTGGGAACTGAAAGGAGGTGTGACTCTAATAATGTACATGCAATCCAGAGCCTACTCAATATTCAGCAAAATATTAGCAATTAGCTTTTTGAAACAATCAAAAACTATACTGTGCGTATAACTATACTATATAACTATACTATACTTTACAAACTATACAAAACATTAGCACAGGACCTAATAGCGAACCCTGTGGGAGACTTCCAGCGTAAAAATATCAAATTGTGAATCTCACTTTTTAGGCGACCATTGTTGGCATTACAACATAATTTTAAAATGATAACAGTGTGTGTATAACTGTGCTTTAGTCGAACTATAAAAATAATTAGCACAGGACACAGTGGCGAACCCTGTGGTAACACACGTAAAACAATAGGCCACTTGCATGGATTTCATAACGACTTGGAAAAAATCGTGTGGATAGATTTTTTTTACTAAGATTACGAAAATGTTAGCAAAAATTTTTAGAAATGTATAGTTTTTGATTTTATTTTTAAATAAATTAATCCATTATTTGAGCTCGTGACGTCACTACATGAAAATGTCCCGTCTCCTAATATGTTCCTTTTATTTTGTAAAATTCAACCATAGATATATATATAATAACTGGATGGATGACTCTCTTTGCCGTAGCGAATTTTGAGCGGTCCACCGGAAATCGGCGTCCGCCATCTTGGAAGTTTCCAGTAGGCCATTTCTATACCAGCAGCCAAGCCGTCTAGTTTGAAGTATAGTTTGAAGTTGAAGTACTCTGAAGTATAAAAATATGTCTGTATATAAGTTGTGTACATTTTTTGTCTGTATATAAGTTGTATAAAATTTTTGTCTGTAAATTTTTGCTGTATAAATGTTTGTTGTATTTGTTTTTGTGTAAGTTAAGTTGTGCAAATTTTGTTGTATAAATGTCAACTCTTTTTTATTATTATTTCTACCCTACATTATATACGACTGTTATTTTTTGGCACATGATGTTCCCATACTAAATATTGTAAATTTTTAAGAAATAAAAATGATACACCTATTAAATCTTGTAGTTTTGTTTCTGTTTCTAAACATATTATGTTACCTACCCAACCTACACCAAGATTATCACAATATTTTAAAACAAAGTACAACTGTAGCCCTGAATGAAGTTTCATTCTTGAAGTTTACTTCGAATGGAAGATTAATTCCATAAATAAAGTTGTTCCAAGGATCCCTTTTTTAATTTTGTGATTTATTTATGCGAAATATACAATGTTGCAGTTTTACTTTATTGCAATTCGTTATGCAACACAAAAAACAGAAAGGAATAATGTTTAATAACATTTTTTAGCAACAAAAAACTAGGAATTTGCAAGTTCCCTCTAAGAAGTTCCCTGAGTTCTCGTATCTTTTGCCTACTTTGCATATGGCGGCCGCCGAAACCGGAAGACCGGCCAATTTAAGCGAGTCATCCATCCAGTTATTATATATATATCTATGAATTCAACACTGATTAATTTTTTTTTTTATATGGCAACACTTTGATTTTCGGCGAATATTTGAATTTGCGTTTAACGTTCACTAGATTTATTGTTTGTTATATGCGAACTTATCCTTTGGTTTGATTTTTTGATAAAGATGGCGGTGTTTTTACAGATGTTATGAAGATAACCCCGTACAATTTATTGCTATTCGTGTGGAAAACGTTATTTTTTAAAAATGATTTTCGGCCATGTAATAATCGTTTTTTCGCACCCATAAAATTATGTCCCGTCTTTCCGGTTTATAAAAAATTGTCTGATTTTTCGGATTGAAATTTTCGAAAAATCGCCAGGGCTTCAAAAATACGATTAAAAAAAATACAGAATGTCTTAGAATGTTCGACTAAACCGGATTTTTTTTTTAAATGTGATGCAAGTGGCCTATTATCAAATTGTTAATCCCAAGCTTTATTTAAATAAAGAAAGGGATACTAAATGATTTGGATACATAGATTGAGCTGTTGGACAAGAAAGGATTGTGTTGAGAATATTTGACGCTCAAGTTGGTGAACCAAGATGGTGACATCCCAGAAAAGAAAGTTGCGATTAAGTTATTGAAATCTTACAGCAAGATGGTGAACGAAGTTTAAAAGAATAAATATTTTTACTTGAAACTGACGCAGCATGTTTTCTATATTACTTCATCATATATTATAATTTCAGGCATTTTCAGAGCATGTTGGATATATATATTCAGAGAAATATTGATAATTTTTTTTATCTTAGATTAGAATTTCAGAAAGAGAGTTTCTTCCGAAAGATTGATCACCGATTATTATTACGTGAATTCTGGCCAAAATGATCTTTGGTCGGATATCCTTATCAGCCAGACTTTTTGATACGGCCAAGGATTCACGACTGTCTGGCTTGCGGACTCTTTTATTTGTCATTTGACCTATTGCAACACGCTTTCAGGACAATAAATGGTTCAGGCTCAATGACCTTTGGATGACCTCCTGCTCCTTGATAATTTAATGACAATTCAATTCTTCAAAATTGTGTCTCTTCTTGTTTACTTTCTCACTTTCTTCTTTAGTAAAATGTAAACCTATCTCTCTTATGTGCTCTCTTCCTCAGAAGATGTTTTTTAGTTCAACGCCGCATTTTTTTCCAATCATGGCCAAGCAACTTTTGACATATTTTATATTCTGTTCATCGGATGGCTTTGAAAAAATGATATATAACAAATTAAACATTTTTTATCAAATTTCTTATCTTCTAACAGTTCAAGAATTCTCAATTTTGATAATAAATAATTAATTAGAATAATGACATAATAACCCGCCTACAATAATAATTACCCGCTTCTTAACAAGAGTACAGTACTATTATCAATTTGTAGACTTATTTTCCATACTTGGATGTCGTAACAATTTCTTTACATTGCATCAGATTTCTTATAAAGAAATTGCTTAGATGTCCAGCATTGTAGGAGTTGTCAATCAACCAAGTGATACGCATCTAAGCTTGCTTACGTTCCCATAGAAGAGTTTTTATTTGCTGAATACCTTAATAATGTTAATTTATGAAAGAATTCATATACCCTTCACAATATTAAATAATTCAGTAATGTCTGACAACTTTATTTAATGTAACGGCCGTTCGACTGAGGTCTAGTTTGAAGGAGACAGCATGAGGGAATGAGAAAAAAGGACTTTAAAATTTAATAGTATCATCGGTTGTCCGATGTGTTAATTTGACTATTATTCCACCATCCCAAATCATCTTTCAATCTAACCTTACCCAATATGTTATTGTCTGATTTTCAACCTAACCTAACCATTCGGTCCTGCCAATCTTTAATAATATCAAGTGGGATGCGTAAGCATATTGTTCACATCAACATAGCGCCTCGAGAATTCTCTGAACACTGAAGATGACATTCAAAGTCAATTAATTGATTTATGTGTTTATTGCGAAGAGCAAGTGACAAGAAAAATATCCAATCAATGCCAATAAATAAACATATTAGTCCAAAGACTGCTGTGTGGACACACCCGCGCAATGCCCATTGTTCGATGATGCAATTCAACAATTAATTGACTCCAGACGTTCTCTTGATCTATTGAAATTCAATTTATCTATTTACTAATAAATTTACCACATTTTTTCATATGACAATTAATAATATTTTGTATAAGTTATCTCTTAGTTGCACTCTTTCAACGGTCACAGAAGTCTTGACCTGTTGCTTCATTCAATATTTAGAGATTACAAATCATTGTCCGGACAAAACATCATTTAATAAAATGTGTATCATTAAATTTAAAATAAAACCTCGATATATTTGGTGCCATGGCAACTCTAAAGTTTGATCAGAAGACGATATTGTTGTAAAACTCTAGATATCATAGATTCGGCTATACTGAGGAATTGAACTATATCTTTAAATATCCTAGGATTTCGAAATATTTATTTCCCTAAATTTGACACTCTGCTATATCTGAGCAGATGGAAACTGGTGTGATGATTACAATATATGGTTTTCTTTGTTTTGCTACCTGCTAGGGCCAGTGTATTTAAATGTGTCTTTAGAGCCCTCCAGCACATTATTTTGGGTACAGGCATCATCACACTTTTCCCAGTATTTCAGACATCAGTAAAGCGCACATGAGCAATTCTATATTGGGTTACTTCAAACTTCAGTATCCTTTGATTTGTCAGTATCTCCTCGAACAGCCTCTATAGCTTTATCAGTTTGGTCTAAGTCTTCTTATGCAGAGAAAATGTTGCTGCACACAAGTTAATTAATGATTATATCCTCTTTTTTGGCAGGTGGAAGAGGCAACACGCGGTCTTCGCGTGACCGGAGCCGCCCTGAGAAGGGTCCAGAAGATCTTCACAGATGAGATGCAGCGGGGGCTGTTACAGAAGCCATCTTCTCTGCAGATGGAGAACACATATCTCCCAGAGTTGCCCGATGGTTCAGGTATGTAACAATCAAAATTAATTTGATTAAAAGATCACAATTTCTTGGAAAATAGCCATATTTTTAAAGATATATTTTCGCAAAGATTGTTGCTGCAATAGATCCGTTTGGCGCTTTCTCTGCTTTACTAAAATGAGCCAGAGTTTCAGATTTAGCCTTGAATATATTCATAATCATGACAGATTAGTATATTGATTCATAATATAGAGGAAGAAGGGTAAGGCGACTCAATACCCCGAAGTCAAACCATCCAGTAATATCTGGTTTGATGACTAATTCAGAAAAAAATAGGTTAAATTAAGAGGGAATTACCAGACAAAACCGGAAATATGTCATTTTTAAATAAAATTTTAGCCGTATTGACTCTTTTCCACAAAAAAATATATAAATTCATTTCGAAAGATTGTTCTTTTATCTGGTGAAGTTATGTTTTAAATTATGAGAAAATATGTATGTTTTTAGCATAATAATGTTAAACCGTAAGTCGTTGGCAGATTTGCTAAATTTTCAAACAAAATTTTGTATTATAACACACATTTGAAATCATATAATCACGCAGTAAATAAATTATCTGGGAGGGCTACGTTTCAGAATTTTCATTTTAGCTTAAATAAAGTCATTAAAAAAAGATCCGCGCACGTGTTTTGTGACGAAAAGACTTCAGTTTGTTAATTTATTTACGGTCTTACAAACTAATATATTGAACTTTTTTCTTACATTCTTATTTTTCTTATACTTTATTGAAAAATTAAAAATACTTATGATCAAACAATAATAACCAAAAGTTCATAATTTTAATAGTTTCATCACGCCTTTCAGCATTTTTAATGTAAGCATAAATTGAAGCAAATTTTGAATAAAATTAAATCGATATTGAGTTATTATTTAAATAGCTGGTATGGAGAATAATTAATCTTTCTCATTGGAACCGCCCTGTACGATCGTAAGAACATCTTTCGACGAAATTTGAATTCTCGGCCGCTGGCTGGTATTTGGCCCTTAAGTTTTGATGAAACTGCGAATGGACAACCATTATTGACATTAAAAGATTGTGGATTTTGCTGTAACTGTAGGGCAAAACCAGCTGCATGGTGTGCGAACAATTTGCAGCACGTATTTGCAAGAGGAATATCCATTACATCAAATAGTATTGTATCTAATGATGTTTATTTTGTTCATAGAGGGTGGTCGTTTCTTGGCTCTTGACCTCGGAGGTACCAACTTCAGGGTTTTGCTGTTGGAGCTTGCTCAGGGAAATGTCATCAGGGAGGCGGTCAAGCATTACCACATCAGGTTTGTCTTCTTACATGCTTCTGATTTCTAAGTCATTAGGTCCATTAGTGTTAAAGCTGGTCACTTTAGCTTCTATTGGTGTGGATTCGGTGTTCTCCAATAAATTGTTATCTCTATCATTTATTCGGCCTAAAGAACTAAAAGTATTGGTCTTTATTTCATTGAATTCTTTAATGGTAACCACTTAATTCATAAGTTAATAATGTAAGATATATGAGAAATTAAAAATCTTAGGGTTTTTTGTGGATTTCGTTTACAAAGATGTCAGATCCAGAAATCCAAAAAATGCAGCAATTTGCAATTTGGGAGGCGGGAATGGTTACCCCCACCTCGGTAACCAGTTATTGGGTAACCAACCATAGGTTACCTCGAGTGGTTCGCTACGTTTGGTATCTTAGAAGGGGTGCCCGGGTTTTTGGGTTGAGGTTTGTCTACGTTTTAGCGACGGATGACCTGGATACACTGAACCCTAGATTCCAATCTACCCTCGTACCCTTTTCCTTTCCCTAAATAGTCCCTCCACACAGCATCCCCAAAGCTGACACAGGCCCTGAGGGTAATTATTTTCCTCAGGGCCTCCCGTGTGGAGCTAATGTAAAAAAATAGATTGTTTTCGAATTGATATAAAATAACTGAGAAGCAATCATCGAAACTTGTTGTTGAATCATTTTACACTTGTCACGTTTTCGACAAAGCGTTTATTGGATCCATTATGTTTTAAACTATAATCAGCATTGTTTATTGTTATTGCGAATTCTGAAAGTTGCCTATCGCGGCTGTGGATGTCAAGAGGTCTATCCTAAAAAGTTCATTATCATTAAGTCTCTGTATCGTGTGACCTTTTACCAAGCGTGGCGCCTTGTTTATGAGACGGTTTCCCAACACGTTGATATCTATAAATTGTTCATTACTGTTGTGAGCACGAAAAGCCTTCAATTTACAATAAATTTATATCGTTTATTGCCGATCCGTGTATGAAATATGGAGAAATGACTTTATCGTGGTGAGTAGGTATGTTAATATTAATTTGTCGTTAAGTAATGATTGGAACAAATATCCTGTCATTAAGAACCACTATTAAAAAGCCAGTTTAAGATTCAGAAAAATGGCCCCCAGCTTATCAAATGTGGGAACTCACAATTTTGAAATCACAAGAATATGGCAGAAGGCTCATCATTAGTTATGCCCATGTATAAAACTATGTTAGAAAGTTATTTAAAATAAATAATCGGTTCTTCTTTTGCATTTAGACTCAAGTCGTGTAAAGGGATCGTATGTAGCATTACCGAAAAAGTTTTTGTATTCATTTTGGGATCCCCGAAGGCTGTCCCCCGAAATTATCATTTGTATGCATTATTTATCAATTTCAAACCTAAAATTGACCTAAAAATACATTTAAAAGGAATTTTGTATGGATATCAAACGAATTTATTTACTGTGTCGATGTTTTGCACTTGTATGCTGATATATTCAGTATATGGAAAAGTAGTTTTATTCTTGATGCATTTGAATAAAAATATGTTTTATACTTTTGTTATTCGGCGGTAAATCCTCTCTGCACACCCCTTCGGGAGCATTTTATATTTTGTGTGAGTATATAGATATGTTGGGGTCAACGCCGGGAGATCAAACGCCATAGAACCATTAGTTTTATACTGAATATGAGGTACTATTTGAAGTTCTAGTTGTCTTGTTCTTGTTGTTGTAGATTCTATCTTTTTGTTGGTATTTTATTATTGCTGTTAACGTGCCACACAATTTAAACTTGGTCTCATTTGATTTCAGTGACGAACAGAGGATTGGCTGCGGAGTGAAGCTGTTTGACTATCTTGCAGAATGTGTTGGAGACTTCATCAAGTCTCAGGGACTTCAGGAGGTGCCTCTTCCTCTTGGTAAGCTTGCATATTACTCATCATTCAAATTAAAACTTATGCCAATATCACCACAGTAGACCAATCAGACATACCAGACTATTGTTAGACCCGCGAGAATTTATGGCTTGGAATGATAGACTATGTACAACTCCTACTCTAGGCAACACGAAACAGCAGAAATGCGAATATTTAGATGGTCTGCAGGAGTATCACTAAAAGATAAGATTAAAAGTTCACGTATTTGTGGTAGCCTGGGTGACACGGACGGAGGAACGACAGTTGAGATGGTATGGGCACATAAGACGGAGGCCACCAGACCACACAGTGAAGCAGGCAATGTCTATGGAGCTTCATCGACAGTCATCCAGAGGAAGACCAAAGAACTCCTGGACGACTCAATGTTCCAAAACGGCCTGGATAAAGGCGATATTCAGAACCGAAGAAGCTATAACCTGAGAACGATAAGAGCCAACCCCAACATCCTACCTAGGCAATGAGTTGGGACAGTGCAAGGTAGAAGAAGAGACCACAGTAGACCAACCCTCCATGCAAGACCTCCAAAGACGATATGTATAGACTCTGGGGGAGATAATTTCTAGTGGGCCTACGAAAAAGACAAATGCAATTTTTTTCAATGAAAAAGTGGAGTCTGCTGTTGAAATACAAGGAAAGCAACGTGGTCAAATTTCTCCTGAGAGATCGACGAGAATTCTTTCAAGTACGATGTCTAATAATTGTTTAATTTTGTTCTGCAGGTTTCACTTTTTCCTTCCCGATGGTACAACACTCTCTGAGCTCCGGATCCCTCCTGACATGGACCAAGTCCTTCAAATGCAGTGGAATGGAAAGAGACATGGTCCAGATGCTGAGAGAGTCCTTGGACAAGTGTGGTTAGTACTCTTGACTCAATATTATGATACCAGAGTGACATATATACTCTCAGTGCCATTCTGGTGAGAGAATACCATTCAGAATCGAAACCAGGTATCAATAGCCAGGTCCAATCAGAATAGTAGATGCTATCAGTGTCGTCTTGGTGAAAGAACACCATTAAGACCCTAAAGTTGCATGAAATGGCAAAGTCAGCAATGTTTTATTACCAGATCTAAGTAGTAAGGAAGGTACTTTATTGAACCTTCTTTTTAATGCATCTTCTTATCATTGCAAGTTTTTCAGCCTTACAGCATTCCCCAAAATGTAATTTCCAAGCTTCTTCTTGGTTAAGACCGCTGGAATTACTATAGGACTACTACACCCTTGTGTAGTAAAGATATTAAAAGCGTCTCTTGTCAACTTCTAGCTTTAGATTTTCTAGCAAATTTTGTCATTTTCCAAGATTCAGTGGTGCTTTTTTTAACATTAGCTCCACACAGGAGGCCCTGAGAAAAATGATTCCCCTCAGGGCCTATGTAATCTTAGATAAAATCTACCAGTATGGATTTTGTCTCTTCCACTTTCTTTTCATCCAGCTAATAGGGTTTTTCATCTTCTCCAGGAACCCATAACGTCAACGTGGTAGCCCTGCTCAATGACACCACTGGCACACTGGTGGCTGGTGCCCGCATTGACCACCGGACCGGCATCGCCATGATCCTCGGAACTGGCTCCAATGCGTGCTTCGTGGAGCGAGCTGACCGCGTCATGCACTGGGAGGGAGGTCAGTCGGCTGCGTCACTCGCCGCTCAGCAGGTTGTCATCGATATTGAGTGGGGGGCCTTTGGAGACAATGGAGTCATCGACTTCATCAAGACGCCGTTTGATCGTCAGGTGGACAGCTTGTCTCTGCTGACCAACAGTTTCATGTAAGTATTTTTTTATCCCATTATTTTACAGAGTAGAAGTTACTCTAGCAACGCCTTTGTCGAAAACCATTACGTTATATAATTTTGACCACTTCCGTCTGCACTAGCGCCGGTATTTCGCATATCTCGGCCATCCGATCGTGGAGAAATAGAAAAAAACCAGTTGTTGACGCAATCGCGATCAACCTTCTGAACAATATCGATATTTTTCTGATCTGACATATCGCAGATTACTCGAAAACTTGATAGGTCGTGAGACGCTACCATGGCAACCTGTCAACAAGACAACTGAAACGCGACTGCCGCGGTGACCAACAGTGCTATTTTGTTCAGGAGGTTGATTGCGATTGCGTCGCCAATTGTTTTTTTTTCAGTTTCCTTATGAGCGGATGGCCGCCCTATTACACAACACATAAACATCTGTAAAAAACATTAATTATCCTAGAACTATTTGTTAAACCCTTTTTTATATTTGATTTTACTGTTTGAAATATATCTAATCAACTTATTCCAGGGTTTGAAGAAATATTAAGATGTTTTTTGGATTGTTTTCAGGTTTGAGAAGTACATCAGCGGCAAGTATCTGGGAGAGGTAGCTCGCTGCGTCCTAGAGGGCCTCATCAGAGGAGGACTTATCCTGGGCGGTGGGAGGGCTGGAGCACTGTTGCACCCGGCTTCCTTCTCTACAGCTTGCGTGTCTGAAGTTGAACTGTAAGTAGACTCCAAACTTACATACATTAAATATTTGATTATGATTATTTTGAAGCAAATATCAGCATCTTGTTCTGGAGTAAAACAATCGACTTGTCCTGGAAAGAGACCACTATTCAGAATCGAAGCATTTCTCGAAATGGCTTTACCTGCTCTTAGATAGCCACTTCTTCGTCCCATTCTCTTGTCTCTCCTTAACGTCATTTATCCTCAAAACTTTCTCCAGATGAGGCTATAGTTCAACTGGTTCCAGTCAGTTGGAACTTATGGGATCGATAACTAGGATCAAGTGGACAATAAGACAATTATTAATTTTATTATTATTACAACAGAAGTCAATATCAAAATCGTTTTAAAGACACGGTTACTTCTATCGGTTAGCTGGTTAGCAAGTCACGACTTAACGTTGTTCATGAAGCTACTATAAGATAAATCTAAATGGCCCTGACTGCACATGACAGCACAAAAGAATTATTATATTTGCAAAAAAATAAAGAGAGTTCAATATTTTTTTTTTTTTTTTTTTCTAAATTTATTTATTTTATATACATATATATTAAATACATTACAAAGTGATACTTTGTCTGTCCAACTGGGAAGGATACCCGTTTTAGGACAGCCAAATTGTATATTTAGTTCATAATATTTTTGACAAATATTAATCTAAATAACTATTAAGAACATTAAATTAAGTTCTATTCCAAAGTGGTTTGTCCTTCAGGCTAATGGACAAGATCTGGTCTCTTATTAATATGGCTTTTGGTGATTGGTTCTATATCTCATATCTCTTCCTTATTACAGTGATAGTCTGGAGGGAGAGACTTGGCGTACGGAGCAGCTGATGGCTCGTCTGGGAGCATCTGCAACTGGAGAGGAGGTAGCCATTGTGCAACACGTCTGCACCCTGGTGTCACACAGGGCTGCCCAGCTTCTGTCAGCCTGTAAGTTTTGTTCCACCTGTATTTATTAAGCCTCTAACCGACAGAAATACTCATTTGAATCTTTCATACTATATTACTATCTACTGTCACTATATATAAGTGGATACTATTGTATCAATACAGGTTTTTTATTTCATCGAAGTTTTTTATGATACTCCTAATACTCAGGATTTGTTTTAAACAATTCTAAACTATTCATCTAATTTTCAATATTCTGAACTCAACGTCAAAAACACAAGAAGGTTCTCCGATGGCTACTAAACTGACAAAGCCTATTTTAATTGTTCTCGTCATTGCACCAACAACAGAAAACATCCCTCTTTTAAGTATTTTGCAGTTGATATCCTTCCATGCGATTAATCAGAGATTTTTCCTTGATCAGGTATGGCTGCTCTTCTGGAGCGCATGTGCTGGGAGCACGTGACAGTTGCAGTGGACGGATCCCTCTACAAGCACCACCCCAGGCTTAGGCATCTCTTCTCCAAGTTCACCACCCTGCTAGCCCCAGACCACCAGGTAAACTAACTTAACCTTACCTCACTTCTTTGTGTCATCATACAGCGATTTGTAAATATCTTTTAGCTGTGGAAATGCTTCAACAACTTTATGTGTACCTACTCTCTGTTAGATGTATTTAGCCTTTCTCCTATACTTTGTACTTGAAAATCTCTGAAGACTTCTTTCAATTAGAAGCTTTCGCTTTCCAAATTTATCTATTGTATCTTTTGTGCTTATGTCTGTTCTTGATTTTTGAGATTATAGGATCTCGATGTTGTGGAGCTAAGAGACGTGATCCAATACCCAATTACAGATACTGATGAATTTTATTAATGGGATTAGATATTTTTGGATTACTGTCAAAGAAATAAAGTGAAAAATATTATGAGGTAGAGTAGTTTCACCATTGTAAGATCCTCAGGTATAGGATAATTCATAGTAACCTCGCTCAAAAATGCGTTAATTTATTTAAGGGTACCAATTTCGAAAAATGAATAAATTATGACAATTCTAGATGCAGAACGGCTGTGGTAATGCAAAATATCCGCTCTCGTGGCTAAGTGATCAGAATATTTTTCAGTATCACGAAGTTATACAAATGATTAAAAAAAATCTTTCTCATTACGTTCGTTCAAACAGAATTTTTTATTTGAATGTGGTATAAGTTTTTGAAGTATTCCATCATTTTACTAATAAATTTTTTGGTTTGTCATTACGTAATATACCACTTCCAAATTTTTACCAAAAAAAATAACTTTGCGAAGATCTATAGAGTTTGGTCAAAATTTTGCTGCTTGGATAAGATTTGAACACGTGCACTACTGTCCGCTATCGTTCGACCAATGATGTGCCTCGAATGAATACCGACACGATTACACTTCACGTCATCCGTAAAGGTAAAGGATCTAATAATGGTGAAACTATTCCACCATAATCTATGAACTGAGGGATTAACTCCGTAAAATAAAATATTTTCTCAAAAATCCTGTTCTCTATACTAGCAGAAGGGATGTAAGGTTCGCTCTTTTACTAAAGCCCTAATTTGGGTCTCTATTAGCTCATTTAGTAGTAAATGTGTCGCTATTCTAAACCTTTAACGCTAACCTTTGACGAATTGACCAATCAGTGTTTTTTTTTTTTTGTATTACAGTTCAGTTTGTTATTGGCTGAGGATGGCAGTGGAAAAGGAGCAGGATTGACAGCAGCTGTGGCTTCACGTCTCGCGACCCGCAGGTGAATAAACACTCTTTTTCATTATTCATTTCATTATTATTCTAAAAACCTAATGGCAAAATATTTTTTAATTGAAAATCTTATATTCTTCTTTAGTTTAAAGTCAAGTCGAATATAACTTTCCTATTTGGTCCCCTCTAGTTTAGGATGAATATTTTTATTTGATTTTGGAACAAACTAAAGAAGCTTAGCTTGTAGTCTTTCTAAATTTTAGGCATGTATGGTAAGTTTGTACAGCGCCCTTGAGGTGATTTTTCACAAAAACGGCGCTATATAAATCGTCCAAATATTATTATTTATTATTAGATATACTTGAACTAAGAACAACAAACACTATCTTCTTTTTCGTTGAATTCAAATATAAAGTTTTGAAATAATGAGGAATGCAATATTCTAATGCTCGCCATAAATCAAATATTATTTACACGTTTCTGTGTTTTACATATTAAATATGCTTAAATTAGTATAACATTTTGAAATATCCTGCGAGTGACCTAAAAACCATCAAAATTGTGTTTAATTCAATACACGTTTTTATTGCATTATAATTGATTTGGTGGTGTTTATGAGTAATCTCAGTATAGTACCAGATAGAGGGTATACTTTTCATTTAACTGCATACTCAATTCAGATATCGATTATTCAGAGATGTCTGAATAATCAAATGGACGATCGACATTTCGCAATCAATGAAGCATTTATGGTGTTTTAACAGTCTTCTTTACTTAGTGAATTCCTTCGAAATTTTAGTTCAAATTTATTTTTATAATTATAAATAAATAAATTATGGTTTTTTTTCTTTCCAGACAATCCCTGAAGTAAGACCTGCACCTACGTGAATATATTATAAACTTAACAAGACTGAGAATGAAGATTCTGCCGAGCTGCTGATACCAGATACAAGTCTGACGGAACTCGAATGTTGTAATAGTGTGTCATGGACTCTAATATTGTAAATAGCACTTGACGCATAGTTACTGTAGGGTTAAAACTTATTTTTAAAACATCCGCTGGGTTACTTGTACAAATTGAACGTGCCATACAATATCTAGTGAAAAACCACAATTATCTTATTCATTTTGTTTAAATGATAATTTAAAAAAATAAAACATTTCCATTGATTTTGACAGTTAACCCTTTGAACGCTATATACGACAATTTGACGTGTTTTGTAAGCTCAACGTTTTTCTGATAAACTAGCAGAATTTTTTGTTGGTGGAAATAAAATCAGAGAAAATACTAAATGCCTTATTTAAATATTTGCTGATCAGAGATATTATATTAATATCACCATACTGTTATTGGTTAAATAATATGTTCATTTCCATTAAATAAAGGAAAATTTAAACGGTTATAATAATACTCCATAATACCGTTCCGAAAATTGAAATTCAAAATATTATTTAAGTACTATGAGCTATGAGTTATATCTATTTAACTTATATTTGAAAGAAAATTGACAACATTTTAATTTAATTTAATGTGTTTTGAAAATTGACTTCAGAGTAATCGAAAAACATAAAATTAACGTTGTCACTATATTTCATAAATTAAGATGTTAAAAATGCTAATTGCATAACATTTTTGTGTTAATTTCCTCCAATAAGTGCTATAGTTTTAAGTAGGTTAAAATATACTAATTTGGCAGCCTCTGTAGCCCAAAGCCTGAGCTCTGAGCACTTAAGGCCGGAGATTGCAGTTTTTATTCCAAAAATATAGTAACATTTTTTTTTTTACTAATTTCACCGCTTAACGAAATATAAAAAAATGCAATTAACTTTAAAATGGCTTATTCCAAAATGTATTTGCTCAAAATAGGTACAATGTTAAATAAACGCCGGTTTTAGGTCCGTTTCAGCTTTTTAATCATTTTTGATCAACAAAAAAGCACAACTGTCATGTTTATAACCCCTCGAAAGTTCGCATTAATAATTTAAATATGCCTATGTATTTATTTTAATTTTTAATTTTATGAGTAAAATCTCAAATTATAATATTTAATTATATGAAGACAATATTAACGAAACTCAATCAAAAATCTGGAGACAGAAAAATCTGAAAAAGATATTTGTACTCTGGGACCCGGGGGTGCCAATATCTTTTTTTGATTTTTCTGTCTCCAGATTTTCGATTGAGTTTCGCTAATATTATCTTAATTCCATTAAATTTATATATAAACATATAAACAGTCATTGAATGCGCCTATATTTATCCTATATTTTTAGGATTCTTAAAAAAACCGTGCTATTTTTTTTACTTAATTCTGGTTCGCGAAAACAAATAATTCAGAAGAGATGCAAGACATCTCTCGTTGAAAAGTGAAAATAATAAATTATCTTTGTGATTAATCGAAGTATACAATCCGCGTGAACTTTTGAAATAATATCAATAAATGTTTTTGCCACATTTCGGACAGCGAACGCTCGAGGGTGATTGCAAATTGGCCAAAATGTGGCCTAACAGTGGTTATGTTCGTTAGTTGCAATTTCATAGATAGCTGGAACGGATCTGAAATCGATGTTTAAAGGTAACCTAACAAAGGTTTAAAAAAATTACGCTAGGTGGCTATTGAATGACAACAATACATTTAAATTTCTGGGATGAATAAACCTGTATGTCTATTTATTGTTATCAAGTTTATTTTTTATAACTCCATTTTGGTTTTTATTTCTTTTATACATTATTATTATTCAATCTTTAAAAATAGTTATTGTAAACAAGTTCTGCTTTGTAATTAATATTAAGCGTGGCAACTGTTTCGACCTCTGAAGGCATTATCAAACTGTGGTCTTACCACTTACAGACAATGTATTTATATCGTTTCTAGATAGGTATTTATGATCGAAAATTTTATTGCTTTAATGTTTATTACCTAAGCCCTTATTAATTTCCGAGTTATATGACTGAAAATATTAATTGTAATTATCCTTTGTGTTTTTTTATTATCCTAGTCGTTATATACTTAATAACATACAAAATATATACATCGTCTGTAAGTGGTATAACCACAGTTTGATAATGCTTTTAGAAGGAGAAACAGCTGTCACGCGCAATAATAATTACATTGCCGAATTTGTTTACAATAAACTGTTTTTATAGATTAAATAATAAAATAAAAAATAAATTAAAAAAAAACCATTATGTCGTTAAATTGATGGATATTCTTGGACTGTATACAACACCGATTTATTCATAGACAGAAAATAACACCAGAATATTTTGCTCATCACAATTATTATTGTCAACCATTTTGCCGCTAATTAACGTTAGGTATATACAATTGTTAAGTTTACTTTTATATATTATGTTAAATAATTCGTTAAATAAAATGTTTTTAGAAAAATAATATAATATGATATTATATTATACATAATTAGACACTAAAATAATTATATAAAGTTACAACTATATGTATAATTAAAATTAAATGGTAAAAAGTTGCAGGTCAACTATTGTTACTATAAAACATATTATATAATTGAATTATTTCATAAAACTTTATTTAAATTAACTCACACTTAACGTAATTTTACTATTAGTTTTACTTTCAGAAAAATAATATTAAGTGCAATAGTTAAGTGTAATAATGATTTTTTTGTCTATACTTAACAATGAATGTTTGTGCCATATTTTGAACGCTGTGACCTATAAAAAACGGTGCTAAAAATCGTTTTTTCCAAACATATTGAAAATAAAAACCTTATTTAAGCCTCTTTTACATACCTCGTTTAAAAGCGGGTGAATCGGCGAGTGAGATTGTCATGAGTAATGATGAGACACAAAACTGTCCACTCGCTCAGTAGCGAAGGAAACTGAGCGCGTAGGTCGCTGATAGCGCCACAGCTACCCAGCAGAGATAATAACGACGTCTGCGTGAACTAATTCTGTCAGATGTTTGACAGTCAAAATCAGTAGTTTGTTGGCTGCCATTTTGAGCGCATAAATAAACCAATCACGAGTAAGCGAGTAGCAAGTAAAGTTGACGAACTTTCAACTTTTTTCGTAGATTATCAAGTTAACGATTACACTGAGCGAGTTTATTGACAGATAGTGATTTTTCCAGATAGTAGCTTCGCTCAATGTCATTGAGGCTTTAATAAGGATTTCCATAAAATTTAATATATTTATGGATTTTGTTCCTGTGATTGTTTAAAGTTTTAGAAACGATTTTATGAAAGTGATATTTTTGTACTATGAAAGAGATATTATTAAAAATGGTAGCTTTATAAATATTTAGTTCTATTTCACCTTTCGAAAAGGTAGCTTGTTCTATTTGTAAGGAATTATTTTTTGTTATAAAAAAAGTTTTGTGTAAATATTTTCCGTTTACAAAGCATAATTACTGTAATTTGTACAATTTAAAGATTATATTTTATATAAATATTATTTGAAAGTTTTTTATTCATGTTTCAAATTATCCCCATTGTTTTGTTAAAAAAAAAAAATTAATGGTGAGTACATTGAATGCTGGGAACCATTTATTGGATAACCAACACCTCTGTCATAGGTCACCCCAATGGTTGGCTACGTTTGGTGACTTAGAAGGGGTGCCCGGGTTCATGGTGTGAGATTTGTCTGGGTCATGGTGGAGGATGCGTTTGCTAACCAGCTGCATGGCAGGCAGGATCGAGATAGAATGGTTGAGGGAGTCCCTTTGACTTATCCAGCTGTACTCTCTCGGAATATCGATTTGCACCGAAGTGGGAGGGATGGATTCATACGTCCGTCACTCCTGGACAAACTAAACCCCAGATTCCTACCCACCCCTAATCACAAAGCATCCCCAAAGATGACATAGGCCCCGAGGGGAATTATTTTCCTCAGGGCCTCCTGTGTGGAGCTAATGTAAAAAAAATGTGATAGAAGAAGTCGGGGACGCTCGAGGAAGACATGGCACGATCAAGTGAATCAAATGCTTAGGTGGAGCCACATCTAGAGGTAAAATAACATAAGACATAACATAACTTATATTTAATATACATCATAAAAAAAACTAAATAAAGTATGGTGGAGGTTATTTTTAAGGATAGGGAAGAGACGACGTTCTGGGAAGGAAAAAGTGTGAGTGGATAGGAATCTATGGGGGTCAGCGTATCCAGGAGTGACTGACGTATGAATCCATCCCTCCCACTGCGGTGCAAGGCAATATTCAGGGTCTCTCTCAACCGGCCTCTCCATACATATACATGAGACGTTGCATGAATGTGAATGAAACAAGGGGTGCCTGACAATATCGAGTTGTTTGAAGGTGCATCCTCTCTGCCTACCCCTGCGGGGAAACGGCATTGTGGTTAGTTAGTTAATTATTGGCGGATAAATGGGCAGGAAACAGAAGAGCGACAGAATTATACATATTATTATTATTATTATACTTATTGTATAAAGACGGTAGGAAATAAAAAAATTACAGAAATTTTTGATAAGTAATTTTGTAAATTTAAAAAATGACGAATTGGTGTTTTCTGGAATTGGGTGATAACATGGGTAGGAAAAATAAGATATGCAAGGAAAAGGGATGACCAATCACTTACCATTGTATTCCTGCGAAGAAGTACACAACACAATCACAATATACGAAAACCAGTCAAAAAGTAAAGTCTCTCATTTTTTAGTAAGTAACTTTTTGTGTCAAAAGATGGCAGCACTGCAGTCGCTTGCAAAATGACCGAAATCGATGTTCGCATTAGACAGCGTTATTCGTTTGTTGACTGTAGAAGGTGAAACGCCCATTCGCATGCATGAAAGACTGAAAAACGTGTAAGATGATCCAATAGTAGATGTCAGCACTGCTAAACGATGGGTTCGTCGCTGTAACGAAGCTGAAGGACAAACACCGCTGACTGATGAAAAGCGGAGCGGCGTAGGCCGTTGATTGCAGTGACTGCACTCAACATTAAGCGAGTTGATGGCATCATGCATGGTGCCCCAGGTAACTACAGATATCACATTCTCTCCCTCAGTAAAAGCAGTGTGATGACGATTATTCGACAAATGTTTGTACAAGGTGGGTACCAAGCAGGGGCGTGCACAGAGTTTTTGATCAGGGTAGGCAGTAGGAAAATAGAATAAGTTTAACAGGTTAAATTTTCCTTATTTTATCAGATAACTTCAGAATTAAAGTACGACAAACCTTTTTGAACCGACAATTAGCATTAATGAAAGACAACTATTTGATAGAAATACATAACAACAAATGTTTTTATCGTCACTGATTGCCATTTGCTAATTTTGTTCTAGAAAGCACTGCTTAATACTAACAAAAAACCTCATAGAGGCAAATTCAAAAGTTCAGTTCAGCAAATTCAAACAGTTCTACTTTAGGCTTTGTGCATTTCGTAAACATTGAATTATATATTGTATGAAGTTAGCTCTAGTCAGAAATAATTCCTGTTTAGGCCGCATTTTAGTGAGGTAGTCGGAGGGCGCGCGTTTAGTTTCTTGTTACAGTTTATGCCGCATTTGTAGTATGCCGTTTGACGTAGCGCTTGCGTAGTTTCGGTTGCTCAGTTTTTTCGCGCTTATTTTTGAAAGTGTGTATTTATTTTTAGTCATAATTTAATAAATTATAATATTATTTAGATGCTTATGTTTTACAAATACGGCAGGGTAGGCAGTGCTTATGTACCTATATGGAGTGCATGCCCCTGGTACCAAGTAAGTTAACCGGCCAGAATAAAGAAACAAGAAAAACAATAGCCTCATAACACTTGCAGCGCTTAGTTTCTGGAAAAAAATGTGCCTGGAGACAAAATATGGGTTCATTTTTTTAAATCTGAATCAAAGGGGCAGTCAATGAAATGGCATCACACAAACTCACCAAGGAAAAAAAATCAAAACTGTGTGATTGGCGGGGAAAGTTATGGCGATGGTGTTCTGGATGTGACCGTGCTTTTTACAACAATGTGATACATGCCCTTGTTCAAAAATGGACCAAAACTGTGGAAATGGATGGAGGTTTTGAAAAGAAACAAATTAATCATCGATAGTGTGGTTTTTAACCCATGTAATTGCATTTTTTTGTTTCTTGACAATTAAATGAGAAAAAAATGGGAGGCATTACTTTTTGACCGACCCTAGTAGTTTGTATATAGCTCCACCACGATACCTCGAGGTAATTTGACTGTCCTAAAACGGGAATCCTCCTTGTTGGGCAGTCAAAACACTTCTTAAATAATATGTATAAATGTATATTCTTTTACTAAATAAAAAATAAAAAATAAAAGTAAATAAAATAAAATTATCGCCACAAAAAAATTGAGTGCAAAACAATATTATGTAAATCCGATATGTTCAAATTCCTTCTTTGTTATATACTTCCGAGATTGTGTACACCAACATCTTGCATCCAAGGTAGTTCCAAAACCTCATCCATTTTCAAAACAAATGAACTCGAATTTTCACTATTTTTCTTGCCATTGTTCCAAATTTCAAATAATTTCCAGCAAGGTGATGGTTAGAGAGAGGTAGGAACTGGATAAATTACATCCCGGTACGAACTAAGCCTATTCTCATTTCAAAATCAAACACAGACAATAATATATTCACAAATTTTTCTTTTAAAAAAATGTTTACGATCAAAAGTGCCTAATTAAGTAAGTATTCCACAAAAGTAAGGAACGGCATCTGTGGACCATTTTTGATAATATGTTTAGAGGCATTCTAGTAGGTCTAACACAACTTCCGTTTAAAATAAACATCTTCTACCGGCTTAGCACAGAGGGTCTACAGTCTACAACAATACCTACAACGTAAATTTGGAAAAACTGTTAACCACTCAGGTAATTTGCGATTGTGCAAGTTTTTTGTCTTAAACGAACTGTCAGGTTTATAAAAACTTTGTGTTACCGAAACTGGGTTTCGGCTTCGATCTCGGGTTCGGCCGAAACCGAAACCGAAACATCCATATAAGGTCTAATATCTTAATCAGTCAGCCTTTATTTTCAAATCATATATTAATCATTCAGTCTCTGATATTTGAATTAAAAATAAACATAACATAATTATCACTTCTTATTTCAAATAACAAAATTATGTAGAAAATTACTTTTTTTAAACCTATTTTGTAGAACAAAATAATTTTTTATAAAATTAAAACATACGCTTTGTATTTAACCACATAACCAAATAATTTCTTTTAAACTTTGGTCATATTGTATGATACCCTTTTTAATGAACTACAATATAATTAAAATTAAAGAGTACCTACCTACCTTCAATAACAAAATATGTTTAATGCAAGTTATACCTAGGGCCTGACGGAATACCTGCCCTGGTATTGCAGAGGTGCGCTGTAGAAATAGCTCCAATTTTGACGAAGCTTTTCAAAATGTCCCTGAAGACTGGCTCTGTGCCCTCTGGTTGGAAAAAAGCGATCATTCACCCCATTCCAAAGAAGGGTGACCGCTCCAACCCAGCCAACTACCGCCCCATAGCGATCACATCTGTTCTGTCAAAAGTGATGGAACGTGTGATCAATGACAAACTGCTCACATACCTCGAGAAGAACAAAATTATTAACGACCGTCAATACGGATTCCGGCGGAACTGCTCGTGCGGTGATCTTCTCGCGTATGTGACGCATGTTTGGGGACGGTGCCTGGAATGTTTTGGTGAGACCCAAACGGTTTCACTGGACATTTCCAAGGCCTTTGACCGGGTTTGGCATCGAGCGCTTGTCAAGAAACTGCGTTCTTACGGACTTCCCGCATCCTTGTGTGCGTGGATTGCCGACTTTTTGAGGGGGAGGTCGATTCAGGCGGTTGCTGACGGTTTCACCTCTTCCTCGCATTCGATAAATGCTGGCGTCCCACAGGGATCGGTTCTGTCTCCGACTTTGTTTCTGTTGCACATCAACGACCTCTTGTCATGTGCACCGATTCATTGTTACGCGGATGACAGTACAGTCCATGATAGCTTTTTGTTTGACAAGCCTCCAAAGAGCACACAAACTCCAATAGCTCGGAGGGCTTTGAAGCAGAGAATGGACGGTTACCTCGAGAGTGTTTTCTCTTGGGGTAAGAATAACCTCGTCGAATTTAATGTTTCAAAGACCCAATCATGTTTGATAACGTCTAAAAGGGATCGAAATGATAATCTAGTCTCCTTCAACGGAAGCATTCTCCCGAACAGGACCTCCATTGATATGCTTGGTGTAACTCTAAGTGACCAGCTCAGGTATGGGGGCTCCATCGAAACCAGAGTTAAGTTAGCCTCTCAGAAACTGGGCGTACTGTACAGGGCCCGCAGATACTTTAATAGTACTCAACTGCTAACCCTGTACAAATCGCAAGTGCGCCCCACGGTTGAACTTGGCAGCCACCTCTGGTCTGGAGCTCCAAAATACCTAAAAAAAACCCTTGACTCTGTGCAGAAACGGGCGGTCCGTTTGATAGATTCTCCCATCTTAACAGACGGATTGCAATCTTTAGAGCATAGGCGTCAGGTGGGAATGCTGTCCTTGTTCTACCGGTATTACAATGGTAGATGCTCCGAGGAACTAGCGTCATTGATCCCCTCGGCACCGGTGCATAGTCGGGAAACACGCGCCCTACATTTGTACACAGTTGATATTAGTCACATGAGAACGGGTCGTTTTTACGATTCGTTCTTGAGTTCAACAGCTCGGCTGTGGAATGATTTACCGGCCTCTGTGTTTCCTCCCTCCTACAACATGAGTCTCTTCAAGACCCATGTTAACTCCTTCCTTTCCTCAAAAAGACCCTCCACACAGCATCCTCAAAGATCACATAGGCCCTGAGGGAAATTATTTTCCTCAGGGCCTCCTGTGTGGAGTTAATGTAAAAAAAAAAAAAAAAATACATGAAAATAAATAGAGTTTTCACACGAATCAAGTCCTGACACGACTATGAGCGTGGACGCAGCAAAATGACACTTCGTGGTTCGCAGTTCAGTGCACCGAACATGTCCGATCGCAGGACGAAACCTCCCGAATTCAGTTTCGGTTTCGGCCATAGTTTCGGCTGGATGGCGGCCGAAACCGAAACTAAGCCGAAACTCGTTTTTTGGCCGAAACTAGGCCGAAACTGAAACCGAAACCGAAAGTTCGGTCGGACACTAGAAATAAAATTTGAAATTATATTATTACAAAGATTAGCAGACCAAAAGAGGGCAATTTTCAAAAATAATTTAATTCCTGTAGTAACATTAGATCAGATAAAAAAGGAAGTAGCAGATAGATTGCAATTAGAAAATAATTTAGAACAAGTTAATACGAGTAGTAATGTTATATCAGATGCATTGAACGTAGATAGTTCAGATAATATTCTAGTCGAAGAATCCAATGATATTACAGTAGACTCAAATATCTTAGACGTTATTTATAATCTTAGGGAAATCAACATTGCAAATTTAAACTTACTAGATGAAAATATTATAGAATTAGCTAAATTACTTCATAATAATATAAATAGATATATACATATAGAGCCCACAGTTAGACCAAAATTACCAAAATTACATACGTCAAAGAAATTATCTAAATTAATTTCTGAAATAAATAATATAATTTTACCAAAAATAATATTTGATAACATTAGTTTTTTTAGATCTTCATACAATAGTGTATGCTAGTGCTATCACTATATGTAATAAGTTAGGAGTTAAATTAACGTCTTCTGATGATAGATCATATAGTTATAGAAAACCAGAATGGCAGAGTAGATTAGAAAATAATGTAGTATTTTTAAGAAGTAGCATAGCTAGAGTAATAGAGTATAAAAACGGAAATAGAAGTAGGAATATTTTGAGACATGTAGATGTAATTGGGAAAAAATTTGGTTATAGCATTGGTAGTAATAATAATGAAAATATAATCAATGATTTATTAGATTTGTTAAAACAAAAATTAGGTGTAAAAGCTAGTAGATTAAAAAGATATAATTATACGTATAATAAAAAAAAATAATAATAGATTATTTCAGAAAAATGAGAAAATGTTTTATTCCAAACTTGACGATAAACAAAATATTATTTCAAATAATAATAATCCGTTGCCATCTGAATCAGATATGCGCGATTTTTGGACAAATATTTGGAGTAGGTAAAGATATAAAACATAATGAGTCAGGTCCGTGGATAGAAAATGAAGAACTCGATTGTTCAGACATTCAACAAATGAGTTTTTCTGATATATCGGTTGAATTGTTAGCCGAAACTATAAAAATACTCATAATTGGAAAGCCACGGGTTGCGATTGGATACATAATTTTTGGTATAAACGTCTGACTACTTTACATCCCCTTTTGGCAAAAAATCTTTCAAAATTTGTCAGAGAACTTCAAAATTTTCCAAATTTTCTAACTAAGGGCATTTTGCCTAAAAGCGAAAATATTAATATTCCCTCTCAGTATAGACCCATTACATGTTTACCGACAATATATAAAATTTTAACCTCTTGCTTGACAGATTTAATATACACTCATTTAGATGAAAAAAATGTTTTATCTGAACAACAAAAAGGTTGTCGCAGAAAACATATGGGATGTAAAGAACAATTAGTTATTGATTCTGTAATTCTAAAACAGATTCAAACCCAAAAACGTAATTTACATATTTGTTATATAGATTATCAAAAGGCTTATGATAGTGTCCCGCACTCGTGGCTGATAAAAGTTTTAAATATATACAAAATTAACCCAATTATTATTAGCTTTTTGGAAAAAATTATGGCATTTTGGAATATCCTTTTGCTTTTGAATTTGAAAGATAAGAAAATTATAGTACCGGGCATTTCAATAAAAGAGGGATTTTTCAAGGAGACTCATTGAGTCCTCTTTGGTTTTGCTTAGCATTAAATCCTCTATCTAAAATGTTAATTAAAAGCAAGTTTGGAATAAAAATTAAAGGTAGAAAATAAAAATTAAAAATTAAAATTAAACTAGAGAGAGAAATATAATTTCTCATTTATTATTTATGGATGATTTAAAATTATATTCGAATTCTGAACCAAATTTAGAGAAAATATTAAAGTAGTTAAAAAATTTTTCAGATGATATTAAAATGACTTTTGGTTTAGATAAATGTAGAACGATCCATATAAGGTAAAATTGTAGATGGAGACGAGGGTATATTTAGAAATTTCAAAATTGGAAGTATGAAAGGGTATGAGGATTATAAATATTTAGGAGATCCGCAATCAAATAGATTAGATCATACTAGTATTAAAAATGATATTAGGATTAAATTTAAAACTATGATCAGAAATTTTTTTAAATGCAATCTATCTGCTAAAAATTTAGTAAAGGCCATAAATACTTGGGCAATACCTCTATTAACTTACTCATTTGGCATAATTAAATGGTCTAATACAGATTTAGATAGCTTAGAACGATTAATTAGAACTACGTTAACAAAATTTCATTTTCATCATCCAAATTCAGCTATAGAACGAATTAATTTACCTAGAAATTTAGGAGGTAGAGGTATAGTCAAAATAACATCTTTAAAACATAATCAGGTAGAAATACTAAGAATTTTTTTCCATGGGAAAGCTGATAGTTCAGAAATGCACAAAATAATTTGCAAGGCAGATAGAAATATTTCGCCATTAAATTTATACGACGAGAATGCCAGCATTCTTATAAATACCAACCAGGAATTATTAGATTCCTGGTCAAATAAAATTCTTCACGCAAAACACTTCAATTATCTCAACCAAACATATGTTGACAAATTTTCGTCAAACAAATGGTTGTGTATTGGAGAGTTGAGCGCAGAAATAGAAGGCTTTATGCTTGCTATTCAAGATAGAGTCATTATACTAAAAATTATAGGAAGCATATCATCAAAGATGCAAATCAAATTGATGATTCATGTAGAAAATGTTTGGCTTTTCCGGAATCTATAGAACATATTATATCGGGATGTTCTGTATTAGCGCCGTCCGAGTTTACATTTAGGCTCAATCAAGTTTTAAAAATAATTCACCAAAGTTTGGTAATTAAACATAACTTGATTGACTGCCGTAATGTACCATATTATGAATATGAACCAAATTCATTTTTAGAAAATTAATTTTATAAAATTTATTATGATAAAACTATTCTAACAGACAGAACAATTAGTCATAATAGACCCGATATAATTTTACATGACAAAATTAAAAAAAAAAAACTTATATCATTGATGTCGCTATTCCAAATTCTTGTAATATTCAGAAAACTGTTTCTGAACAGAAAACTGTTTCTGAAAAAATAAGAAAATATACAGATTTAGGAAATGAGATTAAAAGAATTTGGCATTCTCAGACTATAAAAATATTACCATTTGTTATTTCGGCTACTGGCATTATACCTAGCTCTCTCATTCAAAATTTAGGCGTATTAGATTTGTCAAAAAATTTGTACATAAAAATGCAAAAGTCGGTCATTTTAAATACATGTAGGATTACGAAAGATTTTTTTAATATTTATATTTAGGGATCAGTAGGATTTATCGGACCAGTTAGGATTTCATCAGAGCCGAACCCTCTGATATGAAAATAACTGCTAAGCTTAGGGGTCGGAGTGGTTAAAACTACACATTTTGTATATTTGATCAAAAGCCTATTGTTTTTGTAGATAATTACGACTTTTACAAAAATATTCCTAATATCTTGGATCCGTTATGAGGTGCACCCGCACATGTTACAAGGCATGGAAATTTGCAAAAAATATGTAAGCATAAATAATGCGGTGAGACAGAAAATAGAAGGTTTTGAAACTTTGATCAATTTACTGGTGCAGTCTCAAAATACCCTGGACTGGATAGAGCGGATAGGGTACTATATTTTATATAACATTACATACGTTCATAGCCGAAGAACACTTCAGTATCTCGGTCATATTTTGAGGGGCACTAAATATATGTAAATCTCCTATACGTAGATGACACTACCCTCATCTGTAGTTTGACAGAAACGAAATCAGCTGTTCGAGGGCAGCCATCTTGCCATCCACCGTACACGTTAGCGAGTAGCGAGCAAAGTTGACCCCCTTTCAACTTTTTTCGTAGGTTGTTCACAATCTGCTATTTAGATAGTAATACGATTACACTTAGTTTACTAGCAGATAGTGAATTCACCGGCTAGTAGCTAATTAACTCGCTCAATGTCATCTAGGCTTAAGACTTTTATTATTGCACGTGCAACGTTTCCATAATATATTGAAACTAGTAAGAGGTTTAATAACTTGTCAGTTTATTTGTAACCTGAGGATATTTCTCTCTACCCGTCTGCTTGGTTCAATATATTCGCACCTCACAATCCGGAAGCCTCGGTTTCGCGCCAAACCGGTCAAACTGTCACTTTGGATCGAGATTGTAAAATATCTATGCCAGATAGCTTTCATATTCCAAAGACAATAAGAAGCATTATTTCGTTCTCTTTCTGGTTAAAAGAAAAAAAATACATATGTTTGCATGAGAGGAAGAGATATATATATAGCTTTTAAAATGTAAGGTCGCTCGGGACGTTTTTGGTCTTATGAAAGTATAACGCGATTACATGTTTTGAGATGTATTTATTCCTAAACAAGCAGAGGGTTGAACAAAACTAGAACATGATATCCAACCCTGGTGGGAAAGCAAAAGTTAATTTTCATATCCAAAGATTCATCTCCAAAGGTTCCTCCAAAGGCCATGAACAAATTTATTTCGATTGGTAAAGGATTTACTTTCGTAAGGCTCTCATTTTTTAAATTAGCTCCACACATCTCTGGGGATTCTAATCTTTAGGGTCTTTTTAGGGAAAGGAAGGAGACGAAGTTCTGGGAATGTAAAAATATTAGAATTTAGGACCAATTTAACAAGCGGGTATGGGTATAAAGGCCAATTTAGGAGGCGGGCATGGGTACCGCCGTCCCGGGAACCATTTATTGGATAACCAACACCTCTGCCATAGGTCACTCCAAGTTGTTCGCTACGTTTGGTGAGTTAGCAGGGGTGCCCGGGTTCATTGTAGTGAGATTTGTCCGGATATTGGCGGCGGATGTGTCTGCCCACCAGCTGACTGGCCTTCCGGATCGGGAGAGAATGGTTGGGGAGTCTTTTTGTCTTCTACAGCCGTACTCTCCGGAGCATCGCCTTGCACCGCAATGGGAGCGTTGGATGCGTACGTCCGTCACTTCTGGACACACTGACCCTCAAATTCCTACCCACCCCTCATACCCTTTTCCTTCCGTAAAAAGCCCCTCCTCACAACATCCCCAAAGATAACATAAGCCCTGACGGTAATTATTTTCCTCAGTGCCTCCTGTGTAGACCTAATTGTAAAAAAAATGAGGGACGGTAGAAATATGGCGTCAATGTGTCCAGAGTGACGGACGCATGAATCCATCCCTCCCACCGCGGTGCAAAGCAATGGGTCTAGATTCTAGATAGTCCAGCTGGAGAGGTCTAGGTTAGCTCTCCCTCAAACATTCTCTTTCAATCCACCGCGCCACGCAGAAGGTAGGCAAATGCAAAGACCTAGAAAAACCTCACCCCATGAACTGAGGCACTCCTGCTAAGTCACCAAACGTAGCGATACACTTAACGTGACCTATGGCAGGAGCAAAACCTCAGAATAATATTGAGATTTTGATCAACTCTCATATGTTTTTTGCTGGTAAATATAATCAGTCGAGCAGACACTTGTGATCAGCTTTAAAACAAAATTGATCAGCAAATAATGGCATCTGATCTTTTTCTGATATATTCACTGCTGACTAAAGATAGTTTGATGGGCAAAGAATTTTAGAACTAACCCAGTATTTAAATGAACAAATGCAATAAATAATGTTTAGACATGGATAAAGTTTCTGGGAATGCTTGTCAGCAAAGTGATCGGTTGCTCCATTTTCCCAGTAAAATATTTTGCAGGTGGGTTCATTTCTTTCCAACATGCTTCAAGTCATCGTCGTTTATTTCTTTTTTATTTGTATTTGTTATCTGGGATCAATTTTAATTGATTTTTTAAATTCTTTTATTTGATACAAAGTTATAATAGTATATATATTAAGTATCTGTTTTTATTTTATTTAGTGTTGTTGTTTAAGAAACAATGTTCTTGACAGTAATGTTTGTTGTTGTGTTGTTATTATTTGTGTCAATTTGTGATACGAGGAAAATTGCGTATACAAGTCGTGCTTCGAGTACTGGAGACACCCAATGGAAATTGTATAAGGTAAGATTGATGCGGATACAATGCAAATTATTGATTTGAGCTGATATCAATTTTGTGTTGTTAATAATTCATCAGAATTATAACTGTCCGGGGAATTTTAGAAAACAAGTTCCTTTTTTGTAGGAAATTGATAAGTTAACTTTTTATGCCGTTTGCAATTATTCACATTAACAATTTTTAGAATTTCATTCTCGAATAAACAACATAAATAACAATGAATCAAACTTAGAAGAATGATTATTTGTCTTTCCAATGACGAACGAATCACATACAGTGTGTCAAATAAGAGTGGAAAAAAGGAGGGCGCCACTGTTGATTTAATGGCAATACTAAACACATAACTCATGGTGTTAAAGTAAAGCTGTATAACCTACATTTTTTATAAAAAATTAAAAAGGCATAAAAGTGGAAAAAATATTTTTTTCATTGCAGTATAGATACCCACTGATCTCAAAATTAGAATTGCATATAGGTATATTATACCTTTTGCAATTTTGAGTTAATATAATGAAGAATAACAATATTGTAATAAAATATAAAGCACAGTTTAGAAATGGCTCACATTTATTTAATACTACCTAATATTACCTAGCGTTGCCCGGGCTTTAGATCTTGTCTCTAACTTAATTCGTCCCTACTGAATATGAATATTCTAAGAGTGTGGTATACTTCCATGTGTGTATTTAACTCATTCAGATCTAAAAGTAGTGTAACTAAACTCACAATTAGTGATTCTTCCTTCCTATCTATCGTAAAATTCAAATTTATGTTGAATTAAATTAAAGCAAATCGCTTTATAAAACACCTTTTAATCAAATTTATGTCATGAAGAAAAAATGTTTTTTAAAATGTGTTTTACTGTGTTCTAGACATTCAGTGTCATTTCGCTTTACAAGAATATTTGACAGTTAAATTGGTGTTGCCAGCCTATAAATTTAGTAGTTCTGTTTTTTATATTTTCTACTCTTATTTGACAGACTCTATTTCTGCATTATAGAAATAAGTATAAAAATACTTTTTGTTATATAGATGAGTTAGTTAAAAGTTTCCATTATTCGCACATAGAGGGCAGTGCTAAGAGCTTTCCTGAAAGTCCGCAAGATGGCGGCTGGATTAGTTATGTGTTAGTGCTCCAGGGGGTCGAAGGCCGAGGTGAAGGAACTCCCACAAAGCTCAGTGGGAATCAGATCTATTTCAGCTAGCTCTAGTTAGGTTGACTACTCGCAGTCACAACTTGTAATACCTACGGGAAGTATTAATAAATCCAGATTAACATAAAGAACTAAGAAGAACATAAAGAAGAATTATATTTCCCAAAGAAGTAATCTCGTTCCAAGACGAGTTGGAAAACTGATTGTGTGAACATAACACTTTTAAAATGTGTAGATGCTCCGGACAGATCTGTTGTTCAGAAGCTCCAATGGCATATGATGTTTATGGCTAGTAATGTCCTACCGAGGTGTGAAGGAATAAAATAATGCAGACACTGTTTTTTAATATTGCAGGGTCGCTACAATAAGACCTACCTGAGCCCCGATAGGGAAGCGGCGGCTCGAGCTGCTTGGGAAGACAACCTGCACCACGTCATAGCACATAACGCTGCGGGACATCATTCTTTTACCCTGATGGACAATCACCTCAGCGACATGGTTAGTAGAAGACTTTATTATCATCACGGCGCTACGTCTCATGATGGAATTTGGCTTTTTCCACAAATGTTCCACTGGCTGTTATCCCTCGCCATTCATTTCGCCTTCAGTTCTTGCATCCCCGGATCATTGATCATATCATATGATCAATGATCCCCATATGGGGGTGTGTTGGACCTCGTCCCTGCTTCATTTCAATTACATTATTAATTGTGTAGATCCCTCTCCGATCTATTTGCGCCTCCCCCAATGACATGTGCTGGCTTCAAGCAACCTTAACTGTCCTTTGTCCTGCCTCTGACTACTCAACGCTGAATTTTCTTTTAGTCTTCGGGTATTTTACCCCAAATCAGCGCCGGATCTGCCATACGTTCAAAAACGTGCAAAATACCTGGCGCCAACTCCGAAGGGGCGCCGTGAGAAAATAAATATTGTATTAAAATTTAGTTATAATATTCCCTGAATCCTTTAAAAATTACCCATAGTACGAAATAATTATTACGCTCTAGCAACATTTTCCAATGAAATAGAATGCGCACGCATCGGGTTGAAATCAACGGCTTACGAATTTATAGTCAGTTACAGAATTTTTTTACAAATTCCATATATTTAGTTTAAACGTAAGATCTATTTTCCATAAATCTTTTACGACGAATGGGTGAATGACGAACCAAATTCAATAACCAATCACAGCGCAGTTTTTTTGTTCCTGTGAATCAAACAAACCGACTTGCGCCTTTCAAAATGCTGACAATTTTTGTTAGTGTGTCGTCCATACGCTCGCTATTGTTTTATTTTGTACGATTTAAGTCTCTAGGAGAAGGTAGTTAAAGACCATTTTCTTATGAAATCTTCAGTAAATTCCATTTTCAAAAGCATCGCACGGTTTGCAGGATTTCCAGGTTGCAACGTGTTGACAGTTTCATCATTGATTTGACATATTATTTGAAGTTCGTTAAATGTATAATTAATATGTATTAGATTTGTTGGATTTGTTATTTTACGGTGTCAGTGTAAGCGTCGTAAGCCTTTGATACCATACGTCAGTGTTTAGTGTTTGAATGGTGTTTGTTCGCTCAATTTGATGTTTGTTAGCTCAACACAGGGGAAATGCAAGGTACAAATTTGAGGTTATATTCTTATTAGATTTTAGAGCTAGACAGAAGCTGTAGATGCTATTCTTGTGTTGTACGTTGCCATGAGAACGATTTTTATTTGCTTTTTCTATTATTACTCGCGCTGGGTGTATACATAAACGCAGTAAATCTCAAGAATGTCTAATGGACCTAGTTCAGCGAAACCACCCGCATTGTCTCGTAACCTATATTTTAAATCATGGTACGGGCTCAAACAAACAATTCTTTGAATTATTTTAAAGCATAACTCGCAAAAAGAGTTTTTCCTAAAATAATTAAAATAGCATCATAATTTTATGTTTACCCAATAGATTCAGAGAGTATATGGCTCCTGGCGATTCTCTCTTTTTAAAAAAACGAGTGTGAGAGCTACCGCCAGGTCACTTGGAAAAGTTACACCCTTTATATGTCTTGAGTTTATTTGATAAATTAGTGTAACAAAATAATAATTAAATAAATAAATAAAAAAATTGGGGTGAACGAATTTTTAATCAAAATAAAAATGTAGGGTGGGGGGGGGGGGGGGCGCCATCGGTACCTACTGCACAGGGAGCCAGATTTCGTAGATCCGGCCCTGCCCCAAATATTCAGTTAACGTTCTTTGGGGCTTCACTGAGTAGTTGGCCAAGGGACACGAAGCTAAGTGCGGTTTATGGTCAGACCGAATGCCATTCGCATTTTTTGTTGGTACTTGCCAATTGATTTGAAATTTATTATATTTTTTATGTTCTCTATTTTATGCAGGTGCTTGCGGGTTTTTTTACGCGATGCAATGCCGCCTCGGGAATGAGTTTTCCTTTTGCCTTGATTAATTCATATTTGTGTTTACTAACCTATTATTTGCATTTTGTTTTTCCTGCTAAGCACTTGCATACTGCTTACTAACAACGTATGCAGGGACTCTGGAGGTCTAGAATCATTCAAAATAAATAAATGTGGCTTCGTCTAATAAAAAAAAATAGAATCTTGTTCTGCCTTGAAGGAATAACCATCTGTTACTTATACCAGTATAAGGTACCGGGTAAGTGGTGGATAACCTCCAAAGCCCCGGATCTAAGGGAGGGGGGGGCAAATCGGGGCACCTGCCCTGGGCAGCAGTTTTAGGGGGCGCCAAAATCATAATTTATATGTTTGATTGAAAAAAAAAATGATTCACAAAGCGCCTAGCATTCAGCTCACGTTGTTCTATCAATTATTCATTTGATTTTAAAGTGCCCTTTCAATTTGGGAGGCGGGTATGGGTACCGCCGCCCCGGGAAACCATTTATTGGATAACCAACACCTCTGCCATAGGTCACCCCAAGTGGTTCGCTACGTTTGGTGACTTTGCAGGGGTGCCCGGGTTCATAGGGGTCAGGTTTGTCCGGATCTTGGCGGCGGATGAGTCTGCTCAAGAACTGCATGGCAGGCCGGATCGATAGAGACTGGTTGAGGCAGATCTTTTGAACACTCCAGCAAGACTCAGCAGGATTTGGACCGCAGTGGAAGGGATGAATCCATTTATCCGTCACTTCTGGACACCCTCACCCCCAGATTCCTACCCACCCCTCTAACATTTTTCCTTCCCAGCACTTCCTCTCCTTCCTTTCCCTAAAAAGACCCCCCACACTGCATCCCAAAAGATGACATAGGCCCTGAGGGAAATCATTTTCCTCAGGGCCTTTTGTGTGGAGCTAATGTAAAAAAACAAAAAGTTTGTTTTCGAACACATCCTAAGTGGATTTATGAGCGTATGCTAAGTCGATCTTGAGCGCGTGTATAGTGTACGTGATGTCTCTGCCAGGGGAATCCCCGTCGCATCTAGAACTAGGGGCTACACAAGCTGAGCCGAATAAACCCGAGCGGTTGAACGTCAAGTGAAGCGACGAACACTTACCTCACGGGAGGGGGCGCCACTATCAGTAGTATCTACCCCAGTTTGAAAAAGTCTTAGATCCGGGGCTGGTCCTCAGTCCTTCCTATCTTCCTTCAACCTTCTTCTAGATAGTTGATTCACCTCTTCCTCGATCTGTTTCTGTGTCGCTTTAATATTTTTTATGCGAATAGGTACTGCTCCCAACCATATGAAGCCAATTGGGGTATGTCGTGAGACTGAAAGTAGTGGGAAGGGGAAGGATATGAGAAAGAGGAAGGTAAGGAAGTACCTGACTATTCAGATCTGGCCACCAATCACGGTTAATGCCATTTGAAGCAACAAAATACAAAAACCATATTTTTGCCAATTTCCACAATTCAGATGGTGACGTTAATTTATCTCAAGCTTTAAATTTATTCTGCTTTGCACTTTACAGACGTCTAAGCAATACTTGAGAAAAGTGGTGAAGCTGGTAGCTGACAAGGAAGATTATCCCCAGACGCCCCACTCAAGAGCAAGAGAGCATATTCCAGATGAGGTAAGAACAAATACATCCCAACGATATGGGTGCTACATATGTGTGTTGTCGAGGTTTTTTAATTTTTTTTTTTCCCTTTATTTTTCCCAATTTTTACATAAGATAATTACAATTACATATTATGAAACCATAAGAGTAATGGGAACCCACTAAGGCACAGCCTGTTCGTGGGTAATATAGTTATATACATTTTATTGTTGTACCTAGAAAGAACACAAAGTGTACATATAAAGCAAAAACATAAAATTTAACAGTTTGTACAAAAGAAGAATAGAAAAAACCATCAGTGTGCATATAAATCAAAAACATATTTAAATTTATCTAAACAGTTTGCACAAAAGTATACAATAGTGTAATAATAAGTGTTTATAGTGTGTAGTATAATAATTTGTGAGAAACATAATATAGTGATTTAAATTAAATAAATAAACTTTCAACACATTATGTATTAACAGGGCCGGATTAACCATGTCGGGGCCCCTAGACAATGCACGTCTCGGGGCCCCTTTACCAATGGCGGACCAATGGGGGGGGGGGTCTTGGACGGGGCAGCCCGCCCCGGACCTCTGGTCCTGGGGCCTCCAAACGCCCCCCTTGTTCCCTTGATCAAATCCTAAACAAGGCTTTAAGGCACCGGGACACGATAATTTTTTTTTTTTTTTAATTTCATTTTCTGAAAGATGCATTTGTTAAAAATGCTTTCACCAAATGTTTTAAAGAAATTCGAAATATTGACGGCGATAGAGTATTTTATGTGAAACCATTTGAAACAGTTTGTTTGTTGAATTATCCTTCGGCAAAACTATGAATGCGTTTTTCTTGAAACTTTTTTAACACGTTTTCAACCTGATTGACGACATATTAAAAAAAACTATACATCCCATTTACATGTACCAAGTCTTAAACTGTTCGAAAATCTAGTTTCTATGGCACCACATAGGGGATTTTTGATATCTTAAAAAATTAAAATTGCGGACGATCGAATTTTATTTTCGATTTTTTATTTTAAATTTTCAGTTCATAAAAGTAAAATAGAGGGGGACCCTTTATAAAAAAATCCCTAAGTGGTTCCATAGTGACTGGATTTTCTAACAGTTTAAGACTTGGTACATGTAAATGGGATGTATAGTTTTTTTTAATATGTCGTCAATCAGGTTGGAAAACGTGTTAAAAAAGTTTCAAGAAAAACGCATTCATAATTTGCCGAAGGATAATTCAACATTTACTTGTGGTTTTTCTAATATATGGTCAACCAGGTTGAAAAACGTAATTTCGATAAAAACGCGTTCAAAATTTTTCTCAAGGATAATTCAACATACAAACTTTAATATAAAATGCTGTATCTCAGTCAATTTTACGAATTTCCTTAAAACGTTTGGTGAGAGTTTATTAACAAATGCATCTATCAGAAAATGATTTAAAAAAATTACTTTTTTACAGTGTCCTGGTGCCTTAAAGCCTTGATTAGGATTTGATCAAGGGAACATAGAGGCCTTTGGAGGCCCCCACAGAGTCAGAGGCCCGTGTGAACTGAATAAAAAGTTTGTAAAATTACATCAACTTCTTAAAGTAGGGGGGGCTCATTCTGCTTTGCCGCCCGGGCCTCTGACGGGCTTAGTCCTTACTGCACTTTACCTTTTTCTAACTTCCAAAATTATTTTTTTTCTAACACAACGTAATTTTATTCATAATTAATCTATTTTTTAACTACATCACGAAGGTATGCCATCACCCCATTCAACAAAAAAATTAAACGAATAAAATACAATACAATAACTATTTATTGCACTTAAAAGTACACATGGACACATTTTAAGGTATTTATTCTCGCGGCTCTATGGACGTTATCCTTGGCTTTACCCATCGTTTTATATATTAGGCATGACCAATTACCACTCCCTAGAGACACGTAGAGGTATTGCTTTGCTTAAATATTGTTTTCAACTAATAAACGGTCACTTATCTAATAATGAGATACTGGCCCAATTATTTTTTTTGTACCAGAGTCTCACTCTCGAGGACGTCATCACAACCTCCTATATAGTAGAGCAAGCCGCACTAATTTATTTATGAACTCACCTGTGTGGAGATATATAGATTTATTTTTTGTGTCCTATAGCGCATTTGTAAGATTTTTGGCATTGCATATACACTGCATAAATGGTAAAATTATAACGTCTTAGTTTATATTGCCTGTAATTTGTTACATACAAATTATATATAAATAAATAAAACATAAAAAATACATGAAAACAAAAAAAGAGTACCTACAATGAGCGTCTTATCACTAATGTGATCTCTTCCAGACAACTTTGCTACGAAGCGAAACTAAAAATTTTAGCAAGCAGATAGGTAGTGCACACTAAAGCTTGTACAACATTTATATTTTAAACATATAATTAGAAATAAAAGAAAAAAAAAAAAACAAACAAAACAAACCACACACGGCACCTACAATCACATCCCCATTTATACTAAGTAATGCGGCTTAATGAATAGAAGGAAAGTAAAATACAACTACTTTTAAATATTTATTTTAATTATTATTGACTTTTTTTATTATTTGTGCATGATGTGAACATTAGTTATTGGGTTATAATCTAATAATTAAATTTGTTGTTTTCTTTAATGCATGTAATGTTATTAACCTGTAAATGTTTCTAATAAAAAAATTAAAACATCTTGAAAGCTGACTTTTTCCATCGTCATAGTCATTTTTTCTCTGGGCGCGGGGCCCCCAGCCGATGCGGGGCCCCTAGGCAGTTGCCTACTCTGCCTAAAGGATAATCCGGTACTGTTCAAAGGTAGTGTAAAAACACTGACAGTCAAACAACGCCGCAAAGAGATAACCCTGAACAAATATTTAATGAATTACAGGTGGACTGGACCAAACTAGGATTTTATCCAAAAGCCCCGAAACAGCTACACTGCGGAGCGTGCTACGCCTTCAGCGTTATCCACGCCCTTGAAGCGCAACGGATGCAAACTACAGGAAAACTGCTGCCTCTCAGGTAACATCACTTTATCGTTTAGACGTTACCGCAATAAATAAACCAGATTCTGGAATTAGAGTTAGTAAGTAGGAATTTTGGACCGTTGTGCAGATTCAGTCACGATATTCTCCTGAAGAGTCGTGACGATTTCTGAGGCAGACTTCGGACTTGAAAAACAAGCACCATGTTGTGGTCCTTTTTCAGTGTTCTCTCTCCATCAGAAGACGGGGTTCCCATTAAACCGCATCTGGTGCAGCCAAAATCATTGTGCCTATTGCACATGATTCACGAATGGGGCTTTGGATTCTGAGATGTGTGAATATGGGTGGATATACACTAGTTTTTTATGCCGAATCTGCATATTTCCAGTTAATTTGTGTCCTATTTCCATTGTCATTTGTTTGTGCTTGAGCCTTAGTGGAATTTTTTGAATTTATTACACCTAACGCAGTATATTACTGCTTCAATACTTGATTTCACAAAGCACTCTTTTTAGGGTGAATTGCCTAATTCAAAAAATTACTTGACTTTGTCCTATAGCGAGCAGCAATTGGTAGACTGCAGCGCCAAGTCAGGTAACTATGGCTGCGGGGGAGGTTCTCTGCGAGCCGCGCTTGCCTACCTGGAGAAGCATGGAGCCATGACTTACAGCGACTATCCATACAGTGCCAAGGTGAATACGCTTACTTTTAGTAAACACTTCTTCTATCGTGTAGTGGGGGGGGGGGGGGTCAGAGGGGGACATCTATGTAGTTCTGCGAGCCACTCTAGGATATTAGGCGTTGCCTTTTGGGCTTCATTAATCCCGGGGAATGAATTGAGCGGGCATTCGTTGACCACATGTTCGGTGGTCTCCACATTACCGCATTCACGCAACGCCGACTCTTCAAGACATGAAGAGTCGGCGTATATAGTCGTCGTTCATATCATGTGGGTAAATCGGCTATGGGAGAACCTTATCCTCTAGATGGCGGACCAGAGTTTGAGAATCCAGACTCTCTCTCAATGGGGTCATTTATCATTGTGTGTCAGTAACGTCGACCATGGAAGTGTGGATGCTTCTAGCCCATACTGGAGCATGGCATTCAGCTGCTGAGAAAACCAGGGCAATGGATACCTTTCAGAACGAGTTTGAATCGCATTCCCAGCCAGTTCCAGCTAACTTAGTGACTAAGTTTAGTCATGTCCTGGTTTTTACACTGAAATACCCGTTCTCAGGTGACGTTGGTAGCATCAAAATGAGTTGAATCTCAAACTCGTTCTTAGAATTTATTTATTTATTTATTTGTAAGAAACAAACAGCTTTTACATAATACATGTACAGTGATAAATATATAATTGAACTGGAGTCAAGCCACAGAGGTTTCTTATGCTAAAGTACATCGGAAATGAAGTTTTATTATATTATAATTAATTTTGGGTCATAGGAAGGGGAGAGGAAGAGGAATATAGGAAAAGGATAGGAGATGCTCAAGATATATTCTCATATTAATAATCGATCGTACGCGTTACTTCACATCGATATTTCTTTAGGTTTTTACTAAAAATGTCAATGCTGTGAAATTTTGTATTATAGTGAACGTTGCACGCAAGCAGAATGAGCTACAGTAAATCATCATTTCCTGTTTTATCCGGTCTTCTTCAAGAACCGCGAAATGAATAAACAAAATATGTAGAATTTTTAAATTTTACCCCTTGCCATCCCCTACCGCTACTCTATTTCCTAGACCCTCATTGTTGAGTTTCGTGACTCTACTTCAATTTCCATGATAAACAAGGCTTTTCTACACCTCGAATAATTTAAGCATTTTTAAGTTAAAAAAAAGTAATGTTATATTATTGTAGGGGTGAGGTTTGTCCGGGTCTTGGCGGCGGATGCGTCCGCCTACCAACTGCATGGCGACCGGATCGTGAGAGACCGGTTGAGAGAGACATTTTGACCTCTCCAGAAGGATTATCTAGGGACATTGCCTTGCACAGCAATGGGACGGATGGATTCATACGTCCGTCAATTCCTACCCACCCCTACTACCCTTTTTCTTCCCAGACCTTCATCTCCTTCCTTTCCTAAAAAAACCCTCCACACAGCATCCCAAAAGATGACATTCACACTGAGGGGAAATGTTTTTCTCCGGGCCTCCTGTCTGAAGCTAATGTAAAAAAAAATCATATCTTTTCTTAAGCAAGGGAAGTGCCGCTGGGATCCCCGACGCGTGTCAGCCAAAGTCAGGTCTTGGGGCCGCCTGCCCCGGGGGGACGAAGATTCCCTGAAGCAGGCTCTAGCGCTGGTGGGACCAGTACCCGTGTCACTCAACGCCGCTCCGAGGACCTTCCAACTCTACCAGTAACTTATTTATTTGTTTTATAATATACATATATAATTAAATACAAGTGTAATAATGGTCCGAAGGTTGTCCAATAATTAAAGACTTTTACTAATTTTATTTTTACTAAAAGCGTGTGTTGTTTTATAATCCCCTTTACGATCGCTGGACTTGGTGAGCCGTGGCACAAGGTCTTTTATTCCCTTGTCGTAGAACTCTGCCGCCAAAAATGTACCTCTTCTTTCGCGTCCTCATCGGTCTCCAAAAATTTTTCGAATTAGCAGTTCACATGCGGTAGAAGTGAAACCTTCAGAAAACGAAAGTAGACAAGATTGGGCTACAAAGCAAAACACAAAGTGGAGCTTTGTACGATTATGCTATCTCATTCTCTTGCAGGCTAACTCTTATAGATGTATGTTTTTGTCTCTTTTTGCCGAGTGGGTCCAATGAACCCCTTCCTTGCCGACCGACAAGGAAAAACATGACATCTGGCGACGGATGACTGCATATTTGAAAATTAACAAACGTTTATTGCGGTAATTTTCAAATATGCAACTACAACACGTTAAGATAAATAAATTCACGAGAAACGTCATGTTTCATCAATTAATTTTAGCCTGATATAACAGAGCTCTCTATTACTGATACATCCAATTCATTGCATTCAATAGTTTTTTTTAAATGAAATAAATTTTTTTTGGAATGAAATAAAACGCGTAAATATTGTTCTCCGTGGTTTATCATTGTACGTAAATATTACTTTTTTTACATTAGCTCCACACAGGAGGCCCTGAGGAAAATAATTTCCCTCAGGGCCTATGTCATCTGAGATGCTTTGTGGAGGGTCTTTTTGAGAAGAGGAAGGAATGAACATTGGTCTTGAAGAGACCCATGTTGTAGGAAGTAGGAAACACAGAGGCCGGCAAATCGTTCCATAGCTGATCTGTTGAACACAAGAACGAGTCGAAGAAGCGACCCGTTCTCACGTGACAAATGTCAACCATGCATATATGTTGGGCACGCGTTTGGCGTGTTTCCCGACTATGCACCGGTGCCGAAGGGATCAATAACGCTAGGTTCCTCGGAGCATCTTCCATTATAGTACTGGGAGAACAAGGATAGCATTCCCACCCGACGCCTGTGCTCTAAAGATTGCAATCCGTCTGTTAAGATGAGAGAATCTATCAAACGGACCGCCCGTTTTTGCACAGAGTTTAGGGTATTTTTCAGGTATTTAGGAGCTCCAGAACAGAGGTGGCTGTCAAATTCAACCATGGGGCGCACCTGTGATTTATACAGGGTTAGCAGTTGTGTACTGTTAAAGTATCTGCGGGCCCTGTACAGTAAGCCCAGTTTTTGGGAGACTAATTTTACTCTGGGTTCGATGGAGCCCGGGTTCATGGGGTGAGGTCATCCCGTCAACGCGTGGTATGCCGGTCCGGAAAGACTGGTTGAGAGAGTCCGTTTGACTTCTCCAGCAGAACTCCCTCACTCTTGGACAGTATGGACCCCCAGATTCCTACACACCTTTTTCCTTATCAGATCTTCCTCTCCTTCCTTTCCTAAAAAACCCTCACCACAACATCACCAAAAACGGAATGAAATGGCTCCTGTGTGGGGAGTTAATGTAAATAAAGTTAATCGATGCAGCTAATCGAAGTATTTATTTGACGAATTTCAGTTCAGGAGTATACGACGATCCAGCCTGCCACGGAGAGCACGTGAACCACGCCATGCTGGTGGTGGGGTACACCAGGGACCACTGGATCCTGCTCAACTGGTGGGGGGAGCACTGGGGACAGAAGGGGTACATGAAGTGAGCATTGCTGATGATTTGATAGTCAGGGAGGAACAAAAATTCAATTCCACGCTTTGTATAATGTATACTGTATACAGCAATCTGAACCTCTTAACCCTCCGCCGTCGCGACTTTTAACGCGATGTGTCGGGGTGTCGCGCGGGGGTCACTGAGGACCCCAAAAATTAATATGATTAAATTGTTGTTATAGCTTACATTTTATGTTTTATTTTAACTGATTATAGTCAGGTTATAATGACTGCATTGGAATAAAAAGAAATATAAAAAATTAGTAATTTATTTTCAATGTAAACGCTTAAAAATCAACAAGTAACGTTTTTTTATAATTTTGAATCATACTTTTTTAATAGAAAACTAATGAATTTTGATGAATGTTGGCGGCGCTAGCATCAGGTATAGTCCCTTTTAGGAAGTTACCTAAAGTAAGGAATCGGTGGAAATATTTGTAATATGAAATTAAATTTGTCAATTTGACTGGCCTAAAACAGGATCCATTCCTAGTTGGCTAGTCAAAGTTTCCACATATGTTTAATTGTTCAATTTTATGTGAAATAAATTATTATTATTATTATTATTTAAAATGTACATAATTAGCATTCCTGTAAAACCTGGGCTTTTAAAGACCCCACGCGACGGGTCGGGGTTAACAACAAAGCAAAATGAATGAATGTAAATTTTGTAGACAGAGCACAATCGTCTGCGCGACGCGTTTCAGCCCATTTCATTCAAATCATATTTTTGAAATTTCAACCGTACTGTATTGACGGCATGAAACCAAGTCAACGGTAGGCATAATTAATAACTGAAGACAATATTAGCGACTATTAATCGAAAATTTGAAACTGAAAATACGGTAAAAGATACGCTCAAGATTTGGTCAATACCGTATTGATATAGGATTTTATCGATCGTCCTTGCTAGGTATCCAGGTTAAGTTTAGTAGATCAAGTGTTTGCATTTATTTATTGTTTTTATTTGTTGCAGAATAAAAAGGGGCCACAACAGATGTGGAATTGCCAATTACGCGTTTTATCTGAACTCCGAATGATATTAATAAAAAATGACAATTGGTTCAGAGATGGAATCGTACGTGAGGGGGACCACGAACAATCTGGACTTCGTTCCCATCAAGATGTATCACGCTAATAAACTTATTGTTGAGGAAAATTGTTATTTATTATTCATACGCAATGTCTATAATAAGATTCAACACTTGAAGAGAGCATGTTAACTAATTTTTAATTGTATTGAAAACTAGCTGGTTCCCGGCATGCGTTGCTATGACATTTAATAAAGTAATTGTTTATCCCTACGTGTTCTTTCCTATTCGTCCCGTTGTCTGTTTGAAAACTCCAGGTACATTGAAAACTGAATGTACCGGGACTGAATGTATAGAATGCAGAAGAGGGGAGGGGAACTCGGGTAGGGGATTCGCGGGAGGAAGGGAGGGGGGAGGGGAAACCGGGAGGGGCGAGGGGAACCTGGGAGGGGGAGAGGACTCGGGAGGGGTGTTCGCGGGACGGGGGAAGGGGACGCGAGAGAGAAAGGGGACGTGGAAGGGGAACGGGACGAATGGGGGGAAAACGTCACGTAGGGAGAAACAATTTCTTTATTAAATGGCATAGCAACGCATGCCGGGAACCAGCTAGTTTTTTTTATAAAAACAGTTTATTTATAAAACAAGTTCTGCTATCCAATTATTATTACGTGTGACAGCAGTTTCGCCCTCTTAAGGCATTATCAAAATGTCTTCGGCGAAATAGCTATCACGCGTAATAATAATTACATAGCAGAACTTGTTTATAAATAAACTGCTTTTATAAATTGAATAATAATATTATTGAATACATAAAAGAAATAAATTTTTTTAAAGGAGTTCTACAAATTAAACTTAATAACTATAAATAAACTTACAAAACTATTTAAGTATTTTGTTTTCCTCAACAATTTAACCCACGTAACTTCCTCAAATATGACAAGCCATGGGAGAAATGACTTGCCGCGTAGAATAAATACAACAAAATTAAAGGAGGGAAATGCAGGAATGGAGGGTTCGTGGTACGGGGGAAGCGAAAGAAGGGAAAAAAGAGGGGAAAGTGGGGAAGAAGGAGGGAGAACGCGGGAGGGGAAGGGGAACGGGATGATTGGAGAAAGGATACGAAGTGAGAAACAATTAATTATTTAAGGGTCTTTAAAAAAACAAATTTCATCGAAAGATGTTCTTACGATCGTACAGGGCGGTTCCAATGAGAAAGATTAATTATTCTCGTACCAGCTTTTTAAAATTATAACTCAACTAGCTGGGTTACCCGGCTTCGCTCAGGACAACATTCGAGAGTGTTCTGGAATGTTCCACACTGATGTTCCCGATTCCCTATTCCCGAAAATTCCACGACATACTCTGCCACTCCTACCAGAATTTTCTAGAACTCTATGGAACCTTCTAGAACTTTCCGGAAGAGTGTTCTCGAAATTTCAAGAGGGCGAAACTTCCACCCCTTATATCTTTAAAATTTACCTTTAGGTAAAAACGGATACCCTTATTCCCTAGGGGGGATAGAGATCTACCACACCATATAACTCCCTTGATCGTACCCGGACTGGTTTCTGAGTTTTTACGGTCCGGACGTTTTTTTTAACTTTCTTTTATAATATATAGCTGTTTCCCGGCATGCGTTGCAATTCCATTTTCAAATAAATAAAATGTTACTCCTTGCATGTCCTTTCCCGTGCGTTACCCTCCAGCCTTCCTCTTCTACCTTCCCCGCCACCGCTCTCCCGCTCCTCCGTCCTGCCAACCCCCCTGGCACTTCATTTCTTGACTCTTCTCCCGCCCGGCCAGTAGCCGAAACTTTTTTCTAATACTAACATTTTTAAACTCGTGATATCTTTCTAATTAAATATCCGAATTGAAAAATTCAAAAAGTTAAATAAAAGTATTGAAGTTGTCTTGAATATGAAGTAATTTATTTTGATAAGGATTTAAACCAAGATACAAATAAAGAGCCTTTCCAAGCGGCGACATTTTAATTAAATTTTTAAAATAAAAGAATACTTATTGTGGCATAACCGTAATAGTTCGACATACGCTGTTGCGACCTTTTTTGTAAATAATGATGTGTTCTACAAAGTCGTAGTACATTATTTTATTCTATCATCAATAGTTTTCGCAGCGCACGCGATGTAAAGAACATTTTACACCTTGGGTTGTATTATTGAAGTTTTATTAAGTATGCATATATTTTTTTTTAAATATAATATAGCCTATGTTGTGTAGCTTCCCAGCAGCGAAAGAATTTTTCAAATCGGTTCAATAGTTTCGGAGCCTATTCAAAGCAAACAAACAAACAAACAAATCTTACCTCTTTATACATATAGTGTAGTAGATAGATAGTAGATAGATATCGATTTTATTTCATTCCAAATTTGCTTTAATTTATACCTACCAACATTCAAAAATGCTGAAATGCGTGATGATAAAACTATTAAAATTACGTGCTTTTTGTAATTATTTTTTTATGATAAGTATTTATAATTTTTCAATAATATCTAAGCAAAATAAGAATGTAAAAAAATCTTAAATATATTAGTTTCTAAGACCGTAAATACATAGACAAACTGAAGTATTTTCGTCACAAAACACGTGCGCAGATCTTTTTTTTAATGATTTTATTTAAACTAAAATTAAAATTCTGAAACATATCTTTCCCAGATAATTTATTGATTTATTTTACTGCATGATTATATGATTTGAAATGTGTGTTGTATAATACAAAATTTTGTTTGAAAATTTAACAAATATGCCAACGACCTACGGTATAACCTTATTATGCTAAAAATAAACACATTTTGTCATAATTTAAAACATAACTTTACCAGATAAAAGAACAATCTTTCGTAATCAATTTATACATTATGCGGAGAAGAGTCATTACGGTTAAAATTTTATTTATAAATGACATATTTCCAGTTTTGTATGGTTATTCCCTCGAAAGTGGCATTGCAACGCATGCCGGGAACTCGGTGGTTAACAATATTATCTTCGACTAATTTTACCCATAATTTGTCTGCTAATTTAGAAGGTTACAAAGTTCAGAGAATAGGTAAGTAACCTTAATAGTCTCTTGGATTCACATATTCGATTTTTTATTTTTATTTATGTGGGATTGATGGGTATAATCCTCAAAATTTACCAAACCACTGGAGCGACCACGCGAAATAAATAAAGTTGCCTCGATTGCTCGAGATTTCCCAGAAGATCATTTTTAAAATTTTTCGCCAACGTTAAAAAAATCATACCTCTAAAAGCTTATCATAGTTCTATACATATAGCCAATTAATTAACCTGTATTTTACCCTTTATCTCATATTTGTAGGATTTATAAAAAAAATATTTAAAAAATTGTTAAGTTTATAACCGCGAATCCTGCGTGTTTTTTACTTTGAAACTGCCGTGAGGGGTACTTATTCGAGTCAACATAGAATATTTTCGATTTCTGAATGTTGTTTGTGGTATACATGATAATGAAAGATGCATATCTATGGAAAAGGGAAATAATTTTAACCGTCAACAGTTGATCAAAAATTCGGCGGGAAAAAAATATTTACTAAAAATATTTTTAACATCGTTCTAAAATAGTCGGATTAGTTCGGATTTGCGACATCAGCTATGATCATAATAGATAAAGCATTTCAATAGCTTAGTTTTAAAATAAATGGCTGGCCAAGGAAACGTTTTAAATAATTTCAATAAATGTTTTCCAAATGGTAGGAAAATGTGGTCTAATTTTGGAACGCTATCAATCGGAGAAAAATAAAAGTGGTCAATTTTTCGACCATAAACGCTCCATTCGTTGGCAAGAGTTATACCAATAAAAATGGAAATGTTTGAAGTTTCAAGAAAATTATTAAGCTAGCACAGAAAAATTCTGTTATCGTGTTTTATCCGCGAGCAATTATTTACTATATTAATTTAATATATTAAGTTCACAGTGAAAGCAATTTTAATTAGTTTTAAATGTACGCAACGCACCCAAAATAAAATATCTAATAGATAAACTTACGCGGATAAACGTAACATAAAATAAATATAAAATTTTATGATGTAACGGTCAGTAAAAATGTCACAAATCTCTTTTTTAAAAGTCATTATTTATTTCCAAGTCGGCATTTAATTAGTACAATATTAATTATTATAAAACCTTATCCATTTAAAAAATATAAGATGTGATATTGCTGGCTTCAAGGTTTGTTAAGTTTTATGTACGAGTATTAAGATTAAAATATCATGTAAAGCATTGTTCACATCGGATTTTTTAATGTAATTCTTTTTATTCGAATTTGTTGAATTTTAAAGATCTGTACACAATGCATTTGCTCGACGGTGATTTTTCCTTTGTTTAGTTTTTAATTATTGCTTGGATTACCAGGGTCTGGTCTCCGGACAGTCTACCGTCAGGTGTAAAGTGAGCAGCTTCGTTGACTTCTATCGTTTCCAAACCCAGGAAATGTACAGTGAGAGAGGTTATGTTTGCGAGGTTATCCCTTGTTTAAGAGGGAATAACCAGACAAAACCGGAAATATGTCATTTTTAAATCAAATTTTAGACATATTGACTCTTTTAACTAAAAATTGTAAATTTTTATTTTATTTTATTTTTTATTCAAAGAAAGATACATAAATTACAATAAATTCAATATATTAATTAATTACATAATATGTGTACATATTTGATTTATCCCCATAAAAAAGCAGGTCTTGTGTGTATGGGGGTGTTATTTCTAAAGACTGTTCTGTTATCTAGTAAACCTATGTTTTAAATTTTGAGAAAATATGTTTATTTTTAATAATAAATTATTACCGTAGGTCGTTGGCAGATTTGTTAAATTTTCAAACTAAATTTTGCATTATACAACACACATTTCAAATGATATAATCATACGGGAAAGCTATGTTTCAGAATTTTAATTTTAGTTTAAATAAAATCATTAAATAAAAGATCCGCGCACGTGTTTTGTGACAAAAAAACTTCATTTTGTCTATTTATTTGCGGTCTTACAAACTAATATGTTTATTTTTTTTTACATTCTTCTTTTGCTCAGACATTATTGAAAAATTATAAATACTGATGATCAAAAAACAATAACAAAAAGCACATAATTTTAACAGTTTTATCATCACGCCTTTCAGCATTTTTGGATGTAGGTATAAATTAAACCAAATTTTGAAAAAAATAAAATAGATTTAATTATTTTTTTTTTTTTCATTTTTTATATTTAGTAACTATATTACATTTTTTAAACATTGTTATAAGAATATATCACAAAGTCCAGCTTCTTTTCCGTGCCCTCCGGTGTACCTCAAGGTTCTCATTTAGGCCCATTATTATTTAATGTGTATATATATGATATTTACAAATGTTTTTTACAACCTAATTACCTAGCATATGCAGATGATAAAAAAATATAGTTAGTTATCAAATCAATCAATGACTGCATTAAACTCCAAGAAGACCTCAATCGTCTTTTTGTCTATTGCGAATTAAACAAACTTTTTATTAACATCTCAAAGTGCAATAAATTAACATTTACACGTAATAAAAATATAATTTCCTTTGTATACACACTGAACGGCACACATATCAAGGAAGTAAAATACATCAGGGACCTTGGGGTAACAATGGATGTCAAATTAAACATTATCCAACACACTGATGAAGTAATTAACAAGGCCAATAAAATGCTGGGGTTTATAATTCGTATAGCAAAACCCTTCCACAACATAAACACTCTATATTCCCTTTACATCTCATATATTCGCCCGCACTTGGAACACTGTACACCGATCAGGACTCCTTTATACCAAGCCCATATTGAAAGAATAGAAAGAATTCAAAAAAAATATTTAAACACTTAAATTATAAATTCAAATTACTGTAATCTTCTGTTTCTTTATTTGATAATAAATATTAAATGATATTAAAAATAAAATTAAAGATCACGACCTCACAATTACTAAGGCGGATAAGGGGAATTCGGTAGTTATCTTAAACAAAATTGATTACATAAATAAAGTAGAAGCATTCTTAAAGCCAGAAGAATTTGAAATCTTAAAAAAGGATCCAACGGACAAAATTTCAGTTAACGTACGAAACGTAATTAATAATTGTAAATCAATATTTTCAAATAAATACGCCCGAAGAAGTGCAATGGTAATGAATCCAAGGGCTCCTGCACTTTACGGGCAACCCAAAATCCATAAAGTAAATATTCCCATCCGGCCGGTCGTTTCCTTTATAAATGCTCCAACAACATTACTCGCCAAAAAACTTAATTTTCTCTTCAAACATTATACTAAATTCTCTCCAAAACATAGTGTTAAAAAATCTCTGGAAGTTATAAATAAAATTCAAAACTTAGATCTCCCACATAACTGCCAATTTTTATCTTTAGACGTCGTAAGCCTTTTTAGCAATATCCCTATCCAAGAGTGCCTTAAAATCATTGAAGATATATTAGACAAATCTAACATAAACCCAATTATTAAAAATGACTTATTAGACCTATTTAAAATATGCATGAAAACCAATTACTTTATATTTAATGATAAATTCTATCAACAAAACGACGGCTTGCCCATGGGGTCACCGCTGAGTCCACTTCTTGTTGAAATATTCATGGTCTATATTGAAAATCAAATTTTAAACTCAATCTTTAGCAAATATATAATTTATTATGTGCGTTATGTTGACGACATTTTGATTTGTTGGAAAGGTACCAACAGACAATTAGACCTTTTTGTTACATTAGCTAACTCCATCAACCGTAAAATCTGCTTTACGGTTGAAAGAGAGTGTAATAATAAAATTAATTTTTTAGACCTAACAATCGGTAGAAAAAATAATTAACATACATTCGAAATTTTCCGTAAACCTACGTTTACTGATACGACCATTCATTCTAAATCATTACACCCATGGTCACATAAATTATCTGCCTATCACTCAATGATACACAGACTTACTAACATCCCTCTTGACAATAAAGCATACGAAAAAGAAAAAAAAATAATTTTATCCATTGCAAAAAATAACGGCTTCAAGGGTAGTGATATTGATAAAATAATTAGTCATAAAAAATACAAAATTAACCTTAACTCAATTTACCCAGCGATTAATAATAAAACTAATAATAAATTTGCGAGTTTAGAATTTGCAGGACCTACATCTAATAAAATTGCTAAAATTCTCAAAAATTGTGGATTAGACATTGCCTTCCGCACTAATAATAATTTGGGATCATCTCTTAAAAATTCAAAAAGTAAAACACCCAAACTTAAAAATGGCGGCATTTATAAACTCCAGTGTGACGAATGTAACGCTGTTTATGTTGGACAAACTGGCCGGTCCTTTAATATTAGATTCAAAGAACACATGCGATCATTTAAAAATAATAATAAAATTCAATAACAATTTGCCAAACATCTCCTAGATGAGAATCACTCACTTAGCGATGATAATAAGCCAACTCCTTTACACATCCAAAATAAAGGACGTAAACTTAATCTTTTAGAACAGCTGGAAATTAACAAACATAATAATAATCCTAAAGCAATTTTAATAAATGAACAAAAAAATATAATACACTCTCCGCTTTTAGATGTATTCAAAACCAATTTTTAAATAACTAATTATACTTGAAAAGAAAACCATGGGTCAACATTTGTGAATGACTCACAATTAGATTGTTTAACGACTTTCAGTCGAAATGGGAAATAACAGTTATTGAGAAAATAATAACCATTAATAATTTCAGCCATTTTTAATCAGAAATTAGAAATGAGTCATAGTACAAACCTATCCAAAAATACTATAAATAGATTGTCTGTATGTGGCATGACCACAGTTTGATAATGCCCTCAGAAGGCGAAACAGCTGTAACGCGTAATAATAATTACCAGCAGAACTTGTTTATAAATAAACTGTTTTTATTAAATTTAATAATAAAATTATTGAATATATAAAATAAATAAAAAATTAAAACAAACATGTTAATAAAATAAAATAAACCTGTAAATATATGGTACTAATATGTAATGATGTTGAAAATTTATATCTTTATCTGAGTAAATGAAACAAGTTGTAAACACTGTCATAGTCACTCATCAGAAGGTCAGTAAGCGCCTTTCTGAAAGTGAAAGGCGCTTACTTACTGGCGCTTTAACTATCGATCCGATGTTGTGAAGTTATCGATTTCACTCCGCTAGACCTCAAGAAGCTTTTGATATACCAGATTATTGTTAGACCCGCGATAATGTATGGCTCCGAATGCTGGACTATGTACAACTCCTACTCTAGGCAACTCGAAACAGCAGAAATGCGAATGCTTAGATGTCGGCAGGAGTGTCACTAAAATATAAGACTTAAAGTTCACACATTCGTGGTAGCCTGGGTGTCACGGACATAAACAGTAAGCTGGAGGAAAGGCAGTTGAGATGGTATGGGCACATAAGACGGAGACCATCAGACCACACAGTGAAGCAGGCAATGGCTATGGAGCTTCATCGACAGTCATCTAGAAGAAGACCAAAGAACTCCTGGATGTGTCAATGCTCCAAAATACTTCAGAGAAACGGCCTGGATGAAGACTATACTAAGAACCGAAGAAGCTACAACCTGAGAACGATAAGAGCCGACCCCAACAGCCCACCTAGGCAATGAGTTGGGACAGCGCAAGGAAGAAGAAGAAGAAAAGACCTCAATAAGCTTTTGACATGTAGTGTGAACGAAGCTCTATAGAAGTATTACGACTAATTTTTTAGCCGATGTTACATATTTATCATAAGGATTATTTAACTATCGGCAATCGTATCAGCGAACGTGTCTGAAATTATATAAAAAGGCGCATGACTTTTGGGAGCAATTTCTGATGACATATTTATGTATTATCACTAATTGTTTAAAAAATATATAGAGAATAGACCCCCTTGGCACGAATGAATCACGTACAGACTTCGTGGCATTCAGGAGACATACCTACAACTTAGATTTTTTTTTCAAAATATTTTGTCAATCCTTTATTATTATTAATTACTAGCGCACAACCGAGAAAATTATAAGATATAATGTTAGAAAATATAATTACTTAGTAAGTAACGTTTTATGAAAATGGGATAAGCGGAGACTTCTTGCCAAATAACTGCCTCGGTAGTCGAGGGGTAAAGCTCTTGACTCGCAATCCAAACGTCGCGGGATCGAATCCCAGCGTACGCAAATAAATTTTAATCGATTAATTTGTGTTATTTCACGATTAATCATTTAAAAATAATATATATTAGGTTTATTTGCGGCACGTTCCAGAGTGGAAGATACCTTCTCTCGGTATCGGCCTGGTGAAGAATTAAAACGTTACTTGAAATTACTTTGAGTGTGTTTGGTGACCAGATCTGAATAGCCAGGTAGTTCCTCACCTCCCTCTTTCCCATCTTCTTTTCTTTCCCACTACATTCAGCCTCATAACATATCCCAATTCGGAATGCCATAGTCTCACTAGCTCCAGCTGGGACTCTTGTGAGGTATTCACATAAAAAAAAAAATGCAAAAGTTTGGGCATCATGCCTGTAACCTGTATTATGTACTAAAAAACCGAGAGGTTTGCTACGTTTGGTGACGTAGCAGGGGTGCCCGGGTTCATGGGGGGATGTTTGTCTAGGTAAGAAAATAAGTGGAAAGAAATTCAGTGGCCCAGGCGTCTTATAATCGATTTCTCGGCTGGCTAAGTCCTCCACGACGACACAAGCAACATTTCCCATATACTGCGGTGGCAGTAAGAGATTTTCAAATATCGTCAGGTTATTCGTAATTGGGAATCTTCTCTTTTTTTTTTAAAGTTAAGATTTATGAAAGGTAATATTAAAAAAAAAAACAATTTTATTTTAGAAGCCCATTTAAATTCACCCAAATTGTGGATATTAGTAAGAGCTGAGGGAGAGTACCTAATTTTATTCCAAATAAGCGGGCCAGTTGAACGAACACGAAAAGAGCGATCATAGTAAACGGCTTGTTAGATATAGATTCTAGATCATTCCCATTATCCCCTCGCCAATAACCGCCACTGATGGGTTGTTAGAGAGTTATTTGATTTTTTAAATGCTAAAATAAAAAAATAAAAACATGTTGGTTGTTAGTACTACAAGGGTGGAACACTACTGGACAACTATTCTACATTGATATGTATGAATAATAATGCAAAATAATTGAACGTGAGCAGATATCACGCTGGCGCCGGGTGACCCGCGGGGAGACAGGCAAGGGGAGGGGCAGGGCTTCCGCAAACATGTTATTAAAAATGTTATTTGTAAACACCCGGTCACTTTCACCAATTAAAACAGAGATAGAATATTATATTTTTGACGCTAATGTGAATGATAGACTGATCAACAAGGTCAACACATGACTTATGGTGGTCGAAGGGCAAACACCTCTGTAAGAACAAATAATGTTTACAGAGGAGATTTGGAAACGGTTGACGACTTCATTTACCTAGGCTCGTCGAAACAAATGACTTCTTCTTTGATGGCGCTACAGCCCATATCGAGCTTTGGACTCCTGCAACATTCGTCTCGAACTCCTCCTGTCCTCTGCGGCTGACTTCCATTTTGGTACCTGGAGAAGCTGTGCTGCATCTTTCTCTTACCTCGTCTTCCCACCTCAGTCTGGGTCTTCCCACTGTTCTTCTTCCACCGGGTGTACAGTCATAATTCTTTTTGGGACGCTTGTATCTTTACATGCTTAGCCCATCTCAATCATGAGAAATCTCTTTTGGGCTGAGATGCTAGGGGCCTGATAAATATCATACCGTTCTTTGTTGTGCCGGATGCGCCACTGTTCCCCCTCTTTCGCGGGTTCACATATTCTTCTCAACACTTTTCTTTCAAAAGTATCCAGCATATCAGCTATCTTTGCCGTCAGTGTCAGCGCCTCATATCTATATTCCAATACAGTTCTGACAATGGTCTTATGTACGGTTACTACGGCTTTCCTGTGGACACTACGTGACTTAAATAATGGCAGCAAAGAGAAATATGTTTTGTTAACTGCTGTGATTCTCCTTCCGATTTCTGCTGGATCCTCATTGTTTTCTGTCAGACTGGAACCCAGGTAGGTGATTTGATCGACCATTTCGTATAAGAAGTTAAAAGCTAGGCATCCACAATAATGGGCTTTCAATTATCTGCCTATAACGCATTTTAAAATACTTTTGACACCATGCTCGCCAAACTGAGGACTCTAATTTGAGAAGCTCTACGGACTGGGTGCTTAACGGGTTTTTGTTATAATTTGGGTCAGTTGCGTCACAGAATATGAATAGAACATTTACAGAACATGAACATAAACTTTTTAAATTTGAATTCTGTGAAACAACTGGCCCAACAAATGTTTGACAGGAATAGCAGAGGAAGGTCACCAATGAGCTGGAGTGACTAAGTATCACTGGCGTCTGGTACTAGGGTGTAGGGTATCCTTGGCTCTCCATGCAGCGCAGAACCACGAGGTGTGGAGAGCCTTGTCCACCATGGAATTTGAAGCAGGAGGCACGATCCTCAGCAATAGAAACCAACTTCATATGAAGAAGAAATCAACTGAGTTTTTTCCACTCGTCCAGCCCATCGCATTATTTGAGACCAACAATGAATTCACGCTCATTTCATTTTCCATTTATTTATTAATATTTTTCCACGTTAGAGGCAGGAGGCTAGTTCTTTTTACTGGAATACCGCATAAGAGTTCTTACTGCTCCCTGCTGTCAACAAGACTCTGTGCGCTTTTATAATTATCGTGACGTTTAACGGTTACGGTACCGTGATGACAAAAAAGGCCATAAACATAAGTTCCTTGTTGCTATAATGCTGCAGCTCTTTCTTACACATTGAATAATGGTGAGACACACAAAATACGTGCACTGTTTTCTCTAAAGTACTACTTTTTTGCGTTTCATTATCTTAATACTTGTGAGGGAGATGTAAGAAAATGATTGTATATTTTATTTGGGGGGTGCAGACATACTTTCACCGTTTGTCTCATTTTAGACTGTTATTATTTAGCATGTAAGAAAGAGCTGCAGCATTATATGTTTAAGAACAACAGTATTCACTCACACTTCAATGTTATCCTTGTAACCATATTCCATTTCAAAATTATCATCACAGCTAGTAAGTATTGTAGGGGTCTACGGAGAAGTCACGGTACGGTGTGTGAGAGAGATGCAAGAAAATGCTATATATATATTGTGTATCTCATCTTTTGAAAGAGCTGCAGCATTATTGTGTTAAGGAACGTATATTTATTGCCTTTTTGCCGTCACGGTAGCGTAACCGTGAAACGTCACGGTGATTACAAAAGCCCACAATGGCATCCCCAATTATCAGGGTGAATGCGTTACGAAAATTGTGATGCGAACGGTAATCGAAGCGAACGGTGATCGATACGAACGGTGATCGGGCGAGGCGTACATACTGCACAACTAAGGTAAGGCGTACATACTAACCCAAGGTCGTAGGTCACCCACTCTAGTAGGTCACCTCATAGTCGTAGGTCACCCCACAGTCGTAGGTCACTCCACAATCGTAGGTCACCCCAGGGTCATATGTCACCCCCATGTCATATGTTCTTATATAAGTTAGTGAAGTTTTACTTCAGTCATGTGGTCTAAAGCACAATCGTTTTTTTTTGTATTAATTTCTAAAACATTGTAAGTAAAGTTTAAAAACTTAAAAATATAATGTTTATGGCAATCCTGTTTAAAGTGGGTCAGCCATTCAGTCTACGTTACACTAATCAAGTACTGTGATAAAATATATACATATATTATTGAGATGATTTAATAACTCTTCAATTTACAGATATGTATATTTTTTCAGTATCGCCCTGGTGAAATAAAGATCATGATTAAGACGGAATAATCAGACAAAACAGGAAATATGTCATTTTTAAATCGAATTTTAGCCGTGATGACTGTTTTTCACAAAAAGTTAAAAATTGATTTCGAAAGATTGTGAAAGTTTTGTTTTAAATTATGAGAAAATGTGTTTATTTTTAGCATAATAGTTTATAACGTAGGTCGTTGGCAGATTTGTAAAATTTTCAAACAAAATTTAGTATTATACAACACACATTTCAAATCATATAATCACGCACTAAAATAAATCAATAAATTATCTGGGAAAGCTATGTTTCTGAATTTTAATTTTGGTTAAATAAAATCATAAAAAAAAAACTGGCACGTGTTTTGTGACGAAAATACTTCAGTTTGTCTATTTATTTACTGTCTTACAAACTAATATATTTTATATTTTTTTTTTACATTATTGTTTTGCTTAGACATTATTGAAATATTATAAATACTTATGATCAAAAAATAATTACAAAAAGTACATAATTTTAATACTTTTATCATCACGCCTTTCAGCATTTTTGAATGTAGGTATTAATTAAAGCAAATTTGGATTGAAATAAAATCGATAATGAGTTAATTTTAAAAAGCTGGCACGGAGAATAATAAATCTTTCTCGTTGGAACCGCCTTGTACGATTGTAAGAACACCTTTCGACCAAATTTGGATTCTCGGCCGCTGTCTGGTTAAAGGCCCTTTACGAATTTGAATAAATTCGTGTTTTTTCATAAAAATGACACTTTTTAAAATTATCTCCATACAGGAGATCCTGAGAAAAATAATTTTCCACAGGGCCTACGTCATCTTCGATTCAAAATTCAATAAGATGAAGTAATAATTTTTTATAAAATATTAAAGTCGGTAATGAAAAAATAACTGTATATAATATTAGATGTTTGTTTTTTAATGATATTGTTTGTTACGTATTTATTATTATACATGTTTTATTATAATTTTTTTTTGTGATATTTTTATTCTTTAATCCATTATTTAATTTTGTGTCTGAATTTATTTATATTATATATATATAGTGAAAGATTGTTAAGTACTTTTATTGCTATTTATTTATTTCTTTTTCCAGATTCTCCATAAAACAGTTATACACCAAATTATTACGGAGAAGATTACAAAATTTTAGAGAAAAAATGTCCAAGGGGGCAGTTTCACTATGTTGAGACATATTTCAAAATATAGTTACTGAACTCTCTATAGGTAACATTGAAGATGTCAATGCTCAATACAGAATCGTTAAGCAGTTGAATTGCTATGTGTATTGGCGCATTATGAAAGTTCATAAAAAAGTTCGTGGGATCTCTCACGAGTATACGCGTTAGGGACGTATAGGTTAATCTCCTTCAACATAGGTTCACAAACAACAAATCAAGATTCTGAATTCAACAATCAAAATTCTGTTTCTTATATATCTTATAGACCGTTGAAAAGAAACCTAACAGAAAATATTTGATATGGAGGCAAAATTAAACTTCCTAGGCGAGTTTATAGGGAAAAATTCCTGAGAATAGTTAATTTTAAATATTTACGATTTTATAAATATATTTTTTAATAAATCCTAGGAATATGTGATAATCAACCAAAGATAGGTGAATTCATTGACTATATATAGAACTATGATCAGTTTGTATGCCTCCATATTAAAATTCGGAGGTATGATTTTTTTAAGGTGGGCGGAAAATATTCAAAACGGTCACCAAAATATCACGAGCAATCCGAGGAAAAAATAAAAATCTCGCCGTCGCGGTCGCATCGCTCCAGTGGACAGTGGTTAGGATACGTTCATAGATGAACTTAGGATGTGTTCAAAAACCAACTGGGCGTTTTAAAATCAAATGAAAAATCGATAAAACAAGGTGCGCTGGATGCCAGGCGCTTTGTGAATCAAGTTTTTTTTTTCGAATATAAATCACGATTTTGGCGCCCCCTAAGCGCCCCGGTTTGCCCCCCCCCCCCCCCCCCCCAGATCCGACCCTGAGTATTGAGAAACATCCCAACCTTCTTACCCATCTCCATCCCTTCATCCACTTTCTTCAGCCTCACAACTCAATTTGGGGAACACACATCACCACTTGCAACTGAAACACTTGTGCGGTATTCATTTACGGCACAATTTGGGAAGCGGGTATAGGTACCGCCAACCCGGGGTCCATTTATTTTACAACCAACACCTCTATCATAGGTCAACCCAAGTGATTCGATACGTTTGGTAACTTAGCAAGGGTGGCCGGGTTCATGGGGTGGGGTTTGTCCGGATCTCAACGGCAGTAGTGCCTTCTTACCTACTACGTAGTGGGCCGTATCGGGAGATACTGGTTGAGTGAGACCTTGATCTCTAAAGCAGGAGCATTACCTTGCACCGCAGTGGGAGGAAGATTTATATCTCCGTCACTCCTGGATAAACTGACCCCCAGATAACTACCAATTCTTTCACATTTTTCCTTCTCAGAACTTCCTCTCCTTTTTTGTTTGAAAAACCTTTCTCACAGCATCCCCAAAGATGACACAGGCCCTGAGGGAAATTATTTTCCTCAAAACCTCCTGTTTGGAGCTAAAGTAAAAAAAAAATTACAACAAAAAAAACTATAGAATAGTATAAAATAAAATTAATTAGTTTTTATCTTTATAGAACCTATAGAGATAACAGCGCCAATTATATAAATAGTGATAGTACAAATAATCAAATATATAAACAATTTTAACTAAAAGTAGTTTTAAGTTAAATCGTATGTTTATTTTAAGATCCGGTTTCTGATGGAATTTTTTCACTAATTAAATCTGTAAAAGAAATTTGATAACGCACGCGGTCAATTAAAACAAAGACGAACTTGCACATACTTACATATTTCAAATTAATTGTATGGTGCCCTCTGCTATCTAAGGTTGACTGTGGTACCTGACATTGGAGGTTATCCACCACTTACCCGCCCTGGTATAAGCAAGGCCGTAGCCAGAGAAAAATTTCGGGGGGGGTTTTGTTTGGTGGAACCACGGTGGAACAGTGTTTATAGAAATACGCACTGGCGGACTAAGGGGGGGGGGGGGGGCAGAGGGGGTGGTCCGCCCCGGGCCCCTGGTCCTGGGGGGCCCCCAAATGCCTCCATGTTCCCTTGATCAAATCCTAAACAAGGCTTTAAGGCACCTTATAACATCTGGTGTTAGCATTATTAACAAATTACTGTCAGAAGCTGCAAGATGATTTGCAACGTTTGAGCGCGTATTGTAATGCCCATTGTCTGGAAATAAGTATATCTAAGTGGTTCGTCTTGCGCTTCATCAGAATAAAAACATATTTATCCACGAATACTCAATTAATTATCAACCATTATCCATCAAGTCAGAAATCAAGGACCTTGGGAAAATAATTGATAGTAAACTGAATTTCAATAAACGTATCGACCTGTAAACAAATCAAAGATCTTCTTACTTTCAAAATACTTTACTTCTCATACGTTCGTAGTATCCTTGAATACGCATCTCAAGTGTGGAACCCAGGCTATGCAATACACAAAAATTGAATTGAAAGTGTTCAAAATAGATTATTTTTAAGGTACCCTTACTTCCGCCTTTTTAGATCTCATGTTAGTAATGAAGACTCTGCAAAGTTCTTCAATATACAGACGTTAACTTGCGGAAGAAATATAGCAGATTCGGTAATGTTATTTAAAATATAACTTAATTGATAGTCCTGATCTTCTTCAACGCCTATCATTCCATTTTCCAAATCGCAACACCAGGGAGTCGCTTACTTTTAATCTCCCTCTTTGCAAGACCAACTCCAAACAGAACTCATTAATCTACAGATCCACACACTCATTCAACTTAAATTATTACCACATTGACATTTTTAACTTGACTTTGCGTGACATAAAACGAAAACTCACTAAGCAAGATGACTCAAATTAAAAAGTTCTATATATTCCCGTCCTTTGCCTGTTAATCCTAATTCTATTTTCCTCCTCCCCCTCCCCTTTCATATATTGTAACAAAAAAATAAATTAATTAAGAAAACACACTTATAACATCACACTTTATCATTTATTCACTATCATCAGTGGAAAGTTTATAATTGGCATAATTAACTATTTTACGATTTGCTGTCAACTTTCTCTAAAATAAATAAAATAAAAATAATTAAACTAAGGGGGGGGGGGGGGGTGGCTCATCACAACTTTGGCGCCCCGGGCCTCTGACAGGCTTAGTCCGCTACTGGAAATACGTTAAGTTTTTTAAAATATTTTTTGATAAAAGAAATTAAATGGTGTTTTGTATCAATCTTACCACATATTTTTATAATTACAAAATTAAATTTAGTCTTTTCTTTGCAACGAACAAATCAATTGCAGCTATAAAAAGTTTAGACAATGGAAAAAAATGTCTGGCTGTTTTTATAGACCTAAAAAAAGCCTTTGACACAATAGGTCAAAAAATTCTTTTCACAAAACTTTAAAAAATTGGCATATCTGGCACTCCACTAAATTTACTGATGACGTACTTGACAGGACGAACACAACAAGTACAAATAGGCCAACAAAAAAGCAATATTCTTCCAATAAACTACGGCGTTCCTCAAGGAAGTGTCTTGGAACCAATCTTATTTCTCATCTACATAAATGAAATTACCAAACTTCCCATCAATGGAAACATTATTAGTTTTGCCGATGATACTGTTATTCCACGAAAAGGACTGGATGGACACTTATAAAGAGGATGAACATGGACTAACTGTACTTCAAAATTGGCTTCGGATGAACTCTCTTACGCTCAATGTAATTAAAACTAATTATCTAGCCTTTTCAATAAACTCAAGAGGTCAACCGGGTAAAGAATACACTCTCAAATTGCACGAGTGTCAAAACAATAAGTCACATTGCTCTTGCCCTATTATAACAAAGGCAAAAAGTATTAAATATCCATGAGTGGAAATAGACGAAAACCTTAGATGGTACATACACATAAAGGGAATCACTAAAAAGCTTACGAGACTTGTATATTTCTTCAAAAACCTAAGAAACATACTACCTAGGAAAGACATCAAAAAAGTATTTTATGCCTTATGTCATTCCCGTCTTGAGTACGGAATTCTAGTATGGGGATCTGTTACAGCAAATCATATAAACCATTTAGATATTGCTCAGAAGAGCATTATAAAAACCATACTAAAATTATTACCCATCAGAAACCCCTCAAAAGATATTTTTAAGTGTTTTGACATTCTAAATTTAAAACAAATATATGCCAAGAATATTCTTGTACATCATTTTAAAAACAGAAAATCTCCTAATGAAACTCGGGTACATGACACAAGAGCCTCAAAAAAGGATATACGAGATGTTCCAAAATTCAAGACAAGTTTTGGCCAAAGAAACCACATATATCTTGCAACTAAACTTTACAACATCCTTCCTCCAAGTCTGAAAAAGTTAGAAAAGATAAATAAGTTTAAGGAAAAAACCAAAACATGCGTGAAAGAAATTAATGCACACATACTAGAGAATGTACTAAAAACATTATTGAAACTAAATAACGGAAAATCAAAGAAATCTACCAGTCCGCCTCAGCACAGGACCACCTAGTGAGGAGGACTAAGAACAAACAGATGAAATATTTATATACCTTATCATATATCTTGTAATTCTCATAAAACCTGTAACTAAATAGCCACTAATAAAAAAAAAATAAAAAAAATTACCTCGTCGGTGTCAATGTCAATTCTGCGTTGTCTTTCCTGGCCTGTGGAATTTCTTAAATAAGTTTTGAGGCGTTTCAGAGAAAAAAAGTCCTTTCAAGGGTACACGAGGAAACAGGCAGTGTCACCGAGATTTTTAAAAGTTTGTGAATGTTTGGAAATAAGGCCTGGTTGCATTCTCCGAGAGCTGCAATAGCACATGTTGGTTGATTTAGTTCAGATTATTTCAGCCATTTTATCCTCCGCATTTCTAATTCAGCTTTTACATAGTCCCATTCCAAATATTTTCATAGAGCTCAAAGTAGCATTCTTGATAATAAGGTTGGTTATTGTAACACACAGACGGAATTAAAATGTTGAGAGATGATAATGTAGATCTATGATTTTGGAATCTAGAACGAAACTGATCAATCGAATCATCCAAAAGTGAAATCATGACAGTAACTCTAAAATAAGTTTCAGGATAATTTATGTTGTAGTTTGCCCATGCTTTTGGCGTGACGATATTTGCAGAATTTCCTCGTTTACGGTTCTGAGCAAATTCTGAGCGTTCTTGTAAAGTTCAGCAACTTTGGAATCGGTATTTTGACGAACATCTTCAATAGTTTTTTTAAAAATTAAATGGACGTGTTGATGTAAAGCAGCTACTGAATAGCATAAGGGAGATTGAAGTATTTTGCATTCAGTCAGTGTGTACGGAAACAATGATGTTAAAAATATATTTTTTAAATATTTTTTCCCGCAAAATTTTTGATCAGCTGTATTCGGATAAAATTAAGTATTTTTTCCATAGATAATGCACCTTCCATTATCAAGTATACCACATACAATATATAGAAATCGAAAATATTCTATTTTGACTCGAATAAGTATCCCTCACGGCAGTTTCAAATAAAAAACACGCAGGATTCCCGCGATTATAAGCTTCACAATTTTTTCTAATTCTTTTATAAATCCTACAAATAAGAGATAAACAGAAAAATATATAAAAATTTATTGACTGTATAGCACTATAATTAGTTTGTATGTCTCCTTGTTAGAATTCGAAGGTATTATTTTTTTAATGTTCGAAAAATTAAAAAAAATGAAATTCTGGGAAATCGCTAACCAACGAGGCAAATTTATTTATTTCGCGTGATCGCTCCCAGTGGCCAAGCAACATATTATGCTTATAAGAAAATTACTTGAAATGACTGATCTCAGAAAAGAATAAGCCTTTGATGGTGTTTCAGAATCCATGTCACTGGATTCTGAAAACCCTTTAAAACCCTTAAGTTTTCGAGTGTACCAACAATATTATAGATTTCCTTGAATCTTATCAACCTATCATGATTTTCAACGGGTCTCGCACATTGCCGTAAGGGTTTTCCATTGTGTTTCAGGGATTTTTTTTTCAATATTTTCTTCTAAGCACTTAACAGTTCGTTTTGCCTAGGACATGAAAAAAATTCCAATCGATGTTTTAGTACCAATAGAATTTTGAATAGGCAAGAATGACATTTACCTGGCAAGAATGACATAGAGCGAAATTCAACAAATGTGAGCTGCAATGAACGTATAATAGCTTCTAGATGTGACTTACAAATTAGTGCCTGCACACCTTTAAAACTTCCTTTCATCGAAGAAGCTCCATCATATCCTTGTCCGATTAAATATTCGCAATCTATACCCAAAGATTTTAATTCAGATAAAATTACATTAGCGAAAACTTTCCTGTTGTATTCTAAAACTGTTAAAAAAAGGTAAAAAGTAAAAAAATCTTCAAAAAATCATCGGCGCACCGTAAGTACCTACAGTTAATTTCGGGGGGGGATCAAACCCCCTCGATCCCCCCCCTGGCTACGGCCTTGCACGCCATGTATCTCGAGTTATAGTACCTATATGTTACAAAAACGATCATATTGTGTGATCTGAATCAGCTTTATAAAGTAAAATAATGCTTGCCTATGGAATGTAATACGACAATTGGGTTTATTCTCTTTTTCACTTCTATTTTTACACGTTTTTAAAACACAAGCCACTTTTTTACCGTGTTATTTCGTAAGATGCTGGCTCGCAGAAGAATGATGACGTCACATTTTTTAGATTAACGCGAAGCCATACTCGATCCCAGCCGGTTCCAATGGGAGGGGGAAATAATACGCTTTTATCACGTAGGGCAGGTCTAGTAATATTCATATGTCTATGATTTTCCCCAATTTTTAGATGTGATAAATATAATATTATGAAAATCATGGGAGTAATGGGAACCCACTAAGACGCAGCTTGTTCATGGGTAAAATAGTTGTACATACATTTTATTATTGTACCTAAAATAGTGTTTCACAACGTCTCTTTCCATGTGCCTAAACTTCTGATTTACTGCATGATACGGATGAGACACCAAGAGTTTTTAATGTTATTAGTTCTTAGTTTGTAGCCGAGCAATGAACAACCATAAAAATAGATAAGTTTTTAGATTTTCACGGCCAAAAGCATTTTCGTTGTTAGTTTTTGGGGTGTTATGCCGTGTTGCGCTACCTCCTACTATAGCCGATGTTTCGGACAGCGTTGCAGTGTCCATAACATAACAACGGCATAACACCCCAAAAACTAACAACGAAAAAAACCATAAAAATACTATATTTATCCGATTTTATACGATGGTATCACCGGCCACCACTCTCTGGCTGGGTGCATGATAATGCACATTCATTCCGGTTCTAGCGTTCGTTCTTTCTACCTGCTTTTCCTCTAAGCCAAATAGTTATTAAATCTGTGCTAATTATTGTAACACAAAGTTTCATTTGTAAATATATTTGACTCGTGTTAAATCAAGAGTTGTTATTGAAAACCTCCACAATACACGCATACAGTTTACATACGTGGCAAGGTTTGTAAGCTGTCGAACCTACTGGATAAAATATCAAAATATACAAATATTTCCAAAAGTTGTTTGATGGAGTTCATTGGTGGTTTTTTCTGGACGCCGCGCGCTGTTATATACGAATCAAACATTGTTTATAAAAAATGAATAAACGTAACGGATAAAAGGTTGAAAAATTACTTCTACGCTTTCAATTTAGTGCAAAAGATTTCGATCTTGCAATAATTATTGTTTTTTTGTAGTAACCCAAAATTCATTTAGCCATTCTATAAAAATAAATCAAAACAATTACTATGATAGTAAAAACAAGCGTAACCACGCGTCACCCCAACGAACATAGCATAATATTTCGAAATTTGTGGGACTAGCCGGAACGACAGAATCTTCAGAGTTGATTTGAAACGAAACAGCATAACGGCCAACTTATCTTTGGTTTTGGTTAGAAATTTAAAGGAAATACTCAGCGACGTGTTAGTCGAATCGACGTAGACTTGGCTCCAAGGGTTAAGTCAATAACAAAGTAAAGCAAATCATTTCTATTTTTATTATTATTTATAAACAAGATGTTATTATTTTGTTTTGCCTGTGGAAACTGTGTTATTCTTTGCCAATGAAACTGGAAATGTTCTTGAGAAGGCGATAACCTAGAAGCACCTAACGAGCTTTATTATACTTATATTTTAGGATTTCATTATTATTATTAAGATACGTTATAAATAGAAAAGTTAATTGTCTTCGTAATGTTTCTAGAAGAACTTTGGGTTATGAATAACCCGATAATATTTGAAATATTGTGCGTAGCTAGCATAAGTATTGAACCCTTGACGGGGTTCTTCTTCTTTCGTATGGTGGGGGGTCAGAGGGGGACATCTAGGTCTGCGAGCCAGTCTAGGGCCTCAGGCGTTGCCCTGTGGACCTCCCCAATCCCGCCGGGGAACGAATGGAGCGGGCATTCCTAGACCACATGTTCAGTGGTCTACACCGTACCGCATTCACACATCGCTGACTCTTTAAGGCCCCATCTATACATCATGTGAGCACAACGGGTATGGAAGATCCTTATTCTGTTGATGGCGGTCCAGAGTTTGCGAGGCAATGAGAACCCAGGCTGTCTCTCAGTGGGGTCTTGAACGAGATGGGCGTTTTTGACGTTGGCCGATTGCCACTCAAGCTTCCACCTATTTTCAGGGGTTAGAGGTGTTCGAAGGAGTCTTTCTCCTTCCGTCCAAAAGGGTTTTCGAGACTTCAAGCGGCATGCCGGGTGAAAAACGACATTATCGTGCAATGGTATTGCGCTTTTTTGCAGCGCCTTCTTGTATTCCCTCAATGTTGCAATCTCTCGCCTGATATTTGGCGGGGTTATGTTTGCAAGTACGGGGAGCTAAGGAAGAGGAGTCAATTTTAATGTTCCGCTGATGGTTCGCATTGTGGCATTAAGCTGAACGTTGACCGTGGAAGTATGGGCGCTTCTAGCCCATACTGGAGCACAGTATTCAGCTGCTGAGAAAACCAGGGCAATGGATGCTGTTCTGAGCGTGTTGGAGTCGCATCCCCAGCTAGTACCAGCTAGCTTACTGACTAAGTTTAGTCTTGTCCTGTTTTTTTTGCCCACAGTTTCCATGTGTTTCCGGTAATTCGGGCTCCTGTCCAAAGTTACTCCAAGATAGCGGGGATGGGGATCATGGTAAATATTTTTTCCATCAAACTGAATACAGAGTTTTTGAACACACACTTGATGGGGTAGGAACCAGGCTATTTTTTTCAACTGAGTCACTAATCGATTAACGCGAAATGATTTTATGTTCAACTGTTGATTGTTTAACCCTGGATTGGTTGCATGGATTACAAATATGCAATCCACTCACGGAAAATTAAATATTCATTAAAAACGGGTGGCACGACTAATTTTATCTTCCGTGTACTTTGAGTTAGATAACTCACGAACGCGTTCAGTTCAGTGCTGAGTGGGTGGTTTGGTATATTTATGAGCGCTGGTGTCGGGCACGCTTGAGCTCCGCAAAGTCAACGGTCTATACCTGTAATCCACGCGACCAACTGCGTAGCACTCGAAAAGTGTATGCAAAATGCACAAAAAAACATTTTTCCCGATCATTTTATGTTAATCTTGCTCAGAAATCAGTAATTAAATTAGTATATATACTTTCTCCAATCTGAAACAGAATCAGTTGACCACATCTTAGATGAATTAATGAAGTAGGTATATGGATCGCGTATACGATTTCTTTCAATTCTAAGAGCTTCGTCAGTCACCACCATTCATTAATAAGCCAGTTATTTTAATTGAATGAATTGAAATGAAAAATATTATTCAAAAAGTATTGACTCACTTCTCGCAAATGTCGATAACTGATCATAGATGATGGATTTAGACAATATCGTGTTGATAGTGGGTTGTTATCGATCGACCGTGCAGGACCTCGACAATTTGCTATTTGTCGTTCAGGACAGTTTTATATTAGATACATGATTTGAGAATAGCTTTAAACCTTTAAAAAATAAAGAATTTTACATCAAGAATTCGCGATTCGAATTGAAAGTAGGGATTGCAATCCGGTGTCATTTTCAATCCGACCGGATTCGGACAGATTTCCATCGCTCCGGCTGAAACCGGATATTTTATATCTATGTATATATACGTAACATCAACTTTACTTCCGATTTTATAATCAGAAAAGGAGCAAGTAATTAAAAATTTACTAATTAAAAACACAGAAATTACAAATCGCGTGGTCAGTCTTCCGATAGATAAATTTTAGTATTTAACTCTATTAAAGCTAATATAATCAATCTTACTTAGTGATCACAAGAATTCAAAATTTGAGTATGCTAATAATTCTTAGAATTATCACAATAATGTGTTTATAACTCCTCAGTTTAATCAACTTACAATAAATAATTATTTTAAGTGTTCATTATTAGTAATTATTTAAACCATTCCGATCTATCGCGAATATGCACTTTTTACGAAATGACAGATTTACGAAACTTTGTGTTATTTCCGCTTCACAATTAAAGCTCTATATAAATGAAACATTTCTGAACTTAACCGAATACTAAAAACTGTTTTTGAAAGGTTACAAAATAAGAAAATTATTATAATTTTTTTTAAATTATTATATTAAAAAAAAATATTAACATTTGTAAATATTAAAATTTAGAATGCAAACACAAAAAATTATTCACTTTATGTTCTTATGTGAAAACGGTACTAAAATCGCGGATTATGTAAAAAATATTACTTATTCTATTGTATAAATGTATTATAAATAATTTGGTCACCTCACTTTTTTATCATCTCATACACGAATATTTAATTAAAAAATAACAATGTCTAACGGCGGGAGGCGATTTATCGGTCTACCATGTATCTGACAGAATAGGTATTTTTTGTATTTCTGTGGACAACATGAATAGTGATGGGTAGCTTGATTTATTATGGAGCTTCTACTTTTTGTTTTAGGGATGTCACTAGAACAATAACGGAGTTATAACGATTTCTGTGGAAACATACGCGTTGACGTGGAAACACGCGTATTGTACTTAACTGATATTGTCATATTAACGTGTATATCTGCTTACGTTGCTGAGTGGTTAAGTATTGTTTATAAAAATAATTTTGGTTTTGGAAAAATGATCGTAGAAAATAAATCACGAATAGCAGACGAGTATACTTCTCGAACTTCTGCACGTTAAGTGCTTCACGGCTTCGCGTCAAAAATTGTCAAGTTCAGTATATTGGGGGTAGCGCCGTGAACGGAAACCAGCATTAAATAGAATTATAAAGGTATGCTACTCGTGGGTTACGCGACTTTTCATCCCATGACAAAATACCCCCTGACAAAATATCCCCGACGAAATATCCTACGAACAAAACATCCTACGATGAAATATCCTACGAACATAACATCCCCCAAAAAAATATCTACTAAAACCTAACCTAACCGCACCTAAACCACCCTAATCTATCCTAACCTAACCTACCCTAAACTAACCTAACCTAAACTAACATAAAATGTGACCAAAAGAATGCAGACAACCTGTAAAGGCAATAAATTATTGTTCAAAAATAGTAAAATGGGACAAAAATAATACAGATATCATGTAAAGACAATAAATTATCATTCAAAAGTAGTAAAATGTAAAATAAAGTTATGTTAGGTCAGGTTTTGGTAGATATTTTGTCAGTAAAATATTTTGTCCTCGGGATATTATGTCGAGGGATATTTTGTCGGAGGATCTTGTGTCGGGAATATTTTGTCGCGAGATGAAAACGCGCGGCACCCTACACGTGATCACATAGTTTGTAGTTTGTGAGAAAGGTACTCAGGATGCAAGAGCGAGACGGAAGATGAACGAGTATAAAAGAAGATGTTCGCCCTTGCTCTGTCTCCTTTATCACCAACAGCGCCGAAAGCTAGGATTAGCTGTAGAACTCATTATTGTGCAATTATAATTAATACTCGACACGCGCATTATTATTTCTAAACTATTCCCTGATCACGTAAAGATCCCATTGGAAATTAACAGTTTAACAGTTATAACAATCTCCATGAACGAAAGGCCAAATATGCACTCGTATGGAATTTTCACGAATTTTCAATTATTCATTTTCACAATCATATAAATGGAACGAAAATATAATTCATTTATCAATCGAGCAAAAACAATGCCTATTTAAAGTATGTCTATATAAATTCATGTAGTAGCGCGCTTATTTTTCCAAAAATTGCCATCACTGGATCCGGTATATTGGTGCCGGATTCGGTAAGCGTTTAGTTTTGCCGGATCCACCGGAATACCGTATCCGGTATTCCGGATTTCAATCCCTAATTGAAATAGATAAAACTAAGTAATAATTATTATTATATTATAGTTTACACAGACTTATCATATTTATAGTGTCACAACTTTACAATATTTCGTAATTGATTCTCAGCAAAAAAAACGTAATAAATGTTATCAATGTGTTTTTTTATAAATGTGTTTAAGGTATTATTATAAAGTCACAAATATTTCTTGGAGTCACTGCTAAAATAAATCTGACGTAATTATATCAAAAGATTAACAGAAAAAAACTTCCGTGTTGGATTGACACGCTTGGGGGTTTGTGGGTCACCCGTATCGTCAATGGAAATTTTTGATAATATTTTTTTTTACTTTTCATTCCTTTTTACTTTAGATTTTATACGGTTATAATTAACCGGATAAAACCTTCCGAAGGTGGTAAATTGTGATCGAAAAGATTTAATTCATCGTTTACAATTCACACAGCTGGCTGATTATTATGTTAATTTAACAATCGTTTTGAAAGGTCAGCGAAAGTTGAATCGAGACAATCGTGTGAAACGACAGAATTCGTCGAAATTGGAAATCGAGACAATCGTTGTCAAACGTCAGTATTCTTTCGGAAAATCGATTATCAAATTCGAGAGTTTATATTTCAAACATGTTTTTTTTCATCTTTCAAAACAAGGTAAAAAGTGTTTTTTTCATCGTTCAAAACATGGTAAAACGTCTGCCGGATCTGTCCTGATGATGGACACTGCAACGCTGTCCGAAACGTCGGCTAAAGAGGGAGGTAGCGCATCACGGCATAACACCTCAAAAACAAACAACGAAAATGGTAAAACGTGGTTTTTTCATCGTTCAAAACAAAGTAAAACATGGTTTTTTTCATCATTCAAAAAAATGGTAAAACGTGATTTTTTCATCGTTCAAAACATGGTAAAACACGGTTTTTTCATCGTTCAAAACATGTTTTTTCATCCCTGAATCACGGTTTTTACATTTTTGGGATATGGCAAATGGCAACACTCTTAGCCACTGGAGCGATTATAGTCGAAAAATGGACCACTTTTATTCTTCCGCTATTAGTAGCGGTCCAAAATTGGACCACATTTAAAACATTTATTGTAATTCTCGTGAAACTAGTAAATCACTTATTTTTTATTTATTAAAACGAAGCTATTGAAATGCTTTATCTATTATGATCCTAGATCTCGCAAATCCCAACTTCGTAGACTATTTTAGAACGATTTTAAAAATTAATTTTATAAATATTTCTTCCCTCCGAATTTTTGATCAGCTGTTTACGGTTAAAATTAAGTCCTTTTTCCATAGTTATGCACCTTTCATTATCAAGTATACCATAGACAACATACAGAAATCGAAAATATTCTATGTTGACTCGAAGAAGTACCACTCACGGCAGTTTCAAAGTAAAAAACACGCAGGATTCGCGCGTCATAAACTTTACGATTTTTTTTATAAATCCTACAAATATGAGATAAACGGTAAAATACAGGATAATTAATAGAACTATAATAATTTTTATGTCCCCATGTTAAAATTCGAAGGTAAGATTTTTTTAATGTCGGCGAAAAATTTTTTGAATGATCTTCTGGGAAAAATTGAGGCAAATTTATTTATTTCGCGTGGTCGCTCCAGTTGTTAATCGTTCATGGCCTTTCTCCCTAGTTTCTATAGTGTATGGTATCATTATCCTAATGAGGTTAGACAATGGAGTAAAGACGGTTGAGATCACTCTTTGGCCACGCTGTTCACCGCCCCGGGGCGAGGGTCGGAGTTCACTGCGGAGTGCGGAGATACCGATTCGCCAGGGTCATCGGTATTTCGTCAAATGATAACACACTTTTAATGAATTGGGCCCAGTAAGTGAATCACGGTTCCATGCCAACTCAGAATCAAGTCAACTCAACGCCTTTTTGAAAAGTCATTAAGAGGTATGAAAAAATAAATTAAAATAGCCCATAAACCTAACCTAACCTAACCTAACCTAACCTAACCTAACGTAATCTATTTAACCAATTTTATTTTTTTTAAATCAGTTGATTTTGAGTTTATTTCATTCCGAGTTGTCCGGTCGCCGTGAATCACGAGGCGGATTGCAGCAAGGCGAAGCGTTACATGAAATAACTATTTTAGATTCATCTTTACTACGAATTTGTTTATTTGTTTTGAATTTCATGCCCGGCTGGGCTTTTACATGTTTTTTTTTTAACAAAGAACATCTAAATCTAAATGTGCATATCAAAATAAAAATAAAACAAAATCATAAACAAAACAAAAACAAGATCAAAATCAAAATCATAACCAAATCTAAAACAAAAATACAATAAAAAACAATTTGGTTTTGAAGAGTTTTAATTTCCAATGTACATTTGTTACTTAAATTTTAAATTTTCCACGACCGGTTTCGACACATCCGTGTCATTCACGAGCGAACTTAAAACTAACTTAAAAATTCTATACAAGTACAAACATTAATTAGGTGGAGGTAGTGGGAGGGGAGATTTCGGAGGAGTGGGAGAAAGGTGGGAGGAGTCAACGTTACTTGGAAACATCGTAAGTAAAGGTGATTTACATGGGGCTATTATTTTATTCACTAAATTAATTTTAGATTAAATTTTTTTGTTAATCTCTAAAGTTTCTAAAGCGCACAAATTAAAATATGAATTTACATTGCAATGTTTAAGCTTAGTGTTTTCTTTTTTGAAGCTATGACCTGACTCTATTAGATGGTTAGCAAACTCGGAGTAGTTATTATTTTGTAAACAAAGTTCATGTTCCCTGATTCTAGTTTTAAAATTTCTAGTAGTCATCCCCACATACTGTGCGTCACAATCGTTACATTCTAAAGTATATATCCCGTTTTTTTCCCATATTACCAGATCATATTTCTCCAGCTTTCTATACTAATTCTAAAATAAAAAAAAATGATTAATAACAAGGATGTTTCAAATAAATGTAAAAACAAAATACTCCACCACGCAAGATGGAAAAACTGTAGACTGCATAGACATACATTGTACGTCCGTGGTAGATACGTCCGTGGTAGACTGGGAAAAGTACAATGCATGTGAAATAGTTCGAAGCAGTGCTATGCAGTTGGATTAATTAAATTTGTTGTTCTTCTTTTTGATATAAATTCTACTAAGACTTGTTTGTATTTAGTGAATGGTGTGTTAAATATGTCAACAACATCTTTATAGTCATTACCCAAATTTTGTATACGGCGAACTGGGGTATACAATTGTGATTCTGTGTTGGAGTTGTCACAATAGAACGGTAGATACTGCCTCGATGTTGAGTTGCGAGGTATATGGAAAGAAATCAAGTTTAATAGTTCAGGGCTATCAATTATTGAATTTATGATTTTATGTAGACATGTTAGGTCATATACTATTCTGCGTTCGGATAATTTTAATAAATTAAGTTGACATAGTAGATAATAATAGTTGATACATTCCCTTGTAATACCCATTCTAAAATTAATATATCTTAAGAATTTATGTATATGTTTATGTAAGTGAATGATTAGCATAACTAGGTGCCCATACTGTCGAGTTGTACTCAATTTGACTTCTAACTAATGACATGTACAAATTTTTAATGGTTTGAATGTTTCAAAATTGTCTGCAAATTTTTATTACAAAACTTAACATTTTCAAAGCTTTATTTGATGTAATTTCAATATGATTTATAAATTTCAGTTTTTGATCAAAGTTTACCCCTATGTAAATCAATCACCTCGGTTAAAGCTGTTAGCACTACATCATTAATGGAGTACTCATAAATTATTGGATTTTTTATTCTATGAAATCTCATAATAAGACATTTACTTAAATTTAGTTGTAGATAGTTCTCTTGGCACCAAACAAAAAGTTTAAACAATTATTAGACAGTCATTAAGTCAAAAATATTGATATTATAAAATTGGTCCCAAATGTGACCCTTGTGGAACGCGGCTGGTAGCGATAAATTTATATGAGATAAAGCCATCAACTTTAACGGCTAATTGCCTTAAATAAAATAACTTTTAATTACTTAAATAACTTTTAAACCACTCGTATAAATACCCTACTATTCCTAATTTGTGAAGTTTTTTTAACGGGAGATCATGATTAACTCTGTCGAATGCTTTGCTGAAATCGGTATAGACTGAATCAACTTGTAACTTCTTAGACATGGATTCGGATATATAGTTTTGGTAAATTAAAAGATTAGACAAGGTAGATTTTCCTGAAGTGAAACCATGTTGGTTAGGTAAAATTACTGGCTTGATACAGTGGATGATTTTTTTTAAAATAAGTTTCTCAAATAATTTTGGAATGGTTGATAAAAGGCAGATGGGTCTATAATTGCTCACCTCATTTTTGTTTCCTTTTTTAAATATCGGGGTGAGGAAACTGTATTTCCATTTTTCAGGAAAATGTCCCGTTTGTAACGACTGGTTGAAAAGAAAATGTAGTGGATATGCGAGAGTGGTGGCGCAATTCTTTAGGAAAACATGTGGGATATTACCACCGCTCTTACTTTGATCCAGTTGTTTTAGCTGAGTCAGTACATCGTTATATTCAATTATTACATTAGATAAATTTAAATGATGATCTGAGGAAAAACTGGGCGAGCAATCATTGACTGGTGTTGAGTCATGGACATGGACATGGACACTTTTAAAAAAAGTCTGCAAATAGGTGAGCTACGTTTTGAGTGTCGTTGGCTCTTTTTCTTTCGTGGCACATGTTAGACCATAGTTTCTCAACGTGGGCGATAACGCCCCCTTGGGGGCGTTTGAGACCTTCAGGGGGCGGTAGAAGATCCAGAGACAATTGGGGGGCGTTGAGATGGCACAGGGGGGCGTTGGAAAGTAAAAAAATATGGTTTAAAAAAGACAAACAAAACACGCTAATCACATACTAATAAAGAAAATTAAACTTTAATGGGTAATTTTTGTTATTGTGTGTATCTTAATCATTTTTATAACGTTTGCGAAAATTCATTCGAGAGTTCGGGAAGTGAATGAAAATTGAACTGATAGATTCCGTTACATTTAGATCTACATTAAATTTTATGAATGAAAATTTTAATTTGTTGATTAGAATAATTTTTTTTTTAAATTTAAATCCGATTTCACGTGAAATATCTCATACAACGGGATTACTTGTATATATTACCCTATATTCTCATACTGCAATATGGTGTGGATTATATTAAATACGGATTTATCGAAAATCCTACAAATCCATCATCGCCAATGTGCCTTATTTGTCGAAAAACATTTTCAAATGAAGCGATGAAGCCTTCTAGGCTTCAAGATCATTTTAATAAAATCCACAAAGAAAGAAAAATATGTGACCTATTTTCAAGACATGAAAAAGAAGTACGAAATTCAGCCAAATATATCAAAACAATTTTCGACAGCTTCTAAGCAAGACGATGATGGACTTCGAGCTTCGTACAATATCTCATTGTTGATTGCTAAAACAGGTAAACCACATACTATTGGGGAAGATTTAATTTTACCAGCAGTAAAAAAAAATAATAACCTCTGTGCTCCATAAACCAGCTGCAGATATTATCCGAAAAATTCCTTTGAGCAATAGTTCAATTGATGAAATGGCTGAAAACATTGAAGAATCATTGTGCAATCATCTACAGTCTTGTCGATTTTCAATTCAGCTGGATGAGTCCACTTTACTAACCAATAAAGCATTGTTATTGCCATACGTGAGATTCATCAAAGATGAGAAAATATTTCAAGAATTATTGTTTGTTACTAATTTGGAAACAGGTACAAAAGGAAAAACCATATTTAATACACTGTAAAAGTTTTGTGACGAAAAGAAAATTCCTTTAAATAATATTTTGTCAGCTGCTACGGATGGCTCCCCAGCTATGACAGGGCGTCACAAAGGCTTCATAGCGTGCTTAAAAAATAAAGTTCCTGACTTGCTTGCTGTGCATTGCGTAATTCATCGCCAGCATTTGGTTGCGAAAAATATGAGTGAACGCCCTTATACATCACTGCAATATGTTATCAGAGCAGTTAATAAAATCAGAAGTAACTCATTGAATGACAGATTATTTGGACAGCTTTGCATTGCCAATGATGAAGATTTCAACCGATTGCTGCTTCACACAGAGGTGCGCTGGCTGTCAAAAGGTTCATGTTTGACTCGATTTTACAATCTGTTTGAGTCTGTGATAGAGTTCCTAGGAAACAAAGACTCAGAATTGCGCGACAACCTGACCTCATCGAAGAACGATATTGCGTACAGACCTGTATAAATTGTGTAATGATGTCAATCTCCAACTTCAAGGCGACGACGACTTAAATTTGATTAAGACAAAAAATTGTGTTGCAGCTTTTGTATCCAAACTGCTATTATACAAAAGAAATATCGGCAGACGGGAATTTAATAACTTCTCAAATTTATCAGCATTATCATTCAAGAACGACGACTTGCTTGTTTACAGTCAACACATGGAAAACCTCCACAGTGATTTCAAGGAACGATTTCAGGATATTTTAAACATGGAAATACCAGATAGGGTTTTGGATCCTTTTTCAAATGTCAACACAGCAGGATCATCCCAATTAGAAGAAGAACTAATAGAACTGACGACATATGAGGAATTAAAAAATAAATTTTAGAATGGCTACCAAGAGTTTTGGCTGCAGAAGCCGATTTCGAAACTGTACTCAGGATTATGGTCGATAGTTCAACGATTTTTAATAGCATTCCCTATTTAGCTGAACGTGGATTCAGTGCTGGAGCAACGTTGGTAACCAAAACGAGAAATAGGCTCCATATTACTGAACGCGGCGACTTACGTTTGTTTTTAAGAAAAATCGAGCCTAATATAAACAAACTTCTTAAAACGCATCAAATTCAACCATCTCATTAAATAAGTTATAAATTTAATACCTTTTCTATGTTAATAAAAATACTTCTCTATATAATTAAGTACGCGTTTTAATTGACAATCTTCTTCTCAGAAATAGGATAGGAGGCATAACCCATCGCCCTCCCCCCCCCCCCAAAGTTGTTATGTTAAAGCAGTTGGGGGGCGCCAGAAAAAAAAATATTGTCAAAGGGGGCGGTGGGCAAAAAAAGGTTGAGAATCTATGTGTTAGACGGTACACTAGCGTCATCATTTTTCAAAGACTTTGTGAAATTCCAAAAATGTTTTATGTCATATTAATTTAATTTTCTACTTTATATAATTATTGTAACAGATTTTTGACAATTTTTTGCATTCTTTTCTTATTTTACTGAACTCTTTATAATTTGGAAAGGATCTCTCTTCTTTATTTGTTTTATGTAATTTTTTTTTAGCTATTAGTTGGATTAATTCCTTACTAAACCATTTTGGATGCTTTGATTCTTTGTATTCAATTAATGGTATACAGTCTACGATAATGGCATTTATTTTGGAAATGAATCTATGTTAGAGTTTACATTGCTTTCCGCGAGAAACGACCAATCCACTTTGGTGAGAGGTTCATTAATTTCATTGTAAATTGTAACTGGCATTTTAAAAATTATAACTAGAACTTGTTAGCTTATTACTTCGTTTTACATTGTTTGGGATAATTACTGACAGTGTAGGATGAAGATTATCTATGGGAAGGATAGATTCTGATGCTTTACTAACTACTATGTCCTCTTCATTTGAAAAAACAAGATCTGGTAGGCGATTACTCAAATTATGTACATTATTAAATTATGTGAGATTCAGAAATATTGACATGTCTAAGATTTCCCTTTCGCATAATGTTATTGATTGGGAATCAATACAGTTGAAATCACAATTTGGAAGATTGTAATCACTGAAAATTATGAATTTATGTTTTTATATTTTGATTTTAAAAGTTCAACATCTTCGGAAATTTTAACACTTTTGAGGACATTTTTTGCAGACTGCTATAATAACCCCTCCACCTCTGGATCTGGAACTGGTGTTGATATTTCTGTCGAGCCGGTAGACCTGATGAAAGGGTAGACCGAGCTCCGCAGAGTGGATCGACGGTTCTAGCCAGGTTTCCATAAGAGCGATGACATCGTGTGAAATAATAGGGGCATTTCTCCTAAATTTATTCAGCTTTGTCCTTAAACCTCTGATGTTCTGGTAGTAGAGTCTTCTCGATGACGGCTTGACGAGTTTTTTGGGAGTGAATAAACTATTTTGGGTGTTGAATTTATGTACTTTATAGTTAAATTGGTTTCTGCATTGTTTTGTCTATTTTCCAACTCCTTCCACAAGCTTGTAATTTGTTGACGTTGCAGTAAGGTTAGGTCGTGTTTTATTTTAATAGTATTTTTGTCCAGAGGTATAGTTTTTTTTCAGTATCACAAGTTTGGCTTGGTTCGAATCTGGGTTGGTTTTTTCAGGGTGCGGCAAAACGGACAGTGCAGTTTTGAAGGGCTATTAAAAAAACGGCGCAACTTACAGAAATGAGGTATATTTTATTTTATTCGGTATATCATGCCGTTGTATGCATCAAGTCCTAAAGATGAAATCAGAAATATGATGGCCCCCAGCAGCGTTCATTGATGAGGGCGATTTCTGAAGTTTTCGGATGCATTTTGGCACATCTCGATGGGCGTAACGGCGATTTCATCCCGAATTCAATCCTTAAGTTCTTACAAGGTGTGAGGCCGATGTTTGAAAACTTTTTCCTTCAGATAGCCCTACAGGAAAAAGTCGCAAATGCTTTAATCAGGTGAGTGCGCGGGCTACCCCTCAGAGGCGAGGCGCGCAGGAAACATCCGTCGCAGTTTTGTCATTGAAACTCGAGCAGTATGGGCTGTAGCTCCGTCATGTTGATACCAGATGTCACCCAGATCTGTTTCCTCCGTTAGTTCTGCCAATTGAGGTTCAAAAAAAATTTCTTACATGGAAAAATAATGTTGAGCGTTGACAGTCACGGTTCGTCTATTCTCCTCAAAAAAATACGTCCCAATCAACTTAAATTTGGAAATTGCACACCATACGATCACTTATAGAAGTGAAGAGGTCTCTCGTGAAGTTGCCTTGAGTTATTTTCAGCCCAGTACCGAAAATTCATTCGCTATGCCCATCGAGATGTGCCAAAATGCAGCCACAAACAGAAATCGCCTTCATCAATGCATCGCTGCTGGTAGCCTTCATCTTCAGTCATTGATGCATTAAAGCCATGACGTACCGAATAAAATTAAATAAACCCCATTTCTCTAAGTTACGTGATTTTTTTAAAGCCCTTCAAAACTGCACTGTTTGTTTTGCCGCATCTTGTACCATGAATATGAAAAATATGCATTGGATAAATTAAAGCTTTTTCTATCGATTCACTTGAGTATAATTAAAAACATATTTTGATAAAAAAAAAATTAATATAATCTTAAGCGTAATGGGATGGGTTTCTCTGGGTTTCCTGAAAGTCCATTGTTACTTTTTACATACTAGGTATCTGTTGCGAATTTGAAACAGCTATTGCCACGATTATATTTAAACCTGTAATTACGATGTAATATTACGTAATCGTAAGAAATGATATGAATCCTGTCCTATATACTCTATATCCGAGAAACCGGCTAAAGGACGCGGACGTTGAGATTCGTCCACAGCCAGTCCGACAGCCATACACATTCTCGCTGGTAGTGCCACATGACGAGAGAGGTATCCCACCCGATATTAGCGTTGTTTACCATACTTGTTTTTATTATCATTTCTTGCAGATGCTTGCAGCATACGCAATATGCCAATAACTTGAATGTTTATGTTTTTAATTACTTTATGTTTGAAATACTTTATATTATTGATCATATATCATTCGCATTTTGTATATTATGTAAGCACTTGCATACTGCTTCCTAACACCGTATGCACGGACACTGGAGGTCTAGTTTCATTCAAACTTAAATGTAGATTCATTCTTTCAAAAAAAATTAGAGTCCTTGCGAGAGCCTTGAAGGAGTAACCATCTGTTACTTATACCAGGGCGGGTAAGTGGTGGATATAAACCTCCAATATCCTATTTCTGAGAAGAAGATTGTTTCAATGAGAACAATGCATACTTTATTATAAAGAGAAGTATTTTTATTAACATTGAATTTATAACTTATCTAATGAGATGGTTGAATTGGATGCGTTTTAAGGGCGTTTAACCAGCCAGCGGCCGAAAATCCACATTTCGTCGAAAAATGTTCTTACGATCGTACAGGGCGGTTCCAATGAGAAGGATTCATTATTCTCCGTACCAGATTTTTTAAATTATAACTCAATTTCGATTTTATTTCATTCCAAAGTTGCTTTAATTTATACCTGCATCCAAAAATGCTGAAAGGCGTGACGATAAAACTATTAAAATTATGTACTTTTTGTAAATATTTTTTGATCATAAGTATTTATCATTTTCAATAATGTCTAAGCAAAATAAGAATGTAAAAAAATCTCAAATATATTAGTTTGTAAGTGCGCAAATAAATACACAAACGGACCAATTTTCGACAAGAAACACATGTACGTATATATTTTTTAATGATTTTATTTAAACTAAAATTAAAATTCTGAAACATACGTTTACCAGATAATATATTGATTTATTTTAGTGCATGATTATATGATTTGAAATGGGTGTTGTATAATACATGTCCTTTTTTGAAAATTTAACAAATCCGCCAACGACCTATGGTATAACCTTATTATACTAAAAATTACCATTTTTTCTTAAAATTTAAAACAAACGTTTACTAGATAAAAGAACAATCTTTCGAAACCAATTTATAATTTTTTGTGGAAAAGAGTCAATAATCTAAACACTGATTAAAAATGACATATTTCTGGTTTTCTCCGGTTATACGCTCTTAAGAAGTTTGTTTATATTAGGCTCGATTTTAAAACAAACGTAAGTCGCCGCGTTCAGTAACATAGAGCCCATTTCTTTTTTAGTTACCAACGTCGCTACAGCACTAAATCCACGTTCAGCTAAATAGAACGATGGGAATGCTATTAAAAATCGTTGAACAATCGACCATAATCCTGGGTACAGTTGCGAAATCGGCTTCTGCAGCCAAAACTCTTGGTAGCCATTTTTAAATTTAATTTTTAATTCCTCATTTGTCATCAATTCTATTAGTTCTTCTTCTAACTGAGATGATCCTGCTGTGTTGACATTTGAAAAAGGATCCAAAACCCAGTCTGGTATGTCCATGTTTAAAATATCCTGTAATCGTTTCTTGAAATCACTGTGGATATTTTCCAAGTGTTGACAGTAAACAAGCAAGTCGTCGTTCTTGAATGATACTGCTGATAAATTTGGGAAGTTATTTAATTCCCGTCTGCCGATATTTCTTTTGTATAATGGTATTTTGAAAACAAAAATTACAACGTAATTTTTTGTCTTAATCAAATTTAAGACGTCGCCCTGAAGTTGGGGTTTTTTTTTCAAACCAAAAAATTTAAATTTTCATTCATCCAATTTAATGTAGATCTGAATGTAATGGAATATTTCAGTTCAATTTTCATCCACTTCCCGAACTTTCGAATAAATTTTCGCAAACGTGATAAAAATGATTGCAATACACACAATAACAAAAATTAACCAATATTAAAGTTTACTTTGCTTTATTAGTTTGTGATTAGCGTGTTTTGTTTGTCTTTTTCGATCATATTTGCCTACGCCCCCCAATTGTCTCTGGGTCTTCTACCGCCCCCCTGAAGGTCTCTAACGCTCCCAAGTTCGCCCAAGGCGCCCACATTCAGAACGTTACCCGTTTTAGGAGCTTTAATATTTAATAAATCTATAATATTTAATAAATAATAAATATTTAATAAATCGGTAGAAATGCGGGAAAGAACAAGCTTCCAAACTCGCTGGGGATTGGGTATAACCCAAGATAACAGTTTTGTAATTAGTATTTATTATATAAAAATGACTTAAAAAATAAAACAACATTTAAGTCTACCAAAAACATTATTTATAGATCCGGAAATCCCGCCTCGTCGGCAGTCGGCTCAAATGAATCAATGTATAACTTATAATAAACTAACGTGATCAACAAAACATATTCATTTATTTATTTACTGATGATTTCATCGAATATTGGAACCCTGTAATCAGCAGATTGTTTCGAACAATGATGTCTGAAAATCTGGCAACGATGTCAACTGAATTTTTAAAAGTGGACGCGTTACGCTCCTCCGAACAACTCATGTAAGTCTCATAGATATCGCTGTGTCTTTCTTACTATCATGGTTAGAAATATAATCTAAACCAGAGGTTCAATGTTAATTAAAGTGCTGCGTTTGTTGCAAAACTTTTGTGTACAAACAAAACTTGGGAAGAGGAGAATATTTTCAGTCAAAATTTGTTTGCTTATTGTGATCGCTTGGGGGGGGGGGGGCGTGGGCTAAAAGAGTCAACGAATCACCAATGTATACTCAAATATATAAAAAAAATAACCACAAAAGAAGTAAAATGTAGACCTTTATGAAACCAAAGTTTAGGACCGCAATTTGAAAAAAAAAAACTTTGTTTTTTTTTTAATTACTTTTACATGAAACGATAAAAAAGTGAGGTGATTATTTAACAATACCCTTCAGAAATACCGAATAGAAGTAACGCGTACGATAGAAAATTAAAAAAAGAGTGTGGAACGCATCGGGAGCATCTCCTATCCTTATCCTATTTTTCTCTTCCTCTCCTCCTCACTAAAATAAAAAATAATTTTTAGAAATAATAAAAATCCATCTCTAAGTAACTTTAACGTAGGAGATCTTTTTGGCTTGACTTAATTTAACTTTGTATTTATGTATCGTTATATATATATATGTTTTATTTGAATACCGCACAAAAGTCCCAAATGCTCCCGTCTAGAGCCAGTGAGACTATGTCATCCCCAATTGGGGTATGTTGTGAGGCTGAAGGTAGTAGTGGGGAGGGGAAGGAGATAGAGACAAACATGGTTAATACCATTTCAAGCAAAGTTTCAATTCTGAATGGTGGTCTTACACCAGGGCGATACTGAGAGTATCTTTCACTCTGAAATATTTATGTATTAGCTGTTTGTCTCTTACAAATAAATAACGTTTATACTACAATTGTCTAATAAAATAAATGTGATTTATTTACTTTTTATCAGTAGTTTTAGTTAGAAAAAACGTTGGGTGAGCCATTATTACAACTTTTTAATAACAAATATTATAATCAATAATTATCAGCCTGAAACACTCATCAACATTGAAAAAATCTTCCGAGAAAAGATACTGGCCGCCAACGGGAATTGAACCCGTGTCCCTCTGATTGCCGGTCAGCTGCTCTGACTACTGAGCTAATACCCGCCAAATAATTCAATATATACTAGTGTTTCATACGACAATTACCTATTATTACATTTTTACAACTGAAAACAACCAACTTTATTTTTGTGAGAGAGGTATTGTTAAGTACTAAATCTCCCGCTAGGTGGCGTCGAGACTAATTATGTCTGCATTTATTGCTGAAATACTTTAACTCGTCAAATATTAATTATTATTTTAAATTGATAAACTAACGTTTAAACAAGATTTTTATGCATAGCACAAAGGGTAGATAACAAATATTATAATCAATAATTATTAGCCTGAAACACTCATCTACATTGAAAAAATCTTCCGAGAAAAGATACTGGCCGCCAACGGGAATTGAACCCGTGTCCCTCTGATTGCCGGTCAGCTGCTCTGACTACTGAGCTATGGCGGCTTATCTAATACCCGCCAAATAATTTAATACATACTAGTGTTTCATTCGACAATTACCTATTATTACATTTTTCCAACTGAAAACAACCAACTTGAAAAAATCTATAGCTCAGTGGTTAGAGCAGCTGACCGGCAATCAGAGGGACACGGGTTCAATTCCCGTTGGCGGCCAGTATCTTTTCTCGGAAGATTTTTTCAATGTAGATGAGTGTTTCAGGCTGATAATTATTGATTATAATATTTGTTATCTACCCTTTGTGCTATGCATAAAAATCTTGTTAAAACTTTAGTTTATCAATTAAAAATAACAACTTTTTAATGTTTGAATTGCATTGTTTATTATGGCCACATAATCATATAGTTTGAAAAGACAGACGTGAGAAAGAGAGAGTTTCACTAAAGAACGAATCTGCAATTGTGAAGCATCAACGGCTGGCAGGTCCAACAACCTATTGTGGCTTCGACGGCTTCCAAGATCAGACACCCTCTGAGAGGGAAAACGAAGGTACTGGCAACGACTGGAGTTTCGTCCATGACCCTACAACGAGATAACAAGGAAATACCCGGTCTGACCACCGCTAAATTTCCTCTCTCTACCCCCAAGGGATCTGGCGTGGGTTGGCAGATTTGGTAATCTCGAAATCGCTTCGGTAATCTCTTTGATTTGTGCTTTTACGCAAATTTGGCACTATTACACTTGGGTCTATTGCCTTTGTGTAGGTTTTTGGTCTTAATGAACTGTCAAATTTGATAAAAATTTTGTGTTATTTCCTCTTTGCAATTAAAGCCCGATATACAAATTATTTCTAAGCTTATTCGAATACTAAAAACTTTTTTTAAAAGGTGATAAAATTTGCTTTCAAATTGTATTATTAGGGTGTGGTTGAGAATTTACCGCATTATATTAGAACCGAGTATTTGCGTAGAACTGAGTTGTGACGCATTTCCGAATTTCAAGTCACTAACGGCAATAAAGAAGTTTTTGAATAGTTGAATATTTAGTTGACAATTATCTACATCAGGGGACATTGGTAAGTTAGTTCTGCATCCCGAAACAACAAACGTTATGTGTCTGCGCGCTCTTGTAAGTTGTCGGGAACATAAAACTTAATTTTCTGTATTATATCGGTAATATAGATGTTACCGTTTAGAAGATTACATGCTGTTGTGAAAACAAAACTGTTTTCCTCCTATCGGCGAGGCAATTAATGCCCAGAATGCCGGACAAAAAGGCTGATGGATATAACCAGGGATTATAGAATATAGTTTTTCATACAAAGTTTTACTATATCTCAACAGAAGGCAGCTGAGTTGGATGTCAGAAGAGTGCTATCTATCGCCGTTTGTGTCTTAAGTACGAACGGTTACGGAGATGGCTGAAGGCTTCGGTTAAATTTAACACCAGAGCAACAGAACAACTTTGTGTCTACCCTAGTAAAAAAGTCTGTCCAGTTTAATATTAATTATAAATATACACGATAACTAAATAAAGCAACTAGTAATCATTCGAACAACATGAGCATATCTCTTCAGAGATCCATTTGAGTTAAACCTCTGTGATTTTCCAGAATTATTGACACTGTTAAAAATATTATTACAAATCAAAACGGAGGGACAAAGTCTACACCGGCAATGGGTGTAGTGATGAAGGAGATATGTCTAGACAGCAAAACATCACAACACAACATAACATACACACACACACACTCACACACACACACCACAGGTACACAAAACATCAACAAGTGGTTATTACGCAAGGGCAGTCAGATAGAAAAGAATGCGAGAATTTTATCTATTACTTGCTGGTACCCGGCACGCGTTGCTATGCCATTTAATAAATAAATTGTTTCTCCGAGCGTGTCTTTTCCTATTCGTTCCGTTCCTCTTCCGCCTCCCCTTCCTCTCCCGCGTTCCCTTCTCTTCTCGTGTCCCCACCCCTCCTCCTCTACCTTCCCTCTTCCCACTCCACTACCCCCAAACCCACGAACCCCCCTCCCAAGTTTCCCTCCCCCTCCCTAGTTTCCCTCCCCCCTCCCTGGTTCCCCTCCCCCCCTCTCGATTTCCATACATTAATTCCCGGTACATTTGGTTTTCAAACAGCTCGCGTACCACCTATTGCAATTTTTGTATACAATTTTCATAATGCCAGAGCTCACCAGCCAATAACGAACACAACAAAAAAAGAATTATCCAATTTGGTGCAGTCGTTCGGAAGTTATGTGGGAACATACATTTCGGCGATTCATATGTATTAATATAGAAGTTAGATAGATAGATAGATAGATAGATAGATAGATGGATAGATAGATAGATAGATAGATAGATAGATAGATAGATAGAAAGATAGATAGAAGATAGATTAAAAGCTTATTAAATTATTTTTTTACGTTAGCTCCATACCGGATGCCTTTAGAAAAAATAATTACCTCAGGGCCTCTCATCTTTGGAGATCTTTTAGTTATCTGAGAGTTTTTTTAGGAAAAGGAAGGAGAGGAGGTTCTGGTAGGAAAATATGAGGTATGAGGGCTTAGGTAGGAATCTTGTGGTCAATCAAGTGACGGACGTGTGAATCCGTCCCTCCTACTGAGGTGCAATGAGATGGGTCGAGAGAGTCCGACTGGAGAGGTCTAGATAAGAAATCCCTCAATCAATCTCTCCTGATCCGGCCCGCCATGCAGTAGACAGAAATCGATTTCTCTCCACATGAACTCGGGCACAACATGTTAAGTCATCAAGCGTAGCGAACCACTTGGGGCAGATATGGTAATAATAATACATAATAAAAAAATATATTGAGCGCCGTTTTTGTGAAAAATCTTCTCAAGGGCGCTGGTATGGCAGAAGTTATCCAATAAATGGCTCCCAGGGCGGCGGTACCTTTACCCGCCTCCCTAATTGAATTTATACCTACACGTGAAAATAGACACGTTTTTTTATAGGTAATTGTGTAAAATTATCAGTTTTTTAGCAAGAATTAGTTCTAGAAATAAATGTAAAAAATAATGGCACTAAAACAAATTTAAAGGGTAACATAGTGAACGCAAATTGCTGTTATTTCCACTTACAAAACCAAATAAAATCCAAACTGCTGTCCAGAAACACCAAGATAATCGTGTACAAAACACTAATTATCAGACCAGTACGCAGCTGAAACTTGGGTACTAACTAACTAAGACTGGCCGCGCACTAGGCAGCCAGGCTGCGGAAGCCATGCCAGGCCGGCATACGGTGGCTCATTGGAGCCCGCGCACTAGGCAGCCAAGAATTCCTGGCTGCGGCAGCCAATAGATCGCGTACGATTGCACGGCAGCCAGCTGGCTGCACGCAGCCAGAGCGTGCAAGGCAGAACCCACAAGCTAGTTATGTGGCTGCCAGCGTTGCCAGAAGGTTACTTTTGTAACCTTTTAGGTGATTTTTAACTCCGAAAGGTTTCTTTTAGGTTACACTACTCAAAAGGTTACTTTTAGGTGATTTTTCGGAATTCGTAGAGCTAAATCCCTACGGAATTAGAACCAACGTCAAACGGAACGCTCTTTTTATGTTGGCTTGTTGGCTAACGGCATGCAAAACCATAGACTATACACATATTGCAAAACTTTACATCTTTCTCTTTCACACTATTGTGTGATTTTATAACCTACCGAATTTGTTCAAATTTTCCGGAGTGCGGGGTGGTTCTTTGTGGAACTCTATTTTAATGTGGATTTATTTTATATATTCAATTATATTATTATTTAATTAAAAAAACATCGCGTGACTGCTGCTTGCATTGCTGGAGGCATTACCAAACTGTGCTTAGGCCACTTACAGGCGAATTATTATTTCTGAAAAGGTATTTTGCTTTTTTTTATTACTTGTTAGGTACCTTATTGATTTCCGAGTAAAATTTCGGAAATTATTAATGGTTCTCTTGAAAGCTTCCCCAGTTACTGCGTTGTTTTTAGACTTGATCAAATGTCGTTAAGGGATGACTCAGGAGATTCTTTTTCCAGTTAAATTAAAAATTTCATTCAATTTATATTTGGTCTCTACTATGTGAAGTTGGTTTAAATATTTCTAAGTGGGGCGAGCGAAATTTTTTTATATAATTTTATTCACATGTCTAGCTTTCGGATTTTTAGAATTTTTTTTTAACTGCTCTAAAATATTGAGTTTACGGCGTTTATTTTGTATTTGTACCGGAAACGGCTTATTTTTATCACTAAGTGGGTAATTTTGGTTGTTTCAATTTATTATTATGTTATTAAAAAAAAAAACTTCTTAAAAATGAACTTGGACAGCCTTTTATTTCATATTGTGGACCCTGGACCCTTGTAAGACTTTATATCAGAAACGGACAATTGCTCTTTTTAGTATCAAAAGCGAACATAAGCATTTTTAAACTTAAAAATAAAACAGCTAAGAGTATTAAATTATATAATGTTATGTATTATGGCTTGTGATTCTTTACGCGCAAGGATTATGCACGTAGAAAAAATATTAGATTTTTCATACCGGTATATTCGAAACAAAAAACTCGCTATACTGAAAAATAATCCAAATGGCTTGTGTCCCACTTTAAAACTGAGCTCCTCAGGGAGCATCCATTAATTACGTGAGCAGTTTTTCTTCCAATCTAGATCCCCCCCCCCCCCTCCCCCTAGGTGAGATAAATTTGGGCCAAGTTGTATATTTTTTTCAAGTAACATGAGATTTTTTCTGGACCCCCCGCCCCCCCCGTTTGTGCTCACGTAATTATGGATGTCCCCTCATGTATTCCATCAACTTTTTACCATACCACTGGAAAAAAATATGAAAGGTTACTTTTCACACAAAAAGGTTACTTTTTTATATATTTTAGGTGACTTTTTACAAGACACGGCTGGCAACACTGGTGGCTGCCTTCAGTCTCCGCGCACTTGTCGTAGCAGCCAGAAGTATTTTACGCTCCGAAACTAGTTTTAACTTCTTTTTGAAAATGAGTTTTTCATTCAATGATCAATTTTTCTTCTGGAATTATACAAGCTCGCATACGAGTACCCATAATTGAATTTCATTTTTTTTTCAAGAGGTTATCAAACGATTTCACTGACATTCTTGTATAGTTAAAAAAAAAACGTTCTTCGTTACAGAAGAAGAGGATGAACCCAAAATCTTCTCTTTGCTTTGCGTTTCTTACGAAACAAGAGGTAAAGCGTTATTTCTTCTATGTACATATCGCTTGACGGAAGGATGACTACTGGCCGTCGACTCTGGCTGCCGAAACTGGCTGCTCAATATTTTGGCTGCGGCAGCCAGGCTGTCGCAGCCAAAAGTCGCAGCATCAAGCACCAAAGTCCCTGCTGAACTCAAGACCGACAGGGCGAAGGAGCCTGGGAAGACAAAGATTAAAATGGAGCGACGACAACGTCCTCAAAGATATATCCACCTTGTAGCTTCTAAACTGGAGAGAGCTGGCACAAAACCCACATGAGTGGAGGAAGCCTCTCGAGGAGGCGAAGACCCACCAGGGGTTGTAGAGCCAAGAGTGATGATGATGATAATGATTGTGGACATTACGGTTAATAAGAATTATGAGATTTGTAACATTAACATTGTTAAATAATTACATTTAATTAAATTTTATTTAAAAATTAAACGATTTTAATTATACTGAACTTATGGAATATTTCTGCACGTATTTTAAAGCTAAAATCTTGATTCGAAAGGTGATGAAATAAGCTTTCAAATTTTATTATGAGAAAAAACTGCATATACATAATTTTTGAAATAATTAAAGTTTTACAAATGGCTGAACTTGCTTTTTTCTAACTAAAATTAATGAAAAAATATATATATATATATATTTTTTATTCAGAGAAAGATATATAAATTACAATAAATTCAATATAATAATTAATTACATAATATGTGTACATATTTGATTTATCCCCATAAAAAAGCAGGGCTTGTGTGTATGGGGATACATATACATATACATATTTTATTAGACAAACGTTATAAATGTTTTTATTTATTTTAAACTTAAAGGGTAAAACCCTTACATTTTAATATTATTTAATGAAGACAATATTAGCGAAACTCAATCAAAAATCTGAAAAAAAATACATCTGGGACTCGAACCCCGGACCTTAGGCTTTTCGGGCCGCAACTCTACCAACTGTGCTAATCTGTCCCATTTGAGATAATGTGTAAAGAAAATGTTTTGCTGAGTTTAACAATAAAACAAATTTTCGTCTCAACAGTTGCTTAGTAGGATTGGGAACAACGGCCGTTAACAGTGTGTGTGTAAGTTCTAGTGTGTTTGCCAACAAAATTGATAGAATATATTGTTATCGACTATGCGTCTATCTGTCAAGTTTCAGCTCGATTGGGCATCGGAAAGGTGCTTAATTTCCACTTTCAAGATTCAACTTCATTCGTACATTCATCCAATCAAGAAAGCAAAAGTGAAATTTAAATAGATGTATTTAAAAAACATTCGGGCAAGTCGTGGCGTTACTAAAAGTGCGCAGTATTAAATGGTTATTATAATAAATTAATAGAATGAAGTGATTGCAGTTAATGAGTTCACTTCTCCCTGTATACGGTGAGTGTACAGATGGTGTACAGTGTACATTTAACCTTTCCGTTGCCAATAGGGGTACTCAAAATCTCCAAAACTACTATTCACCATGTAAAAAGTAACTGAAACCTGTTGTGGAAAATTGTTATGTATTACTCATACGCAATTACTATAATAAGAATCAAGATTTGAAGAGGGCATGCTAACAAAAAAAATTATATTCAAAATTAATAAAATAATTAGTTTTAACCACTTTTATTGTTTAAAAAACCGACACGTTTCGTAAGCAATGCTTACTTAAAACTATCTAACCATCACGCCGTTTCCGTTGCAGAGAGGACGGACCGCCAAACTACTCGGTCTTGGCACACACTCTTTGCCTCACTCACAATCATACATCGTCTCATATATACTCTTCTATTATTCTGACATTTGACATGGCCCGACTCAAATACCTGATTCACTTGATCGTGCCATGTCTTCATAGATACATGGTTTTACCACACATACTATTCACCATGTATAATTTTAAATATACACCTTATGTTAATATTTTTTTTAATTCCAAGAAAACATTTGTGGTCGAGGGGTAAGGCTCTCGACTAGGTCGCCAGTTGAAATCGCGGTATGCGCAAGTAAATTATATTTGACTGATTTATCGTATTTCACAATTCAGTCACTAATAAAATGATATATGGTACATTTGCGGCACATTCCAGAGTGAAAAATACTTTTAGTATCGCCCTGGTGTAAGACCACCATTCAGAATTGAAACGTTGCTTGAAATGGCTTTAGCCGTATTTGGTGACTAGATTTAAATAGTCAGGTACTTCCCCACCTGCCTCTTTCCCATCTCCACTTACCTTCAGTCTCACAACATACCCCAAGTGGGGATGTATGCATAGTCTCACTGATTCCATACGGGAGCAGTTTGAACTCTTGTGAGGTATTCACATAAAAAAGTAAGGTTAAATACCCGCCGAAGAATTATTTCAATAAAATGCATTGGTGAGCCATAATAATTATTATTATTAGCAGTAAAATTTGTGGATAAAATTTTTTAAAAATCGCATTAAATTCTTAAAATGCGTGGGGTAACAGAGTCACCCCTCACGATAACTCAAGTTTGATTATACATATTGGAAATTCGGAGGTTAATAAAAACAAAGGGGGAATAATATATTATACAAATAGAAATAATATATACAAAATGCAGAAGTCAGTCATTTTAAATACATGTAGGATTACAAAAGATTTCTTAAATATTTATATTGAGGGATCAGTAGGATTTATCGGACCAGTTAGGATTTCATCAGAGCCGAACCCGAGTTGGTGAAATATTTTCCTATTATGTTTGTGGTGGATTGACGTATTGTTCTTGTATTGTTTTGTATTTATTATACTTATATAGTGCACTTACATTGCGTGGATTTACTAGATAATCATTTGTGGAAAAGTGTGTGGAAAGGTTTAGTCTTTGATTTGGGAAAGATTTAACCCGGACATAAAATCTGTTATAAACCAAAATCTGTTAAAAAAATCAGAGAGTGTAATTCACACGCGGTAGAAGTGAAACTAGAACGTCTCTAGATGTCGCTTTCTTTTCTTTTGCCTATTTATTTAAAGTTGTTTGAAGATTGGATATTGATTTCACAAAAATAAAAATGTTTTTTTTTTGATTTCGTAGGATTCGAACCTTCGGTCGCTTGATGTCTGTCTCTCTGGCCGCTGAGAGTTGTCGAGCGCCTTGCCCACTGCACTATCGAAGGCCCGCGCCGACGCGCGAATTTACCGCATTATATTAGAACCGAGGACCCAAATAATAAATTTTAGTAACGAATTTCCGTTTCATCCGAATTTCAAATCACTAATGGGGATAAAGAAGTTTCACTTCAAAAGAATACACTTCAAAGGTGGACGCCAATCACATAAAAATCTTTAAACCATTTTAATAAGTGTGGCCTATGTAGTTTAAGTGTCCTTCAACAGATGTCGTTAGTGTAGGCATTTTTACGTAGTTTTGAGATGTCTCAACTTGCTTCAGAAACGTACTGAGCATTCATTCGAATGGACGTTTCTTCCAGTTAAATATTCATTGGAAGCAATATGATAAATAAACCAGTCCTCATTGCACAAAGGGCAATTTTGAAAATTATACTTAGAGTCCCCATCAGAACCCCTACAGACTATGTTTTTAAAGCGCTGAATTTAATGTCACTGAAACAATTATACACAAAAGATATTCTATAATGTACGCATTAAAAAACCAGGATAACTTTACACAGACCAACTCGAGCCGATTCACAAGATCTACACTGCAACATACATTCCACCAATCTACAACTAAAATGAAATTTGGACAAATAAATATGCAGTAGGTACTTCTCTATAAAATTATTTAATTTTCTCCCTCTTACAATAAAAACATTTAAAAAAATAACCGACTTCAAAAGAAACATAAAAATTTGGATTATGGACATGGGAAGGAAGAAGATAGCTACAATTTTGCAACCGAACAAATATTAATGTATTGTACTTTCTTTTAGATTCAACTTTATAATTTTCGTCTGTAATATTTTAACATAGGTATTTACTCATATTCAAACAAAAAAAACTTGTACAATGTGTCCTTAGAACGGGTAAGGTCCCAGTAAGGACACATTTTTCTCTGAAAAAATGTTAAACAGAGAAAAAATTAATAAAACACGACTTGTAGTTGAAACACCCGATCATCTGAGAACCTGAACCTATTCATTAAATAAAACCATACGTAGGTATCTGTAAAAAAATACAAGGCAATTAGGAAAAACTGCTGGCACTGGTGATCTAATTCACCCTGAAAGCCCACGCGGCTAAAAAGAATGGACCGACACTCCCTTGGGATTCGGAGGCCAATCTGAGCACCGCCCACTGGCTTATCTCTTGTTGGTATACTGCAATATATTGACAAACTAGTTTCAAATCAGTTGATAAAAGAAAATAATATTAATCTAATAGCATTCAATCCCGTTGGCGGCCAGTATCTTTTCTCGGAAGATTTTTTCAATGTAAATGAGTGTTTCAGGCTGATAATTATTGATTATAATATTTGTTATTCAATAATACCATATGATTAGCGCGTATATACACCAATCAATGAGTGGAAACCAAGAGATGAAAAACATTGACAGTATTGAAATTTATTCTTGACTAGCTGTTTCCCGGCATGCGTTGCAATGCTATATTTATTTATTTTTATTTTTTTTAAAAGAAAGACAAACATTCCCGGGTTACGAATAACCCAACAATGTTTGAAAATCTTCTACTACCACCACAGAAAGCCGAAAATGTTGCTTGTGTTGTGATGGAGGACTTAGCCAGCCGAGGAATCGAACATGCGACGCCCGGGTGGGACCCAAGCGCTATGCCCACTCAACCACTGACCGGTCATATTCGAATAAATAAATTGTTTCTCCCTGCATCTCCTTTCCCGTGCGTCCCCGTTCCCTTCCCGCATCCCCTACTGCTTCCACCTTCCCCGCCCACCCTATCCCCTCTCCCGCTCCCCGTCCCGCAAACCCCCCTCCCGCGATCCATATATTCAGTTTTCAAACAGCTCGCGTGCCATCTATTACAATTTTTTTATTCACATTTTCATTTTTCGTATATTACAAATATTCATTCTTGTATAATATAAGAACAATAAATCAAATTTGGTACCTATTTAAAATATCTATAATTTAAAAAAATCCATAGACAATTCTTTTAATACAAAAAAAAACAGCTGCCATTAATTTAAATTCATCAAACGCGCGAACTGTCAAAGTGCAAAGTTAAAGTAGTCGTCAAATTTTCTGAAATTATTAAATTTTCTGCACAATTTTCTTAATTTTTCTTTCCGTGAGAACCTTCTACAAAGTATTAGAAAACTTTAAAAAATATATGAATGAAATCGGTAAAGGTTGTTAAAGTTATGGCGTGTCAAGGGAAACAGGGATTCATTTTTATATATAGATTAAGAAGCATTTTTTTAAATGATACAAAATAGATGGAACAAAGAAGCGTGTAAAATGGTTGAGACATAAAGCAAATAAATTTGTGGGTTACTAAGAATTGAAAACGCAAATTATTAACTTATAAAAAATGATTAGATTGGAAAAAAACTTGTAAAAATCTCATTGGAGAAGAAGAAAGCATTATCTATTAATCTAAACGAAAATGGTCAATAAGAAGGATGATAAAAAAAATATTTAAAAATTGGTTAAATAGGTTAAGTTAGGTTAGGGTTACCGTCTATTTTAAAATAAGTTTTCATAGCTTTTAATGGCCTTTCTGAGGTGGTTTTGAGTTGGTTTCATTCTTAGTTGTCATGGAACCCAAAAATTTCATTGTAAATAATAAGGATACCGGATACCTAGAGATTCATAAATGAAAAAAAAATTGTAATCTTTAAATTGAAGTATAATTATTGTGGTTTCCTTTATATAGGTAAGGGGCATACATATAGGGGAGGGGCAGCAAAATCTCGCATCTACTAAAATATACGAAATGACCCAAATTGATCTCACCAAGAGGGGGGGTCTAGATTGGAAGAAAAACTGCTCACGTAATTAATTTATGCCCCCTAAAACTGCGAGAAACTTTGAATTAAGGATTAAAGAACATAAACTGAATGCCATTAAATGCCGTTAAAAAATTTATAATTATAAATTTTTTAACAATAATAGTTTCTCGGAGTTTGCCAACCATTCGGTGGAAACTAGTCACACCTTTAACTTTAATAGTGGAATAGAATTATTACACTGTAATTTGAATGGCATTCAGTTGGATAAATTAGAAATTTTGGAAATCAGAAAGAGCGTGAATGCAAATTTGAGTATCATGATAATCAAATATTGTTTTTAAATGACCCAATATTAAACATGTTCCCTTTGTAAATTGTTCCCTATTGCCCCTCTTCCCTCTACCCATTCTCACCTTTCCATTGACACCTTTGTCTATGTCTATTATCTATAATTAGTTTTAAGTAAACCCTGAAGATATGAACGTTGCTCATGAAACATCTAGATTTTTATAAACAACTAGCTGGTAGCCGCCACGCGTTGCTATGCCATTTAATAAAGAAATTGTTTCTCCGTGCGTGTCCTTTCCCATTCGTCCCGTCCCCCTTTCTCCTCCCCTTCCTCTCCCTCATTCCCTTCCCCTCTCGCGTTCCCACTCCTCCTCCACCTTCCCTCTCCCCACTCCAGTCCCCCTCCTTCCCCGTCCCGTGAACCCCCTCCCGTGTTCCCCTCCCCCCCTTCCTCAAACCCCCTACCCGAGTTCCCCTCCCCCTTCCCGCATTCCATATATTTAGTCCCGGTACATTCAGTCTTCAAACAGCTCGCGTGCCAACTATTGCAATTTTTATACAAATTTAATAATGCCAGAGTTCACCAGTAGTTTTATACAAACCTTGTCCTGACAATAACGAAAAAAAAATTAATTTGGTGCAGTCGTTCGGAAGTTATGTGTGTAGATACATTTCTGCGATTCATTTTTATTTAATTAATTAATTTTTCGTAATTTCATGATGCCAGAGCTCACTATTGTATACAGAAACCATCGCGGGCATGCACACACCAAATCTTTAAAGTTTCATCGCAATCGGATGAACGGTTTAGCAATGCGTAATTTCATGACGCCAGAGGATCACTATTGTATACCGAACCATCGCGGGCATGCACACCTCAAATACCCAGAGTTTCATCGAAATCAAATGAATTGTTTAGCAACACATAGCGGACATAAAAACATTTTTAGATTTTATATATATATATATATGGATAAAAGTGGTTAAAACCAATTATTCTATCAATTTCGAACCTGATAAGAAATTTCTCCGAATTGAATTTATTTTTTAATTGTTGATCAAATAGGTTACCAAACCGAGTTCAGCTCCCCTGAACTAATCAAGCAATATTGAAACACAAATGTTGGTAGGTATATAAAAATAGTCTTTGGACGCTCTACTATCAGTACTAAATACACCACACATACGCGTGCTACCAATGCAACTCAATACGCTAAATACTTCGAACATATATTCAGTGCTATTTACAAGTTGTTTTGTGAAGCTGTGTGATTTATCGAAGGAACTGACTCTAAAAATTTCACCATTTTTTTGATTGTTTAAAATTGTGTTAACATCTTTTTTTAATTGGCATTTATCACAACTTTAAAAATCAAAAAGAGTTCAACTGAATTCGAATTAATCAATACAGGAATTAAATATTTAATTAGAGTTTCAAAAAAAATTTAAAACAATAGATGAATATTATTAGAACTCCAGTGAATCTGATATAGAAGCAAAAGTGACCTTTTTTAATATTTAAAGGACATATATCTTGCAAAATGCATTCAGTCCAATGTAATGCCTGTGAGTGTGGTTGATTTTGTAGGAGAAGAAGTGCAAAGGATACGCAAAGAAGATTATGGGGCCTCAACAGGAATCGGAGACTGGAGAGTCAGACACGGAGGGAGCACAAGAGGAAATCATACAAATATTTAACAGTAAAATACCCAAGAGCTTTCTTGTTATGTAACAGGAGATAAATAAAGACTATAAACCCAGAATTTTAACAACGCAATTTTGTGGATGAGTGTAAAAAATTCAGAGAAAACTCTTGTCTTTTGGAGCCTATGAATTGTATTGGAAACCGGATAACATATTACGGAGAATTTCCAAGTTCTGTAAAGAGATAAACAACGAAAGTGCTCTGAAAGTAATATTCAACGCAGAAGCTCTCGGGAGAATGACACTCGGGCAGATTAGACAACAGTTCCAAGGTGCAGAGTGATCACTTGTCGAGGGAATGTGCCAATAAAACAAATATCGTTCAATTCTGTCAACACATGCAATACTCGGAGTCAATTCCGATAGCGACACGCGACCAAAGTGGACTTTGCTCTGCCTTGTCCCTATCCCATGCCCCGCTACAAGCAAACTAGACACATGTTAGACATTAAACAAATAAACAAATTCAACATTTTTAATGGTGGATTTCTCAATTCCTTAAAAAGTACAAAAATTGCATTAAAATATTTGTAAAGAAAAACTGGACATCGAAACAAATTGTGACCTTATTTTAAGCAGCTATCATCCTAGCTAAGATTTAATTTGAAATTCAAGTGATTTTATTTAGCTGTGTGTTGCATCATTTGGTCAAATTTCAGTTAATTTTTCTAAGAAGAAGGTTTTTGCTAATTGTGTCGGCAAATTAGCAAATTACGGAACGTCGAGTGCGCTGATTAAACTGAGTGACTCGAACAACAAGTGAGAGTGAACCGAGATAAATATGAATTTATCTCTGTTGTGTGTATTGGTGTTCGCATTGATTGCGTCGGGAGGAAATGCCGAAAAGACGCGAGGAGGCTTCGTGGAAGCTTGGAGTGACTTCCTGGAAGATACGGAGAAGGTCCTGGACAACATGCTTCATCAGAACGGCGCTGAAGAGAAGGGGGGCAATCACGCTGCCGATAACTGTGCGGGGTGCGGTGAGCACGCAAGACTTCAAGCGTTGCGCGTGCAATCGGTTCAGAATCAGATCCTGCGCAAGTTGAGACTCCGGGAAAGACCTGAGGTGGCCGCTGGAGCTGCTCTACCAGGACCTGTGGCAGCTGGACACACTCTCCTGGGTCCGGAGAGGCCGCACCACCCTGACCACGATCTTCACTCTGACGACTTCTACGGGAAGACGGAGCAGAAGATAGTTTTTCCAGATGGAGGTGAGTTCATATAATCTTTTATGGTTTTTTATACAACCCTTGAAATGATTTTTCTCATTGTCATGAATGGTACAATGAAAATTATATCAGTATCTACTAATACAGTTATGTTATTTCGTATTTCTATAAAATATGCTTTAATAACTAGGTGTTGAAACGCTTTTGCGCTCCATAATTAAATATAAATATTTATCATAAAATTAATAACATAATATACAGGTTGTTGAGGAATGTACCTGACCTACTTTAGCCAGTGACTCCTGGCATTATCTGGAGTAAAAAACACAAATTAAATTTTGCTCTCCGGTGACTATTTTTTCAACTTAAAACATAAAAAAAAATCATGGATAGATAGTCGGGTGAGGAGTTATGTGGAAGATTTTTTTTAAATTTGCTTTGGAAGAAAAAAAATAGTAAAAAAAATATGTATATATAAAAATATCACTGGATATCAAATTTTCATTTACAGCTTTTACTCTATATAATGTCAAGAATTAAAAAAATTAAGCCGCCGCTACCAGAATTTCTACCGATTTCTTACATATCCCCCTTAAACATTGGAAGTTTTTAAGCTCTTAAAAAAATATATGTTATTTTTGAAGATAGGTAATATCTATACATTCCCCACGCCGAAACGCAAATTATATGAAATTCCCACAATAGAAAAAAAATGCTAAGGATGATCCGAAAATTATAACTTTCACGTCTGTTTCAGTTATATGGGAATGAATGAAAAAAATCACAGTGTTTCTTTGAATACAATTTTAGACAGCCCTCAAGAGATTTTTGGTCTATTTTAAACGAATCATGTTTTATTAAACATTTTCCCAATTTTCGCTTCAATTTTATCGTTTTAAATATTAGTGCACTCTCTCCAACATTCGTAATTACATATCTCTCCATCTTCTTCTTTTTGAGCGGGGATACGGCGCCTTAATACCCTGCATATACTTAAAAATTAATGTTAATGATATATTATGAGAAATACATGTTATTGTCGCGACAGAAAATTGAACTCAAGGGATTTTTCTCTATCCGGGCGTATGGTCTAACCACTAAGCTATTTTGTGACAACTTCCAAACCTGCCATATTCATCATTTTTAAATATTTGTTCCTTTTTAATAATACTGCTACCCGGTTTCGTCCTGAAGCAAAAATATGTTATTATTACATCGATAGTTTTTTTTTGTTTTTGTTTTGAACAAACAATATTGCGTTGTATCTTATTATTTAATACCTAATAGCTGCATATCTCTTCATGGAAATTATATTTCAAACTAAAAATATTCGTTGCTGCATCGATCTAGAAATACCACATGGAAAATTTGAGCAAATTTCATAACGCCAGTGTTTATTCGTTTATGAATATTGGTTGTCCAAGTACGGAGTGAATACGAAGCTCATTCAGGCAATTGCGTCGCTATATAAGGGAAGCGTTGCATGTGTTAGGGTGAACGGCGATTTTACGGAGTGGTTTGACATCACAAAAGGTGTTAAACAAGGCTGCGTAATGTCACCGTGGTTATTCAATCTATACATGGATAATTGTATGCAAGAATTGAAAGAGATGGGATTGGGCGCAAAATTGAGTAATCTGGAAGTATGTTGCCTTTTGTATGCTGATGATGCGGTGCTAATTTCTAGCAGTATGGAAGATCTACAGTCTCTCGTGTCTAGGATGAACGAAGTATGTATGAAGAATGAGTTAAGAGTGAATAACCAGCACATGACAACTTCGATTCCGACACTAGCGCTAACACATCAGGGCTCGCGAGCGGGCGTTTTCAGAACTAAATTTCGTTCCGCGGCAATCCGAGTTTTGAGGGTTTTGTTCACGCGAGCTAGGGCTACCCGCTACTATTACTACTTTATATTACTATTCTCGCTTCCAGAATTTTAATTAGTAGTAGTTATTTGTAATTTGTATATTGAAGTGCATAAACATAAATAGATACAAGTGAAATGCGTAAACACAGTAGGTATTAAGTAGATACCTACATGAATAAACAATTTGTTATATTCTTTTTAATATTTTGGTTTTTTGTTTTTTAATTTTATTTTACGGTTATTAGAGCGAAAGATATCTCAGTATCGCCCTGGTGTAAGACCACCATTAAGATTTGAAACGTTGCTTGAAATGTCTTTAGCCGTGTTTGGTGACCAGATCTGAATAGCCAGGTACTTCCCCACCTTCCTCTTCCCTATATTTTTACCCTCCCCACTACCTTCAGTCTTACAACATACCCCAATTGGGGATGCCATAGTCCCACTGGCTCCAGACAGGAGCAGTTGGGACTCTTGTGCGGTATATTTATGAAAAAAGTGTAATATTCAGTTGGATTGTAAAAAATGTCTCATTTTGAAATATTTATTCGTATGCACAATTTTTTATTTTATATTTATCTGAATACCGCACAAGAGACCCAAATGCTCCTACTGGAGACAGTGAGACTATGACGTGACTATGGGGTATATTGCGAGGCTGAAGGTGGTGGGGGAAGAGGAAGGCGAGGAATTACCTGGCTATTCAGATCTGGTCAATAAACAACGTTTCAATTCTGAATGGTGGTCTTACACCAGGGCGATACTGAAAGTATCTTTTACTCTAAAACGTGACGCAAATATATTATTTTTAAATTAAATAATTGTGAAATAACCCAAATTAGTCAAATAAAATTTATTTGCCTATGCCGGGATTCGATCCCACGACCTTCAGATTGCTAGTCAAGAGCCTTACCCCTTGACCACGCCGGCCGTCAATAGGTGGTATCAGTAATTTGGAAGGTACATCCACCAACTACATGGAAGGCCGGATCGGGAGAGACCGTTTTTTTTACACTCGCTCGACACACTGCTTATCTTTTCTTTGGGAATGCTGTGTGGAGGGTCGTTTTAGGGAAAGGAAGAAGAGGAAATTCGGAGAAGGAAAGGGATATTAGGGGTGAGTAGAAATCTGGGGGTCAGCGTGTCCAGGAGTGCGGATGTATGAATCCATCCCTCCCACTGCGGTGCAAGGCGATGTTCCGAGAGAGTAAGGCTGGAGAAGTCAAAGGGACTCCCTTAACTTTTCCAGATCCGACCTGCCATGCAGCTGGTGGGCAGACGCATCCGCTGCCAAGACCTAAACAAACCTCACCCCCTTAAACCTAGGCACCCCTGCTAGTCACCAAATGTTACGAACCACTTGGGATGACCTATGGCAGACGTGTTGGTTATCTAATAATTGGTTCCCGGGGCGGTGGTACCCATACCCGATTCTCGTGTTTATTATTTTTCCATCAAAATTATTTATGATTTGTCAATAATGTCTTAGTAAAATAAGTATGAAATAAAATCTGAAATATATTAGTTTGTAAGTGTGCAAATAAATAAACAAACGGACCAATTTTCGTCAAGAAACACATGTACGTATATATTTTTAAATAATTTAATTTATCTATTTATTTACTCAAAAATAGTCTATTAACAATAAAACAATAACACGAATAACAAGCGTGCGTAAAGGCACGACCCACCTAGCAATCGATCACCGTTCGCATCGATTACCGTTCGAAGGAAATTTTTCGTAACAATCACCACTTTTCGTAACACATTTACCAGCTTACCCCCCAAGTGTCGAGCGTGCGTAAAGAAGTTTTACTTGAAAATAAATATTTTGGAGCAGTTGGGACTCTTGTGCGGTATTCACATAAGAATAATTTACAATAAAAAAATTTCAAAATTATAAAAATTTTATCATAAAAATATTCAATGAACATGAAATTTTGCGTTGGGGCAACCCTATAAATTTTACAAACATGAAATCCTATTTATTTTGCTTCGTTATTCGTTTGAAAATGTTGCGATGTAGAGCGCCGCGAAGACAACCGCCAGTGGCCGCAGTTGCGGTCTGAATGAGCGCTCTCGATTCGTGTTGTCGTCGATAAGAAAAATTGTGAAACGCGAAGCTGTAAATTAATTAATATTAAATACACCCTAAAATTATTTTTCCATTAAAATTATTTATGATTTGTCAATAATGTCTTAGCAAAGTAAGTATGTAAAAAAATCTGAAATATATTAGTTAGTAAGTGCGCAAATAAATAAACAAACGGACCAATTTTCGTCAAGAAACACATGTACGTATATATTTTTTAATAATTTTATTTAAACTTAAATTAAAATTCTGACAAATAATTTTACCAGATAATGTATTGATTTATTTTACTGCATGATTATATGATTTGAAATTGGTGCTGTATAATACATGTACTTTTTTGAAAATATAACAAATCTGCCAACGACCTATGGTATAACCTTATTATACTTAAAATAAACATTTTTTCTCAAAATTTTATCCATACCTTTACTAGATAAAAGAACAATCTTTCAAAATCAATTTATAATTTTTTGTGGAAACGAGTCAATAAGTCTAAATACTGATTTAAAAATTACATATTTCTGGTTTCTCTGGTAATGTCCTCTTAATGATGAATGTAAGTAAGTCTAAAGTCATGGTGTTTGAAAGAGAGAGTACGAAAACAGTATGCAATATAGTTGTGAATGATGAATACTTGGAGCAGGTGGATGAGTTTGTGTATCTGGGTAGTATGTTTACGAAAGATGGGAAGGCTGATAGAGATATTGAAAGAAGGGTGAATGCCGGTAACTCCATTAATGGAGGACTGAATGCCGTTGGTGGTAATAAAAAACTGTCCAAAGACGCGAAACTAGCCGTCCATAATGGAGCGCTGGTACCTACCCTGATGTATGGCAGTGAGGCATGGAACTGGCAGAGGAAGGATGAAAGCAGACTGAATGCTGTAGAAATGAGATCCCTGAGGCGAATGTGTGGTAAAACCATGTACGATCGTGAGAGAAACGTGGATATCCGCAAAGAATGCAAGGCTGACGTAAGCGTGATGTGTAAGATTAAGAAAGGGACTCTCCGATGGTTTGGGCATGTAGAGCGAATGAACGAGGAAAGGAGTGTAAGGAGAATATATGATGCAAATGTGAATGGTAGAAGAAGTCGGGGACGCCCGAGGAAGACATGGCACGACCAAGTGAATCAGATACTTGAGTCGGGCCATGTGAAGAGTCGGAATAATAGAAGAGCATGTATGAGACGATGTATGAATGTGAACGAGGCAAAGAGTGTGTGCCAAGATCGAGTTGTGTGGCGGTCCGTCCTCTCTGCCTACCCCTGCGGGGAAACGGCGTGATGGTTAGTTAGTTAGTTAGTTAGTTAGTATTCTTATTCTTGTGCCCTGTCCGTTCAACAGACGTTGGCTATGCGGACTATGTTCACTGCGGCCCGGAACAGCTCTACAGTAGACTGGCCATACTACTGTCGCAGGTTTTTCAGCCATGAGGTTCTCCTTCTTCCAGGGCCCCGTCTTCCCCCAATCTTTCCCTGTATTATGAGATGCAAAATCACATACATCTATGGATGTCTCATCACATGTTCTAGATATTGAAGTTTTCGGATTTTTATTATTTTAATAAATTATTTTTCTTTATTCATCCGAACCATAACATCTACATACGTAACCCTGTCCATCCAGCTTATTTTAAGTATTCTTCTGTAGATCCACATCTCGAATGCCTTAAGTCGCCTAATTAGTTCTTCAGTTAGCGTCCATGCTTCCATTCCATAAAATAATATCGAAAACACGTAGCATCTGACTATTCACATTCGTAATATTTATTATATTGCGAACCGAAAATACTCGTAGCCGCGTTAACCTTGAAACCCCTCGGAAAAGACGTGCAAAGGGACATACTTGACTTACTTTAAGCAGTGATTCCTGACGGTATTTGGATGAAAAAATGTACTTACATGAAATTTTGGTGATAATTAAGAAACACTGGTGAAAATAAGTACGTCCCTAAACATCTTGTACAGTATATTACTGAAACCTCTTGCCGAAATGTGAAAAGAAAGGTGATAAAAAAAATTGACAAAGAAACTCTGAATTTTTATCAGTAAAGTTATATAACAAACTCCCACTTAGTATCAAACAAATTAAAAGCAAAAAAGCAACATTAAGGACATTAACACTAGAAAGACCGGGTACTTCTCTATACCTATAAAGACCACGACCGTCATTTTGACGGCTGATAACTTTTCGCCAATTGGTAGGCGAATGTGGGTACCACCGCCCCGGGAACCATTTATCGGACAACCAACACCTCTGCCATAAGACACTCCAAGCGGTTCGCGCTATTTTTGGTGACTTAGCAGGGGTGCCCGGGTTCATTAGGTGGGGTTTGTCTGATCTAGGTGGCGAATACGTTTGCCCACCTACTGCGTAGCCGACCGGGTCGGGAGACACTTGTTTAGGGAGACCGCATCTAGACCTTTCCAGCAGGACCTCTCTCGAACCGTCGCCTTGCACCGCTGTGGGAGAGATCGATTCATTCGTCTAACACTCCTAAATACATTTACCAATTTCTTCTATTCATCCCTCACACCTTCTTCATTCATCCGTTACTCCTGGATAAATTTACCATTTTTCCTATTCACCCCTCACACCTTCTTCCTTCTTAGAACTTCCTTTCATTCTTTTCCCTAAAAACACCCTCCACACAGCATCCCCAAAGATGGTAAAGGGCCCGGTTTCTTTTCTTTTTTCGTTTACATTAGCTCCACAAAAAAACCCAAAGGAAAATTATTCCCTTCATGGCATTGTCACCTTTGGGGATGCTGTGTGGATGGTACCTAAAGGGAAAGGAAGAAGAATAAGTTATGGGAATTAAATGATGTGTGAGGGATGGGTAGGAATCTGTGGATCAGTGTGGTGACATACGTAAGAATCTATTCCTATCACTGCAATGCAAGGCAATGTTCCGAGAGTCCTGCTGGCGAGGTCAAACGATCTCTCTCAACCAGTCACTCCCGATTTAGCCTGCCACGCAGTCGTTTGGTAGACGCATCCGCCACCAAGATCCAAACACACCTTCCCCCAACAAATTCCTAATTTGGGAGGCGGATATGGGTACTGCCGCCCCGGAACCATTTATTGGATAATCAACAACTCTGCCATATGTCACCAAAATTGGTTCGCTACTTTTGGTGACTTAGTAGGGGTGTCCGGGTTTATGGGATGAGGTTTGTACGGGTCTTGGGGGCAGATAATAATAATATTTGGCTAATTTATATAGCGCAATTTTTGTGAAAAATCACCTCAAGGGCGCTGTTATATAAATATGCGTCTGGGAGGGAGTCTCTCTGACTTCTCCAGCCGTGCTCTCTCGGAACATCACGGATGGATGGATTCATACGTCCGTTACTCCTGGACACACTGACCCCCATATACCTACCCACCCTTAATATCCTTTTCCTTCCCGGAACTTCCTCTCCTTCATTTCCTAAAAAGACTCTCTACACAGCATCCTCAAAAGGACATACATAGGCCCTGAGGGGAATTATTTTTCTCAGGGCCTCCTGTTAGCTAATGTAAAAAAATACCTGGAATGAACCTGGGCACCCCTGCTAAGTCACCAAACTTAGCGAACCTCTTAGGGGGGCCTATGGCGTAGGTATTGGTTATCCAAGATTCTGCCAGTTCTTCAGGAGCTAACCCAGCTGGACGAACTCTGTTATATGTATGCATACCCTGTCTTTAGTTCTCCGACGAGCCATAAAATAAATTTGGGCCAGAGAAATATTTTTTGTGGTATTTTTACAAATTATATGATACGCGATAGCGAAAGAAAGAGACATACATATTAGTACTATCGTGATACTATCATAAACGAGGAGGAATGGGCGTGTTGTAAACTTGGGTAAGGAAGGTTGTAAACAAACTCAGCATTATGGCCCAAACCGTCACATTGACGGCGGCGGTCTTTGTAGGTATAAGTCAATATATCTCAAAAACTAAATAAGACCCGTACCTGTTTTTTTCACCATAGTTGTAAAATCATAAATCATGAAATGTGAAAAAAAATCACACCAATACAATAATTATTAAGCATTATATCGTCACATTACTTCGGCCAGCCGTCAAAATGAAGGCTTCGGTCTTTCTAGTGTTAAATGTTGGCTGAAGGAACTATCGGAAAATGAACTTACTACTATACTTAAAATATCGTTGTAGAAGTTTCTGGAAAACCTTACCCAACCATGAAGTTAAACCATAGAAATCGCTTAAAACTTAATCAAAACATAGTCCCCCTCAGCACAGGATCTCCTGGTGAGGAAGACTACGAATATAATTTCTTTTTTATATATAAGTATACCTAACATGTTTTATACAAAAATGTAAAAAAAAAAAAATACTGTTGCTAAATAATTTATTCTTTTTAAATTAAAAGCGCTCATTGCCTATCTCCACCGGACAGTTGAGACTCTTGTATGGTATTCACATAAAAAAAAACCTCTATTTCAATACACATATTGTTTATTTAATGAGAAATTGGGAGATGTGCCTTTAATTTCAGTGAAACAGATGGTATAGAGAAAGGTTAGATTAGTAATAATTAGTGGAATTGTTTTTATATGAGTCATTAGTGCAAATATAAAGAGAACAGTACGTGGAATCATTATCTAAATAAAAACAAACAATAATTATTATGTTATACAGCGCCGGATCTGCCATACGTTCAAAAACGTGCAAAAAACCTGGCGCCAACTCCGAAAGGGCGCCGTGAGAAAATAAATATTGTATTAAAATTTAGTTTTTTTTTTTTTTTTATTTTTTTTTATCCTTTATTCCAGATCTCGGGGAGGGTGGTGCAGTCCCACGAGTTCCATATAATACATATACAATATATCAAGTAAAATAAAAATATTGCAAGATGAGAGAAAAAAAAAATTACATGGTAAAAGAAAATAATAGATAATAATACAAAACAAAATAAGAAAATATGAATTAAGTTAACTTTTTGTTATAAATCTATGTCATCAGGAAGTGGCTCCACCGCTTGTAGATGGGACCCTGCCAGAAGTGGAATGCTGCCATCACAAGACTGTTTTTGCTCGAGGCTAGTCGCGTTCTGAAGTTAGTGATCCGTTTCTTCATGAGTGCTCGGAATCCGGGAACTCGCCCTTCTTCAAACATCTCGGTGGCACTGCAGTACCAGGACAATCCAAAAAGCGTTCGATACGAGTTGTTGTACTGTACTTCCATTCTTTTTAGTGATGCTTTCTTGAAGTTGGTCCATAGCTCCGAGGTATATAGGCTCGTGCAGTACGTGTTAAAAAGTTGCCTTTTTGCAACTGGGCTGCACTTGTTAAATCTTCGAGAAATCATATTTGCCCTTATGCACAGTGATCTTCTCTGTCGCTCAATATCCGAATCATCGCTGAGGTCCGCTGTTATGATGTGTCCCAAGTATTTGACCTCGATTTTTTCTGTTATTTTTGTGTCGTTTAGACTGACGGGTAGTAATTTTATGGTGCCTGCGCCTGACTTGAATACGAGCAAAACAGACTTAGTGGGGTTATAGACCATGTTATATTCGGCAGCGTATTCTTCACATATCTTTAACAGCTTTCTCAGTCCTTTTATGCTTGGTGACAAAATAACCATATCATAATATTCCCTGAATCGTTTAAAAATTACCCGTAGTACGAAATAATTATTACGCTCTAGCAACACTTTCCAAAGAAACGGAATGCGCACGCGTCAGGTTGGTATCAACGGCTTACGAATTTATAGTCGTTACAGAATTGTTTTACAAATTATATATATTTAGTTTAACGTAAGATCTATTTTTCCATGTATCTTTTACGACGAATGGGTGCGAGCAAACTCAATAACCAATCACAGCGTGGTATTTTTATTCTGGAGAATCAAACAACCGACTTGCGCCTTTCAAAATGCTTACAATTTTAGTTTGTTAGTTATTTTGTACGATTTAAGTCTCTAGGAGAAGGTAGTTAAAGACCATTTTCTTATGAAATCTTCAGTAAATTCCATTAACAAAAGCATCGCACGGTTTGCAGGATTTGCAGGTTGCAAGGTGTTGACACTGTTGACAGTTTCATCATTGATTTGACATATTATTTGAAGTTCGTTAAATGTATAATTAATATCTATTATATTTGTTGGTTTTGTTATTTTACGGTGTCAGTGTACATAAGCGTCTTTCGTAATCCATTGATACCATACGTCAGTGTTTAGTGTTTGTATGGTGTTTGTTCGCTGGGGAAATGCAAGGTACAAATATGAGGTTATATTCTTATTAGATTTAAGAGCTAGTCAGAAGCTGTAGATGCTATTCTTGTGTTGTACGTTGCCATGGAAACGTATTTGTATTTGATTTTTCTTTTAATATTCGCGTTGGGTATATATACATAAACGCAGTAAATCTCAAGAATGTCTAATGGACCTAGTTCAGCGAAACCACCCGCATTGTCTCGTAACCTATATTTTAAATCATGGTACGGGCACAAACAAACAATTCGTTGTATTATTTTAAAGCATAACTTGCAAAAAGAGTTTTTCCTAAAATAATTAAAATAGCACCATAATTTTATGTTTACCCAATAGATTCAGAGAGTATAGGGCTTCTGGCGATTCTCTCTTTAAAAAAAAACGAGTGTGAGAGCTACCGCCAGGTCACTTGGAAAAGTTACACCCTTTATATGTCTTGATTTTATTTGATAAATTAGTGTAAAAAAAAATAAAAAAATCGGGGTGAACGGATTTTTAATCAAAATAAAAATGTAGGGGGGGGTATCGGTACCTACTGCACAGGGCGCCAGATTTCGTAGATCCGGCCCTGATGTTATATCAATAATACTAGCTTCAACCGGTGAAAATCACGGGATGTGGGCATCACTAGGCATCACTAGGCATCACTAGGCTTGCTAAGAAGAGAACTGACAAATTTCGTTTCTGCAGAATTAACTAATATTATAATTTTCAAATAAGTGTAAAATCAAAAAATGGTCTGGTGAAATTTCTCATAGGTTAATATCCTACCTCTTTTATTTATGCTAACATACCTATGGGGTTATTCTAGTCTAGAATCATGAATTGTAGATATTTTTTAGGAACAATAATAAATAAAAAAAATTACAAGCCATTAGTTTACCAAAATTATATTAAACATTAAAGAATAACTAACGGGCTCGAACTAAAATGGCTCTAGCTTTTAAAATTTTGTTTAAGGAGATATATTCTTGAACTAACGAAATATGAAGCATTTTTTTAATATATATATATTTTTTAGACTAGAATACTCCCTTCTTCACACAGGAAGCCCTAAGGAATAATATCACTTTAGGTAGAAACAAAGGCGATAGAATCAAAAGATGTTGGCGACACGCGTTGTGCGGCGCACAGTGTAATACTTATAACTTATGGTGACCCCAATGTTGATCCTTCTACATTTGCCCCCCCCCCTCCCCCCCAAAATTATAATTATATTTTTTTTTTATATATATTTTGGCAATACTGATTAAAAATACATATGAGGTTACATCGGTTACATAGTTACATAAGTTTTTAACAAAGAAACAAAAAAAAATATCGAAGGAAGCCAATACTTTGTGGTGTGACATTATATATTAAATGAAAAAACACACTTTGTAAAACACCACTTTATTTGAATTAATAATTACTTAACAGCCAACCAGGTTTCGCTTAGCTCAAGCTTCATCAGGGCTATTATATTAACTGTTAATATAATAGCCGTTAATATAATATAATAGCTGTTAATATAATATAATAGCCCTGATGAAGCTTGAGCTAAGCGAAACCTGGTTGGCTGTTAAGTAATTATTAATTCAAATAAAGTGGTGTTTTACAAAGTGTGTTTTTTCATTTAATAAACAAAAAATTGCCTTTCCTCACCATAAAGAGAAAATGCTCTTGTGTTTGGTGAGGGAATTCTAGCTCAATTAGTAAATTAAAAGATCGTGTAAGTTAGTAATAACGGCTATTGTAAATAATAAGTAAGGTTAGAAAATCATGTATAAATTAAAAAATAAATATATGAAAATATTGTAATTAATAACATAATAATTTTTTTGTGCATTTTTTACCAATTTAAAACCTTAAATCGACTTCAAAAATACCTATAATAATAAGTTGGTGTGGATATCAAACTAATTTATTTACAGTGTCGATGTTTTTGTACTTATACGCTGGTATATACAGTATATAGACAAGAAGACAAGTAGTTTTATCCTTGATGCATTTGAATGAAAATATGTTTTATACTTTCGTTATTCGGCGGTACATCCTCTCTGCATACCCCTTCGAGGACACTTAGTTATGTTTTGTGTAAGTAGGTATAACGTATTTTCCTTATACCAATTGCATATTTTATATAATTATGCATGTGGAGCTACTAACGACGGATAAACTATCGTGGAATCATAACTTACCTTTATTGGTTTCATAAACTTAATTCATTTACACACTTCCGTGATGCTTAACTACTGGACTAAAACCATCAACACTAAACTTGTTAGATATTTTCACAAAAATACACAATTTTTGTTTACACATTGTCATGTTTCATAATATATTTCTTATTAATTATTTATTCATGTTGAATATCTTTCATTTACATATTTATATGTATAGGGCTACTAGAATTGAAATATACATAGGTATGTCATATTTATGTAGTACCTAGGTGTATTCAATAATTTATTTTATTTTACGTAAATCCTTAGAACGTGTTGTTTAAATTTTTTTTAACAATTCATATAATTTTTTAAGTTAATTTTTACGTTCTGTGTGTAAGTTTTATTCAAGTTCTGTTATTATAGCATCATAGGCCAGTTGAATGTAAATGAGGCAAGGAGTGTGTGCCAAGACCGAGTTGTTTGGCGGTGCGTGCTCTCTGCCTACTATTAGTTAGTTAGTTATAAAACTGAAATAATCACATAACGTGAAAATTATCTTAAAAAAGTTGATGAATTGTTAAAATTTGTTTAAACAACCCATCCTTTTTTCAATTTGGGAGGCTTGAAAAAACACGGGATATTATAATTGTCGGACCTTTCAAGAGGAAAATATCTTTATAATAAAAACTGTTCATTTTCTTTGAATATAATTACAGATCTTCATAAATTTACCCTCCGAAAGAAAGTAAGCTTGAAAATTTTGACAGGTTTAAATCCGTCAAAAATTAACAAAAGAAAAACCTAAATATTTCAAACGGCGATTTACAAATTAATTGATAAAACAATGATTATCGACTTATCGCTTGTCTGAAAAATCATTTATAATTTTGAAAATGACACCACTTACAAGTTACAAGTTCAAAGCAATTTTCAATTTTTAAAAAATGTATTAAAAATTGTCTTGCGTAATCGCCATTTAAATCTGAGTTTACGTCTTTACTCGAACAACAAAATGGCCGCCTATTCCTCCAAGATTGCCACCCTCCATGCATTGACGATATCGATCGAAGCTACCCTCACATTCAAAATCTTATTTAGAATAGCTGACCGAGTGGAAGAAATAATAATTATAATCGTCTGTTTTTTACGAACGCTTTGTAAATCATCATAACTTTTTATTTATTTTAGCCATAGGTTGTTTTTAATTGCTTTTCTAGTTTGTAGTTTTTCCATATTTTAGAAATGTATTTTAAGTTTGTACAGCGCCCTTGAAGTGATTTTTCGCAAACACGGCGCTAAAAAATCTTCCAAATATATTATTTAACGGTGCTCCAGATTTTATGTCCGGGTTACATCTTTCCCAAATGAAAGACTAAACCCTTCCACACACTTTTCCACAAATGATTATCTAGTAAATCCACACAATGTAAATGCACTATATAAGTATAATAAATAAAATAAATAATACAAGAACAATACGTCAATCCACCAGAAATATAATGGGAAAATAATTCACCGACTCCAGATATTTTCATATCAGAGGGTTCGGCTCTGATGAAATCCTAACTGGACCGATAAATCCTACTGATCCCTCAATATAAATATTTAAAAAATCTTTCGTAATCCTACATGTATTTAAAATAACAGAATTTTGCATTTTTATATATAAATTCTTTGACAAATCTAATACGCCTAAATTTTGAATGAGAGAGCTAGGTATAATGCCAGTAGCCGAAATAACAAATGTTATTATTTTTATATTCTGAGAATGCCAAATTCTTTCAATCTCTTTTCCTAAATCTGTATATTTTCTTATTTTTTCAGAAACAGTTTTCTGAATATTACAGGAATTTGGAATAGCGACATCAATGAAATAAGTTATTTTTTTTAATTTTGTCATATAAAACTATATCGGGTCTATTATGACTAATTGTCCTGTCTGTTAGTATTGTTTTATCGTAATAAATTTTATAAAATTCATTTTCTAAAAATGAATTTGGTTCATATTCATAATATGGTACATTGCGGCAGTCAATCATATCTATTATTATTATTAAATTATTATTATTATTATTATTATTAACGCCGGGGACTTCAGCAAGTTTATAATGTAATTTCGCCCTCCCTCCGACCGAATTAATTTCATAACAGGATAGATTATTTATCAATAGTAAAATATTTTACGCAAAAATGTTTTCGGATTTGGTTCGTTGAAAAGATAATTATTATTTGGATACATCTCGCTACGAGAAAACTCATCTAAGTAATTATTAAAGAAATAAATCATTCTTAAAACATGTATTTTTGTAATGTTATGTAACATAGTCATATAACACACTACGCATTATGATCATGACCTTATAATGTACCTACATTATAAGTTCAAATTCTAACTTATTAAAAAATGTATGTCAAACCACTAAATTGAAAAACTACTTAACTTATTTTACAAACCGGCTTCGCACGATAATTAAGCCGCGGCTTCCCGAATTTCTACCGATTTCTTACATATCCCACTTAAACATTATTTGAAGTTTTTAAGCACTTAAAAAAAAAAAAAAAAAATTTTAAAGATAATATCTATACATTCCCCACGCCGAAACGGTAATTATATGAAATTTCTTCCATAGAAAAAAATCGCCAAGTGTGCTCCAAAAAATATTATAAACACGTTTGTTTCAGTTAATTTACAAGTTATTTGTATGAGAAAAATCACAATGTTTCTTTGAAGGCTGTTTTAGACAAGTCCGATAAGATATTTGCTCTATTTTAAACGAGTCGTGTTTCATTAAACATTTTCATAATTTTCGCTTCAGTTTTATCATTTTAACCATTCAAAAATTTGGCATTTTTTTCAGATGGTCAAATTATATTCGCTTTACAATAAAATGCAAATATTTGGAATATTTATGAGCACATTCAAAAACTAAAAACCGTTTTAGAAAGATGATGAAATAAGCTTTCAAATTATATAATTCGAAATAAACATATGTATTTTTAATTATAAAAATTTTGCATACAAACATAAAAAAGTTTTAAGAATGGTTCACCTTAGGTTTTTTCTAACTAACATTAACACTGATAATAAAAAATTATAAAAACACATACATATTTTATTAGACAAACGTATAAAAAACACATATTGTAGGTACTCTCACTTTTTTGTCACTCTATGTAAAAATAATTTATAAAAAATAAATTTTCAAATTTTTTCTTCAATTTGCGATTCAAAACTTTGTATATACATAAAAGTGTACATTTTACTTTTTTGGGCTATTTTTTAGATTGGAATATAAAGCGTGGTGTTTTCCCCTTCTAACACCGCCACCGTTTAGAACATATTTCTCACTATGATATTAAGGGAGTTACAGCATTTTATACGAGACATATGTGCGTTGGGACAAATATGGTCTCCTGCCATTCAAAGGGTCAAATATTAGTGTGCTCTCTCCAACATTCATAATTACATATCTCTCCATCTTCTTCTATTTGAGCGGGGATACGGCGCCTTAAAGCAAAGATTAATGCTAAATTTCTATTTTGGATTAATTTTTACTAAGAATCGTATTACATTATAAATACTAAAATTAATTTTGGATTGATTCAAGATTAATATTTTTTTAATATGTTTATTGTCCTGATGAAGGTTGTGATCCCCTTTCCCTCCCACGTTCCCCGTTCACCTTCCCCACTTTTCCCCCCTCCCGCCAACCATCCACGCCCCTCCCCTCTCCTTCTTCCCCTCCCACACTCACAGATTCCCCTCCCATTTTTCAAACGACAAACAACACTAAAATTTGTATAATAAACCTTTCACCGTCTCACCATCATATATAGAAACCTTCGTGGACGTGCGCATAACAAATTATTAGCATAACATAATTTCATAACGCCAGAGCGTTCAATTTGGGGGGCGGGTATGGGTACCGCCACAAGACCTCTTCTACAGGTCACCCCAAGTGGTTCGCTACATTAGATGACTTTGCAGCCCGGGTTCAAGGGGTGAGATTCATCCGAGTATTGGCGGAGGATGCGTCTGCCCACCACCTGCACGGCAGGCCGGATCGGGAGAGGATGGTTGAGGGAATTCCTTTGACTTCTCCAACCGTACTATCTCGGAACATCGCCTTGCATCGCAGATGGATTCATACGTCCGTCACTCCTGGACACACTAAACCCCAGATTCCTACCCACCCCTAGTACTCTTTTCCTTCCTAGAACTTCGGCATAGGCCCTGAGTTAAGACATTATTTTCTATACTATTAATCCGATTGCGATGAAACTTTGGTGACTTGTTGTGAGCGCGCCCGGAAGGTTTCTATAATATATTCTGGTGAGCTCTGGCGTTATAAAAAGTTTATAAAAAATTGCAATAGGTGGCGCGAAATGTATAAAAAGTTCATATAATTTAGCGGCGGAGAGAGAATCCGTTAGGGGAGATGGGTGGTTCGCGGGAGAGGAAAAGCGGGAAATGTGGAAAAGGGGAGGGGAACGCAGGAGGGGTGGAAGCAAAAGAGTGGAGGGGGAACGCGGGAGGAGAAGGGGACGAACGGGAAAGGACAGGAATATCTTTATGTGAATGGAATTGCAACGCATTCCGGAAACTCGCTAATTTATTTATTTATAGTATATTTACATTACAAAGGTATAGTATATAGTCCTCCACACTAGGTTTTTACCTGTATTGTAGAGGACATTTTTCAGTTGTAAATTATAAACTGTAAGTAGTGAAACAAAACAAATAGTGGTCTTAGTTAATATTAAAAAAAAAGAGAAACAATAAAAATTAAAATATAAATATGAAATCGATTTCAATTTGACAAAATTATAAATCAAAAGTTAAAAGGATTCTAGCCAGTTCCTTATGTTTTTTTTGTTGTATTCAATAATATTAGTTGTTTTACATTGTGTTGGAAAAGAATTGTATAGTTTTATAGCCTGGTATCAGTAGTGTTTTTGTCCAAAGAATGTGTTTGTTTTTGGTATTTTCAGTTGGTGTGCATGTCTTGTTCTAGTATTGCGAGAATTATGCGAAGTGTTAAATGTGTTTAAGTTCTTGTAAAGGAAAGTTAGTATTTGTTTTGAATATAGTTTTCAGCACTGTAATTTTTAGAATATGATTGAAGTGGGTGTTAGTATTGGTAATTTAAGTATTACTTTTATTAGGGTTTTCTGAGATTTAAACAGTATATTTATGTATTTTTTACTGGCACAGCCCCAACAATAATGCCGTATTCCATTATGGATTGTAAATAAATAATTTCTAATAAATAATAAACAATGAAAAATAAAATAAATAAATAAGATTTTGTTACTTTGACAATGATATCTCGTACGTGTTCGGGACAGTTAAATAATATAACTCATAAATTAAGAATATATTAATATAATGTTTACTACGTGGTGGTCTAAGGAGAAGAGATCGTTCTCATACAGGACATACCTTTTATACCTTCATTCATTACCAAACAAAGAATCCCAAACATTATTATGTTATTCCTATTTAAATTTCGATCCACATTCATTATCTACTATCTACTTCTACTTCACTATATAAAGAGGTAAGATTTGTTTGTTTGTTTGCATTGAATAGGCTTTCGAAACTACTGAACCGATTTGAATTTTTTTTTCGCTGTTAGGAAGCTACACTATCCCTGGGTAACATAGGCTATATTATATTTAAAAAAAAAATAGGCATCCTTACTAAAACTTCAATAATGTAACCCAAGGTGTAAAAAAATTACCTAAAATATTATTTACAACGCGTGCGCTGCGAAAACTATTGCTGATAGAATAAAATAATGTAGAACGACTTTGTAGAACACATCATTATTTACAAAAAAAGGTCGCGACAGCATATGTCTAACTATTATGGTTACCCCACAATACGTATTCTTTTATCTTAAAATTTTTATTAAAATGTCGCCTCTTGAAAAGGCTCTTTATTTGTATCTTGGTTTTAATCCTTATCAAAATAAATTACTTCATATTCAAGACAGCTTCAATACCTTTATTTAACTTTTTGAATTTTTCAATTCGGATATTTAATTAGAAAGATATCACGAGTTTAAAAATGTTAGTATTAGAAAAAAGTTTCGGCTATGGGCCGGGCGGGAGAAGAGTCAAGAAATGAAGTGCCAGGAAGGGTTGGCGGTACGGGGGAGCGGGAGAGCGGTGGCGGGGAAGGTGGAAGTGGAACGCTAGAGGGGAACGTACGGGAAAGGACATGCAAGGAGTAACATTTTATTTATTTGAATATGGCATTGCAACGCATGCCGGGAAACAGCTAGTAATAAATAATGACGCTCATACAGCACAATTACAAAAACTAACCGTGCTCTTCATACATTCAATAATATATGCCTAAACTCTTACATCGACAGTTAGATTACCTGCCCGCGTTCAAAAGGTGCATCATGTCCAATGATTCACGGATCACATCTTGTCACACCTACAAACACACTCACAAATACACACACACCTACACTATGCACGTCACCCGGTAATTTATTATTAAATGTATATACTACAAATAAGACAATTAAAAACAAGAAAACATTAATATCAAAGGTAAAATATTTATATATCTGTAAATAGTCTCATTACTAGAGCCAATGTACTGTTTGTTTCTAAAATATAAATTAATAAAAATACGACAAATATTTAGGTACGCGAAGTGCATTTGCTACCCGGTTTCGCCGTGCTAACAGCTTGCATGTCTCTGCTATTAGTAGATTGCAAAAATCTTTCTTGAGATCTATTTTTTATACACAATATGAAACAAAGAATACGGCGCCTTAACTTATGTTTATTTTAATTAGAGGTGCTTGTTAACTACATCTGAATAGCCAGGTACTTTCCCGCCTTCCTCTTCCCCTACTCCTTCCCTCCCCACTTACTTTCAGCCTTGCAGCATACCCCGATTGGGAATGCCGTGGTATCACTGGCTCCAGACGGGGCAGTTGTGAGGTAGTCACTTTAAAAAATAAACTTATAATAACCATACAAACAATGAAAGAGCCGGAGGCGGTCCAACCATAGTCCTGCCATCAAGAGCTCTGGTATAACATAACGTTGTAACTATTACCCCAAAATCTGCTTTTTCATAAATGGCGCTATTTTAATTCTTTTTGACAAGTTATGCTTTAAAATATTACAATAAATTAATTGATTGCGCCCGTGCACACGCAATATGAATACAAGTAAATATCTTTGTCCATAAACAAATTCAAATCTTTCAAGAAAGGCAAATACGATATTGGATTGAATCTAGGCCTATAAGCAAAGTATAGGATATATTTTAGGTTTGAATTCTATTGGAAGGAATACCACAGGGAAGGCATCATGGTCCTGTTGTAGAGTCTGTTTCATTATACATAAGCAAATAATCACGTAATTGGCAAAAATTGCAACGTTTTGACAAGCAAATAAAAAATCAGAGTGTGCAATAACACGTTGTGCAAGCAAAACCTTCAGAAAGCTAAAGTAGAAAAGAGTGGGGAGGCTACAAGCACCGCACAAAAATGAGACTGATTATATTACTATTTCATTATCTCGCAGGCTAAATCCTATAGATGTATGTCTCTTTTTTAGGCAATGTCGGTGTTTACATTATAAAAATCATATTTATGTATTTCGCAACACGACTTTTCATCTTTGAAAGCATGCTGGAACGAATGCCGATAACAAAATAAACAAAATTAAGTTTTATACAAACGCACACACTAATCAATATAGTTATTAACTTTATCATTTAGTAAATATTTTAGTTTGCTTACAGCGATGATGGTATAATACATACTAATTATTAATGATTTTATTACTTTCGAATGCGTGTCGTGGTTTAGATCTACAATAACAACAATTGGATAACTTATATGGTGCCATTTTTGCGAAAAAATCAACTCAAGGGTGCTGAGAAGTAGGATTCGAAAATATCATGAAATTTATAATCAACTAGCAGGCATCCGGCATGCATCAAGCCATATAAAGAAATTATTTTTTCTATGTGTAGCGTTGCAACGCATGCCGGGTACTCGCTAGTAAATAAATAAATTTACTGTACCAACTCGCGTTTTGATTTCGATTCCACAAATTTATCACCTAATGTATATTTATATTACTTATTTGCTTGTTTATTTATGTACTATTACACGCCCTGATGGGCTTTTACATTATAGTCCATAAGTTGAGTAACAGTGAAGAAAATATAATACAATGAGAAAATAAATACATAATACAATGTAACAATAAAAGTATATAGGAAAATAAAAAATGCATATGTATGTAAAAATGATAAGAAGTCTCACATTCAATATACCTAAACAAAAATTGCAGAAATTATGTAAATCTATGTTGTACGTACCTACACAATTGCTAGATTATACATTACACCTGTTGCATGTTGTACGTACAAAATTTATTTATATTTATTTACGCCCTAGTGGGCTTTTACATGAATAGAAGGAAAATAATACTCACAATAATAATTATGTGTGTTACTAAACCAATAAATATCCTTAATTAATCACCACGAAACAGGCATTCGCCTATAGTATGGTGATTTAATAAATCTTATCTATGGAAATGTCAAATGTATGTAACATGTATTATATAAATAAATAAATTACGGAAAAAAAAAGAAAACAATCATCATCGCAAGGTAAAGAACATCATAACAGAGATTAAAAGAAATGAAATAATATGAGTAGGTAGTACCTACATACAAAAAACTAATACAATTTAACTTAAGATATATTATATATAAAATCGGTAATAAGACTTGAAATAAAATAAAATGCAATGTGTAAGAGCTAGTTAGTAGGTATAAATAGTATGTATATTATTGTAGGATGATAAAACAGAACTAAATAGATCAGAAAAATAAGGTTATGAATTATTACTGGTAAGGTTTTTGATGAGAAAAGGTTTTATGAAAAGAACGAAAATAATAAAAGTTAATTATTAGCAGATAAATCAAGATCAGTTGCCTCTTGAAAATTGCAAAACTGTCAACACCAAATACATCTATAAATTCGCAATGTTTATTCGCAAGGCTATGCATTCTTGGCATTGGTGAATAAATAGAGCAGTTAGTATTAAGGTTATTGTTACATTTGAAAATATCTTTACTTCGAGTTTTTCTGGCAGGTATATTAATGCAAATTAGTTCCAACAAATTAGGGCAGTCAACTAAAGATTTGATAATTTTGTATAAAAATAACAAATCAATTAACACTCTTCTTCGTGACCATACGGTGGAATTGTACTCTAATTTTCTTCGTACTAATGAGCAATACAGATTTTTTTTAATGTTGATATACTATTAAAATTTGCACCAATTCTGAAAATAAAACCTAGTATTCTCATTGTGAACGATGAACTGGAAACTCTCATGGAATATAACACCAAGATCACGAATCTGTGATACATAGTATATCTCTATGGTGATACACGAAGAAGATCAACATCATTAATATCATAGGAAAACTGAAAAGGATTTTTACCTTTGTAAAAACTAATAATTTTGTATTTACCAATATTTAGTTGTAAATCATGGACATAGTTTGTTCAGGTTCAACTGCAGAATGGCGCGATGTTCTTTATATCTTCTCATATCAGATCATCAACAGGACTTTAACATTACTAAAAATATTAACTATATCATTTAAGAATAAGCAAAATAATAAGCCTTGAGGTGATTTACTCACGAAAATGGTGCTATAAAAATCGTCTAACAATAATTAATTAACTTTTGCATTAATAATTATTAATGCAAAAGTCAGTCATTTTAAATACATGTAGGATTACGAAAGATTTTTTTAAATATTTATATTGGGGGATCAGTAGGATTTATTGGTCCAGTTAGGATTTCATCAGAGCCGAACCCTCTGATGTGAAAATCTGGAGTCGGTGAATTGTTTTCCCATTATATTTCTGGTAGATTGACGTATTGTTCTTGTATTTATTATACTTATATAGTGCACTAGATAATCATTTGTGGAAAAGTTTGTAGAAGGGTTTAGTCTTTCATTTGGGAAAGATTTAACCCGGACATAAAATCTGGAGCACGTTTCATCGTTGTAAATAAGTACTTATTGATACTTCATTACTTATATAAATTTATACTGAATTGTAAAGGTCCCGCCAATTAGGGTCCATCCATAAATTACGTCACACGAATTTCATGATTTTTTGACCCTCTGGCTCCAGACGGGAGCAGCTGGGTATATAGTGAGATAATCATTTTAAAAAAAAATTAAAAATTCTTACCTACTGTTTAAATTATTTTCTATTGATATTATATCAAAATTTACTCCGATCTAAGTTCTGTTATTATCCAAGTACCTACGTTCTGCGAAACTATCGCCAATGATGAAATAATAACAAAACTCGATAAGAACTTTCTCAGAACTTGAATTTTAACTTTTATTAATTGTTATGAATTTTTATAAATTGTTCAAATTCTGTGAAAACTTATCTGCTAATTTATTACAGTGTAATGATATTGTTATCTCTACATATTATCAATTAAAGTCCTCCACCGCGCCTGTCTGTCTGTTCGTGATAAACTTAAAAATTGTTGAACGGATTTTCATCCGGTTTTCACCAATAGATGGAGTGATTCACGAGGAAGGGTTTTAGTTAAATAATTTATCAAGGTTTCGTGTAAATTGGTTGAAATATAAAGGAGAATGCCCGTATCTATGTACGGTGCTTCAAACATGTTTTTTTTTTTTAATTTTATAGTTTTCTTACTTCTTACGTTAGGTTAGGATTATGGGCTATTAAAAAAAAATACACATAATTTGAATTGAGTTTCTGGGATCGCTACCAGCTGTGAAAGTGTAGGGGTTGGACCAAAAAGTATAAAAAGTTGATATTTAAATTGAGTAGATATTTATTATAACGAAAATTTTACAAAATAGTTTAACACAAGATTAAAATCAATATGTAGGTATTATGGAGTATAAATATCAACCGATATGAACATTTTTACGATTACCTATGATTTCTAATGCATTTATTATTTTAGAGTGAAGTACTGATAGGCATATTATGTTTACATAATGCAATATAATTAATTAATTAATTTTGTTTAATGCATCCTTTGTATGAAGCCAGATTATCGGCGTAATCGATATTAGCATATTCATTGCAAGTATGCAAGCGTTTTATTGATGAATTTTGTTCTGCATTAGTCCCAGAATTGTTACAATGGAAAAGTGTTTTGATTCGAGTTGGTCTGCAAGGTACATGATAATTTATTAACGAGACCAATTCAGGGGAGTCAATCATTTATTGTTTATTTAAAAAAATTAAAAATAAGATCATTAACTATTCTTCTATCTTTTAACGATAAAAATCGTATTTTCTGTAGTAGAGAATCATAGTTTATGTCATCCGCGGGAATTCCAAGGGTTCCATATGGGGGAATTGTATTCCAAATTACTTCTGACTAGAGTTGTTTATAGTATTTTAAATGTGTGGATATTTCTGTCAAGATTATAAATTCAGTATAAGAACAAAAAGTGCGTTATGACATGACTCAAAGACCCTTGCTCAATACTGGGTGGGGGGGTCAAGTGAGGGCTGTGGTTAACCTATCTGTGGCTCATTTATTTTTTTATTTTATTATTTTTCTTTATTTATTGCATATATAATATGGTTACATTATTAGTGGATTTTTCGACCACCATGCATGCTGATGCCCGCGTTATGGTTGTCGATTTTACATAATATAGTGCAATAACACGAATATCACACGTTCGTGCACAAGTTCGTGTAATATTTTTAAAGAAAAACACTGTAAAACAAATTCAAACCAAAATGCTTGCCTTGCCTTCAACATAAATATGATAACATTCTATCTGATATAGATATTTTCAATTGTGACGAAAATAAATATAAAAACTCTATCAAGAGTGCATTAGAAATGTATTAAATGAGTACAAAACTGCATAAATGTTATGACATATATTATGTAATACTTCCCTCCTGTTATAATAATGTAATATTTTTTGGTTGCAAGATTACTGTTTAATTTCTAGACACAATATAATGGTATGATGAGGAAACCTATAATTGGTTTCTCAGTTTGGTGAATTATACATGTAATTCTGCTTGCAGTGACACGTTTAGTCTGAAGCGTTGCAAGCATTCCCTAAAATTAATTTAAATGATAAATTAAAATATATATATTTATTTTTTTGGCTATAAAAACATTTGGAAGGGTGTCCCGATAAAAAAGACGGACTTTATTTTTTGATCCAGCCTATACGTGTAAATCCGTGTTAATATGGACGATGCCGTGCTATATGGTATATCCTTCGAACTTCTTAATTAGAAGTTTTGAGTGTTGAAAATAAAGTAAGAATGTTATTATGGACAACACATAGGTATGGGGACATCGCAGGGAATATAGATGCGAACACCGTACCTACTTATAGAGATGCATTTCTCGAACACATCCTTTCAACATAATTAATGTACTTTAAAAAAATTGTAAAAATAAAATTTTACATAATTTTTTTTACATTAGCTAAAATACATTTCGTTTTTATTTGCAGATTTACGTCAAAAGTGTGGAGGTGGTCGTCATCCAACCGCCTGCTTCTCTTTCACCATGCCCAGGGACCTGCAACCTCAGGACGTCAGTTCGGCTGAGCTCTGGATATACAAGGTAACACCTTCATCCCGCACCTCTCACCTCCCTCCAAATCTTCTAGTGCTTGGGAGTCTGGTGTGTGGACGAGAGATTGGTGACAGACTGGCTCATTTGCAAACCGAAAACTGCACACCAGTGATCGAAGCTAACGTGCAACTTACTGTGTACGTTTCGGGTAGAGGTGGTTTGAACTCTAGGTGGCAGAGGTATTGGGTATTGGTTATCCAATAAGTAGCCATACCCGTCTATTAATTACTTCCCCTGATATACTAAGGATTTCACCGTGCGTATTAAGAATAATAGAAGTAAGAAATATTACCTAATAATAACTAGAATTGAAATTAAAAAAACTTTTTCACTTTGTTCCACTTATTTATTATTACCAGGACCGGTTTCATCCTACTACGGACATTTTCAGACTGGTAGTTGAAAGAAGTTATGCTATATAAGAGTTTCAACTACCAGTCTGAAAATGTCCGTAGTAGGATGAAACCGGTCCTGGTAATAATAAATAAGTGGAACAAAGTGAAAAAGTTTTTTAATTTCAATTCTATTACAATGGAATTCCACCACGAATTAACAGTGCAAAAACTAGACTCATTAATAATAACTAATAATGATTTACCAATCTTTGTTTCAGGAGCCAGATCCTCTTGATGGCTTCAAACAGACTTTTGTGGTGACTGAGGCAGCCCACTGGGATTACAGCCATCTGCACACCAAAACCAGGCCTGTAGCCATCACAGAAACTAACCTCAAAGGTAAACCACCTAACTTAATCTGATTTCTCACGACCGTTGTTCCCAACTTTTCGATCAACCAATCTGAGTCTGCAATCAGCTAGATTCGCGTTGTTCCCAAACATTTTATCTTTGATTATCTTAAGTGACCCCGCCCACTTTCACAGACAATAAAATGAAATCAAATTAAAAACTTTTAATGTTAAATTAATATTAAAGAGTTAATCATTTTATTCATTATATTATTAACACGCATAATTTCTTTTAAATACTGTTTTCCATGAACTGGTATTTTATATTTTTTAAACAAATTTATAAAATATGTAAATTAAAAATAAAGTGTCAACTTGACCTTTGCCGCCATCGCGTCGGTACCTCGGCAATTGGCACTTGGTATGTCGCCACTCTGTTGACACTTTTTATAACTTTGCTTTGCTGAGACAAGCTTAATCCACTAGTCCGGATTCCTTTGATTGAGCAATGCTTATGGTTGGAATGAGCGTAGTTGTGCATTTGAGCAGTGTTGAGCCTTAGTTTCGGCTCAGCAGTTGATTGGTAGGATTGGGGACAGCGGCCGTTAGTATCCCTATAAAATCAAATCACTAAAAAGCGGTATGGAAAAACAAAGTAAAATCAATAAGAAACCTGTTGATGTGTTGACCTGTTTGTGACTTTCTTTGTGTCTTCTTCAGACGCTCTTGTTTCCAATAAAATGAAATTGACATTCGTATTTGAACAGAATATCAATGAATGACTTACGCGAATTATAATGTGTTGTTTGCCTTTGCAGAAGGCTGGCTAAAGGCAGAAGTTGGCTGGGCCGTGGGGCTCTGGCTGGAAGAGGGGCGCAGCGCCCTGGCAGTGGCGTGTCCCTCGTGCGGGGCTCCACCAGGTCGGGCCCCCCTCGCTCTGCTGGGAGCCAAGCGCCCTTTCCTGGTCATCAACACAAAACACAGCGCCAAGGTAATACATGCAACACACTTACAAAATATAAATAACATCAAATACGGGAACTGTCCATGAAGCATTCAGCCAGATTTCCTGAATGGCGACCATCTGAAAGTAGTTATAAATAATGAAGAAATAAAGCATCTGAGACATATCATAAACAATAATTAGGTGAACGACGATGACATCGACAGGCAAGGATGAGTGCTCGCAAGTCGTCAAATGTCCAATATGCTCAGTAGAAGGTTTCGGATTTGCACCCACTTGTAAAAAGGATGATATTCCTTTCATTCAGTAAATCATTTTATACTTGCGAGCTTTGGGCCGATTTTTAGAAAAGCAGGATGGAATTATAACGACTCCTACGGCATGATGTTCGGCCTTCCCAGATACTGCAGCGCTTCCAACATTTTAACGTAGGGGCGAGTATTAGGTTTTACAGCTCTCATAAGAACCCAGGGACAGGTTTTAGGGAGAGATAAACAACTCCAAAATGTTCTTTTATCATGGAATCCCGCCAAAGTCCAGATTTCAGCATCGCAGCACACCCTGGAAAGTTATCGACCCCGTCAATCTCAAACGCTACAGATCGATAATGTCTGTTTGGTTCTACACACATATATATTTTTTTGCTTGTACATTCTTACTTTTTTACGTGTATGCATATACTTTATGCATAGACATATGAATATTACTAGACCTGCCCTAAGTGATAAAAGCGTATTATTTCCCCCTCCCATTGAAACCGGCTGGTATCGAGTATGGCTTCGCGTTAATTTAAAAAATGTGACGTCATCATTCTTCTGCGAGCCAGCATCGAGCACTCATCGGTACATTTTACGAAATAACACGGTAAAAAAGTGGCTTGTGTTTTAAAAACTTGTAAACATAAAATTGAAAAAGAATAAACCCAATTGTCGTATTACATTCCACAGGCAAGCATTATTTTACTTTATTAAAGCTAATTCAGATCACACAATATGATCGTTTTTGTAACATATAGGTACTATCACTCGAGATACATGGCGTGTGCCCGCGCTGTTTACTGGGGTAAGTAAATTATGAAACATTTGTAAAAGTGTTAAAACTAAATACGGCAACAAAATATTGGTCTCAATCGGAAATAGGCGCCCTTACTTTGGTGTGTTTGGACTTCGCAAATTTGTACGTTACGCGGAGAGCAATTCGCGCTTCCATGTAAAAAGGTATATTCATTTAAAAGCAGAGTTTACTTTTAATAACCAAATGATGATATTATAATGCGAAGTGCCTATATACTGTCAGATCGAGTTTTATATCGCCAAATTCTCGCATTCCCGCTCTTCGTCCCGTTGTAGTTGGTTTCTACCCCTCACCTTTCAGTTCTGGTCTAGTAATATTCATATATGTCTATGACTTTATGGGATGAGTGGGGTTGTACTAACTAACCTCCCCAAATTCCGGAATTATTATTATTATTATACATAGTATCAACCGGTCTCTCCTACAGTGCCCCGACCAGTATGTCTAATTTCCTTGTCTGTATTGGAACATCAAATAACACCACAACTTCTCTATATTTTGCAGAAGAGGCGCGTGCGTCAATTAGAGTGCACGGAAGGCGTGTCGGAATGCTGCCGAGAGCGTCTGTACGTGTCCTTCGCTGAACTGGGCTGGGATGACTGGATCCTGCAGCCGCGGGGCTACCACGCATACTTCTGCCGGGGAGCGTGCAATTCTGTAGCTGCCGTCACGCTCAGCGGCAGCCATCACCACTCGGTCATCAAGGTAGGATTAACTTCTAATTTCAGACGTCTACAAGACGCCCAATGGTTAGAGGACCACATTTTTTATTTGATTTCAAAGCACAAATAGAATTTATAGCAGATGCATCAGTATCATAACGCTAAACAATTCTCTTTCGCTGTGTGCAGAATGGAGAGCCGCGGACACCGAAGTTCTAGATGCATGAGGAATTTGATCCAACACATCGTTAATTTTCCTCCGCACGCGCCTGCCTTTTACTTACCATTGCCCAGTGATCTTTATCTTCTGACCAAGAGTTTCTCCAATTAACCAGCATTCACTAATGACTTATTTACCATTTTCCAGAAACTGTTTCACAGCAGTGCGGGGGCTTCTCGACGCGTAGAGCTGAAGCCTTGCTGCACCCCGACTACCTTCTCGCCCATGCAACTTTTCTATCGGGACTCCAACTTCACGGTCACACAGACAACCCTGCCCAACATGATCGTTGAGTCCTGCGGGTGCATGTGAGACCGCCTGCAGGAATTGTGGATCGTCTGTTCTGCCATATACCAGATGGACTAACAGAAGTGTTGGATTGGTGCAATGACGTAGATCTAAGCTTTGTTCATGGACTTTGAAAAGAAAACTATTTTAGCAGATGAACAAAGTATAGAATTGGTGCAACCGTGTACCTAGTTTTTAGCAATATGACCAAATACCAGATTCGGATTTGCGCATTTATGGACTTAGGCATAGCAAATTTAAAAAAAATGAACTTATAGAGTCAGCGCAACTGTCCAGATACCTGCTCTAGATTAAAAAAATTGTTGAATTGGTTACTTACTTCATTCTAAACTCCGGTCAATGGTCAAACACCAGATTTGAATTTGTGTAATTCATGGTTTTTGGTATAGACTGGATAATAAGAGTTGATGAACTTAAGTATCGAGCTGGTGAAACTAAATAAATTGAGAGTTTACATGGTTTTTTTAAAATCATTGCCAAACTTAATTCAAAACCTAAACATCAGATTTAGAGAAGCGGAATCAGTGGATTTTGACAAATACAATAATAACTGATGAACTGCGGTGTAAAGTTGATAAATTTGGCGTAGTTCTTTAGTTCGGAGATGTCAAAACTGTGATGAAGTTGCCTATTTCATTTAACTTCAATTACGTTTTACGTTTTTGGCTTCGGCAAGCTCAACTTATCAGGATTAAATCATAATGATCCTTCTTTTATGCTTTCTTTATTCTTCTGCAGGCATGAAAGCCATACATTTGTTACAACAGGTGGAGTCTTCTAAAAATGCGGGAAAGACATAGAAACTAATTTAAAAGTTCTTCATCGAATGTCCTGGAAAAACTCCGGCATCTTAGTCACATCTTGATAACATAATTTAGGGGAAAATTCAAGGAAGTCGCTTTAGAAAGAGTTCACAAGCTGCAGAATGATTTCCATCTTGACCGCTTATCTCCAAACGGAATAAAAGCATTTACATCTTGAAGTAATGAGTTATCAGACCCAAACGGGAGACTAGTGGATGTCATCTAGAGTGATCTAGTACCGGTTATTGAGCATATATTTTGATACGATTGCGCATCACCATAATAATTACAATATCTTATTGATTTGAAGATATTACACACGCCAGAACAATTTTATATCGTAAACATTTAAACAACTTGAATTAAATAGGTTCAAATAAAAAAAACATGGTGCGATATTCAGACCAGCCTATATTAGTAAGTATAATTTATTTCAATAAAACAATAACTTTGTAAACACCACTTTTATTTTACTTTATTCCGGCCGGGTTTTGCTACAGCAGTAGCTTCTTCATGGCAGTATAATACTCTACCAAAATTAAGTTACATGTGTTATAAATGGTTTAAAACAAAATGGGCTGGACTCCTCCAGTGAAGGAAGAAGTAGTCGTCTTAATGCATAAAAACGAAATAGATATCAGATTGGATAACTTAGAAGCACTGGAACTAAGGAAAGCCAAATAGTAAGGTAATTAACAATCAATTAAATCTAAATGAAAATCCAATACTAAGGTTGTTCCCCATTGACAAAAAATATTCCCTTTCACTGTCCAATTCTCTATCCACCCTTTCGCCTAATTCTTCCTTCACTGGAAGAGTTCAGCCCATCTTGTTTTAAACCATACATTATTTATAACACATGTAATCTACTTTAGTAGAGTATTATACTGCGCTGAAGAAGTCACGGTTGTAGCATAAAAAATAAAGGTGGTGATTTTTTAATTTTTTATTTTCTTTATTCAGTGTTTGGATGTTTACATAATTATGGGATTTTTTGCTAGGCACATGCCCATGTTATGGTGGTAAAAGGTGGTATGGCCCGTGTTTGCAAAGTTATTGTATTATTTTAAATTATAATGTCACATCACAAAGTATCTACTTCATATGTCCAGATATTAGTATAGTTGTTCAATATGTGTACATAGATCTAAAGGGATAAATAATAGATAATAAATAATAGATCTAAATCAATAGACAGAGATGAATTTATCACATCTTATTTATTCGTATTTATTTCTGGTCAGAGAACAAAAGAATAAGATTGACGTTGTGTTGTATTGTAATATTTATATAGCCTATCTTTTATGTTAATTAAATTGTAGCATTTATTGTGCTAACTATTAAACTAGAAAAACGGTTATGCTTTTTATAACAGGGCTAATATTCTTCTTATTTCTGAATGGTTTAGAAACATTCACCATACTTTTAAGCAGTAAAAGGTAACTAATGAACGTATTCGAGTTGTGCTGCTGGAAAAAAAATAGCCATGATATCCAATCTCTCAATTATTCTAGAAGAGCAATCTATAGCCAGGCTATTCTAGAAAAGTAACTCATGACCAGGCTATCCAATCTATCGAATATTGTAACGAATTGTCTTGCAATCCGCAACTCCACACACCAAGCGAGACTCCCACCCTACTCAGGGTCTGTGGGAAATGTTTTACGGGGTAAATTAAAAGAACAATAATTTATCATGGGTTCTATTAAGTCAAAAATTAGGGCAATCAATTACCTTTCAATAGGAAGAGAGAGAGAGAGAGAGGTTTTAGTATTTACGCGACGCTCCGGTAGAATCTTGGAAAAGGCCACGAACTCCATCCAGTCTCGACAAGCCATCAGCAAAATGGTCTCCCTCATAGAACTTGGCTGCGGATCGCCTCAATCGCATCGCCCCAGGCGAACTCCTCGTTGCTCTTTTTTTCGGCTACAAACAACCTTCGAGATTACCAGACTCCATAAGTCGATTGCCGCATTACAAGCGCCGAACAACCATCCTTCACAGGTTCCTTTGCAGTCACATGCACTAGGCTTCTCTGACTCGGGGAACAAAAAAACGGTTTTTATGAAGCAATCATCCCGTTACGACTGCCATCGCTGACTGGGCAACTTTCGCAACCATTTAGCACCTCCCAAACCACAAACCTCCCAAGCCACACTTCCGAAAATTGCTGCTATTACACGACGTATCATCTACATTGGTCCAAACACAGCTTCTCAAACACTGGGGACACGAAAAAAGGAAACTTGAATTCCACAAACGCTTCAGAAGCGCCAAAACTTCCGTAAATCAACGTCTGCCGCCATCTTGCCTTTTTTTCCGCCCGCGTTGCCAGCCTCCCGACACTGAAGTGTCAAACTTAACGGATAGTAAAAACAAAAAAGAAAAAACAGTACCTACTCGCCTTGTTATAAATTAATACGTTACAATATTCTAGACGAGCAAACTATGATCAGACTATCCAATCTATCAATTATTCTAGAAGATCAATCTATAGCAAGGCTATTCTAGAAGAGTAAAACATGACTAGGCTATCCAATCTATCAATTATTCTAGAAGAGCAATCTATAGCCAGGCTATTCTATAAGAAAAAATTATGACCAGGCTATCCAATATATCTAATATTCCAGAAGAGCAAACTATGGCCAGATTATCCAATCTATCAATTTCTCTAGAAGTTAAAACAATGGCCAGGCTGCCCAATCTATCACGTACTCTAGAAGATAAAACCATTGCCAAGATATCCAATATGTAAAATATTCTAGCTCCTCAGTCATCGGGCCAATTTTGTCAATCGGTCAAAATATTTGCGCTTTCCAATGAAATCCAAATTAATGGAATATTTCTGAACGCATCCAAAAACTAAAAAAATGTTTTTGAAAGATGAAACAAGCTTTCAAATTTAAAATTCGAAGTAAACATATAATTTTTTTAATGTTTGCATTTAAAAAAAAAAAATTTAATAAATGCAAATATTAAAAAAAATGTATAATGGCTCACTTTATGTTTATGCTAACTAAAATTACTGATAACGAAAAAAAATAATAACGTGCACGTATTTTATTAGGCAAGTGTAGGTATTATAAACGTTATCGTCAACTCACTTTTTTGTCGTTTCATACAAAGCTAGTTAATGAAAAATTCCTAAAATTTCCTACTTTATTTTTCAAATAGCTTTAAATATAAAGAGTGGTATTTTCTCTTTCTAATACCGTTTAGATCACATTTCTAACCAAAAAGAGATAGCGATTTCTATGAGACCTATATGTGTTGTTCTGAAAACCAAATAAATTAGCCTGGAACAGCAAACTATGGCAAGACTGTCCAATCAATCAAGTATTCTAGACTAGACAAGCAAACCATGGCCGGGCTATACAATCTATTAAATATTCTAGAAAAGAAAACCATGGTTAAGTTTTTTAAAAGAGTTGGACATTCAAAACAAGCTGCCGAAATGTTGGACATTGCAAACCTTTACAAAGAATTTAACTGTAACTGGCGATGTGGATGGTTGGATGTTAAGATCCAGTCTAGGAGTCTAGTCGCACGAGCGTTCTTAACTAGTGTTTCCGCAGTCTGGTTTATCATGCAGTTAACAATTAATGACGTAACAACCGACGAAGAAATGCTTAAAAATTTAAAAGCCAAAAACCTTTAATTTTCCTAAATGTTTGTCCAATCAGTTTTCCAAGTTCAAAACCAAAATCTGGGAGCGCGTCTTTAACTGAGAACTGGACTGATATTTCATTCAATGTTTTAGTCACCTAAGTTAATTAAGACTCATTATAAAACTCTATGCACAATTTTCTGTTTTTGAGAAAAATCCTTGAAAGATTACAGGGAAACGCTGTGATTTGTTTTTTTTTCAGATTCAAAAACATCAAGTCCATTTTTACATACTTAACATGTTTTGTGTAAATATCCTAGCAGGATGAAAAAACTGCCACAATATAATAAATAAATCACATAGATAATAAAGTAAAATAGTCGTTAAGGAAAATCTTTTAATTGTATTTTATAATCATTCCTATTGTAAATTTTCACGTAGATGTTTAGGTTTGTGTTCAATTTTAACTCAAAGATTTTAGAGTTAAAGGAAACTATTTTTAAATGAGGACCCAACGGGGTTCCTTGAAGAATACCTTGTGTTCATATAAAAGACTGTTTTCCCGTAAAATTTTGATGATTTTTCTTTCATAACAAAACTACTACTTGCTAGTTGATAGCTTCTTGTAGAGCTATCCACTTTTGTGATGTATTTTTCCAAATGCAGTCTGGTGATCAATTGTAAAACCAACTGTCTTTAGAACTGTTAAAAATAAAATGCGATAAACATAATTAACTGTGTTTGAATTCTTTTAAATACATATATTTGAATTTCTCTTTTGTTTGTTTTAATGAATGAAGTGGAATCGCGGAAACGGAAATTAACCCACTTGCCAACACCCGATCGAACAGATACACTTATTGCATACTATCAACTTGGTGGCAATCACGCTCATATGCATTTCTCTTAAAATCCAATAACATTACAGCAGTTAATATACACAATAAATATCTGTGTTGTCCAGTCGGGATCTCCTGGGTAGGAAGGTTCAATCTTCAGTCAAACCAAAAAATAAAGTTTTATAATACTTTTGAGTTGATCCCTCGATATTTGGCCCCCGGGCATACTTATACAAAATATGAGATCGGCTTAGGGAAATTGCGGCATGCCTTCTTACACCAAATATAACTAAGTGTCCCTGAAGGGATGTGCAAAGAGGATGTACAACCGAATAACAAAAGAATAAAACATATTTTCATTCAACTGCATCAAGGATAAAACTACCTGTCTATATACTGTATATAACAGTATGTTAGTACAAAAATCCCTATAAATTTGGTATCCATACCAACTTATTGAAATTGATGAAGAATGCACGAAAAATTATAATTTTGAACAATTTCGGTAGGCCACAGAAAGTCCATATACTCGAGTAAATTAGTATTTGTGGATCTTTTAGCAACAAAGCCATGTAGGAAAGGATTAAGTATATGTGTTACATGTTTAAAGATGGTTTTATATACAATGGACTCGAATATTTTGCCAAAACAAGATAAAAGGCTGATAGGACGGTAGTTAGTTACATCATTTGTACTGCCAGATTTGTGGATCGGAATGACGTGGGCAACCTTTCACAGATCCGGAAATACCCCATCGTTCAGACTCTTGATGAATATTTTGTGTAATGTTACTGCAAGTTGATCTGCACAATTTCGAATAAATAGTGGAGGAATTCCATCTGGGCCGGAACCCTTACTGATATCAAGAGTGTTCAATTTCACTTTGACCTCGTCTAGAGTTATTTTGATATGAGACAATGGATAATTATAGAGTGGGGAAGAAAGTTTAGAGTCACTTTTAGAATTAGATGGTGAGCTAAAAACAGAAGAGAAGCAAGTAGATAAAAGTTCACATTTCTTCAGCATTTGTTGCTGATTTGTCGTGTAGATGCATGATTTTGGGGAGAGAAATAGAAATTCTTATCGAATTGAGGGTTGAAATATTTTTGATACTGTTAGAGAGAGAGTTTTCTATTGAATCTACATGGGCTTTAAGGCAGGTACGTATGGATACTTTTACTCTAGGCAGCAAGATAGAAAAACTCTCATAGTCACATTGATTTTTGTATTTTTTCCATTTCTTTCTAAACTTTTCTTTTTCTCTGAGTTGGTAGGTCAAAGCACTGCTGAACCAAATTGGAAACTTATTATTCCTGATTCTTAAGCGAGGAGTGTGTTTTTTAATTGATAGCCATAACGAATTATAAAAATGTACTTAGTAGGGAGTCTTTACAATAAAAAAATAAAATATAAAAAACCATATCTTCATCCTACTGAAAATCTTTTAATCTTAATATATAAAACAAAGTCGGGTTAGTTACACTATTTATAACTCGAGAACGGTTGGGCCGATTTTGGTGATCTTTGATTTGTTGGATTTGTCTCCGCCCCGGGTAGGATAATAACTATTAAAACAACACAAAAAATAACGAAAAATATAGTTATTAAGAAAATTCTTTTCCCCATACATTTTTTATGGAACGAATTCTCATATTTGAAAGAGCTGCCGGCATTTTGTGATAAGTACGTACCTATAATATTGAACTGTGCGTGAATTCCAAAAATTCAAAAACGTCAAATGTCAATGCACTGATTGTTTTGCATTTGTTCTTAATCATATAATGCTGCCCCTCTTTCTTACACACTAAATGTCAATAGTCGAAAATGAGACAAACAGTGAACGTATGTCTGCAACTCCTCCAAAGGAAAAATACAATAATTATAATAAATCTCTGAAATGAAACGCATTTTTTTCATTTTAGAATAATTTTTCTCAGGACCTAAGTCATCTTAGGGGATGCTGTGTGGAGGATCTTTTTAAGGAAGAGGAGGATAAGAAGTTCTCGGAAGGAAAAAGGAATGAGGGGTGGGTAGGAATCTGGGGGTCAGTGTGTCCGAGAGTGACGGACGTATGAATCCATCCCTCCAACTGCGGTGTAAGGCAATGGGTCGAGAGAGTCCGGCTGGAATGTTCAAAAGGCCTCCATCAACCAGTATCTCTCGTTCCGTCCCGCCACGCAGCAGGTGGGCAGAAGCATCCACCGCCAAGACCCGGAAAAACTTCACCCCATGGACACGGGCACCCCTGCTAAATTACCAAACATAGCGAACTACTTGGGGTGACCTATGGCAGAGGTGTTGGTTATCCAATAAATGATTCCCGGGGCGGCGGCACCCGTACCCGCCTCCCAAATTCCCGCAATTAAGTGGAAAAGAAGAAGTTCAAAAAAAAAAAATCCATACACAACGACATCTCTGATACTGACAAAAATAAAATACGGACAGCTGCGCACCGATAATTGCTTCATTGTGTAATTTTTAATTGAGTAAAAACACTGAATTTAATTCAACAGTTATTGATACTGAGGCGGTACGAAGTTCGTCGGGTCAGCTAGTTAAAAATAAAATACATGAGGAAGCTATTCATAAAAAAAAATATTCATATAAATTGCATAAAATCGTCACCTTCACACATATCTCACTCCCAGAACACTAGAGCTAAATCTAACAATCATTTACAAGTGCCAAAAATTAAATCCACTCTTGCCAAAAAACATGAATCTTACCTCGCACCTTCCATATTCAACACTTTCTTAAAAGAAACACAACATATAACGCAAACCAACAGAAAACGTACATATAAAAACTTTAATACGTGGTTAATTAACAAAAAAAGAAATTTCATTAACAACTTACTTGCAAACCGTTCCTGTTCATTTTTTTTATATACGCTGTATATTGATATTTAAATATATATGAAAAAAAAAACATTCACACAAAAAAAAATATTTGATTATTTCATTCATACTAAAAAAAAAACATTTTTATATATATGTAATATATTATTTTATGTAGATAATCTTTTGTATTTCTACTTAGTTTTATTATTTCTTTTTATTGTATTCTGTATCTTTTTTTTTTTTATTACGGTGCTCCAGATTTCATGTCCGGGTTGAATCTTTCCCAAATGAAAGACTAAACCCTTCCACACACTTTTCCACAAATGAATATCTAGTAAATTAACGCAATGTAATTGCACTATATAAGAATAAAACAATACAAGAACAATACGTCAATCCACCAGAAACATAATGGGAAAATATTTCACCGACTCCAGATATTTTCATATCAGAGGGTTCGGCTCTGATGAAATCCTAACTGGTCCGATAAATCCTACTGATCCCTCAATATAAATATTTAAAAAATCTTTCGTAATCCTACATGTATTTAAAATGACCGACTTTTGCATTTTTATGTACAAATTTTTTGACAAATCTAATACGCCTAAATTTTGAATGAGAGAGCTTGGTATAATGCCAGTAGCCGAAATAACAAATGGTAATATTTTTATAGTCTGAGAATGCCAAATTCTTTTAATTTCATTTCCTAAATCTGTATATTTTCTTATTTTTTCAGAAACAGTTTTCTGAATATTACAAGAATTTGGTATAGCGACATCAATGATATAAGTTATTTTCTTAATTTTGTCATGTAAAACTATATCGGGTCTATTATGACTAATTGTTCTGTCTGTCAGAATAGTTTTATCATAATAAATTTTATAAAATTCATTTTCTAAAAATGAATTTGGTTCATATTCATAATATGGTACATTACGGCAGTCAATCAAGTTATGTTTAATTACCAAACTTTGGTGAATTATTTTTAAAACTTGATTGTGCCTAAATGTATACTCGGACGGCGCTAATACAGAACATCCCATTTATTATCTTTTGTGTTTTTAGTTACTTTTATTGTTATTTAAATTTTATGTAATGATAGATACTGCTACCCGGCTCAGAACAGATATTGTCTAGTGAGTCGGGTAGCGCACATGATTTGTATATACTATTGATGTTAATAAACGCCCGGGTTACCGGCATTAAAAAAAAAATTTAAAAAAATTCAGGGTGTTAAGATCGTCCCAGTTATTATTTAATTGCATTTAACATTTCATTAATTTTAACATTTCATTGCATTTAATGTAATCCGTTTTTTTGAAGTTATATTTGATGTTATCTGGATTGGTGGGTAGGGGTCTGTATTAGGGCATTAAAATATCGAATTCAATGGGAGGATGATAAGAGTCAATTTTAAAGAGAGCACATGTGAAGCAATTTGAATGTTGAGGTTATGGTTGGAAAACACAACCACCTTACTAAAAAAAACACAACACGACCGATAACCTGTGTTGCTGCAGCAACATGAATAAAACACATATACACTAAAACACGAACTATAACTAAAAAGCTCTCTTCCGCGGTCACACTTTAAAATGCATTTTAAATCTGGCAACAATGTAATTTTGGAAAAAATTCGGTTTAGTGGCGAAATTCCTAAAAATACAAACTAGTTATTTTTATACTAACTATGGGCCGGGGAATACGAATCTGAAAGAATTAGGCGGCGGCAAGCAATATTAACTGAATTATACGACTTTAAAAAATTTTTTGACACCTCTAGAAAAATGGCCATTTTGGAAACATTCTGATTCCTAGAAAATCAAACTAGTTATTTTTATACTAACTTTGGGCCGGGGAATCCGAATCTGAAAGAATTAGGCGGCGGCAAGCAATATTAACAGAATTACACGACTTTTAAATTTTCAATAAACACAAGCCATCTTTAAAGCATTTTGACACATGAAAACCATAGAAAAAGAATAAAGATGTTACATCACATAAAATTAAGTGTTGCCATTAAGCAGTAATATCAATAACGTAAAACTTTCCGACACGATAATTCTTCACATGATAATTCATCACATAACACATTAACCTGATGAATTATGACTATCTCAACGGCCGTATTCTTAAACCAAAAGTATGAAAATTCGTAGTCTTAAAAAGTTGTTACCTAGACCGGTCACCAATATCAATGTTATTATATAAAACCTAACCTAACCTAACCTAACCTAACCTAATCTAACCTAACCTAACCCAACATGGTTTGTGCCCCTTTATACCGCCTGCTCGCGTCAATTTAAAAAAACATCCCAGTTTTCAAGTAGTTTAGCGGCTACGCTAGGTTTGTATAACATGGTTTGTGCCCCTTTATACCGCCTGCTCGCGTCAATTTAAAAAAACATCCCAGTTTTCAAGTAGTTTAGCTGCTACGCTAGGTTTGTGTAACATGGTTTGTGCCCCTTTATACCGCCTGCTCGCGTCAATTTAAAAAAACATCCCAGTTTTCAAGTAGTTTAGCGGCTACGCTAGGTTTGTATAACATGGTTTGTGCCCCTTTATACCGCCTGCTCGCGTCAATTTAAAAAAACATCCCAGTTTTCAAGTAGTTTAGCTGCTACGCTAGGTTTGTGTAACATGGTTTGTGCCCCTTTATACCGCCTGCTCGCGTCAATTTAAAAAAACATCCCAGTTTTCAAGTAGTTTAGCGGCTACGCTAGGTTTAGGTAGCATGGTTTGTGATACAAAAGTGAGTAAAATTTATAAAAAGTAAGTACTTAAATTATAAACATGTCATTTTACGTTATTGATATTACTGCTTAATGGCAACACTTAATTTTATGTGATGTAACATCTTTATTCTTTTTCTATGGTTTTCATGTGTTAAAGATGGCTTGTGTTTATTGAAAATTTAAAAGTCGTGTAATTCTGTTAATATTGCTTGCCGCCGCCTAATTCTTTCAGATTCGGATTCCCCGGCCCAAAGTTAGTATAAAAATAACTAGTTTGATTTTCTAGGAATCAGAATGTTTCCAAAATGGCCATTTTCCTAGTGGTGTCAAAAAAAATTTTAAAGTCGTATAATTCAGTTAATATTGCTTGCCGCCGCCTAATTCTTTCAGATTCGTATTCCCCGGCCCATAGTTAGTATAAAAATAACTAGTTTGTATTTTTAGGAATTTCGCCACTAAACCGAACTTTAGCCGTAATTTTTTATAGTGTACATATTAAATTGTTTGTTTTCATTCATAACCGCTAGGTGGCGATGGTTAGTGCACCTGGGCATTTGTAGTTCGCGATGAAAACATATTAGCTGCGAAAAAATTTTTGCTCTGCGGATGTGTGCTGTAATATTATTTAAATGTGATTGTAATTACTAATAATATGACTAATTCACTCGTATATTCATATAATTGGTATATTTACCGTGTTTTTTTTTGTGGTTTTTCATAACTTTTAGTCAAGTTATTAGAGCAATAATTGTACTTTGAAAGTTGAAATGTCAGAAAATTATTTTATATGATACATGAAATTTCAAATTTACATTTAAGGATCTTTATTTTATGAGGATTTCTTAAAAGTGATGTTTTTTTATAATATTAATATCTAATACATGAGGTGGTAAACGAATCAAAGAAATTAACATCTTTAGAGAAGCAAGAAATCTGTTTTAAATGTCGGTTTTATTTTTAGGTTATTTTTTTTGCTTTAAAAATATATTTTTTATTGCATGCACGAGAAAAAAGCGAGGTGACAGTTTCCTTCCAAATTTATTCTATAAAAGGACTGTATTTTTTAAATTTTGATTTTTTTTAAATTTCTCTGCACTTTCATCAAAAATATTTTGGTAAGAATTTTTTTTCGATTTTTTTCAACATTATAAGCGCCGCGCCACAAATAACTTCTATGTATGTGGAATTTCACACAAAGCTACTGTTATAGTTCGGTTTCGAATTCAAGAATTCGACACAAGATGTCACTACTTCCGTCAGCAGGTCGGACGGGGACGTCCCCCCCCCCCCCCCCTAGGTATAACTGCTACGGATTTGTGAATATGTTGTATCTCTCCGGATATGAAAAGATTGACGGTTATAAATGTTGTATCAAGTGGCTAGGTATATATTAATTGCTCCGTCTCGGTTACTTTTTCCCGGTGACTAGCTATAGTGGATCCGAGGAACGGACTGTTTTTGGAATCAGTTCGTATTGGTTCTATACAATGGTTATAATGTGTAAACAATTCGTCAAGTAATGAGGTAATTATATAAAACATTCAGTTTAATTTATCCAAAAATGAATTTGAGGTTAAGTTACGTTTGATATTCCTTTACAGATAATTTATTCAATTCATCGGCGGAAATGGACGATTTCTATACCTACATGTGATAATATCGATTGTCTTTCTAAAAATAAAGGATTTAAAGATATACCCTTGAGTTCAGATCTAATTAATTAAGTAGGTACCTAGTTATAAGACCAACACTAGATTAATAATTAACACCTGCCTTTTGTAGTAATAGAATAAATATGTCTTTCTTATAATCTGTCAAACAAGAGTAGAAAGTTTTGTAGGCTGGCAACACCAATTTACCTGTCAAATATTCTTTTAAAGTGCAATGACATTGAAAATACAGAACACTGTACACACATTTAATAAAACATTTTTTTGTTCTCAAAAAAATTAAATCGAAGAAGCAGTATTGTTAAGGTACCTACTTAATGACATAAATTTGATTAAATTGTGTTTTACAAAGTGATTGGCTTTCATTTAATTTAACGTAGATTTTAACAGTAGAACAGTGTAACAGTAGAACAGGTAGAAAGGAATAAAGGAAGATCAATAATAGTGAGTTTAGTTACACTACTTTTAGATCTGAATGAGTTAAATATATTCCGATCTAAAATTAGAGACACGATCTAAAGCAACGCTAGGTACTTGCTACTTGCTAATATTAAATAAATGTGAGCAATTTCTTAAGTGTGCTTTATATTTTATTACAATATCGTTATTCTTTATTATGTTAACACAAAATTGCAAACGTATAATAATAATATACTTAGATACATGTAATTCTAATTTTGAGTTCAGTGGGTATCTATGTTACAATGAAAAAATATTTTATTCACTTTTATGCCTTTTTAATTATTAATAAAAGTGTAGGTTACACACAGCTTTCGATTATCACCATGATTATATTTTTAGTATTGCCATTTGAACAACAGTGGCGCCCTCCTATGTTTTCTACTCTTATTTGACAAACTGTAAGTCAGTAGCTTTTTTAATTGTTTCCTCCTTTATTTTAAAAGTAGGTATAGTTTATATTTGAACCACCTAGCTGGGCTTAACTTAACACTACCAACTTCAAATAAAATGTTATTTTTACTTTACTATATTTTTAAGATTGTCAATAAAGATGAGGAAATTCAAATAAGGTTTATTCACTGAAAACTAAAAATGTTAAAAATATAGGACAATGTTTTTGAAAAAGGGGATTTCCCTAAGAAGTTTTTATGGTTTACGCATTTTTTCTATGATATTACAAGATTAGTGCCCTCCACACGCACACTTCGGAGCGACCGAGTCTCGCGCCACTTCAGGCCGCCGCGGCGCGCAGAAAAGTCTCACGATAAACAGCGCTGTAAACCTATCGGTCTTTACTTTTCTGCGCGGCGCGCGGCCAGGGCCGGATTAACCATGTCGGGGCCCCTAGGCAATGCACGTCTCGGGGCCCCTTTACCATGGTGGACTAACGGGGAGGGGGGGGGGGCGGCCCACCCCAGGCTTCTGGTCCTCGGGGGCCTGCAAACGCCTCCATGTCCCCTTTATCAAATCCTTAACAAGGCTTTAATGCCATTTATCAGCGGCCGAGAATTTAAATTTCGTCGAACGACGATCTTGCGATCGTACCCTTGCAACTGTACAGGGTGGTTCCGATGAGTAAGATTAATTATTCTCCATACCAGCATTTTAACATAATAGCTCAATATCGATATTATTTTATTCACAATATTTGCTTTGATAAATACCTAAATTCAAAAATGCTCAAAGTTGTGATGATAAAACTATTCAAATAATATACTTTTTCTTATTATTTTTTGATCATACTTATTTATAATTTTTCAATAATGTCTAAGCAAAATAATTTTTTTTTTTTTTAAATATATGCGTGTACCTTTTTTTATGATTTTATTTAAACTAAAATTAAAATGCTGAAACATATCTTTCCCAGAAAATTTATTGATTTATTTTACTCCATGATTATATAATTTGAAATGTGTGTTGTATAATGCAAAATTTTGTTTGAAAATTTAACAAATCTGCCAACGCCCTACGGAAAAACCTTAATGTAATAAAAATAAACATATTTTCTCAAAATTAAAAACTTAGCTTTACTAGATAAATTTACTTTACTTTCGAAATCAATTTATAATTTTGTGGTGAAAAAGAGTTAATACGTCTAAGATTTGATTTAAAAACGACGTATTTTCGGTTTTGTCTGGTGATTCCCACTTAAGGCGGACACTGTAAAAAAATTTTTTTGGTAATTTTATTTTTTTATACCATTTTCTGAAAGCCGCATTTGTTAAAAATGCTCTCACCAAATGTTTTAAAGATATTCGAAAAATTGACCGAGATACAGCATTTTATGTGAAACAATAACTTAGTAAACACCACTTTTATTATACATTCTATATGCCGACCGGGTTTCGCTACAACCGCGGGTTCTTCAGGGCAGTTTGTATGTTGAATTATCCTTCAGCAAAACTTTGACTGTGTTTTTCTCTAAACTACTAACATTTTTTAACCTCCATAATCCGATTTGCAGGTCTTAAACTGTTTGAAAATCTAGTGTCTATTTCACGACGTAGGTGAATTTTGTTTAAAAATAAGGAAAAATGGCGGACAACGAATTTTAATTTCGATTTTTTATGGAAAATTTTCATTGTTCATAAAAAAAATAGAAGGGGGCCCATTATCAAAAAATCCCTAAGTGGTGCCATACTGACTGGATTTACTAACAGTTTAAGATTTACTACATGCAATTCGGACGTATAGTTTTTCTGGTATGTTGTAAACCGTGTTGAAAAAAACAGTTTCGAGAAAAACGCGTACAAAGTTTTGCTGAACGTTAATTCAACATACAAACTGTTTAAAATGGTTTCATATAAAATGCTGTAGGTATCTCCGTCAATTTTGAGAATTTCCTTAAAACATTTGGTGAGAGCATTATTAACAAATGCATCTTCAGAAAATTAATTTTTAAAAATGACTTTTTTTTTCAGTGACCTGGTGCCTTAAAGCCTTGTTTAGGATTTGTTCAAAGGAACATGGAGGCGTTTGGAGTCCCCTCAGAATCAGAGGCCCGTTTGAACTAAAGAAAAAGCTTGTAAAATTACATCAACTTCTTAAACTAGGGGGGGGGGGAGCGGTTCATCCAGCTTTTCCACCCCGGGCCTCTGACGGGCTTAGTCCGCCACTGCACTTTACCCTTTTCTAACTTCCAAACTTTTTTTTTTCTACCACAACGTAATTTTATTCATAATTAATCTGTTTTTTACTACATTTCGAAGGTATGCCTTCACCCCCATTCAATAAAAAAAAATGAAACGAATAGAATAGTACAATGAGCGGTCTTATCACTAAAGTGATCTCTTCCAGACAACCTTGGTATGAAGAGAAACAAAGAATTTTAGCAAGCAGATATGTAGTGCACACTAAAGTTTGTACAACATTTATATTTAAACATTAGAAATAAAAGCAAAAAAAAAAAAAAAAAACAAATGCCAATATAAACCACACACGGCACCTATAATCATATCACCATTGATACGAAGGAAAGTAAAGTAAAATACAACTAAAAGGGTCTCCACACGGTACTGCCGCAGTACGTACTGCCGCAGAACTGACTAAAAATCGTATGGTCTGTAGTCAAAACCGCCAGCCGTATTGTTATTATTCACCAGCCTTTATTATTTAAAAAAAAAATGAATGGTGAATAATAACAATACGGCTGGCGGTTTTGACTACAGACCATACGATTTTTAGTCAGTTCTGCGGCAGAACGTACTGCGGCAGTACCGTGTGGAGACCCTTTATGTTTAAATATTTGTTTCAATTATTGACTTTTTATTTATTATTTGTGCGTGATGTGAACAGTTATTGGGTTATAACCTAATTATTATAATTTGTTGTTTTCTTTAATGTATGTAATGTTATTAACCTATAAATGTTCGTAATAAAAAAATAAAATATTTAAAACAACTTGAAAGCTGACTTTTTCCAAAAGTGTGCCGGAGTTGCTCACTAATTGTGAGTCGAACCGTTGACGCAAGTTATTTTTTCTTGGGGCGCGGGGCCCCACGCCGATGCGGGGCCCCTAGGCAGTTGCCTACTCTGCCTTAGGGATAATCCGGTACTGCGCGCGGCCTGAAATGGCGCGGGACTCGGTCGCGCCGAAGTGTGCGTTTGGGGCAGCCTATTGGCTGCCCCAAACGCACACTTCGGCGCGACCGAGTCCCGCGACACTTCAGGCCGCCGCGCAGAAAAGTAAAGACCGATAGGTTTACAGCGCAGTTCACCGTGAAACTTTTCTGCGCGGCGGCCTGAAGTGGCGCGGGACTCGGTCGCTCCGAAGTGTGCGTGTGGGGGGCACTAATGTCCGATTCTTGCGAATACTGTGATTATGCTGTGATTGCGTCATTCCATTTCTATGGTAATTTTATTCTCGATTCTTCTTTCTTCTCTGATCCCGAATACCGAAGTTTTGAAGTCTGTTATTTGTGAGAAACTTCAAACTATCATTGATAAGTACTATCAAGTATTTAGTGTTCTAGTCTATTTTGAGAACCTATTAAAAGTTATGAAAAAAATAATTTAAAAATAGCCGGTAACCCTAACCTAACTTAACCTATTTAACCAATTTTTTATATACTGGCAGGTACATGCGTCAACGCTCTCACTGAGCACTTCACAAAATTTAAATCACTTTAATTGACTTATTCGAGTGGGTTTTAAGTTGAATAGAGAAGTGTTAAGTTCAGTACTATTCCATAGTTATATATTCACTAATATTTTTTGGATTTTTTTAATCCATAAACTATGAATTTAATTTATTTATGAAGAGCAATTTTTTGGTGTGCACACTGTTTGTAGGTACTTGTCTCCATATTTTTATCATCACTCTTAAAATGAAATTTCTGAGGTGGTTCTGAGTTGGTTTCATTCTGAGTTGGCCGGTTACCATTTGGAACATTGTCAGGATTAAAACATGATTTATCTAATTTTATTTTTATTATTTCTTTATCTGTTTAAAAATCATCTGTCATGAATTAATTGAACTATTAAACATGTAAAAGCCCTCTGGGCGTTGAATAAATAAATAAATGATGTACCTACATGTGATGCAAAAATAATTCAATAAGGTATGCCAATAAATTGTGTAGTTAGTAGAAAAAAAATTAAAACATAAAAAATAAGGTAATGTTATCACACGTACAGTTGTCAGGTATGGCTAGGAAAAAAACTGCTGAAAAAAACAAATAATTTAAACGAGATAAAAAGAGAGTAAAGTTGAAGAAATCAAGATAAAATAGTATTTTAGTGTTAAAACATCATCTTGAAAATTCCCCGCAATTTGGGGAATTCCCCCCAAATTGGCAACCCTGGTCCTGAATTCTGAGAAGGGTTGCCATGTGTCATGACATTAGAGAGAGGTGGACTGTAAATTTGAATTTTACGAGAAAAAGACAATTGACTGCGTTTTTAACTGAATCACAGGAAATGGCAAATGGAAGGAAAGTCCCTACCTTTTGATGGGTTCATCCGCTGTTTCTGGACTGATCTTGGTGATGGCTCCACCTCACTTCAATAACTGCACAACTTGATCACAATTACCCACATTTTAGGGCTCATTAATTAGTATTTTATGCGGTTAATAGCGAGATTTCAATGGCGAGATGTGACTGATGTCACTGCGATTTTTCAACTCATACAAGTAGGTAATTTTAAATTTAGGTGCCAATATTGTAGTAGATGGGTTCAACGTAGATATGACATCTTCTTCTTTTCCTTTTGTAGGGACTTTAAGGAAAGGAGGAAGACAGAGGAATAAATGAACAGTGAAGGACTTGGGAACATGGGTTTAGCTTTTAAACTGATTCAGAACTAAAAATCATGTAAAAAACCATGTTTTTTATTGAGAATAAAATAAGAAAATAATGGGTACCCAAGTAAAGAATCTATAATGCTTTAATAAAAACAATCATTTAAACATTTTCCTTTCAATAATAGGAAAAAAATTATGAAATAAATTTTTATACAGTTATCAATTTTAATTTGTTGTTCCTATTTAAAAATAAATAAAATAAGTTTTTTCAGGTCATTGAGATGAGGGAGAAAAAATTCCCCCACAACTTTCCCCAGCATTGCAACCGGCTTCTGAGAATAATTTGTGAACACTCCAAATACTAATATCTACAGCCTGTATGTCGGACGAATATCTACAGCTCATATGTTGGACAAATGTCAATGAACTTCAGAGTGAAGACTAATATCTACAGAGCTAAGGTCGGATAAATATCTATGACAGTCTCAGTGATGACAAATATCTATGGAGCGTAGGTGGGACTAATATCTACAGAGGGCAGCTGAGCAAGCATAAATTACTTCAATTACATAATACTAACCTAACTTAACATAAATTAAGTTTTTTAAACTGCATACGCAATATTACGTTATGCCAATATGCTATACATAATTGCAAATCCAACCTCTGCCAGTGCTGTAGATATTCGTCGACATCACCTGTTCCATAGATATTATTTTTAATAATTATTTTTCATTAAATGTTGAAATGAAATGATGATATTTCTCATTGTTCTTTTTTTGTTATTTTTTGTTGTGATACACAAAATGATTGTATGTTATTTTTAAGTTTAAAACTACTATTATGTAATGATTTTATTTTTCTTACTTTTGTACTCGATTATATGTTTATTTATAAAAGGCAGTATAGCCGTTTATGTATTTAAAATAAAAATAAAAAAAATAAAATTAGTCGGCAGTTTGAGCTGTAGATATTCGTCCTCACTTTGGTTCTCATAGATATTAGTCCGATTTGTTCAGTTTTTGGAATTCCTCTAGATATTAGTAGACGCCTCCTTTGTGAATGCGCAACACAGAATGGACCCATAAGTTTGTTTTCAAGCTACCTACAACATTATCAGACATATATTTTTATTTTTATTTATTTAAGTTTTTATTCCAGCAGGACTGGGAGGGTAGTGCAATCCCAGTCTGCCATATTACATACAGAGTAAATAAAAACGAGATCTGAGGCGTACCTGATAAAGATAATGAATATTGCCTTGCACCGCAGTGGGAGGGATGGATTTATACGTCTGTCACTCCTGGACACATTGACCTCCAGATTCCTACCCATCCCTCATACCTTTTTCCTTCCTTCCCAGAACTTCCCCTCCTTCCTCCCTTAATAAATGTTCATGTTAAAAATGCATAATTCAACAATTTTCTATAATTAAAAAAAAAACAATATGAAAAATCCATTTAAAATTGTGGGAAAAGGCTCATTCTCAATAAAAAAAAAAAACAAAAATTTTGGCAGCCCTTCTGAAATAAAAGGCTGATCAGATAAAAAAATCAAAGCATTCAATTCTGGAGAAATTAATGTCAACATTTTTGAATAACAAAGCCGTTATGTTTGTTTTACTGTTTTACCACAAATAAGAGTAGAAAACATAGTAGGGGCCACTGTTGTTTAAATGGCAATACTAAAAATATAACTCATAGTGGTAATGTAAAGCTGTGTAACCAACATTTTTGTAAAAAAATAAAAAGGCACAAAAGTGAAAAAATTATATTTTCATTGCAATATATAATAGTCTGTCAAATAAGAGTAGAAAATATAAAAAATGAAACTACAAAATTTGTAGGCTGGCAACACCAATTTAACTGTCAAATATTATTTTGAAGTGCAATGACACTAAATGTATAGAACACAGTAAACCATGTTTTTTCTTAATGACATAAATTTGATTAAAAGGTGTTTTATAAAGCGATTTGCTTTAATTTGATTTAACATAAATTTGAATTTAGCAATAGATAGATAGAAAGGAAGAATCACTAATGGTGAGTTTAGTTACACTATAATATATTCAGATCTAAAATTAGAGACATGATCTAAAGCCCAGGCAACGCTAGGTACTTAAGCTAGTATTAAATAAATGTGAGCAATATCTAAATTGTGCTTTATAATTTATTACATTATCGTTCATTATGTTAACACAAAATTGCAAAGGTATAATTCAAAGACCCTCCACACAGCATCCCCAAAGATGTCGCAGACCCTGAGTTTTTTTTTTCCTCTACGGAGATAATGTTAAAAAAAAAAATTGTAAACATCTGTTGAGACACCTCAAAACTACAAACTTTACTAATGACATTTGTTGAAGAATGTTTACATGTATGTATAATCCTATATACCTCAGAAATGAAGGAAACATTTAAAAAAAACTCATTAATAGGTATAAAAATAATTTAATTTTAACAGTGCATAAATAAATATTTACATATATATTATGTTAATATCAAAGAGTGAACCATACGTATCGCCAGCAGAGTTGACACAAACACATTAGGTACTTACACGGATGCATTGCTCGCATACAGCATGTTTTAAAGTTGTTATTCAATTTCAAAAAATAAATTTTAGTATAACTTTTAAAAAATAACTTGTTAAAATTTAACATTTTTAGGCTTTGGCTGTGTTTAGTGACCAGATCTGAACAGACAGGCACTTCCCCACCTTCCTCTTCCCCGTCCAAGACCACCAAATACTCAAGTCGGGTCATGTCACAACCGTTTTGACGACCGGCTTGGTCTAGGGGTAAGGCTTTCGACACGCAATCCGAAGGTCACGGGATCGAATCCCGAATTTTATTTTACCAATTTGTGTTATTTCACAATTAATTCATTTAAAATAATATATAGTATAAATATAGCATGTTCCAGACACTCTCAGTATCGCCCTGGTGTAAGACCACCATTCCGAATTGAAACGTTGCCTGAAATGGCTTTAGCCGTGTTTAGTGACCATATCTGAATAGCCAGGTACTTCCCCACCTCTTCCCCCAATCTCCTTCCCCTCCCCACTACCATCAGCCTCACAACATACCCCAATTGGGAATGCCATAGTCTTACTGGCTCCAGACAGAGAGCAGCTGGGACTCTTGTGACGTATTCACATAAATTTTTATTTGAAGTGAAACTTCTATAGCCCTGTTGTGATTTGCAATTCGTATGAAACGGAAATAACGCTACAGCACCTGTGAAGCATCAAACTCCTACCAAGGCTCCTATTGGTTGAGATATAAAACGGAAATGACGCTAAGTCTGCGCTCATTGGCCGCTTTGATTATGACCTCACTTTTCATGGCTCCTTGGTTCTTCATTGGTTGAGATTATTTTGGTAAAGTTTCGCTTCTACCGCGTGTTAAGATTTTTAAATGTCAAGAGTCAGAATAATAAATAGTCTACTTATACGTATGCACCAATACACACAATCCTAAGTATGCTTTGTTTGTGTCAACTTGCGTAACCTATAAACACATCTTTTTAATAAAGGTTTACAGAAATTTGATCCCAATACAATAAAGTCTTAAATTACAGAACTAAATAAGAAATTTTGTCCATGTCAAAAGTAATAAAGTTACCAATGGTTTGAGATCATGGTTCTTTATTACGTTTGAATTAAAAATAAAAGCATCAAAAAAGCTTCAAAATACAAAATATCACAAGTAAGAACTATGCAGTAAAATATATATTGGTTAGGTTGCCCTTCATTGGGCAAAATAAAGTCAAAAATATTCCCCGCAAGAACAAAATATAGCAAAAATGCCCATCAATTGAAATATATCAAAAGCGGAAATTTGAAATGCTGTTAAGGACAAGATATTCAAAACTGACTTAAACAAGTCATTTTTTTCAGTTAATGTATAGCTTGACAAGGATAACTTTGCAGCTGATGGCATCTCCAAAGTAGACATTGGGGATGCCCCCCTTTTAAAAATTCTACGGCTGAACAGCTAAGATCTCTGACTAGAAATCCAGAGATTGCAGTTTTGAATCACAGCGTGCACGATTATGGCATTATTTCAAGCAAATAAGTCATTTTGTACAACTATAATTGTCATATCCACAAAGTATGCCATTTTAAACCTTAATTTTTTTTTTTTTTTTTTTTTTTTTTTTTTTTTTTTTTTTTTTTTTTTTTTTATTTATTAGGTTTGTCAACAGTGATTTACATGAAAGCTTTCACAGATACAATTACACTGAACCATGGTTGATGCTATCACTAATTAAAGACAAACACAACATTGATAACATAATACTTACATATATATACAATCATTCACACACACATACCATATACTTAATATTTAAAGTATGGCATAAATTATAAAATTTGTATGAGATTAAAATCATTATATCCACAAAGTATGCCATTTTAAACTAGAATATCGAAACTATGCCACAAATTTTAAAAATCTGTTTGTGGTACAGTCCACAAAGTATTCCATTTTGAACCAGAATATTTAAAGTATGCCATAAAGTAGAAAATCTGTATGAGATTAAAATCATTATATCCACAAAGTATGCCATTTAAAATTAGAATATTGAAACTAGGCCACAATTTGAAAAAATACGCTTCGTGTTTTGCTCTCCGTGAAGCAGACCAAAAATGGCATGATACGGACTGTTCACCACCTCTGTTCACTGGATCTAGCCCCTAATGACTTCTTTTTGTTACCCACACTCAAAAGGCACATCAAAGGAAAGCGTTTAGCCAGTGTGGAGAAGGTAAAACAAAAATTGCTGGAAGGCCTAAAGGACATCCCGATAAGTGAATTAAAAAAACTGTTTTGAACAAAGGAAGAAGCGTTTGGAGAAGTGCATTGTAGTCAATGGAGAATACTTTGAAGGTGATCAAAATTTGGTGTAAAAATATTGAGAAATAAATAAATTATGACAAAATTCCAATTTTTTTTTGGGTTCCCACTCGTATATCCACAAAGAATGCCATTTTTTTAAAAAGATTTAATGCTCACAAAATAGGATATGTAACAAATTATGAAAAATGTCATCCAGTTCACAGTGTGCTAAAAAGCCATGATTTCAAAAAATAAATACACCATTTTGACCAACTATATCATTTCGTCAATAAAAAAATGTTAACCCTCTGATATATGAAATTACAAAAAAAAAATATACACACAGCTTGTGGTAACAACATAATATTTGAAATTTGATTGGTACATTTTTTTATGTTACTTACATTAATTATAATAATTTACATTAGATCTCAAAAGGTCAAAAATTAACAACTAAAAATATCATGCACAACTACAAAAGTGCTTATAATATATAAATAAATATAAAATTATCACAATATATAAATCAGTTAAAAGCATAATTAAATATAAAAGCTTTGCTTGTTTTAAAAGGAGAAAAACCTTTTTCACAATTTTTTTAAATTGAACTGTTTTTAAAAAAAAATTTCAAAATTAACAAGCAATATAATTTTAAAAGCATAAAAAAATTAATGTATAGAAATTAAACACTATTTTATTTATTGCTAAGGTATTATAAATGTTTCTAAGTCTAGGCACATATAAGTCATAATTTCATTGTTAATTTAATACAATTTATTGAATTTTTATCACACGAAAAGCACAAATTGACTAATTTCATTTAAATGTTTTCTTTCCATAGTTTTTCAAAGATAAACACAACGATCATACAGATGATTAGTCAGACATCTCCAAATACTAAGTTTTCAGATAATGAGGAAAGCAATATTCCAATGCTCGCCGTAAATCAAATATTATTTACACGTGCCTGTGATTTTACATATTAAATATGCTATAAAATAACACCGGGAGGCATAACGGTCACAGACATTATTATTATTATAATATAACATTTTGAAATATCCTACTAGTGACTCAGAAAACATTTTGTTTAATTCACTACTCGTTTAATTGCATTATAATTGATTTAGTGGTGTTTATGAGTAATCTGAGTATTGTACCAGATAGAGGGTACACGCCTACATATAACTGTATACTCGACTCAAATTTAAATTCTTTGGAGATATCTGACTAATCAACTGGAGATCGATATATAAATATTGATCATTTTCAATGTGTTAAAATATTATAATTTTAAAGTTAAATTGCCTATAGTGTTAGGTCCATATTACTTTTTATTTTTATTACCAAAAACTGTAGCGTAACTAATCGTCAAGTAACTTATATAATAGGAATAGCATGGCGGTAAACATCAGACCATTACTTGACGAGTAGCATTACTCAGCAGTTGTGAAACAGATAATTTAGGTACACTACTGGATAAGTAGCGCAAATCGACAGTTTATTTAAAGATAGTGAAATATACCCTAATTGTGGTTATATCCGGGAATATCACGTTTGTTATGCTATTTGTTCTTCTCAGTCTAAAAATACAAAAATCTGTTAAAAACTATATTTGAAATGTCATCTGCATATTATTTTCTTTTCTGTGTGTTTTTCTAATTCGTAGTGTTAGAAGATTATTATTTAATAGTAGTTCAATAAAAACCACTGAAATTAACTTTCTGAAAATCCAAGCTTACAGTAGAACCCTGTTAATTCGAACCCCGATAATCTGAAATTTTTGTCAATTCAATTTATTTTTACCTGCACACTATAATTTGTCTGTGTAAATCGAAAAATTTTAACGTAAAAAGGTAAAACCCCATAAAACACTGATTTATGCGGTTATACAAAATTGTACTAATTTGTGTTCTCAATCTGTAAGGCTGACCGAAACAGTAATAGGCTGCGAAGTTTCCATTTATATGGAAATGTCACATTTTTATGAATTTTCTTTTAATATTGATATTCGAAGGGCCGGTCATGATGTTTATCGGCCGCAAAATTTCATTTTATGCGTGAAGATGTCGTATTTTTACAAACTTACTTAGAATCTTAATTTGAATGGAGGACTGCAAAGGTCCCTGAGGCGTATGTGTGGTAAAACCATGTATGATCATGTGAAAAATGTGGAGATCCACAAAGAATGCAAGGCAGATGTAAGCGTAATGAGGATTTATAAAGTGACCCTCAGATGGTTTGTGCTAGAGCGAATGAATAAAGAAAGGAGTGTAAGAAGAATATACGACGCAAATGTGAATGGTAGAAGAAGTCGGGGACGCCCGAGGAAGACATGGTACGATCAAGTGAATCAGATACTTGAGTCGGGCCATGTCAAGAGTCAGAATAAGAGTGTGTATGAGACGATCTATGAATGTGAATGAGGCAGAGTGTGTACCAAGACCAAGTTGTTTGGCGTCAGTCCTCTCTGCCCACCCCTGCGGAAACGTGATGGTTAGTTAGTTAGACTGCAATGGTATTTTTACAAATTTACTTAAAATATTTGAATTTGAATGGAGGAATGCAACTGGAAGGTATTTTATTATCAAAAGGACTACAAGGTTTTTACAAACTTACTTAGAATATCTGAATTTGAATGTAGGACTGCAATGGTATTTTTATGAATTTACTTAGAAGATCTGAATTTGAATGGAGAACTGCAATGGTTAAATCCTGTCCTCTTCTTCATCCTGATGATCACTTTGTATGCCTCATTAGAGTGCTGATAGCCTCCATTCAAAGCTCTGGAAAAACCGTAATTCTTGTTTGGATCCCTGGACATGTTGGCATAGTGGGTAACGATATTGCAGATTCTTTGGCAAAACAAGGAGCGTCCAACCCTATTGTTACCCTCGTAAACCATATTCCCCTATCTATTATTTTTTCCATCATCAAACTTAGATCCCGCATAGATGTTTGGACAGAGTATTGGAACATTGCTAGTCAATCCAAGGGAGCCCGCTACGCCTCAATACAAAGGACTATCCCATCAAAACCATGGTTTCAAAAATTCCCCCATTTTTCCAAAAAACAAATTTCCTCAATCGGACATTGTTCCGTTCCTTCTCACCTTTTTAAAATTCACATCCTTGACTGAGATTCTGTGGTCTAGATGTGGGAACTTTAGATGACATATTTTTTGGTTGTCCCTCTCTAAATAAATATCCTCTCTTCTATCAAGCGTTGTCTAAAATTGCCTCCCCTCCATTCAACATTTCATCTCTTCTAAGTCTAAAAAAAAAAAAAGACTGCAATGGTATTTTTATGAATTTACTTAGAAGATCTGAATTTTAATGGAGGACTGCAACGGTATTTTTATGAATTTACATAAAATATCTGAATTTGAATAGAGGACTGCAACAGTATTTTTATGAATTTACTTAAAATATCTAAAATTAGATGGAGGACTGAAACGGCAAATTACTTTGAATGTCAGAATTTGAATGTCAGATTTCCATTTCAAATCTCAATGAAATTTCAACTCACGAAAATCTCTACATATTATAAATTAAGGTCCTCCGCCGCGTCTGTCTGTCTGTCTGTTCGCGATAAACTCAAAAACTAATGAACGGATTTTAATGCAGTTTTCACCAACAGATAGTGTGATTCATGAGGAAGATTTAGGTATACAATTTGTCAAGATTTTGTGTAAATTTGTTGAAATATATATTAAACAAAGGGAGTGGGCTGGCGAGCAGGCGGTGCGGATTTGATTTGTACGCAAATTAACAGATGGCGTTGATTATAAAGGTTGGGTGACCAACCAGTAGATGACGTTGCGTTAGCCACGGCAACACATAGCCGGGTCAGCTAGTATGTCATATTTTAACAATTTTATTTAGAATATCTCATTTTAAAGGTCAGCAACGATGGAGTTATGATTTCGGTAACAAAATTTCAATTTACACAGAAAAATGCCATGTTTTAACGAAAAAACTTTTTGTTTGTTTGATTTTACAACAGTTGCAAAACTCTATTTTTGAAGATATTTTTATTCTATTTATCTATAACAAAATATATTTACATTGTTTTTTTTTATGCCTGTCTCACTAGGATATACCTATGTCGAGACGAGCGTAAATTTAAAACATGAATTACGTGAGAATTTCTTAATTCGATATTTGGTTTTTGAGGTCCTAGAATTTGAATGTACAGGGTTCTACAGTATTATAATGTCACACTGTCGGCATAAAATACATATTTCATAAGAAATGCACACAGTATTACAGAATTTTTACTTAAATATGCAAGGATTTTATTGAATATTACAATTAAAACAAATTCAAATGTTTCAAAATGCTGAAAAAGATAGTCTCTTGAAAGCCTTGAATCTATGAATACTTAAATCTCTCTTAACCCATCTGCTTGGTTCAATATATTCGCACCTCACAATCCGGAAGCCTCGGTTTCGTGCCAAACCAGTCAAACTGTCACTTTGGATCGAGATTGTAAAATGTCTATGCAAGATAGCTTTCAGGATTCAAAGACAATAAGAAGCATTATTTCGTTCTCTTTCTGGTTAAAAGAAAAATACATATGTTTGCATGAGAGGAAGAGAGATATATAGCTTTTAAAATGTAAGGTCGCTCGGGACGTTTTTGGTCTTATGAAAGTATAACGCGATTACGTGTTTTGGGATGTATTTATTCCTAAACAAACAGACGGGTTAAAAACATACCTACGTTTTTTTTTCAGTAATCACACTACAATAAATGAAAATAGTATTAACCCAAAGATATTCAAATACAAGAGACATGCTATGATGTCCGCGCGACTGTCGCCGAACTACGGCCTAATGCGCGTAGTTTGCATACAAAGAGAATTTGTTCATTTTCTTGATTTTTTTAAGGTGTGCATTATTATTGGTTAACAATATAGTTTGAATACGGAAAGAATTTGTTCATTTAGTTTAGCGTTCGTTTAGTTTATTCGTTAATTGGTAAACAACACCGGCGACACCCGGAAGTGCAGTCTCACCTAGTAAAAATGGCGGATAGCACATCTCCTTATATTTCAATATCTTTGTATTAACCCCTCAGGCTAATTTGTTCGCATTTGGGAACCGCTCACACAGGTCTCATAGAAATTTTTGTGTCTCACTATCTGGTGAGAAATGTGATATAAACGGTGTTAGAAAGAGAAAACACCACGCTTTATATTTGAATCTAGAAGTTAACCACATAAAAATTTAAATATGCACCTCTATGAAATTTAAATATGCACCTGAGCGCAATTTCCCCTCCCTCCTCCCCCCTCTAGCATTCCATACATTTAGTCCCGGTACATTCAGTTTTCAAAAAGCTCGCGTGCCACCTATTGCAATTTTTTTATACAAATTTCATAATGCCAGAGCCCACCAGTAGTTTTATATAAACCTTGTCCTGTCAATAACGAACACAAAAAAAATTTATCCAATTTGGTGCAGTCGTTCGGAAGTTCATACATTTCGGCGATTCATTTTTATTTATATAGATTTTTTTATGAAATGACAAAAAAGTAATGTGACAATAAAGTTTATAAAATATTTGTCAAAAAAAATATGTGTCTGTTTTTCGTTTTTTTTTCATTATCATTAATTTTAATTAGACAAAACGTAATGTGAGCCATTTTTTAAACTCTTTCTAATAATAAAATTTTAAAGCCTATTTCATCACTTTCAAAAATAGTTTTAAGTTTCCCCATACATTCAGAAATGATTTAATTATTTGGATTTTATTGCAAAGTAAAAATTTTCTCACCTTCTGACAGAAAATGACCGAGGCCTGAGGGGTTAAAAAATGCAATAATTTTAAATTGCAAAATGAGTCATAAACATTTTTTGATTCATAGATAATATAAACAAAGGGAGTATGGCACCGAAGCGTGCCAACTGTCACCAAGAACAGATATGCAATGAAAGTTATGCATTTGGTGTGTAGGTAGAAATAAAGTGTCCATCTCCCACTTGTTTCTATTATCCATGGTTTGTTGTTTTTATCTCCAACATAAAATGTGACTGTTCAGACTATTAATTTACATATTTTGAAAATCTGGCAGTCCAGACCTAGTGAATACTACATGAATATAATAAGAGATGTATCAGTTGTCGTGAGTAAGGCGTTCACTATAAAAAAAAGCATTACTGATAAAACATTAATTATAGACCAAAATAAAACTTAAAATAACTAACTTAAAGTTTATGGTGAGATTTACTTCTTCTGTTATGTGTTAAGTCCACGGGACTAATTCTGTCTTAATACTTGATTCAATTTGCTGAAACAAAAAATATTTAATTAACATTAATAATATTCAAAGAACACTAGCGCAGAAACATGAACAATGATAAGATATTATGTTAATAAATCTAGTTACAGGACAACCCTGAATTCGAAATTTTTGCCAAAAAATAGTCACCAGAAATTTTTTTTCATACAAAATGGTTTTTTTTAATTCGAATTTCAAAATTTATTTTTGCCTGCACACGAAAATTTGTACTCATAATTCGAAAAACATAGATTTTTGAAAAAAAAAAAAATTCGTAAATCTGAATCTGACAGACAGCCGTGGCGGTATGTTGTCAAAAAATGTCGATTTACACGGTTAACACGGTCCTAATTTGTATTATTATGTAAATCTGAATCTGTTCACACTGGAATGTCGCAATTTTTATGAATTTACTTCGATTATATGAATTTGAAGGGCAAGCAAAATTTTGATTTACGAGGAATTAATCATATTTTTACAAATTTACTTTGAATATCTGAATTATATTAATTCGATGGGCCGGCCGTGAAAATTTGATTTACACGGATATTATCGGTGTTTTTATGAATTTACTTCGAATATTGGAATTAGAATGGCCGGCTACGATTGAAATCTGCCGTGAAATTTCAATTTATGCAGAAATATTGTATTTTTATAAATTTATTTCAAATAGATATCTAAATTCAGATGGCCGGCCGCGTCTGGATTCGGCTGCGAAAATTTGATTTACGTGATTAATATTGTATTTTTATGAATTTTCTTCGAATATACCGGCCGACCGCAGCGGTAAATGCCTGCGAAAATTCGACTTACACTGTATAAGTCGTATTATTACGAATTTGTTCCGAAGAACCTACTCGAAAATTGAATTTCGGCCGAGGAATTTAATTTTCGGCGAATTTTTACAAATTCAAATTAAAGTGCCACAAAATAAGTTTGCTGTTTTAGAAGTGAATGAATTTTTACAAACTTTTGTTTTTCGTAAAATTTTGAATTATATGGGAATTTGTTGATTCGAAATTTTGAGGTCCCGTGGATTTCGAGTTAACGGGGTTCTACTATATTTGTAACTAATGCTTTCTTGAAAACAGAAAAAAAAATTATAAATCCCTAAAAGTTCTTACTAGCTTCGTCGCCGTACTGGATGCAGTGGAGTTCCGGATGGTCACGGGCATCTTCCAGAACGGGCTGAACATCACCCAGCAGTGGACGCTGCGACGGGTCTCCGGACCAGCAGCGCTCCATCAGGTCCCAGCACGCATACGAGAACGAAGGCAGCCTCTCCGGACGGAGACCTAAAGATATAAAAACATGCATTATTAACTTCTTTTTTTACATAAAAGGGTCCTGAGGAAAATAATTCCCCTCGGAGCCTATGTCATCTTTGGGGATGCTATGTGGAGGATATTTTTAGGGAGAGTAAGGAGAGGAAGTTCCGGAAAGCAAAAAGGTAGGCGGGGTGGGTAGGAATCTGAGGGTGAGGGTGTCCAGAAGTGACGGGACGATTGAATTCATCCCTTCCACTGAAGTCCAAATCCTGCTCAGAATCCTGTCTACCAGTCTCTCCCGATCCAGCCTACCACGCAGTTGGCGGGCAGACGCATCCGCCGCCAAGACCCGAACAATCCTAACGTAAGTATTATAGTTGAGTACATCAATTAAATTCATCGTAATTAGTCGTTGGATTATATGCACTAAAAATGTTAAAATATTCATCCACGTTGGTGAAATAATGACAATATTGTTACCTTTTCTAACTTTACACCAAAGCTGCTCCTTGTTCTGAAAGTGCTCAAAGGCGGACGGCAGTTTCACACTTCCCGCACAAACGTACCTGTAAACAAAATAAACTTTATATTATAAATCTTTTGAACAAATTGTGATCAGCAGAAGAGGACAACTATTTATTTATTTATTTATAGAGTGGAAAACACCATTCGTACGAAATCCACGGAAACATCAAAAAAATTATTTCATAAAAATCGCCGAAAATTGAATTCCCCGGCCTTAAATTCAAATTCGGATAGGTTCTTCGGAGTAAATTCGTAATACAGTGAAACCCTTTTAAGAGGTTCTCTCTTAAGACGTTTCGTGGCTTAAGAAGTTTGTTTTTTCGGTCCCTCGGCCCAAATTTGGCCCAATTTTTCCCACATATAAAAGGTTTTCCTGCTTAAGAAGTTTGTTTTTTCCGGTCCCTAGGAAAACTTCTTAAAAGGGTTTCACTGTAATACAACTTATTCCCGTGTACAGTCCCTGGCCAAATTTTTTTTTTTTTTTTTTTTTTTTTACATTAACTCCACACAGGAGGCCCTGAGGAAAATAATTTCCCTCAGGGCCTATGTCATCTTTGAGGATGCTGTGTGGAGGGTCTTTTTGAGGAAAGGAAGGAGTTAACATGGGTCTTGAAGAGACTCATGTTGTAGGAGGGAGGAAACACAGAGGCCGGTAAATCGTTCCACAGCCGAGCTGTTGAACTCAAGAACGAATCGTAAAAACGACCCGTTCTCATAATTATTAGACGCACTGTATTTTTTTTTGTAATTTTATGTTTCTTAAGAGTTTTTATGCAATAATGGTATATTTAAACTACAATATTATTGATTTTTATTAAAAAGAATTGTTGTAGACTATATATTTGTATTTATTTTTAACATATGGCAACACTGTGTTGACAAAGTGATACATGAACGTAAACAAGTACAAACTGTATCAGTCGCGATCGGAATCGAGTCAGTGTTTCTGTGGCTCTATGGACTGTGGTTGTTTGTTTAACAGTTTTATACTACTCAGTTATTAGTTTATTTTGTATGCAGTGTTTTAAAAAAGTAATTGGACTATTTTTATTATGGATAGAAAAGGCGATCTTTCACAATTTTCACTTTTCTTTAAAACTTAATAAACTTATACTTTTCTAAATTAATGCTGTTTTATTTATGTCAAATAAATCGGTAATCGATTGGATAATATAAAAATTATAAAAAAAAAATCAATCTAAAATAATAAAACGGTATAATATCACCCGGTAATTAATATTTTACATGAAATCTTGCAGTGCGTATAATAATTTGGCCAGGGACTGTAAATCGAATTTTTGCAGCCGTTTACTACCACGGCCGGTCCTATACTCAAAGTAAATGCATAAAAATATGATATTTTTCCCAGTAAAATGATATTTCGCAGTCGATTGTCGCCACGGCCGGCCCTTTAAATTCAGACATTTGAAGTAAAATCGTAAAAATATATATTTCTGCATAAATCGAAAATTCGGAGCGGAAATACGGTCCTTATTTAGATATTTCAAGTAATTTCATTAAAATACGACATATTTGCGCGAAATTTGCGAAATTGTATAATTATTTTTGCAAAATTTGATGTGTTTCGAATTACACAAACTAATTTTCGTGTGCGAGCAAAAATAAATTACGAATTAACGAATGAATTTCAAATTAAAAAATCAATCTGCATGAATAAATTTTTGTGGGTATTTTTTTTTGCAAAAGTTTCGAATTACGTGTTTTTTTTTTTGAAATTATCAGGGTTCGAATTAACGGGGTTCTACTGTACCTATATGAGTTGTTCCGAAAACTGAACAAATAGGCTTGGGTTAAGTATCCTCCACTCTGAAAAATATACATAAGCTGTGATAAAATGAACTAACCAGAACAGCACGCCGAATGCGTACACATCGACCGAGCTGTCGTACAGCCCCGTCATGAGCTCCGGAGCCATGTGCACGGGTGTCCCCACGATGGAGCCGGACATCATAGCCTCGGGTATGCAGAAGCCGAGATCGGTGAGCTTGGCCCGGTGGTCTTCCTCCAGCAGCACGTTCTTCAGCTTAATGTCACGGTGCAGCAGACCTTGGGAATGGAGAAAGCGAATACCTAGAAATAAAATAACAAAATACTAAAGTTAGATGGATTTTTATCAAAGATATTGAAATACAAGAGATGTGCTATCCGTCATTTTTACTGGGTGGGACTGTGCTTCCTGATGTCGCCGATATTGTTAACCAATACTACTGTACACCTTAAAAAAAATGAACTACTTTCCGTATTTAAACTATTCCCATTAAGATGAAGCCATACTAAATAATGCAAAATTATACAAAATCGTATGTTTTTGTTTTGAAAATTTGACCGCTTAGAAGTATTATAGATGCTTCAATTAAATACTGCGTGTAGAACATACCTTGGCCCTTAAAAATATCGGTCATTTTTTTAATAAGTCTTTTAATAAGCTTAGAAAAAAATAAAGTAATAGGTCTATAAAAAACATTTTTAAGTACAAACTCTCCCACTTTTTCGGATATGGTTTTATTGCATAATGTGGCAAATTCAGTTTCTTATATAATTATCGCAAAAAAAATTTAAATTTACGGCCGAACCTCAAAAAATAAAATATAATATGCATTTTCGCGTTGGTATTTTTGACATCACGGCGACAATACGGCAGTCGACGAATTTGTTATATCAAAGTGAACCTTATACAGTCCACCAAAGAACGACTGGCAGCCGCCCCATTCTTCCGTCATTACTCCTCCGAACGGAGCGGAGAAACAACGTGTTAGGGTCCGCGCTGCTTGTTTTCATGAAATCAATTTAAAAATTCCGTTTTATTACAATAAACAATGCATAAAAAAGGAATTAATGTTTTTTACAGGACTTTACGAAATCAACACGTAAAAAAAATTCTCAAATATCTTTTCCAACCTTTCCAAAAGCTTTTTCTCAAGTATTTTTAAACTCCTCCCATAAAAGGGCGTGAATTCCGATTTCGATTTTTTCCTGTACTAGTGGATCGCCTTAAGAAGTAATCCACCGACAGCTCCAGTCGGGTGGACACCATAGCATATCTATTGTATTTGAATATCTTTAGTTTTTGTACACATGGTAAACCAGTCAATTCTATTTGTTCAGTTTACGGAATAAATCTTATAGGTCTCGCAGAAATTGTTTCTTCTTTTCTTAATTAAATGGCATAGCAACGCATGCCGGGTACCAGCTAGTCATTAATAAATAAACACTTGACAACCTTCAACAATGTCCACAGCGACCTGCATCCTCTGTTGAAAGGTCATGTCGGCATTGAGCAGCGCGCAGTGCAGGTCCCACTTGAGGCGGCGCGAGATCAGCAGCACGGCGGGACTGCCGCCCGCGTACGAGTGGTCAATCACGGAACCACGCAGCGGCACTATCCTGTCGTGGGCGGGGATGTTTCTGGAAAGGACAAAATAATTTAATTCAAAATGGTATTAAAATTAAAACAACTAGCTTATTAACCTGTTGAATGCCGGGCGTATTTGGAAAAACCGCGCGGATTCTATCTTGTTGCTTTTTGGTCAAATACCCATATAAAAACAAAGGAATTACTTGTTTTCGCAGTTATTTTCTGTTTACCAGTTAATATATCTTATTATTAATGTATATTACGTTAAAATTAAGAGGTTTTTCCAGAATAGCTAACTAAAAAAAATATTTAAAAATCTCCCATTTTGGAAATAATTGTCAAAAAATATAATCACACAAATATAAACTGATTTTATTATTTCTACAAAAATCTGAATACATAGCCAACATGAAAAAACACAATTCAAAGGAGTTTGCAAATAAATAAATACCTTTATACGCATTTGGAAATGTAAAACTTCGATTTTTCGCTTTGACAGAGGCAAAAATCGACACACCACGTCATAGATAATTAATTTTAAAATATGCTAAAATAGCTAGATTAATGAAACCATCAGTTATGTCAAGAATGATATTGGTGCAAGCGATTCTGACCTTGTCCTTCATTCAATTTCTTTATACATAAGGCTTAAAATCGCATTTAAAAAAAAAAAACAAAACAAAAATCTGGGCTTCCGGCAAATGACAGGTTATTATTTGTCGTATTATTTGTTGCCTATCAGTTTCGCTCATGGATACATAAGTCTGATCAGTTGAAGCGACTATATGCATCTTTCTCTGAAATATGTTCCCTCATTCCCCCACCCAACTTGCTATCCAAGTAACTGTCCCTGTCTAACAGTTGTCTAGCCAATATATTTATACGTTTGACATTTACAACAATAAATTATCATTTACAACAAAAGTCAATTAGTGATTACAGTACACAAATTGATTAACACATAACAGAATATTTGGTGACTAGCAGGGGTGCCTGGGTTCAACCAATTTACACAAAACCTTGACAAATTATATACCTAAACCTTCCTCATGAATTACTCTACCTATTGGTAAAACCCGCAAGAAAATCTGTTGTGTAGTTTAAAATATCTAAGCGTACAGACAGCGGGAGCGACTTTGCTTTACACTATGTAAAGATGATCGTAAACAAAACGATTCCATTCCATGAAAAAAGAAAACTATCATAAGAAGATATGACTGTGTTCCGGCAATCAGCAAGTACCTGGTGTGGAAGAACTCCATGGCTAGTTCGTTGAAGTGGCGCTCGTCCGGTGGTACCACGCTCTTCACGGCGCACGGTTCGTATCCCGCCCAGGGGCCCTTCACAGCATACACTACTCCGTACTGCCCACGACCTAAACAATGGAATATAATATAAAAAAATCAATAATTATCAATAATAATTAATATTATTATGAATTTCTAATCATCAAACAGTATTAACCTGTTATTTGCCAGAAATGCGAAAATGCCGGCGGTGTGGGCGCATGCGCGCGGAAAAAATTTCGAAAAAAAAATTTTTAATGCGATTTTGACCCTTCTGTATACAGAATTTGTATGAAGAACAAGGTCAGAATCGCTTGCGCCAATATCATAGATGATATAGCCACTAGTCTCATTCACCTGGCAACACCAGAATATTTTTAAATGATTTTATCTTTGGAATCGAAATGTCAAATTTGCCCCGATGCGTGATTCTTGACGAAAACATCGTAAGACCTATCAATTTGTCAAATTAATGCAAATAATGTTGTTTTGGTACATAGTTTATTGTTCTAGGAATGTGTTTCGGTCAATAAAATATATGATAGCTCAAAATTAATCCACAAAACATTCAATTCAAAATTCAAAGTGGTGCTTTGTTAGAGAAAAGGAAGGGGGGGCCTGAGGGGGCCCGACCCATGACAGGTTAATAGCCTTGCGTCTGTCGTACACACTCGATTCACAAATAGATACGAACAGAAGTGCTGCCATCTATATTTTTAATACGCTAAAATATCTACTTTTGTAATTCAGTTTCGAATTAGAAAATTTGTCAAAGGATGGCCCCACTTATGTCAGCACGTCGCATGAAAACATGCCCCCCCCCCCCCTCTCTAGGTATAAATAATACAGTTTTGTAGAATTTGAGTGTCTCCGGATATAGAAAGATTGACGGTAATACTTAAGAGCGTTTAACCAGCCAGCGGCCGAAAATCCACATTTCGTCGAAAGATGTTTTTACGATTGTACAGGGCGGTTCCAATGAGAAAGATTAATTACTCTCCGTACCAGAGGAGAATGTTTAGCAAAAAGATTGGCAATATCGCATATAAATCATAGAAATCATTGTGTCTCCCTTACTACCATGGTTAGAAATATGTTCTAAATGGTGTTAGAAAAGGAAAACACCACGCATTATACTCAAATCTAAAATTTAACTGAAAAATAATTAAAATGTATACCTTTATGAATTCAAAGTTTCCAACCACAATTTAAAAAAAAAAAATGAAACTTTGTGAATTTTTTGTTAATTATTTTTACATGAAGCGACAAAATAGATAGTTTACGATAACATTTATAATATATAATGCCTAATAAAATTATTCTCTCTGAAATTGCTTGTGGGAAGAAGTGAAGCTAGGTAAGGAATACTCCGATTTGACTCTTGGAAACTGACCTATCTCCTTGCCCAGGTGCGGCAGACCGTGGCTCACCAGGTCCCGCAGGGAGGTGCTCTCCAGACAGAGGCGGGCGAAGCGGGGGGCATGTAGCTTCCTGACGGCCAGCTTCAGGTCCTCGGTCTGCTGCAGCCGCGCAGCGTGATGGTCGCTCAAGGCCTGCAGGGCGCTCTGGAATTGCTCGTGGGAGAGGCGAACTCGCTCTCGGAGCTGAAACAAGAGGTGTTTGAGTTGGATTAAATTTAGTTGATGAAAGAGATTCAAATGTAGCATTGTCATCAAATGGCGTTTCAGCTTCATCTTGTTTTTTTGACAATTAAAAGGTCCCTGTTAAATGATGATTCTAAGTCCATTTTAGCATTTGAATAAATTGTGATCAGCAGAAAAAGACAACTACTGAGTGGCCATTTGATAACAATGTTATATTTAAATTTCTGCACAATAACTGGGCCTAAGAGAAGGTCAAAATAGACCGGATTGCACAAGAATAAACCAGAAAGAACCGGAACTGACCAGAAAGGTTCAGAAAGGACCAATATGGGCCAGAAAGGTTCAGAAAGGACCAATATGGGCCATAAAGGTTCAGAAAGGACCCATATGGACCAGAAAGGATTAGAAAGGACCAAAGATGGACCAGAATGGAACAGAATGAACCAGAATGGAACAGAATGAACCAGAATGGATCGGAACAGACCAAGATGGACCAGAACAGATCAGAATGGATCAGAATGGACCAGGATGGACCAAAATGGAGCGGAACAGATCAGGATAAACCACAATGGACCAGAATGAATCAGAATGAACCAGAATGGACCAAAATGAACCAGAATGGACTAGAATAGACCAAAGTGAAAAAAAAAAAAATTTGCATGAAGGATAAAATGAGAATGAACCAGAATGAAAGATATAACAACACTCCAAGAGTGCCAGTCACTGTTTACCTGCATGGATATAAGACGTGCCAGCTTGGTAGCGTTCAGAGACTCAATGGTGTCCAGCGCCACCTGCTTCCTCCACTGCGGGCTGGCCACGCAGCAGGACTTGCCTCCCCCCACCGATATTGATAGTCTGAACACAAAAATAACAACAGGTCATTAATAATACACTGCACATGATTAACCCAAGCGTGCCAGCTAAAATGCCTGCCATGCGTTGGCTGACACTATTTTCCTAAGGTCAGGTCAAATCGCGTCCGCGCAAACTTCCAGCCTTCTTACAGCTTATCTAATCAGTTTGATAAGTTGAGACGATTACCGTAAGAAAAAGTACCAAAATGCGCCATTGCAAGATGTCAAAAATTAAAAGACAGTTTTTGTTTTCGTACGATTTTTTTTCTGTAAAACTATGTACATAGTATTATTATTATTTTGACTAAAATTTCATTAGATTAAGTGGATAATTACCCACCTTATTATCTCCCGAAAACATATAAAATCAAAACTGGATAAAACTCAAATTAACACTACCCGAGATAACAAATTTAGACGGAAAGTAACTTTTCTGATTCCAAAAACCAAAGAGATTTCATTTATTTTTCAGGTGGAAAAAAGGTTTCTGAAAATGAGTGATTGAATGAAAATGATTTAATTACCGATCCAATCCTTTCTAATCTCTACGTTTCTGTTTATAACATAACGTATTTGAAGTCGGTTGCTGTCAGGTAATTGTCATTCGGATAAAATTAACCACTTTTATATTTCTGTTATTGATAGCGGTCCAAAATTGTACCACATTTTCCTACCATTCGTAAAACATTTCCTTGGCCAGCCATTTATTTTAAAACAAAGCTATTGAAATGCTTCATCTATTATGACCATAGATGTCGCAAATCCGAAAATCGCAGACTATTTTAGAACGATGTTAAAAATATTTTTTCCCCGAATTTTTGATCAGCTGTTTACGGTTAAAATTAAGTCCTTTTTCCGTAGATATGCACCTTTCATTATCAAGTATACCACAGATAACATACAGAAATCGAAAATATTCTATATTGACTCGAATAAGTACCCCTCACGGCAGTTTCAAAGTAAAAAAAACCACGCAGGATTCTCGCGGTTATAAACTGTTTTTTAATAATTTTTTTTATAAATCCTACAAATATGAGATAAAAGGTAAAATACAGGTTAATTCATTGGCTATATAGCACTAAAATAAGTTTTTATATCTTCATGTTAAAATTCGAAAGGTAAGATTTTTTTAATGTTGGTAAAAAATTAAAAAAATGATTTTCTCAGAAAACTCGAGCAATCGAGGCAAATTTATATATTTCGCTTGTTCGCTTCAGTGGATCAATTAATTTCCGCCTTTAAGCGCACAAAAGCACGTAAAGAATTGTTTTATTTCAAGCCAAATTCTATTTCATCACTTTATTTAGGCCTTTTCGTCTTTATTGACAAAATGGCATAAATTTGACAGCAGCAGATCGTTGTTGACAGGAAGCCAAGTACCGTAAATAAATACAGATGTAAATGGTCGCTATGAGCCCTTATATAAGTTGAACATCCGAACAACTTCCATGAACATTATCATAAGTCGGATGCATATGAAAATACTTCTGTGAGTAATTTGTCAAAATCTTAAGTGTAAAGCTAGCCTAAGGTAATATACCTGTGGAAGAATCTCCGGAGATGATCAACAAGAGCATGCAGGAAAGAGAAGGATGCACATTGCTGCAGGTTGAGGGAGCGAGTGACCAGTAATATGCGACGAACCGCCTCTGAAGCTGGTCTCCGTCCTCTCCCTTCCTCCAGTGACTCGAGGCATCTGAAAAAAAAAAAAAATACGTTTCAACCACTGAGACAAAACGATGCGTTGTCAGTGTTTGTTAAGCCTAAAGTAAGCTCAATTTTCACCTACTTGTGATTAAATTCATCAAAATTTCAAATATCCAGAGGTTTTTTTTTCAATTATTTCTGGCTTACACCCTTCAAGAGTGTTCTAGGCCAGTGGTTTTCAACCTGTGGTACGCGTACCCCTAGGGGTACACGAAGCCAAATTGGGGGTATGCAATAAAGTGGCACGCATGAATAATCACTGGTTAAAAATGCCTGAAGTCGTGTTACACTCTGTATAAAATTGCGTAAATTGTGTTTGTGTGACTTGATTGCTAAAATCATGTGCATAACAAATAAATTATTAAAAATTACAAATGAAACACCACTTTCATTAGACGTGTACAAAAGATAGATAGAGGGTACGGGGAACAACAAATTTTTGGTAAGAGTCAAGGGGTACGCCGGCTCGAAAAGGTTGAAGACCACCAGTGTTCCCGAACCCAAAATTTCAAAATCGGGAGTATTTTCGCCTAAAAATCGGGAGAAATCAGGAGAAAACGGGAGAATTTTGAAGAAATCGGGAGATGACTAGAATTATTATAATAAAATTCTTCTCTTATCAATATTCCGAATTCCTTTTATTATTCCGAAGCAAAACCTTAACAACAAATGAAAAAACCCATAAGCCGCGCCATCAATACGATTATTGTAGATGTTGCCCGTGGAATAACGCAATTTTCCCTAACGTTCAACGGGAACTTCTCGTGAAACTTTGACCTTGAGGGCCGTTCAAGTATTACGTAACGCAATTTAGGGGGGGGGGGTCTTGTTTAACGTTACTGTGCGTTATGGGTGCGGGAGGGGGATTCGAAAAACGCGTTACGTAACATCTCCACTGTGAATCAGCGAGTGCTTTCTTAGACGTTCCTTTTGAGAACATGAATAGTTGCAGTCGGGACATGAAAAAAGTTTTTGTCCACCACTATGGGTTAATATGTTATATTTTAGATGTTCCTTGCGATAACATGAATAGTGGCAATCGGGACATGAAAAGATTTTTCTCCACTGTGGGAAAACTTGCGATTTTTTAGATTTGTCTTCATAGTACATGCATAGTTTCATTCAGAACATGAAAATAGCTTTTCTCCACTATGAATCGTGCTCTGGATTTTAATAACTGCAAAAAAAAACTTCCTTTCGCGATCTTTAATAACTACATTCGGGACAAGAAAATGTTTTTTGTCCACTGTGGATAAACATGTGATTATTCTGGTGCCTCTTTGTAAAACATTAATATAATAATACATTAATAGTTGCAGTAGAAACATGTAAAAGGTTTTATGTCACTGAGTCGGCAAATGATTTCTAAGAAGTTCTTTTGTACAATATGAATAATTGCAGTCGGGACATGAAAAAGCTTTTTATCCACTGTGGGTAAACATGTGAATTTTTAGATACCGTTTTGTAGCGCATGAATAGTCGCAGTCGGGACACGAAAAGGTTTTTCTCCATTGTGGGTAAACATGTGATTTTTAGATTTCTCTTCGTAGTACAAGAATAGATGCAGCCGGAACATGAAAAAGGTTTTTCTCTACATGAGTCTGCAAGTGACTTCTTAGATATCCCTTTTTAGAACACGAATAGTTGCAGTCAGGACATGAAAAAGGTTTTCACTTGCGTGAATTATACTGTGGATTTTTAAATCTTCCTTTTGAGAACTTGTATAACTGTATTTGGGACAAGAAAATATTGTTTTTGTCCACTGTGGATAAATATGAAATTTTTTGGTGCCTCTTTGTAGAACATGAATAGTCGCAGTAGAGAAGTGAAAACGGTTTTATGTATCTGTGAGTCAGCCAATGATTTTTAAGAAGTTTCTTTGTACAACATGAATAATTGCAGTCGGGACATGACAAAGGTTTTTCATCACTGTTAGTTAGCAAGTGCCGTTTTAGTTATTTTTTCGAGGAGAAGAACAGTTGCAGTCAGGACATGAAAAAAGTTTGAGCGCCTTGTTAGTGCATCTCTTTCAGAGGCAACGTTGATGTCCTTGTTGCAATTTTTTTGCTAGAAGCAGGCCAACCTAATCGGACTAAATTTCTCACTCTTTTTTATAATATTGGGAATATTTCTTTTTTTTAGTAATACTTCTACTCGTACCTGCGCCTGCACATCAGGATCTGAGGTGGTCATAATTAAAAAAAATATATTAAGTTCATAGAACAAAGTACTGAAAAACCTTCTGATTCGAAGAGGCGTTACGTAATAAATTATAAATTTCACCTCATAATTCATAGATGATCGGTTTGCATGGGTCTATAATGGAGATATGCTTAGATTCCGGTATTTTGTAATTATTCTAGTCAATACCCGAAACTTTTTTTTTAACCATACACAATTAGTTGCCTGTTGAGCGGACCATAATCAAAGAATTGAGGAGAAACGAACTCGCTCAGAACTTCGAAAAATCGGGAGATTTTGATGCCATTCCGGTAGATCGGGAGATGAAGTGAAAAATCGGGAGATCTCCCGAAAAATCGGGAGCTTCGGTAACACTGAAGACCACTGTTCTAGGCTATCATTTAAAATTACATAGAAAGGAAAGGTGAATTTATATGTATTAATTTTATTGAAATGAGCAAATTTCAGAATTATATGGAAGATTGGAGTCGAGTTCAGACTTAGAAGAGATGAGATGGTAATTGGAGGGGAGACAATTTTAGATAACACTTGATAGAAGAGAGGATATTTATTTAGAGAGGGACAACCAAAAAATATGTGATCTAAAGTTCCCACATCTAGACCACAGAATGTACAATCTGGGGAGTCGAGGATGTGAATTTTAAAAAGGTAAGAAGTAACGGAACAATGTCCGATTGTCATTATTCGAATAAGTGAGGATATTTCTTTTTTGGAAAAATGGGGGAATTTTTGATATAGGTTATGGGTTCAAATCATGGCGTACGAAACGAAATTTTGTTTTAACTTAATAAATAAAACCTCGAATTGTAATATTTAATCACTAAGACAATATTAGCGACTCTCAATCGAAAATTAGAAAAAGAAAAAGATACGGTCACACATAGGAAATGAACCCAGGACCTTAACCTTGCTTATAATCATACATAAAGATAGCATTAAAAAAATATGCATTAACCTCTCATCTGTTGCGAGCCTGCCGGCGAGCCTAAAAACAAAAACGATTTTAACCCTTATTATAAAGAAAATGTATGAAGTACACGGTCAGAATCGTTTGCGCCGATTTCAATCTAGGGACCCAAGTACTATTTGATTATTGTAGCTACTCTGAATTATTTTAAAAGAATTTTCTATGAAATTTGCTATTACCATCCAACGTTCAACAGGTTAAGAAAATGGAGATAATGTTGGTAGTTATTAGTTGAAGTATGATACAGTTAAATATTAACAAAGAGAAAAGGGTTGAATTAACTCAGTGGTAGAGCAGAGCCCCGACAAGACTAAGGTTCTGGGTTCAATTCTAGATGTGACTGTATTTTTTTCTGATTTTTCTGTCTGTTTTTTCGACGACTGTAGTTTTTTTAAAATTTTCAATTGAGAATCACTAATTTCACAATTTATTGAATTAAATAATTGTGTATTTGTGGCCATGTAGAACGAATGAACAAGGAAAGGAGTATAAGGAAAATATATGACGCAAATGTGAATGGTAGAAGAAATCAGGGACGCCCAAGAAAGACATGGCAGAATCAAGTGAATCAGATACTTGATTCAGGCCATGTCAAGTCAGAACAACAGAAAAACATATATGAGTAGATGTATGAATGTGAACGAGGCAAAAAAAGTGTGCCAAGACCGAGTTGTTTGATAGGCCATTCTCTCTACCTAAACCTGAGGGGAGAAACGGCATGATGGTTAGTGTATTTGCAGCACGTTCCAGAGAGGAAGATACTCTCAGTATCGCCCTGGTGTAAGACCATAATTCGGAATTGAAACGTTGTTAAGCCGTGTTTGGTGACCAGATCTGAATAGCAGGGTACTTTACCACCTTTCTCTTTCCCATCTCCTTCTCACTACCTTCAGTCTCACACAAGAACAAAAAAAGAATAATTTTTTTTTTTTAATTTGTAAAATGCCTCAATTTTGGCGCCAATCAATCATAATAATTTACATAAATAAATGACAAAAACTCACCTTTGCAGTGTGCCGAAATAGCTGTCTCTCAAACAGTCCACATACTTAACCAGCTGAGCGCTGATGTTCATGCTCAACCTCGCCAAAACTGCCCTCTGGACTTCCAAAGAGGCCTGCTTGAACGAAACCTGCGTGGCCTTACAGCAATCCACGTCCACTTTGACATTATAAACGTTGTCACTCTGAGCTTCAATATCAAACTTGACGCCGTTCAATTTGGGCTGGGCATTTTCGACGATGGGTGATACGAGTTCAGTCGGCCTCACAAAGTTCAGATTATTCGAGAATGCGTCGCTGTCGACATTCAGATTGTTCGAGAATGGATCACTGTTGATGTTCAGGTTGTTTGAGAATGGGTCCCTGTCGACGTTCAGATTGTTCGAGAAAGGGTTCCTGTCGACGTTCAGATTGTTCGAGAAAGGGTCCCTGTCGACGTTCAGATTGTTCGAGAATGGGCCCCTGTTGAAGTTCAGATTGTTTGTGAAACTCGTCTCACTTATCGGAGAGTCGATAACGTCGTATTCTTGCAAGTATTCATCGGTTATGTTGTCCAATAGATCCGGTCTAGGGTGATAGCAGTCGTTTAGCGGTTGGGTCGGCACCTCGGTTGTTATGTTGGGAGTCAGCTGATTTATATTGCCGTGAAGGACTCGGTCGTTGTAGAAGATGGACTGGCTTCTTTGGTTGACACAGTCTGCGGAGACATGGCAGGAGGAATCTAAAAGACAGAAAAATAAATTTTCAGATACTAATTAAATTAGACGGAGTTAAAGGAAGGAGTTAAATAATATCTAAAAGATACAAAAAAAAGGGTAAATTTCATCGGTAATGTAAGCGTGCTGAGTCTGTTCTAAGGATATTTTAATGTAGCCTCCTGGAACATCCGTTCACATCTGATGAGAACGGGTCGTTTCTTTGACTCGTTTTTATGTAAGTCGTCTCATATATGAAATGAGCTACTGGCATCTGTTTTTCCTCCTTCATATAATCCAGGTCTCGTCAAGGCACGCATTAATAAATCCCTTCCTACAGCCCTTACCTTAACCCGCCTCATAATGCTGTCCGGTGTCTCACAAAAAATAATTTAAAAAAATGAGTGTGCTTTAGACAACACCACTGAAGTAAAACTTTACATTGATATATGACGTTTCACATTAAATATATGCGTTTCATAGCGTTTCATGCGTTTCATAGCGTTTCACATTAAATATATGGTTCTTTTTCGTAGCGCATTCATCATTTTACCCCCAAGTGTCGAGCGTGCGTAAAGAAGTTTTACTTCAAAAATTTGCCTTGTTTCCTGGAATCCAATGGATCAACGATACATATATGTACATACTTCAAAGTACCTTCCATTTAAAAACTAGTAAAACAGACAAAAGCTTGATTTAAATATACTTATGGATAAAATAATATTTACAGACACGTGATATTCGTGCCGATGTATTTTTTTTTGCATTAACTCCACACTGAGAGGTCCTGAGGAAAGTCATCTTTGCGGATGCTGTGTAGAGGCTATTTTTAGAAAGGAACGAGAGGAAGTTCTGGGAAGGAAATACGTATGAAGGGTGGGTAGGAATCTGGGGATCAGTATGTCCAGAGTGATGGGCGTATGAATCCATCCCTCTCACTGCGGTGCAAGGCGATATTCCTAGAGAGTGCGGGTGGAGAAGTCAAAGACACTCCCTCGACCATTCTCTCTCGATCTGGCCTGCCATGCAGCTGGTGGGCAGATGCATCCGCCGTAAAGACCCGGACAAACCTAACCCCGTGAACCCGGGTACTCCTGCTAAGTCACCAAAAGTAGCGAACTACTTGGAGTGACCTATGACAGAGGTGTTGGTTATCCAATAAATGGTTCTCGGTATAATACAATCTAGGTAGTGAGTTGGATATATTAATATATCCATTTTAATTTTCAATATGCAACATCTATTGACTTTCTCACAAGTCTAGGAAGTTTCTAAATAGTTGTTTACCTCTTCCTTCCCAATCTATGCAGTTAATACTGTTCTTCATCTCTTGCAGGACTCTCTGTACAATGGAAAACAGTTCTTCCTTCTTCTCTTCTCCTGTGAACTTCTCATGCAGAGTCTGAAAAACATTACATATTTTATTCATTCAAATACAACAGATTGTATTCAAATTATCCACTGGAGCGATCACGCAAAATAAATAAATTTGCCTCGATTTCCCAGAAGTTCATTTTTTTAATTTTTCGCCAACATTAAAAAAATCATACTTTCGAATTTTAACATGGAGACATAAAAACTTATTATAGTGCTATATGGCCAATGAATAAACCTATATTTTACCATTTATCTCTTATTTGTATTATTTATAAAAAAATATATTAAAAAATCGTAAAGTTTATAATAGCGGGAATCCTGCGTGTTTTTTACTTGAAACTGCCGTGAGGGATACTTATTCGAGTCTACATAGAATATTTTCGATATTATATTTCTGTATGTTGTCTGTGGTATACTTGATACTAAAAGGTGCATTGCATATCTATGGAAAAAGGACTTAATTTTAACCATAAATAGCTGATCTAAAAATAAATATTTAAAAAAAATATTTGTAACATTGTTATAAAATAGTCTTCAAAGTTCTGATTTGCGACATCTATGGTCATAACAGATAAAACATTGCAATAGCTTCGTTTTAAGTTCAAAATAACAAACGTGGGAGCTACAAATATATATATTTTTTTTTAAATTTGCTGAATCAAGAGATAATTGCCTTTTTTATCCGAAAAGCAATTGGAGACATTTAAAATGGCGCCAATATATGGCAAAAATCGCTCCAGTTGTTACAAGGTAGGTAATTGTTCACTTAACCTAATCAGATTTTAGTTAAAAATAAAAAAAATACAATTTTTTTTATGAAAATATCATACTATTTTTGACATCTCGCATTGGCGTATTTTGGTATTTCTTTTGGTAAGCGTCATTTATCAAACTGATTTGATAAGTTGTGAGAAGATTAGACCTGTCAAAAAAACTTAAGTAACAACAACTTCTGTAACTTGCTATAAATTACGGTAAGTAACTTTTGGTGTCAAAAAGTGTCAGGAACCAGGCTACACGCTAAAATTATTCCTCGTGACCGCAGCACCTTGGATACCTTATTTTACAGACAGCCCTCGTACTTGATGACAAAATGTCAGGATAAGCGAGGGATTAATAAAATATATTACTTACGTCGTAGAGCTGCTGTTCCATGACGGCGACGTAGTGAATTTTTCTAGGGACAATTTGCATCTCTCTCGCCATGTCGAAGGAAGATATTATAAACTGCTGCAGCAGAGCATTGTGAATCTACAAAATATACACTATTATCATGTGATTCACGTACATGTGAGTTGACAAATTCAAGTTGAGCGTTCCAGTCCAGGCATGAATATCCCCGCTAGTCAAGACCTTCATCATCGCACAAGCCACATTTTTTCACTATAATGACGGTAGTAAAGGCCCATTCGGACTAGACTAGTAGTTTAATCAGTGGTTTAGTAGAAAATTCAATATGGAAGGAGCGTATCTCGGGAACCATTTGTTGGATAACAAACACTTCTGCCAAAGGTCACTCCAAGTGGTTCGCTACTTTTGGTGACTTACCAGGAGTGCCCGGGTTCACGGGGTTAGGTTTGTCCGGGTCTTGGCGGCGGATGTGTCTGCCCACCAGCTGCATGGCAGGCCGGATCAGTTTGTTAAGCTTGGTGACTAAGCAAAAGTTCATAGGGTGAGGTTTGTCCAGGTGTTGGCGGCGGATGCGACTGCCCGCAAGGCAGGCCAGATCGGGAGCGAATGGTTGAGGGAGGGAGCCTTTGGCTTCTCCAGCCATACTCTCTCAGAACATCGCCTTGAACTGCAATGAGAGGAATGGATCTGACCCCCAGATTCCTACTCACCTCTCATACTTTTTTCGTTCCCACTACTTCCTTTCCTTAATTATCCTAAAAAGACCCTCTACACAGCATCCCCAAAGATGACATAGGCCCTGAGGGGAATTATTTTCCTCAGGGCTTCCGGTGTGGAGCTTAAGTAAAAAAAAATATATATATATATTTAATGGTATTTCGACACATTTTATTACTAAATTTCTCGCTTCTCGACTACACTACTAGCCTAGTCCGAACGGGTCTTTATAGTGTGGCCCGTTACAATTGGAAAATTTTTAGTAGACCATCTTACCTCACTCAATTCGTTGCAGTCGTCCAGAATATAATTCCTCAAGCATCCCTTACTGAAGGTGACCAGATTGTAAATAAACTCGTCCCTTTGCAGAACGCTGTCCACACTGGTGGAGCCCATGTTGGTTGGTAAAGGGAGCTTGTTTTTGCCGTGTTTAGGTGGGCTGTCTTGCGTCGCTTCGAGGCTGTTCATTTTAGAGTCGTCCACGATCAGCCAATGACCGGTGAACTTTTTTTGGGATAACGGGTGAGCTGAAATAATGGATAATTAGAAAAAGAACATAAGCATGTCGGAAAGTGTTGTGATGATGAACTTGCGACTAAAGTATCATTGTATAAGGGGTGTGAAGGAACTGTTGAGGGAAAGGATTGAGAGGAAGTTCTGGGAAGGAAAAAGGTACGAGGGGTGGGTAGAATCTGGAGGGTCAATGTGTCCAGGAGTGACGGACGTATGAATCCGCTCGCTATTAGAGTCCAGCTGGAGAGGTCTAGGATCAAAATAAGAGACGTTCTAAACGTTGAACCTCTACGTCAGGGGTTCCCAAACTTATAAGTATCACGCCTCCCTACTGCTTAAAATGAATATGCCCACGCCTCCCCTCGGCCCAGGGCCCAGCAAGTAAAAACAAGTGGGCTCGCCAAGCAATTGTAAAATAAAATAAGTGTAGGTAATAAAGTCCAAAAATACATTATTAGATGTTTTATTATAAAAATATTTCTTTTATACACTTGTTATAAGAAAAGTCAATGCGACGGATGAGCTTGAATGTTTTTGACAAGATTTGGAATGAAGAGCGGAGTGGTGACCGCCGCCTACGCCCGCGCCCGCGCCCCCCTCCACATAGGGGCGGACAGATGTCATGGCTCAACATAGCATGACAAGAGGTATGACATTGCTTAATGCTCTACCAGCGGATATAGATGTGTTTAACATAACTATAACATGTTTTAAAAAAATTATGTATTGTTAGTTGTAAGAAAATTGTACCATAATTGGACTAACCTGTCTGTCGTACAATTATAAAAAAAAAAAAAAAAATATCTTCGCGCCCTCCACTTTGAAAATCAATGCTCTACGTAGAAAAATCGCAACTCTTACTCTTTGTAGAAAAATCGCAACTGAGGTGGCTTGGGCACGTAGTAAGAATGTCTGATGACTGAATTCCTAGGAAAATACTGTGGGTCCCCGACCCGAATAGGACAAGGGGAAGAAGATGATGATGATGTTACAATGTTGTTGTTTATATTATTCTTTAAGAAAAAAAAAAATGTTATAAATATTATTACTTTGTTTAATGCATAATTTATTTTCTTATCTATAATTTATTGTAACGGGAGAAAAAGGATGCACAGAAATGTTTAGTGAAAAAACCAGAAATATCAGGAAATAACTAAAGCAAAGTGTTTTTATAGAGTTTGTGATAAAAACATCTCCAGGCATGTGGAAGTGATAAGAGAATAATTAAAGTAAGGCGGTGGTCACTATGATTCATGTAAGTTCAATTCACCACAAAAATACAACAACATGACAATAATATCATATTTTAAAGAAAAAATGGTATAGGAAAATAGAATAGAATAGAAAAACCAGAGGGTGCCGTATAGAGAAAAAATTATAATCAAATCTAGTCTTGTGTTTCCGTTTACTTGACATTTTTAATTAAACACTATTCTCACTTCAAAACAACAGGTAAATATGTACGCACGTGCACATGAGATAAGTTTTGATGTTAGACTGCTAGACGACGACGCGGCGATGGAGGGCATAGGCGTAGAGGGGCGAGGGAGTTGCGGGCGGAGGGTACCGGATTATTGGACGTATCGGTCTATTGAAGTACCGGATTAGTGAGATTGTACTGTATATACAACGACGGCTCGACGTTAATATAGCGACGGACGCCTGCCCTGGTACTGCAGAGGTGCGCTGCAGAAATAGCTCCAATTTTGACTAAGCTTTTTAAAATGTCCCTGAAGTCTGGCTCTGTGCCCTCTGGTTGGAAAAAAGCGATCATTCACCCTATTCCAAAGAAGGATGACCGCTTCAACCCCGCCAACTACCGCCCCATAGCAATCACAAAATAATTACTGGTTTATGGTGTTGCTTTTTTGCAACTAAATTAGATATTCGGGTTGATGTTACTACTAAGTTGTAATCTCAAATCGGATTCCATTTGTAATCTGTTTCTGTATTTGTTTTTAGTATACACAAAAACGGGGAATGCCTTTTCACAGCGGTATGTGGTTGAGAAAAGCAATAAATTTTTTGATATTTCCTTATAATCTTTCTTCACATTCACCCAAAAACTTGATAAAGAGGATTCTTTCAAATTATGTTTCAAAGCTGAATCACAAGATATTTCTATTAATTGATTTTCCTGTGCCGTTGTCTAGCCAGTAATATCAGTAACATCTGTGTTGAAAGAGTCTAATATCCTATATTTTTTGTCGGGTACTGGAAAATAATCCTGAAACGAAGACGCATAGCGATTACGACACTTTTGGTGGCATTTATTTATTATTTTTAAATGGTCCAGAGATGAGACTGCGGATCCCCATACACGTATTCGCGGACCCCTGGGGTCCTCCCCCAAACCACAGGTTAAGAAACACTAGTTTAGTGTATAGGAAAGAGCTGCAACATTATTGTGATACAGAATGTACGTAACTGTATGAAATTAAAGTGCAAAATGAACGAGATGGATAAGCTGCGTACAAGAGGACAGAGGACTGGAGATGAATGGTGAGAGACCGTAGCCAGTGGAGAATGTTTTAATAGAGGCCAAATTCTATTCTAAGATCCCTAAAATATCGTCAAAATATGTTATTATAAATATATCTAGAAAGTAAAAGTTAAAAATTACTTACTCATAAGTGCAAGTTGTTCCACGAGGCACGCCAAAAAAGTCCTCTGCTTATCCAACAACTTTTCCTTATCACTTTCCTCGTCCATTTGAAACACAATCGATTCGCTACTATTGGCCGAACTTAATAGCTTTTCATCCGTTTCCATGCACGGTTCCATTTTCAAGTCTCTGCCATCTTTTGTGGGCCGCTGACTGAATTCGCTATTGGGACTCAGCAAAAAGTTTGACATTGGCGAAACGGACGAGTATTCAGAAGTCGTAGCGTAATCCGCCGATTTGGCGTACATATTTTCCATGGATAGAGGAGATTCGTTCAGGGTTAGCGAATAATTTTCTAGAGACGCAGTGTTGGAGTCCACGTCTTTGCTGACCGTTTCGGGTTCCGGCGTTACTTTCACATTCGGAATTAGTCGTAAATTTAAATTTTTGTTTTCGGCTTGCTCGACGCTGTCCGAGAAGAGGACGAATAATACTTGAGAGTTGGGATGGAGTTCGTATATTTGTCGCAAGTCCAGGAGATTCTAAAATATCGAAATTTGATATTAACACATAACTTAGTACAATGATATAGTTGTTATGGACTGCAGTCTGTATAGTAAGGAATGTCTTGTTGATAGCCAAACTGTCATATGAGAGGGCTGCAAAATAAAAATTTCAAAAGATAGTTAACCTCTCAGAAATAGACTTATGTTTATTATGTGTCCCTTAGAAAACTGTCAAAACGTGATAATATTTGTGTTATTTATGATTTTTACTAAAAGCTTCATAAATCACGTTTTGGGAAACGTAGCCTCATTCTAAAAACTGTTTTGAAAAGGTTATGAAATAAACTTTCAAATTGTATTATTACAAATAAATAATAACATTTGTAAATATTAAAATTTAGAATGCAAACATAAAAAAAAATGTAAAAATGACCCACGTGATGTTTTATGTGAAAACGGTACTAAAATCACAGATTATGTAAAAAAAAAAACACTTATTCTATCGTATAAATGTATAATAAACAATTCTGTCACCTCACTTTTTTACCACTTCATACAAAATTTTTTTAATAAAAAACTAACAATGTCTCGAACAAATGACAATCAAACAAGATGGAAGTTCCATTCGGCTCAGATAATTAATCTCTACGTTCCATAGATATTTTTGAATACAGACGCGTAGCGTTGTTTATTATCGATATTCCATTTTTTATTTCATGGTAATCCGTATACTAGTGATGAAAATAAATCAATTTTTGTAAAATCTCGCGCGTTTACGACAAAAGACGCTCTAATGTCTTGACCGCTATTATTATATTCGCGTCTTTTGACGCTCTAATGTTCCGAGTGGTTAAATGGTAGTTAAAATACAGTTAAATAAAGTTAAAAGTTAGTTTAAAATGGTGACCGGATAACTCTGATGCGTACAACTTCAACACCTCCTTTTATAAGTCTTTAAAAGTGATGATAAAAAAATTTTAAATAGTTAAATAGGTGTTATGGGATATTTTTCATTTTTTTTTGTTTTTTTGTACTTTTAATGACTTTTCAAAGGGGTGTTGAAATGCCACTTTGTTGAATTGTCGTTGAACCAGTTAAAATATAGTTTAAAGTGAGTTAAAAGTTAGTTAAAAGGTAGTTTAAACAAAAGTAAGAAATTAGTTAAAAATCTGGTAAAATTTAGTTAAAATATAGTGGAATGGTTAAAAGAAAATTAAAGGGTAGTTAAAAGATAGTTAAGTGATTTGCTAGTTATTTATTTTATAGTTAAAAGATACAGTGAAACCCTCTTAAGAAGTTTTCATGCTTAGAAAGTACGGTTTTTTTGAGTCCCTAAAGAGCCGTTCACATTTGGCGAGTATTTCAGTAGAGTGAAGAGTATATTAGTAACTGAACGCATCCGAACACCGTAATTTTATTAGAATGGGTTTGTTAGCTCTTTAGTAGATTCAATCCATTTCTTTCAATTTTTCGGGCGAGTAGCCCACCATGTGTCCCTGCGCACTGTCATGCACAAACCCTCCATTTTAGCAGAGTTAATTTTTAAACGCGCGGAAATGTCGTGGCATTAGAGCAAAGTTGCTACTCTTAAATTATTTATTAATTCTGCTATTAATTTCACTAATTTATTCTGCCGCGTCTTCTCAAATAAGCATAGAAATCATCTTAATTAGCGAATTTACTTTGCTTTGTAGCAACCTGTCATCCGCCGTCATCGGGCGGCGGGCACAAATGTACTCTACTTGAAAGTAATGCGAACGGTTTTCGGCGAGTCAAGTAGCAAGTATACTCGCTACTTGACTTACTACTTGATCAATGTGAACGTACATGCCTTTAAAGACTGAATAGAATGTATATGAGATCCCTGAGGCGTATGTGTGGTAAAACCATGTATGATCGTGTGAGAAACGCAGAGATCCGCAAAGAATGCAAGGCTGATGTAAGCGTAATGAGTAAGATCAAGAAAGGAACGCTCCGATGGTTCGGGCATGTAGAGAGAATGAACGAGGAAAGGAGTGTAAGGAGAATATATGACGCAAATGTGAATGGTAGAAGAAGTCGGGGACGCCCGAGAAAGACATGGCACGACCAAGTGAATCAGATACTTGAGTCGGGCCATGTCAAGAGTCAGAATAATAGAAGAGCATGTATGAGACGATGTATGAATGTTAACGAGGCAAGGAGTGTGTGCCAAGACCGAGTTGTTTGGCGGTCCGTCCTCTCTGCCTACCCCTGCGGGGAAACGGCGTGATGGTTAGTTAGTTTTAGTTAGAATAATTTATACCTCATATAACATTTTCCCGCTAAGAAGTTTTTTCAGGCCCTTGGAAGATTTCTTAAAAGAGTTTCACTCAAGTTAAAAGAGGGTTAAAAGATAGTTAAAGGTTATATAAAAGATAGTTAAAAGTCATATAAAAGATAGTTATATAAAGGTTAGTTAAAAGGGTTCCATGTCAACTCAGAATGAAACCAACTCATAATAACTCAGAACCACCTCAGAAATGTCATTAAAAGCTATAATATAATTTTAAAAAGCCGGTAACCCTAACCTAACTTAACCTATTCAACCAATGTTTTTATATATTTTTTATTATCACTCTTAACCACTCCGAACTTAGTCGAATACTAAAAACTATTTTTGAAAGGATATGAAATAAGCTTTCAAATTGTTATGTTACAAATAAATATTAACATTTGTAAACATTAAAATTTAGAATGCAAACATAAAAAAATGAAAAAGTGACGCACATGATGTTTTTATGTAAAAACGGTACTAAAATCACGGATTATATAAAAAACCATATTTATTCTATCTTATAAATGTATAATAAACAATTTGGTCAACTCGCTTTTTTATCATTTCATACAAGAATATTTAATTTATTTATTTATTTATTTATTTATTTATTTATTTACGGACGAATAGTCCATTAACAATATAACAATAACACGAATAAAAAATAGAGAGATGACAATGGAAGGAGAGTACATATATATGAAGAGCATTGACAAAATACATATAATATAAAAGTAAACATAGAAGATAGTAAATATAAATTCATATAATATAAAAGAACATAAGTAGCTTGAAGATGGATTTAAAAGACTTTAAAAAATCACATTGCGTATCGACTGCCGAAAGTCATTTAGGCTTACACCAAAAAATTCAATGCATTGATTTGCGTTGACAAGTCTCGACATTCTGGATAAAGGAGAATGATATCCATAATTAGTAGAATGTTGATTGAGGAACAGCAATTCAATATTTCGGAGTCTACGGGAAGGGATGTTGAACTGGATGAGTTGTAACAAAGCAGGTGTGTCAGTAATACTGTTGATAATTTTGAAAATGCATATTAGATCAGAGTCCTTTCTACGTTTTTCTAAAGAAGAAATGTTTAAAGTTTGTTCAATTTCATCATACGAGTACTCGCCTCTTTCAAGTCCTAACCTCCAAGCAATCCCTCGCAGGAAGCGATGTTGTACAGATTCGATGTGATAAATATGGACAGCATAGAAAGGAGACCAAATAACACTAGCATATTCAAGGTGAGGGCGAACCAGCGAACAGTAAAGAGTTTTAAGTGTACTTATATGTTAATAAAAAAATAACAATGTCCAACAGTGGATAGGCAATTTGGCGGTCTATCATGTATCTGACAGAAAAGATTTTTTTTTATCTATTCCTATGGACATCTTGAACAGTGATGGGTAGCTTGATTTATTATAGAGCTTCTCCTTTTTGTTTTAGGGATGTCACTAGAACAATAACGGAGTTATGACGATTTCTGTATAAACATACGCGTTGACGTGTAAACACGCTTATTGTACTTAACTGATGTTGGCATATTAATTATATAACGTGTATATCTGCTGAGTGGTTAATGACCTTTCTGAGTTGCTTTTGAGTTGGTTTCATTCTGAGTTGTCTGGTTAAATAGTTAAAAGATAGTTAAAGAATAGATAAAAGATAGTCAGAGAATGGTTAAAAGATTTAATAGATAGTTTGCATCAATAACAACAATTAAAAATTCCAAACCTCTTCACTGAGTCCGCTGTAGGTTTCAACATGTTCACTTTCAATTTTCAACTTCTCACCAAGTTTCTCTTTCTTTTTTCTATCGGCCTTCATGGCTTTTATCTCCCGTTTCGTCTTGAAGAAATTCCCCACGCATTCAGAGTTATCCCCGCAAACCTCGTTCGCGCAGTTGCCTTGCGTGAAAAAGTTCGCCGATGCGATATCACAGTCCTCCACGCCAGCGTTCAATTCGTCTTTTCTTATAACGAAATCTTTGAACCGACTCAAAAAACTTTTAGATCCGTTCATAATGGGGTTTGAATCGTTACGCTTTTCTGGCGGCGGTTTTAAATTTGAAAAATGGTCTATTTTAATTTTTGTTTTTCTCTTGTCTAAAGAGCCTATAGGCCCTAATTCGTCTATGGCATACACAATTATCGGATAGATGTTCTCTAGAAGCGCTCCCCGCTTAGCATAAAATGTCTCGTAGTCTTTGATTGTGGATTCATGGGTAAAGTCATACGGAGTCTTGTTATCCAGTGAGAGTTCTCCCAAGTCGGGCGGTACGAGGATTTGTACGCTGTTTTCTAGAAATGGATTGCAAAGTTCGATATCCATTACTGTTGAGAGATCCATTGTGTCACTTCTTTTGAGATCCTGAAAATAAGACATTGAATGTAAATAACACCAGAGGCAGACTGAGGAAGAGGTGGGTAGACTGTGTGGAAGAGGATTGGAGCAACACGGGAAGGACTGAGGACTGGAAGCGAATTGAAAGGGACCGCACTTAGTGGAGAACATTTGTAGAGGAGGCCAAATCCCACCCTGCGATTTATTATTAAAAATTAATAAAAAAAATATATAATTTACAGATACAAAATCTTTTGGCCCTTTCAAATCTAAATTAAAACTGGCAGTGTTAGAACATATTTGTTGCTTAATAATAATTGGTGGAATTATTTGAAAAATTTTGGAGTTTTTTTTTTCAATAGTTTAGTTTTGCTACTCTCATTTGGTCTCTGGAGGCATTTTTGAGACTTTTATTTTTTTTAATTCCAACTTAAAATATAAAAAAATCTGTAGGTTTTGGACGACTAGGGGCAGGTTGAGCGATTACTCGGCTGAGTGACCAGTGATGACATGTATAAGAAAGTTTTTTATTGTTTAGTTTTGAAGAAAAAATTTTAAAATAAAAAACAAAAAACAACAAAAAAAGTCACCGGACATCAACATTTTTTCAACTCTGAATAGTGTCAGGAATCACTGGTTAAAAGTAAGTCAAGTACTTCCTTTAACACCCTGTATACAGGGTGTCCGGGTAAAGTGCATTAACTTCGGGAGGCGATTCTACATGATATTATAAGTAAAAAAGATAAATAACTTTTTTCGAAATTCCAACTTTTAGGGCTTGTTTTTTGGTAAAAAGATAAAAATAGACCGGTGTGTGCCGCTAGCTTTATTATTTTCCGCTGCTACGATACAGGCCAGTCACAAACATGCTATGTTGCCACAATAGTGCCCGGCGGGCGCTCAGCAAGTAAGATCGTACCTCACACTAAGGATTTTTAGTAGGTACGTCTTTTTGTATGGGAAAAAAAATGTTGGAATTTCGAAAAAAGTTATTTATCTTTTTTACTCCTACCATCATGTAGAATCACCTCCCGAAGTTAATGCACTTTACCCCCGGACACCCTGTATATTTATATATCATATTATCATATTTTGCTTCATGATTATAAATATTAGAGATGAAACGGATACATATTTTGCAGATACCGGATACCGAATATACAGCCAACCTTGTAATAGGATAGCCGGATATCCGTCCGCCGAATACCCGCTCGAACATAACCGATCGGGTGGATTCGTGGAGTTCGGGCCCTTTCATTTATGAGTGAAGCTGTTGTTTGATTGTCTTATTGAATTGATTGCAAACACAATCATTTGAGGTTATGAAAAAACGTGCTGTTATAGTTTGAGTTTGAGGTGATTTTATTAGTATTTCTTTTTTATAAATTTAAAGAGATTCAGTTACCGAAGAAAAATGTCTTCAATAAAGAAAAGATCGCCTTTATGGAAATATTTTGATATAAAAAGTGACAATCAAAACGAACGATTTATCTATTGAATGTTATGGTTAGGTAAATAGGTGTAACTGATGTAAGTACAACACGCTTCAAAAATGCATACTCCAATTTGGACCGAGACACTAGTATAGCATACTGTGATCAGAATTAAGGGAAATGTCAGAAGTTGGAGAAATTATAACTATTCTACAGTATTTGCTTCAAGTGACGAGGATAATCATCAATACATATAATGTGTTCATTGTAAAAAAATAAAATCATTGATATTAAATTCAGAGTTTATTATTAAAAGGAAACACTCAAACCTTGTGTGGTATTTGATCCCAGTTGGAATCCAAGGCCAAATTTGGCTCCACAACTTCAAAGTCCATTCCGAGGCTCAGTCGAATCTGTCTCCTGGGACCGTGCTTCAGTCTCAACTGAAACAACAAAACATACTTTAGGAATAATGACACATTTAGGGCCTTACTAATAAAGGTGTTTTAAATTTTACACAACTGATGAACAACCAATTAATCTTAATATATAAAAATGAATGTTTCTTTGTTTGTCCTATATCATATCATAGATGCGATTGTGCATGGTCCGTTTATAAAAATATTTCTCGAAAACGGTTTTATTTCTGAACACAACGACTGTGCGTGTTCATATATGAACTGACAAATCCGCACAGTTGTTGTGGGCAAAAATACCACAAAAATTTAAAACCGTTTTCGAGAAATATTTGAAATATAGAAGGTTTATAAAAATATTTCTCGAAAACGGTTTTATTTCTGAACACAACGACTGTGCGTGTTCATATATGAACTGACAAATCCGCACAGTTGTTGTGGGCAAAAATACCACAAAAATTTAAAACCGTTTTCGAGAAATATTTGAAATATAGAAGGTGTCAGACATGTACTCGAAGCCGGGATAGTTAATGATAGTTGGCATTTTTATATTGCATTCTAAGAGAAATCCCGAATTGTAGCTGAGCAGTGACCTTTTTGTCAAAAGAATCAATGAAAAAAGAAAAAATATGTAATATTGTAAAAAAATCTATTGATGAATAAACATTTTATTATTATATCGGGATGTTCTGTATTAGTGCCGTCGGAGTATACATTTAGGCACATAATAATAATGATTTATTATTATGTTTTCACCAAAACCATGTTGATAAAACATAATATTACTGATGTACGTTTTTGTGCAATTTGTCATAGCTTTATTCAGGTGTTGATAATTTGTAGCTAGATACCTAAAATTCCCTTTGTTAATTTCTACTGTTTTTCAGTTTGTATTTTATGCTTTGTTCTGTGTTATTATTGGATAATAGTCTATAAACTAATGTAATAAATAAAATAATGTCATAATAACAACCGATTAGCAGAGAATGGAAACTATTACATATATCAATTGTTTAGAGGGCCATTAAAAAAAACGGTTTTATGTTTTGTTTTCGGAGAACCTTAAGAGAAATAAATCTCTCAGGGCCTGTGTCAGTTTTGGGGATGTTCTGAGAAGGATATTTTTAAGGAAAGGAAGGAGGCAGGTTTGATTACTGCTGGCCCAGGAATCATTCATTGGTGACATGGCAGGGGTGGCTAGGTTCATGGGGTGACGTTTATCCAGGTCTTTGCAGCAGATGCGCCTGTATATACTGATAGCCTTTGACCTCTCCAACAGGACACTCTCGACCCATCGCCTTGCACTTCAGAGCCAGTTCACACTTCGGTTTTAAAAACGGAGGAGGGTTCCGTTTTTAAAACGGAAGCCCTAGCCGCTGTAGTGGCTCTATGGAGCTGTTCACACTTGTCGGTTCCGGCGTGAAAACGGATACGTTATTTTTTGCCGGAGAGTTTGCCTACGTAGAGCGTCCGTTTTGAAGTCAGAATGGGACGCGCTGGCTCATACATTTCAATGGAGCTGTTCACACTAGACGGAGAACGGATCCGTTTTGACCCCGCCACACCCCGCTTCTCGCTCGCCCCTCGCCCGCCCGCTCCCAGATGGCAAATTACGCGGTTGTGTTTTTATGGGGCGCGCGTTTTACGTTTATAATAATATAATATAATATATATTAATAATTACAATAATTTATAAGGAAATAAATCTCGAATATTTAATCTCACTGGTCGAAGAAAGAGTTGTGCTGTGGGATAAAACGACAGAAGGATATAAAAATAATTGCTATAATTGGATGTACCCAAAATTTTCTTTCCACTTTTTTCCTTCTTTTTAATAAGTACCACATGACAACAAGAGCTTCATCGTCGTCCATTGCGCACGACCATCTACTAAAGAATGAGTGAATGTTTTGGTGGTTGTTTTCGTAGAGTAGGATCCGTTTTCAAAACGGATCCGTTTTAAAAACGGAAGTGTGAACAGGGGCCTAGGGCTTCCGTTTTTAAAACGGGACACGCCTCCGTTTTTAAAACGGAAGTGTGAACGGGCTCTAAGTGGGAGGGATGAATTCTTATGTCTGTCACTACACGACACATTGTGACCCCTAGATTCCTACCCACCCCTCATACCTCTAATTTCTTCCCAGAACCTCATCTCCATAATTTCTTTAAAAGTCCCTCCACACATCAGAAATTATTTTCCTATGCAGAGCTATTGTATTGTAGGCACTACACTATAGTAGCCATAAATATATTGCTAAGGCAGTACCATAGCTTGGCAACACCAAGGCCCACGCACCATAGCGACAGTTCCGTTTCACGATTCGTTTCCTGCGAATTCATTCTCGTGAGGTGCTTTGGTCTTGCTGGGTCGCAAACGTGTGCCTCTTAGTATTCACACTTGTTAAACTTAGTATAAATAATTGTCGTGTAATTAAATCATAAAAGGTGAAGTTGTAAATATAACTCAATTCAGTTCAACATAACACATAACCATTTCTCATTTATTACCCTTAATATAGAGTCAAATAACGTGGTCGGATCGGCCGCAGGTAAGTATTACTGGACAGGCCATCAAATCCCACCATTCTTATAGTATAAAAAAAATCGATGTTAGTAGAGATTAGTTTCAACTAAAACAAAGCTGGACTCACCCATCTCCAGCCCTTTGTGGGAGGCAGCGCGGGGTTCCTGGTGGGAAGGAGGCTCTCCCCGAGGAGGTAGTTGACCAGCCTGGCCCGCGCAGGGCCCAGGGTCACGATGGAAGCAGGTCGGAGCGCCCCCTCGCGGGATATTCTCACCGCTTCCGCTATGGCCGATTCTACAAGGAAGGGAAGATTGTGATCAATACGGTGATATTGATTCAAAATTTGTTCACACAAACTATGACCATCGTCAAATTTTTATATGCGTTTCTTTTCAGTAAGAGGCAAACACGTGTCTAGCATTCGTACACAGTTAGCATTTGTTGAATGATAGAGAATCACTATTTTTAAGGCATTTTATTGGAACCAATTACGAAATCCTTCTTTAACAACTATAGTCTAATCTAGTCTCCTTCAATGGAAGAAATCTTCCAAACAGGCCCTCCATTGATATGCTTGGTGTAACTCTAAGTGACCAGCTCAGATACGGGGGCTCCATCGAAGCCAGAGTTAAGTTAGTCTCTCAGAAACTGGGCGCACTGTACAGGGCCCGCAGATACTTTAATAGTACACAACTGCTTCCTATACAAATCACATGTGCGCCCCACAGTTGAATTTGGCAGCCACCTTTGGTCTGGAGCTCCAAAATACCTGAAAAATACCCTCGACTCTGTGCAGAAACGTGCGGTCCGTTTGATGGATTTTTCCATCTCAACAGACGGATTGAAATCTTTACACAGGCGTCGGGTGGGAATGCTATCCTTGTCCTACCGGTATTACAATGGAATATGCTCCGAGGAACTAGCATCATTGATCCCTTCAGCACGGGTGCATAGTCGGGAAACACGCCAAACGCGTGCCCAACAACATTTCCTTCCTACAACATGGGTCTCTTCAAGACCAATGTTCATTCCTTCCTCTCCTCAAAAAGACCCTCCAAACAGCATCTCAGATGATCCAGTGTGGAGTTAATGTAAAAAAAAAAACAATAACACCTAAATTTGGTTATATTTGGTCAAATTAGTTAAGGCGATGCACCGCGTCGAAATGAAAGACTGAAATTTGCTAACAATAACACTCTTGTAGTAGATGGCAATAAGGTTTAAATTCTCGTATGCCAGCCACAAGTTTTGAGTTCTCAGAGCATCTTCCATAAAATACCGGTAAAACAAGGACAGCATTTCCACCCGAGGTCTGTGCTTTGAGGATTGCTGTGAGAAAGGTACTCAGGATGCAAGAGCGAGACGGAAGATGAACGAGTATAAAAGAAGATGTTCGCCCTTGCTCTGTCTCCTTTATCACCGACAGCGCCGAAAGCTAGGATTAGCTGTAGAACTCATTATTGTGCAATTATAATTAATACTCGACACGCGCTTTATTATTTCTAAACTATTCCCTGATCACGTAAAAGATCATCCCATTGGTAATTAACAGTTTAACAGTTTAACAGTGGCGCAGCCAATACGGAATTAAATATAACGATTGCGAGAATCGACGCGCAAAAATTGCACGCTAAGCACGCGAGTTCAATAGTTACGTGTTGTAACATTATTTTCGGGTCGGTAAAAAAGGCCGGACCGAAATTAAAAATCTTCACTGGAAGGAGTGAAGAAGAAGGGGAACACTGGAGCCAGCCTAACTTCTCGGAAGGGGGAAGATTGCACGGGAGGGTCCAGGACTTCAAGAGCGGCAGCTGGGTGTCCAGGTCACTAGACGGGTCTGGAAGGAGCCATCGTCATCAAGGATCAAGAAGCGGTTTCCTGAGAGGGTCAACGGAGCAGTACAGATTGAGGAGGAATATCGTAGGGGAGTGTTTTTCTCTTTTTTTCTTTTCTCTCTCTTGTTGTATCATCTGGGTAGAGCAAACATGGAGTCAGGAGGATTGGGGTCCTTCAGTTTGCGTGACGGTAACTGGGAGAATTTCAAGGTCCGCCTCGAACAGTATCTCCTTGTGAATGATGACAAATACGCATCAGATGTGAAAAAAAGGGCTATTTTTCTTAATGCCTTGAAGGATGACTGTTTCTCACTTTTGGTAAATTTGTGTATTCCTAAAAAAGTAACCGATGTTAAATTAGAAGATTTAATTTCTAAACTCAATGAGTATTGTAGCATGACGAAATGTTTTTTTGAGGAGAGGTCACAGTTTTACACAGCTAAACAGAGGAGTGATGAGACAATTCGTGATTTCGCAGTTAGGTTAAAGGCTCTTTCGGTTAATTGTAAATTCGGGAATAATTTGTCGGAGAAATTAAGAGATTTCTTTGTGCTAGGATGTAAGCCCGGGAAAGTCAGGGAAAAATTATTTCTTGAAAGTGAATCGTATACTTTCGAAAAGTGTGTCCAAGTAGCAGAGTGCATCGAACTCGTAGCTTCAACGCAAGCCCAAGGTCGGGAGTTTAACTCTGTTTTAGCAAATAACAGTGTCAGCAGTGGTCGTGTTGCACCTAGTTCATATGAAAAGAAAAGAGTAAGCGATAGATTCAACCGGATGAGTAGTCCACATAAGTCGCGATCGCCGTCGCCAAAGCGTAAATGTTTCGTTTGTGGAAACGATAATCATATATCGGCGGATTGTAGATTCAAAGGCTATACATGTAGAATTTGTGGTAAAAAGGGTCATCTAGCAAAACAGTGTAAAAGTTTTTCAGTTCGTAAAAATGTGAATACCTTGTTTTCAGATACAAGTGTCGATAATATAAATAGTGTTGAACCATATTGTGTAGAGGTTTCTTTGGACGGCATTAGAAGTAAATTCATGTTAGATTCGGGTGCATCTTGTAGCGTGATTGGCAAGGATTGTTATTTCAATCAGTTTAATAGTAATAAGTTAGTGCATGAAAACATTAGTCTACGGGGTTTTGACAATACGCTCATCAAAGTAATAGGTGCATTTACTCCGCTGGTAGAGTATAACGGACAATGCCGCCAGTTAAAGATTATTGTTGTAGGTAGCTCTACGTTATCAATATTAGGACGAGACTTCATGGAACTGTTTAACTTAGGAATTACTGGGATAGTGAATTGTGTTAATCGAAATACATTAAAAGAGCGATTAGTAAAAAAATTTCCAGAAGTTTTTACGGATAAACTAGGCAAGTTTAATAAATATGAAGTTAATTTAAGGTTGAAAGATACCGCTGTTCCGGTGTTTCGAAATAATAGAATCATTCCATTCGCTTTAAAAGAAAAAGTCGAACGAGAGTTAAATACTTTAATCTCAGATGGAATAATAGAGCCGGTTCATTATAGTGAATTTGCAAGTCCCATCGTACCAGTGATTAAGAAAAATGGTAGTATTAGGTTATGTGGTGATTACAAGTCAACAGTGAATAATCAGCTGTTAATTGACAAGTACCCTTTACCTAGGATTGAAGAACTGTTAACCAAAGTCAATGGTGGGAAAGTTTTTGCAAAGATTGACCTCAAGTCGGCGTATAACCAGTTTGTTTTGAAAAAGGAATGTAGGCGTTTCACAACGATCAACACACACTTAGGATTGTTTCAGTATAAACGGTTAGTGTATGGGTTAGCTTCTGCACCGGCTATGTTTGCAAAAGCAATGGCAAATTGTTTGTCAGGATTACAGAAGATGACATTCTATTTGGATGACATTATTGTGATCGGTGAAGACGAAGAAGATTTAGAGAAAAACGTGTGTGACGTTTTAGAGAGGTTAAAAAGCTGTAATTTAACGGTGAATAGTGAAAAGTGCGAATTTAATTTAAAAGTTATTGAGTTTTTAGGTTATAAGATAAGTGAACAAGGGATTCAACCGTGTCAACGGAATAAGGAAGCTATTTTAAATGCACCGTCACCTAGTGATTTAAATCATTTGAGAAGTTTGTTAGGCATGATTAGCTATTATCGTAATTTTATCCCAAACATGGCAAATGTATTGTCACCGTTGTACGAATTACTTAAAAAAGATAACAAATTCCAATGGGGTACAGAACAGGAGAATAGTTTTGCGATTATAAAAAAAATTTTAACTTCGGATAGGATTTTAACTCATTTCGACGAAAATATTCCTGTGAAACTTGTCACAGACGGTAGTCTCAATGGTGTTGGAGCGACACTTATACATGTATTTCAGAATGGGTTTGAAAGGCCAATAGGTTTCGCAAGCAGAACTTTAAGTAAAGCGGAAAAAAATTATTCAATTTTAGATATTGAAGCAACTGCTATTATTTTTGGGATTAAAAAGTTTTATCAATATTTGTACGGGAGAGAATTCACCTTAGCTGTGGATAACCAACCCTTAGTGAGAATCTTCGGTCAAAATAGAGAAATTCCTAAAATCGCAGCGTCTAGGTTACAACGTTATGCGGTTATGTTAGGGTCGTTCAATTTTAAGATTGAATATGTAAAGTCGAAAAACAATTGTTCAGACTTTCTGAGCAGGTGTCCGATTGAAAAGGGAAGCTGTGAGGATAAGATAGAGTCTGGTTACATTAATTACTTCGAAAATAACGGGTTTAATTTATCTCTAGACGTGATAAAAAGTGAGACCGAAAAGGACGATATGTTAAGTCAAGTTAAGAAATTTCTTATCGAGGGTTGGCCAGCATCAGTAAAAAAAGTTCAAAATAGTAATTTGGATAGAATTTTCTGGGAAAAAAGGTTAGAATTATCATTGATAAATGGGTGTATTTTATATCAACATAGAGTTGTGGTTCCGGAGTCTTTAAGACAAGAGGTTTTAAAGATGTTACACAGATCTCATTTAGGGGTTTTTAAGACTAAAGGTATTGCGAAAAGTTTCGTTTGGTGGCCAAAAATTAATCAAGATTTAGAGAAAATAACTGAAAATTGTAAGGATTGTTTAGAAATTAAACCAGAATCTCAAAAGAGTTCTCTAGCAGTCTGGCCATATGAACCTGAAGTATGGTTCAGGGTACATATTGACCATGGTAGCTTACATAACAAAAACTTTTTAGTTGTGGTAGACGCTTCTTCGAAGTGGATCGAATGCCTGGAAGTAAACAGTCTGTCTTCAAAAGAAAATATTGAGGTACTTCATAGGTTATTCTCACAATTTGGTTTTCCAGCAACTTTAGTTAGCGATAATGGTACGTGTTTTTGTTCTGAGGACTTTGAAATTTTCTGTAAAAAAAATGGTATGGTACATATAACTAGTCCAATTAATCACCCTAGCAGCAACGGACAAGCAGAGAGTGCGGTTAAGATATGTAAAAATTTTCTTAAAAAAATTTGTAAACGTAATAGATTTCCATCAGACTATAAAGAGCAGCTTGGTAACTTTTTAACAGATTATAGGAATACCGTGCATGCAACTACAGGGTGTGAGCCATCGTTATTGTTAATGGGAAGGAAAATTAGGACTGTCTTTGACTCTCTGATCCCTAGGAAAGTGGAGGAAAGAACCAGTAATTCAGGTTCTTCTCGACAAAACAAAGTAATTCAAAAGGTTATTCAGAGCCAAGGCAATCAGAAAAGGCAATATAGGGGTAGAACTAAGACAGGTTTTGATATAGGTCAGAAAGTGATGGCCAGAGATTTCAGATCTCAGGGTAATAGATTATGGGTCCCTGGGGTTGTAGTTGAGAAAAAAGGCAGCAAAGTATATTTCATTAAAATTAACAATTCTAATATGGTATGGAAAAGACATTTAGACCAGATAAGGAAATTACATGTTTCATGGCGGGAGGAAGATGGTCCTGAATTCATCGCGTCTGACACACTAGAACTGTCGACGGACGAATTAGATCTCTCCGGTATGTTGCGCAGTAGAAGCGACTCTAATTCTGTTTCTCCATGTTTCAGGTCTAAACCGTGGCATGGACGACTTCGCCCAAGATGAGACGGACGAACGAGAGAGAGAAGAAACGGAAGGGAAGAGGAGAAACTATACTAAATTTTAAGTTACTTGAATAATGTATATTATATTGTAAGAAAATGAAATATGTAGCCTAATATTATATTGTATGTAATGAAATTTGTAGCAACAGGAAAATGAAATATGTAGTTAGGGAATTTTCAATTTTAAGTAGGGGAGGATGTGAGAAAGGTACTCAGGATGCAAGAGCGAGACGGAAGATGAACGAGTATAAAAGAAGATGTTCGCCCTTGCTCTGTCTCCTTTATCACCGACAGCGCCGAAAGCTAGGATTAGCTGTAGAACTCATTATTGTGCAATTATAATTAATACTCGACACGCGCTTTATTATTTCTAAACTATTCCCTGATCACGTAAAAGATCATCCCATTGGTAATTAACAGTTTAACAGTTTAACAGTCATCCGTTTGTTAAGATAGGAGAATCAATCAAACGGACCCACCGTTTCTGCCTTTTGTACTCACCAAGAGGGAAGAGATTCATATGAGAAACCTCTTTGAGGCATTTCTGCGTCTCCCCAAGAATTTTGTGGAGTTGTCTTCGGTGGGAGTGAAACCTCCGCAACTCCTGGGACAGCCCTCCACCCTCCGTACGGACACCACGTCGCGCCATGGTGCCTCAGAGACCTGGATCAGAAACAATTTAGAGATTAAAGAAAAAGATTTTTAAAAAAAGCAGGATTGAAAAAAGAGTAAATGCAAGTAAATCCATTAATGAAGGAATAAACACTGTTGACGCTAACAAAAAAACTTTCCAAAGAAGCGAAGCTAGCAGTCCACCACGGAGTGCTGGTACCTACCCTGACGTATGGTAGTGAGGCATGGAATTGGCAGAGGAAGGATGAAAGCAGACTGAATGCTCTAGAAATGAGATCCCTGAGGCGTATTGTGGTAAAACCATGTATGATTGTGTGAGAAATGTGGGAGAAATGTAAGCTTAGTGAGTAAGATTAAGAAAAAGGAAGCTCAGTTGGTTTAGGCATTATAGTGGGAATGAATGAAGGAAGGAGTGTAAGGAGAATATATGACACAAATGTGAAGAGTGGAAGAAGTCGGAGAAGCCCGAGGAAGAAATTTGCAATAGGTGGTGCACGAGTTGTTTGAAAAATGAATGTATATCATAAAGATTAACGGGAAGGGAAGGAGGGAGGGGGAGGGTCATATGGGAGGGGCGAGATCATCTGGGAGCAAGAGGGTCATCCGAGAAGGAAAGGGGGCATCCGAGAGGTGGGGTAGGGAAGGAAGAGGGTTCGCAGGAGGGGAGGGAACAAAGGAAGAGGGTTCCACCAGGGAAGGGGGTAGGCGGGGAAGGTGGAGGTGGAATGCGGAAGGGTATGCGGGAGAGAAACAGGAAGCGAAAGGGAAAAGGGAACGAAAGGGAAAAGACACGCAGGGAGAAATAATTTCATTATTTAAGTGGCATTGCAATGCATGCCGGGAACTCGCTAGTGATAAAAAGTTTTTGGATTATAAGTACAAGGTTCCAGAAGCTCTGGTGTAACCTACAGATGTTTATTATTGTATTTTGTTGAATAAACACATCACTAATGAAGTCATCACAAAAAGTAAACAAATTTTAACTTTGCTAGAGGGCCCCCTGCGTACTTGAAAGATCAATTCAATAAATAGAAAATTCAATTCAAAAACAAATCTATAACTACTAGGCAAGTTTAGAGCAATATTCATAACGACTACAAGTATTTGCCACTAGGAAATAACATATTATAATATTATGCAATATGGAGAGTTGAGTCACTCATTTATTGAAATTACCTAAGCACTTATTTGCATCTAGCCTCAGTGCAAACAGGACCGAATCGAGGTAACTTACGAAATGTCAGATTTACAAAACTTTGTGTTATTTCCGCTTCACAGTTAAAGCTCTATAAATGAAACATTTCTGAACATAGCCGAATACTAAGAACTGTTTTTGAAAGGTTATTGTAACCGACGTGTTCACACCCTCGAAATATGTTTCATCAAAGCTCATCGCTTGGCTCGGTCCTCTACAGCTTTGTGATCATTTTTGGGAATCAGGAAAAAATGGCCTGGCCTCACAATACTGGAGTACCGTGCCGCCGGCGACGCTTTGATGGAAAATATTTGTTCTATTTGGAAATTTTATTTTTGTCATTTACTTACAATTTTCTTATTTATTTTGAAATATTTAAGTTTTATATTTTTCATGTACATCTCCCCGGTGCGATCAATAAATAATACTTTGAGAAATCGCCACTGGGGAGATTGTAAACTCGTTTTCAAATATGTTTTATCTTGTACTAATTTTAAATTTATATATCTTAATTTTAATGCACACGGGCCTTGTAGGCCAAATGAAATAATCAGTTTTCATTTGAAATCCTACAAGGTCTCAAGTAAAGCCAAGATTTATCTCACAATATATTGGGTAGCAAAAATACAGTCATTTTTGCCTACCAAAAAACACTCGAAGGTGTAAATTTTATGTTTTTTCAAAAATCAAAACCTGCGGGCCTTGTAGGGCAATGAAATAATCAGTTTTCATTCTTGATCCTACAAGGCCTCCAGTCAAACTGAGACTTTGTTCTCAAAATACTTTGCTTTAAAATTAGAGCTAATTTTGTTATGTCAAAAAGACTTTTCAGTCATTTTTTCAGAAATTTCGGTCATGACATTTTTACATTTTTTCCTTTACAAAATTCTAGGGACCCTGTGAGATGGTGAAATAAACAGATTTCATTAACTTATCTCACAGGAAACCTAGGAAAAATAATTATAACTTCATTAATCATAAAATATATTCTTTAAAATCAAAAAATCTTAAAATCACGGTAACTTCACCAAACAAAAATTCTTGTTATAAATCTTGGCTTTATTTATATGTTTTTATAATTTAATATGTGTTTTCATTATTAATAAAGGCTACAAAATTCATAAAAGTCGCCAAATTTAGACGAGCACTTTTACGGATTAAGCCGACAAAATAGAGAATGAGCAGTTTCCTGCCCTTTATATAGGAAAGGTGTCGGGACAAAGTTTCCCCCACCACTTTCCGGCGGCCACCAAATCGGACCGCCAATTCAGTATAAATACAGCGTGTTTTTCAGTAATAAATCAGTTCCTACGTTTACTTTAATCTACGTGTTTTACTCCTTCCTCTGGAAGAAACCTCTCTCCGACCTGCCTCCTGCTGAAGCTCTGCCTGAACAACAAGTCTGGTGCCTACCTCTTCAAGACAAGCCGGCTCAACTACTGGACACCGCAAGGCGGCAGGCTCAGGCAGAGACCAAGGACATCCAGGGCTACCACTCACCAAGCTCTGGGTGCAGGGAGGCAGATCCAGGGTTGCCACCCTCAAAGTACAGCAGGGCTGTCACCTTCAAGGAAGGCCAGCCTGTACTAAATTCAAACGATATTACAATAGTCGACATCCACGTGCACAGCCACCGGTGCCCTTTTCTACAGTCTTGTAGCACACGTCTGTTACAGTTATGAAATAAGCTTTCAAATTGTTATATTACAAATAAATATGAACATTTGTAAATTTTAAAATGAAGAATGCAAACATAAAAAAAAATGTAAAAATGACTCACATGATGTTTTTATGTGAAAACGGTACTAAAATCATGGATGATGTAAAAAAACGATACTTATTCTATAAATGTATAATAAACAATTTAGTCACCTCACTTTTTTTTCATTTCATACAAAGAATATTTAATAAAAAAATAACAATGTCTAACGGCGCGTAGGCGATTTGGCGGGTAAAATCTGTACCTACCATGTATCTGACAGAATATGTAATAGGTCTTTTTATGTATTTCTTTGGACAACTTCAATAGAGATGTGCTGCTTGATTTATTATGGACCTTCTACTTTTTGTTTAAATCTTGTATGTGAATACTGGACAAGTGTCTCAACTGTCTGGAACCGTAGCATCCCCGATTAGGGAATGTTATGAGGCTGAAAAGCGTGCTGCTGACAGGAAGTATATGGGGAAGAGGGGGGTTGGGAAATATCAGACTATTCAGATGTGGTCTCTGAACACGGCCAATACAATTTTCAACAAATAAAAACGATTGGTGATGCGCTACCAAGTCATGCAAAATAGTGTAGTGTTTTTGGTTTGAAAATTAAATAACTTAGAAATACAATGAATAACCGATCACTTTGTATAAACCACTATATTATACACAATATCTACATGTTTCGATAACAATGTTATCTTCATCAGGATATGTTAATATAAAGAAAAATAAATGACAAACAAGTATAGACTTAAAGTAGATACTTTTTAATATTTTGTCTATGTTCTAGTTTATTCTAATTTGTCTATACTGTTTGTCATTTATTTTTCTTTATATTAACATATCCTGATGAAGATAACATTGTTATCGAAACATGTAGATATTGTTTATAATATAGTGGTTTATACAAAGTGATCTGCTATTCATTATATTTCTAAGTTATTTAATTTTCAAACCAAAAACACTACACTATTTTGCATGTCTCAATTTGTCACTGACTACCGACATGATGTCATTCTTCTAGGTTTGTTATCACGGCGGTGATATTGTTGGGGAATCCTAATGTACCAACATATAGAGCCAACACTTATCTATATATATTAATAGCAACGGACATTCAACAATACCTTTGGGCCAAAACCACAATGAAGCTGTAACAAAACCACATAATTAATCACTAACTAAATTACAAACATAGATATCTAATTGGTAGACTTGTCCTAACATAAAATGAGTCCTATAATTTCAACACCCGCTATAACCAATTTTTTGACGAAATGATCCGAGTATGACATCTTGTTCACATTTTGCGAGGAACAAGAGGAAACTAACATTGAGTTTCAAAACCTTCTCTTATCACAACCAAAAACCATGTTAAAACTGTGGGTGAGAAACAAAACCCTCTATATCAGAATTCAACCAATCACAAGCAGTTATTTTACCAAGATGGCGGGTTTCAGTTGAGTTTCAAAAGCCGCTATATCATAAGTAAATCACGAGGTGAGTATCTGTTGTGTTCAGACAAACAGTTCTCCAACTCGTCTTGGAAGGAGATTACTTCTTTGGAAAGAAAAGAGTTCTTTAATGTTAATCTGGGATTTATTTAATACTTCGCGTTTACAAGTGGTGACCACGATAGTCGACCTAACTGGAAGCTGGCTAAATGGAATCTGAATCGAATGAGCTCCTGTAGACTGCGCCCAGGCCCTTGACCCCCCTGGTGCCCAAACTCCGAACTAAACTAACTGCCATCTAACGAACTTTTGGGATAGCTCTTAGCACTGCCCTCTATGTGACAAGCTCGGAAGCTTTTAGATATACCACAGTATCAAAATCCGCTATATCCATTTTATTTATCGAAATTACTTATTAAAATTAACACTTTTCTAAATTATATTACTCCATTTCATTATTCAAAAACTTTAAAAGCAACTTTCAAATCTGGGAATCATTTCAAGGAGCTGGAGGCAAACCACGGGACTATATTTTTGGCACCAGGAGGGATCGAGAATCCTTTGAATTAACTACGACGTCATTCGTACGTTGACTGTCAAAGAGCGCATATTGAAATAACCAGATCCTACTCAGAAAAGTAAAGTCTTCCTCAACAAGTCTCTCCCGATCCGGCACGCCACGCTGGGTATGCAAACACACACATTTACAACGGGAACCATTTATTGGATAACCAACACCTCTGCCATAGGTCACCCCAAGTGGTTTGCTACATTTAGTGACCTAGCAGGGGTGCCCGGGTTCATGAGGTGAGGTTTGTCTGGGTCTTGGCGGCGGATGCGTCTGCCCGCCAACCGCGTGGCTGGCCGGATCGGGAGAGAATGGTTGAGGGAGTGCTTTCGACTTCTCCAGCCGTACTCTCTCGAAACATCGCCTTGCACCGCAGTGGGAGGGATGGATTCATACGTCCGTCACTCCTGGACACACTGACCCCCAGATTCCCACCCACCCCTCATGCCTATTTCCTTCCCAGAACTTCCTCACCTTATTTTCCTCAAAAAAACCCTCCACACAGCATCCCCTAAGATGACATAGGCCCTGAGGGAAATTATTTTCCTCAGGGCCACCTGTGTGGAGCTAATGTAAAAAAAAAATCTTTGCGGATGCAGTGTGGAGGGTATTTTTAGGGAAAGGATGGAGAGAAGTTCTGGGAAGGAAAAAGGTATTATAAAAGGTAAGGTAGGAATCTGGGGGTCAATGTGTCACAGTGACGAACGTATAAATCCATCCCTCCCAATGCTGTGCAAGGCGATGAGTCAAGAAAGTCCTGCTGAAGAGAGCAATAGGTTTTTCCCTCAAGCAGTCAGTCAGTCAGATCCCGGTCCACCACGCAGTATGTGAGCAAAAGCATTCGCCACCCAGACCTAGACAAACACCTCATGAACCAAGGCACCCCTGCTAAGTAACCAAACACAGCGAACTACTCGGGGTGACCTATGGAAGGGTGTTGGTTATCCAATAAATGGTACAAACAACTCTGTCTTGATACACACTCCTCGCTTCAATCACATGCATACATACTGTGGAGTGTCAATACTTCCACCATCCGGGAGACCAGAGGTGGGGACAGAGACGGCAAGGAGCATTACTCAGTGACGAACCTTGCACCAATAACAATACATTATTTATCATTCTGTAATCAGTTAATTGTTTTGTGTTTAATAAACGCAATCGAAAACCAAACATATTTTATTATAACAGAAACCTACCTTTTCAGGCACATTAAAATTTTATATTAGGTCCTTACATATGAAATTGGCATTTTGTATGGGGGGAACTTTGTATGGGAGCTTTTTCACCTTCCCAATTTGCTTCAAGTGGATTAAAACAGTTTTATCACTAACACCGCAGCCTGCAGCTAACTCGGACGTGGTTTGCGATGGATCCGCTTCCACAATAGCCTTCAATTCTTCATTATCAACTTTGAAATTTCCGGAACCAAAACGTTGGAACCAAAAACGCACTGTGTTTTCTTTTGCGGCACCGTCGCCATACACATCATAAATCCTTCGAGCCGTTTCTGCAGCACTGGTGCCACGATGGAACTCGTACTCGTAAACAACGCGATATTTCAAGTTTTCCATTTTGTAAACTAAGTGACGCAAAGAAAAAAAACAATTAAGGAAAAAAACAAATGAATTATAATTTTCGAAACACAAATACATGAGTAAATAGCTGTATAAATTTGAATTTGGAATTCCTAACCAAAGAGAAGATATTTGAGATCAAAGTTGCCAGTACAGCAAAACACCAATTTCATATGTAAGGACCCAATATTACGAGAGTTAGAAATAATTCCAATATACACTTCTGTTGTATAAACTCTTGGCACCTGACTGAAGCATTTAACCACTCCGATCTATCGCGAACATGCACTTTTTACGTCTTAAACGAAATGTCAGATTTACGAAAACTTTGTGTTATTTCCACTTTACAATTAAAGCTCTATAAATGAAACATTTCTGAACGTAGCCGAATACTAAAAACTGTTTTTGAAGGGTTACGAAATCAGCTTTCAAATTGTTATATTACAAATAAATATTGACATTTGTAAATATTAAAATTTAGAATGCAAACATAAAAAAAATGTTAAAATGACTCACGTGATGTTTTTATGTGAAAACGGTACTAAAATCATGGATTATGTAAAAAAAAAAAAAAACAATACTTATTCTATCGTATAAATGTATAATAAACAATTTAGTCAACTTATTTTTTTATCATTTCATACAAGAATATTTAATAAAAATTAACAATGTCTAGCGGCCCGTAGACAATTTCAAAGGTAAAATATGTATCAACCGTGTATCGGACAGAATAGGTCTTTTTATGTATTTCTATGGACAACTTGAATAGTGATGGGTAGTTTGATTTATTATTGAGCTTCTAATTTTTGTTTTAGGGATGTCACTAGAACGATAACGGAGTTATAACGATTTCTGTGGAAACATACGCGTTGACGTGAAAACACGCTTATTTTACTTGACTGCTATTGTCATATTAACGTGTGTATCTGCTTACGTTGCCGAGTGGTTAATATTATTTTTCTGTGACCTCAACCGAAGCACTGTATTTAAACATATTTCACATGGTCATGCTTAGTGTAAACACTGTAAACCATGTCAAATAAAGCACCCAATCTTAACTAATCATAAATAACATAAAATAATGGTTTTAGGGCAATGTTTATATAAACAAAATGAAATATGAATGAAGCAGATAAAACTTTACTGAATACAAACACCTCTGGTGACAAAGAATGGTACTTATGCCTATTTATGTTTGAATTTTTAAATCCCATTGTTAGATCTATGTACCAATATCAGCTGCATTGTTTTAAATAAGAAATGTTTATGAATCTATTTCTATTACATGCAATCTTATTACAAATAAATTATATTAGAATAAGTTAACAATAATAATCTAAACGAAAATATGAAAGAGAACAAGACACAGAAAAAAGACAATGGTCGCAACTGGGACTCGAACCCAGACCTCTCTGTCTAACCGGGACGAGCGCGTTAACCAATTAATAAGCGCGTTACCAATTAATGAGCGCATTAACCAACAATACTAACTGACTCGTATAATAATTTTATGTTTCTTCTTTGTGCATAAATGCTTTTGCTTACCAAGAGCTTAGTCATAGAATTGTTTGAATGTAATGTGATGGGAATAACTGATGGGAATAACCTTCAAAATAGTAATAAAAAGAAAGTTTTTCTTATAAAAATTGAATATTCATTTAGACTTTTATAAAAAGTCAATTGTTCCATATAAATAAATTCGGATATATCTATCCGAGATGCTATCCAGGTTACAAACCAATTCTTAGAATGATTGTTTCCAATGAAAAGGGTAGTTGCCCGTAATATGGAGAAAAATAATTAGTTGATAATAAGTAATGTTAATTCTAAAATTTGAAAATATGAGATTGACAAATATTACGGTTTGACAGAAGGTGGCAATAGCGAAATTGGTTAACGCGCTCGTCCCGGTTAGACAGAGAGGTCTGGGTTCGTTCGTTCTTTTTTCTGTGTCTTGTTCTCTTTCATATTTTCGTTTAGATTATTATTGCTAACTTATTCTAATATGATATATTTCACTGATAGGAATAACCTTCAAAAAAGTAATAAAAAGAAAGTTTTTCTTATAAAAATCAAATAAATGCTTTTAAACTTCAAGAATTAAGACGACAATTTTTTAACCACTCGGCCGAGTGATTCTATATCTTTTATGGGATCGTTATGAGATAACGGACGTGATCTCCTGCCAGATTTGTGTGATTTATTTGCTTTTTCTATATACAACTTACATTCAATGAATAAATTATCACGCATTCTTGAAGGAATTCGTATTTAAAACGATCTAAACTAAAATACGTTACAGTAAATTTGTAAAAATCACACAAATCTGACAGGAGATCACGTCCGTTATCTTGATAACGATCCCAGAAAAGATATAGAATCGTTCAGCAGGCCTTGGCCATATTATGTCGGAAGGTCAAAATATTTCCGCTTTTTTATTTATTTATTTTATTTCTGAACATATCCGAAAACTAAAAACTGTTTTAGAAAGGTGATGAAATACGCTTTCAAATTTTACAATTGGAAATTAACATTTATTTTCTAAAATATAATTTTTTTTTTATGCAAATATAAAAAGGTTTAAAAAATGGCAAGTGGTTCACTACATTTTAGTGCCCAGGTTCATGGGGTGAGATTTGTCAAGGTCTTAGCGGCCGATGTGTCTGCCCACCTTCTGCGTAGCAGGCCGGATCGACGGAGACTGGTTGAGGAGGTCTTTCGACCTCTCCAGCCAGAATCCCTCGCACCGCAGTTAAAGGGATGGATTTATAACACACCGACCCTCATATTCCTACCCATCCCTCACACCTACTTTTCCTCATATTTCCTCAAACTTCCTCATATTTCCTTACCGGAACTTCCTCTTCTTCCTTTCCTTAAAAAAAACCTCCACACAGCATCCCCTAAGAAGACATAGGGCCTGAGAGAAATTATTTTCCTGTGTAGAGCTAACGTAAATGTTAATGTTAAAAAAAAAAAAAAGGGAGATAAGTCATGGGAGTGTGCCGATTGTCGCCAAGCTACGACTAAACTGCACTAATTATCAAAGCGGCTATACAATGAAAGTTATGCATTTGGTATAGGTAGAAACAAAAGTGGGGTGCAATTTTGCGTAGATTTTTTCTTTTACATTAGCTCCATATAGGAGGCCCTGAGAAAAAAAAATTACCTCAGGGCCTATGTCATATTAGGGGATGCTGTGTGGGGGTTTTTAAGGAAAGGAAGGAGAGGAATTTCTGGAAAGGAAATAGGTGTGAGTGGGGGTCATTGTGTCCAGGAGTAACGGACGAATGAATCCATCCATCCAACTGCGGTGCAAGGTGATGGAACGAAAGATTCTGGCTGGAGAGGATAAAAGACCTCCCTCAACCAGTCTCTCTGCAAACCACGCAGCAGGTGGGCAGACGCATCGGCCGCCAAGACCTAGACAAATCTCAAGCCAAGTCACCAAACTTAGCGAACCACTTGGGGTGACCACACATTGTGCGCACGGTGAAATACTAATAATGGATCATGGCCCATCTCCATTGTTTCCATTATCTACAGTGCAAATCATTACGCCATTCAGAATAGAACTTCATTGAGGGCACACAACAGGAAATATCCGCAGCAATTATTGCGAAATCAATTTGAAACCATAATCAAATGAAATGCAATACCTGTGATGTCATTCACAACAACTAGTGAAATTCAATACATCGTTGACAATTGAATTGTTCACATGAAAGGGTTTATGCGGTGTTTCTCAAGCATATTTGTGCCAAGCCCCCCTTCAACACCTCAAAAATCTCTATCCCCCCCTTAAAAAAATAACAAGATTTTAACAAAAATTGGAAATGTGAAATACGCTGCAGGTTTATTATATTTTTTTTACATTAACTCCACATAGGAGGCCCTGAGAAAAAAAAAATTACTTCAAGGCCTATTTTATCTGTGGGGGATGCTGTGTGGAGGGTATTTTTAGGAAATGAAATGAGATCCCTATGGCGTATGTGTGGTAAAATCATGTATGATCGTGCGAGAAACGCGGAGATCCGCAAAGAATGCAAGGCTGATGTAAGCGTATTTTGTAAGATCAAGAAAGGAACGCTTCAATGGTTTGGGCATGTAGAGCGAATGAACGAGGAAACGAGTGTAAGGAAAATATATGACGCAAATGTGAATGGTAGAAGAAGTCTGGGACACACGAGAAAGACATGGCACGACCAAGTGAATCAGATACTTGAGTCGGGCCATGTCAAAAGTCAGAATAATAGAAGAGCATGTATGAGACGATGTATGAATGTGAACGAGGCAAGGAGTGTGTGCCAAGACCGAGTTGTTTGGCGGTCTGTCCTCTCTGCCTACCCCTGCGGGGAAACGGTGTGATGGTTAGTTAGTTAGTTAAAGAGAGGAAATTCTGGGAAGGAAGAAGGTATGAGGGGTGGGTAGGAGTTTGGGGGTCAGTGTACCCAGAAGTGACGGACGAATGAATTCATCCTCACCACTGCGATACAAGGCGATGTTCCGAGAGAATCCTGCTGGAAAGGTCAAAAAGACTCCCTCAACCATTCTCTCCCGATCCGGCCTGCCATGCAGCTGGTGGACAGACGCATCCGCCAAGATCCGGACAAACCTCACCCTAAGAACCCGGGCATCTCTGCTTAGTCACCAAATGTAGCGAACCACTTGGAGTGACTTATGGCAGAGGTGTTGGTTATCCAATAAATGGTTCCCCATTATTTATTATAGGGAGTACAATGCCACATAAAGAAAGAAATTGCTTCTCCCTGAGTGTCCTTTCCCATGCGTACCCATTCCCGTCCCTGTTCTTCTCCCGCAACCCCTTTTCTTTCCGCGTTCCCCTTCCATCTTCCCGTCTGTTCCTCTACTGGATTTTAAAATAAAAAATATTTTTGAACAATTAACATTTTGTCCTTTACAGCATTTTCAATTTCCGTGATCGATATTTCTCACCATGACAGTGAGGGAGACACAACTATTGCTATGAGACCTATATGAGCTTTTCCAAAAGTGAACAAATTAGCCTGAGGGTTTAAAAGCTATCATTTGACCTTGACAGAAAGAGAATAATTATTTAATTGTTAGTAGGAAGATTAGAACATATTTATATCTAGCTTTTATTCATTTTACTGTAATTATTTTTGTTAATGCATATTATTCATGATAAATAATACATTAAATAAAACTGCCGATAAATGAATTTATTATATCTATAAGGGTGGTTCAGAAAGTAACCACAGTTTTGCAATAAATAAAAAATAAAAAACTAAGTAGATAAAAATATTTTATTACATCCTTTTAATTACAGTTTACCACAAATTTTAAACATAGCCATCATTTAAATTTAATGGTAAAGGTATGATACGTACTAAGCGATTTAGTATTTTAAAGGTAATGCTCGATTCTCCTTGTTCCCAAATATTTTATCTTTGATTATCTTAAGTGGGCGTTATCTTGATGCCACTTTGGCCCCGCCCAAAGTGGCATCAAGGTAAAATCTTTCGATGTTAAATTAATATTAAATATTAAAGAGTTAAATATTGTATCGAACGTTATTAATACCGTAGCGAATGCGTGGTTGAATTTGAGAATCCGGCTTCGAACGCATGTCTGCCGGCACGCCTTACCCGTTGCACCATGTAAACATCTGTGTACTTGGATTTTCAAAACCGTTGTAATTCGGTTTCTAATTCCAGAATTCGTCACAAGATGTCGCCACTTTCGTCGGTAAGACGCATAGGGACGTGCCCTTCCTAAGTATAAGTTCTACGAATTTGTGAACCTGGAGTATCTCCCCGATTTCGAAAGATTGACGGTAAGTACTCAGTTGTATATCTAGTGGTTGTAAATTACATATGACGTCATCACCCATCCCGGTTACTTTTTCGCGGTGACTAGTCATCACTGGTTGACTTGTTGACAGAATATACGAGGAACGGGCTAATTTTGGAACCAGTTCCTATTGGATTTACAAATTGATCACCAACACTAACTGGGTGAAGCCGAACCAAAAGCCACCCGCAGGGCCTAGCAGTAAAAACCTGTGGAGCGGGTTTTTAACTGCTAGTTTATTATTAACACGCATAATTTCTTTTAAATACTGTTATCCATAAACTTACATTTTATATTTTTTAAACAAATGTATAAAAATATATTAAAAATAAAGTGTCAGCTTGACCTTTGCCGCCAGCGTGTCGGTACCTCGTGGCGTTAGTGCCACTCTGTTAAAACTTTTCATAACTTTGCTTTACTCAGTCGAACTTAATCCACGTGTCCGACTTCCTTAGATTGAGTGCTGCTTGTATGTTGGAAAGAGCGTAGTTGTGAATTTGAGCAGTATTGAGCCTTAGTTTCGGCTTAGCAGTTGATTAGTAGGATTGGGAACAGTGACCGTAAAGAATTCTCCAATCCAAATAGATGGAATATTTTTCAACGTATTTGAAAACTGGAAACTGTTTTTGAAAGATGATAAAATACTAAAATTTTGAACGCAAACATCCAAAAGTTACATACATATAAGTAGATAAATGTATTTTAAATGTTACTGTCACCTCACTTTTTTGTCGCTTCAAGTAAAAATAATTAACAAAAAATTCCCAAAATTTCATAAATTTTATTCAAATTCCGATCCAAAACTTTTGTTTCTTAATGTACTTTTAATTCTTATTTTTAATTGGTAAACTTATGTGTTTAAGACAAGATTTTTATGCATGGCACAAAGGGTAACAATTATTATAAGCAATAATTATTAGCCTGAAAAAAATAAAAAAAATAAAGTTGGTTGTTTTCAGGTGAAAAATGTAATAAGCAGTAATTGTTGAATGAAACACTAGTATATATTGAATTATTTAGCGGGTGGGAGATAAGCCGACGTAGCTCAGTTGGTAGAGCAGTTGACCGGATATCAGAAGGACGCGGGTTCAAGTCCCGTCGACGGCATTTATCTTTTCTCGGGAGATTTTTTCAATGTTGATGAGTGTTTCAGGCTAATAATTATTGCTTATAATAATTGTTACTTTTAATTCGTTTGTGTTTTTTTTTTTATGTGAATACCTCACAAGAGTCCCAGCTGCTCCCGTCTGGAGCCAGTGAGACTATGGCATCCCCAATTGGGGTATGTTGTGAGGCTGGATGTAGGGGGGAAGGGAAGGAGATGTGGAAGAGGAAGATGGGGAAGTACCTGGCTATTCAGATCTGGTCACCAAACACGGCTAAAGCCATTTCAAGCAAAGTTTCAACTCTGAATGGTGGTCTTACACCAGGGCGATACTGAGAGTATCTTCCACTCTGGAACGTGCCGCAAATATATACATATTATTTTTAAAAGAATTATTTCTGAAATAACACAAATTAATTAAATATAATTTGTTTGCGCACGCCGGGATTCAATCCCGCGACCTTCGGAATGCTGAGTCAAGAGTCTTGCCCCTTGTCCGGCGGTTAATTTCTAGATTTGAATATAAAGCTTGGTGTTTTCTCTGTCTAATACCGTTTACATTATATTTTTCACTATGATAGTAAGGGAAACACAATGATTTCTATGAGATCTATGTGAGTTGTTCTGAAAAGCCAACAAATTATCCTGACGAGTTGATAGAATCAATCATCAAACAGTATTAATACCCTAGG